>OX439012.1:7036548-8236548 GCA_949316495.1 Amphiduros pacificus | reverse complement strand
TGTGTTTGAACCAGGCAGTGTAGTGGTCTGTATAGAGCCTTCCAAACTTGTCCCTGATGTCTGTTCTTGCTCCGTTGTCAATAAGTTTGTCAACTATGGATGTATTTTCCCATCTCTGAGCGACATGAAGTGGTGTAAAACCGTTTATATCTGTAGAATCAATAATGTCTTCACAGTGACCAATTATTATACTCATAATGTAAGAATAGTTTTGTTGAGCAGCAAGATGCAGAATACTGAGACCCCAGTGGTCTGTGAGATTGCAGTCAGCACCAGACTGTATCAGAGCCTCAACACTTTCAGGGCTATCATGATATACAGCATAATGAAGAGCACTTTTACCTGCTAAGTCCTGAAAGTTTATTCCCATTTCAGGTGTAGTGATTATTTCTTGTAAATCATGGCTATGATTTGTAGCTTCACAAAGGGTCATCAATAATGACTCTCCCTGAGGTGATACGTAGGCCACATCAGCCCCATTCTGCACTAATAATTGAACCACATGGATATGACCGTTTTTACATGCTAATTGTAATGGAGTTTGTCCATCCATTTTAACCATATTCACCTGTGCTCCATGCTGTAGGAGGAGATCCACTACATCTCTATGTCCATTTTCGGCAGCACACATCAAGACAGACCAGTTATCTTTGTTAACATGGTTCACCTGTGCTCCATGCTGTATGAGGAGATCCACTACATCTCTATGCCCTTCATTAGCAGCACACATTAGAACAGACCAGTTATCTTTGTCTACATGGTTCACCTGTGCTCCACCCTGTATGAGGAGATCCACTACATCTCTATGCCCATTATCAGCAGCATACATCAAGACAGACCAGTTATCTTTGTCTACATGGTTCACCTGTGCTCCACCCTGTATGAGGAGATCCACTACATCTCTCTGCCCATTATCAGCAGCATGCATCAACACAGACCATGTATCTTTGTCTACATGGTTCACCTGTGCTCCACCCTGTATGAGGAGATCCACTACATCTCTATGCCCTTTATCAGCAGCACTCATCAACACAGACCAGTTATCTTTGTTTACATGGTTCACCTGTGCTCCACGCTGTATGAGGAGATCCACTACATCTCTATGCCCTTCATAAGCAGCACACATCAACACAGACCAGTTATTTTCGTTTACATGGTTCACCTGTGCTCCATGCTGTATGAGGAGATCCACTACATCTCTATGCCCTTCATCAGCAGCACACATCAAGACAGAATAGTTATCTTTGTCTACATGGTTCACCTGTGCTCCACGCTGTATGAGGAGATCCACTACATCTCTATGCCCATTATCAGCAGCAAACATCAAAACAGACCAGTTATCTTTGTCTACATGGTTCACCTGTGCTCCATGCTGTATGAGGAGATCCACTACATCTCTATGACCATTATAAGCAGCATACATCAAGACAGACCAGTTTTCTTTGCCTACATGGTTCACCTGTGCTCCACGCTGTATGAGGAGATCCACTACATCTCTATGCCCATTATCAGCAGCATACATCAAGACAGAACAGTTATCTTTGTTTACATGGTTCACCTGTGCTCCACGCTGTATGAGGAGATCCACTACATCTCTATGTTCATTATCAGCAGCAAACATCAAAACAGACAAGTTATCTTTGCCTACATGGTTCACCTGTGCTCCACGCTGTATGAGGAGATCCACTACATCTCTATGCCCATTATCAGCAGCATACATCAAGACAGAACAGTTATCTTTGTTTACATGGTTCACCTGTGCTCCACGCTGTATGAGGAGATCCACTACATCTCTATGACCATTATAAGCAGCATACATCAAGACAGACCAGTTATCTTTGCCTACATGGTTCACCTGTGCTCCATGCTGTATGAGGAGATCCACTACATCTCTATGCCCTTTATTAGCAGCATACATCAACACAGAATAGTTATTTTTGTTTACATGGTTCACCTGTGCTCCACCCTGTATGAGGAGATCCACTACATCTCTATGCCCTTTATTAGCAGCACACATCAACACAGAATAGTTATTTTTGTTTACATGGTTCACCTGTGCTCCACGCTGTATGAGGAGATCCACTACATCTTTATGCCCTTTATCAGCAGCATACATCAAGACAGACCAGTTATCTTTGTTTACATGGTTCACCTGTGCTCCACCCTGTATGAGGAGATCCACTACATCTCTATGCCCTTTATTAGCAGCACACATCAACACAGAATAGTTATTTTTGTTTACATGGTTCACCTGTGCTCCACCCTGTATGAGGAGATCCACTACATCTCTATGCCCTTTATCAGCAGCATACATCAAGACAGACCAGTTATCTTTGTTTACATGGTTCACCTGTGCTCCATGCTGTAGGAGGAGATCCACTACATCTCTATGTCCATTTTCGGCAGCACACATCAACACAGACAAGTTTTTTTTGTCTACATGGTTCACCTGTGCTCCACGCTGTATGAGGAGATCCACTACATCTCTATGCCCATTATAAGCAGCATACATCAAGACAGACAGGTTATCTTTGTCTACATGGTTCACCTGTGCTCCACGCTGTATGAATAGATCTACATCATGTATGTTTCCTGTAGCAGCAGCAGTTATTAATTTGGATACCCCAGTATCCTCAACAGTCAAACAGTTGCCCATGCTGCAGAATATGCTTACTTTTTTGACTATCAATCCTGAATCAGTTGTAAAGAAGTATCGGTGATTCGATAATAGATCTTCTTCTAGATGCAAATATTGCCTGAAAAAGAAGGATTGTTATTATTAACCCTGTGATTTGTAGTACTGAGTAGTGATATGAATGATCTATAATCATAATTAAGATAGTTTTTGTTACTTTATGCTGAGAGAGAGAGAGTATGATGTTACCATGATGTCACTATTCTGACACTTCCATGTTTGACGTCACTATGACAACACTTTCCTGTCATTATGACACATTTCTGTATGACATCACTATGCTTCCTTGCAATGTCAACATATTTTTAGAGCACGAGAAACCACCTTTCTACTCCAATTTGCTCGCAACGTCATTACGGTTATATAGCAGGTTAAATCATCTTTCTACTCCAATTTTTTATGAAACTGTGGTCATTTGTATATACAATATTCAGTGAAAAGAAATGTGCATCTCTTAGCCTCACGCAACTGTGTCTACCTTGCTAGCAACGTCAAGACAACTTCATTCCAGGTTAAATTATCTTTCTACTATAATCATTGACAAAACTGTGGTCATTTGTATATACAATATTTAGTGGAAAGAAATGTGCATCTCGTAGCCTCACACAACTGTGTTTATCTTGCTCGCAACGTCAAGAGGCCTCAGTACACATGGTCTTTTGTATAATATATGGTCACTATTTCACTATGATGTTTCATTTCATATTATTGTCAATTCACTTAATAATAATAATAATAATAATAATAATAATAATAATAATAATAATAATAATAATAATAATAATAATAATAATAATAATGATAATGATAATAATAGTAATAATGACAACATTAGTAACAATAATAACAATAATCAAATTCATATAGCATTGATACCAAACAAAGTCTGTTCATGGCACTGTAAAAGGTTATTTATGCATATTCAGGCCATCAGAACATTACACATCATTGTGGAATGCAGCAGTAGTTTTACCAGACAAAGAGTCATCAAAGATGTCATACCCGAGTACATACACCAGCTAAATAAATATGCAACTGTAAGGTGAGCAATGTACCATTACATCACAGTAAAGATTAAGCACCAATCACAGCAAAATAGGGCATGAAATAGTTGTAAAATGTAAATGGTGCGAAAGCTGATTTTGAAATGATATTATCTACCAGGTGATGTATTTACTCCTTTTTACCCACTAGCAAGGTAAAACCTGTATAGCAAATGTGGATAGATTTCTTTTCATGAAGAATAATAAAAATGAGAAAAATTTAACCAAAATATTTATCTGTCAATAGTAACAATGTAACAGATAAGTTGGGGATGTATGGTAAATTAGTTGATTTTGTTTTGAATAAAACATTTATTTTTTCTTCTAATGTACCTCAAAGCTTCATTTGAATTTATTTTACAGTCAGAAAGCCGGACCAGCTTTCAAGTTTAGCGTCACCTTTAAACTGCAATTAGCACTCTTACAGACCATTGGCCATCTCTATCATCAGGTAAAATACCAGTTTGTGTCAAGATTATGCATTCTTTTACACTCTTCATTTTGAAGATTAAAGAATGTAAAATAAAATCACAGTGCAACTTTTGCACACTAGATTTTTTACTTTGTATTCAAGCAACAAATGCAGCTTAGTTTTGAAAATATCAGACTTTTTGTCGGTACATGGGTTTTATTCTGTCATTATGTCTGTCAAAATCTTTTCTGAAACTACAAGATTAAGTTTTGTCAGGAAATTGATCCTGTTCATTTTCCATGAAAATCAGAATTTTAAACTCATGTTTATGTTTTATGAACTGACTTGGTCATTTTCCATGAATACCAGAGTTTTAAACTCATGTTTATGTTTTATGAACTGACTTGGTCAGAATAGCCCATGCAGTAAGGGTAGGGATTTTTAGTCATCCTGTCTGTCCTTCAAAATGTATCCTCTCTGAAACTACTGGGTAGATTTCATAGTTTTTCATAAAAAAGATGTTGGGTCAAAGGAGATGAGTCCTATCTATTTTCCATAAAGCTCAGATTTGGAGTTGTGATTTCAAATTTCTCACCAAACGATGAATTATTTTTAACATGCATAGACCTTTGGGAAATCCAGTACCTCATTCTGCTAATCAAAGCATAGCCTCCGTTTGGGAGTTCTGGAGTAGAGCACTGTGGTGGTGATACAGTCGCATTGGACAAATTATTCATAACCTTGACGAGTGTTCTTAGTCTACAAAGATTGTTAAATACTTTGGCTCATGTCTAAAAAATGATTGACAACAATGAATTGTCTCGTGCATATGCACACGCATATAAACACATGGAGCATTTAGTGTCTAATAAAGATGGAGTTAAGGAAAAGCAATTATATGAGAATGTGTTCCTTAACAAATCAACCTTCAAAGCTGGGTAAGTACTGAAAAGGTCACCACGTGATTTGCATTCATGCACATATACTTACATGCTCATATGCATGTGAATACAAATTGGATAAGGAACAAAGAGGAACAAATTGGATAAGTTTGTATTAATTTAAGTATTTAATTATGGAAGACAGATGATGGCTTTGCAAGCATTTGCATAGAATTCCATTAAACGCATGAATCTCCTTTGACAATATATTTGGGCTATTTTTCCTTTCATGTGTTCATGCATTTATAAATTTTCATATTTTATTGAGTCAGTGTGAAATAATAAACATCTACCATTGCTTCCCATAAGTAGCATGGTATATTTTATATGTAGCACACTTTTATGTCTAATCCAATAAGTTGCATGGTATATTTTATATGTAGCACACTTTTATGTCTAATCCAATAAGTTGCATGGTATAATTTATATGTAGCACACTTTTATGTCTCATAAGTTGCATGGTATATTTACCTGTAGCACACTTTTATGTCTCATAAGTAGCATGGTCTATTTACCTGTAGCACACTTTTATGTCTAATCTCATAAGTTGCATGGTATATTTACCTGTAGCACACTTTTATGTCTCATATGTTGCATGGTATATTTACCTGTAGCACACTTTTGTGTCTAATCTCATAAGTTGCATGGTATATTTTATATGTAGCACACTTTTATGTCTAATTCTATAAGTAGCATGGTATATTTTATATGTAGCACACCTTTATGTCTCATAAGTTGCATGGTATATTTACCTGTAGCACACTTTTATGTCTAATCCCATAAGTAGCATGGTCTATTTTATATGTAGCACACTTTTGTGTCTAATTCTATAAGTAGCATGGTATATTTTATATGTAGCACATACATTGCTTTATTTATATTTCACTTGGTGGTTTTGCCCCTTGTGCAAGTACAAAACAATATAAAATATCCCAATGAAACATTTCCATATATTACTATGAGGTATTGATGTGATTTCAGATCTCACTAGAGGGCAGTCATGCATGGCCTCTGATGTCAGCTTGTGCACAGTACCTCAGTGCTAGGCAACCTTTACAGCTACAGGAGGTAGGTCAACTGGAAAGTAGGGAGGCTCAGAAAAACAAATTCTTACATATATATTTTCACATAATATATAAATATATGTTGAGAACAGGTTAAATATTAATACATCTCATAGAATAATTTAATAGTTCACATTAAATTCTTTTAGCATACTTATTTGGAAGAAAAGACAAACTGACAGATCCATTTAAATAACAAAAAGACAGATTTTCAAGACCATTTGGTTCCTTTTTTACCCTCAGCCGCTGATGTAATCAGGCTGTGGATATTGCAGTACTCCTGGCGTCTGTCTGTCTGTCTGTAGCGAACATCCTTGTCATCGCAATAACTCAAGAACAAATGATGGCAGCCTCATGAAACTTGACACACATAAGCAAGTTTGATGGATGATGACCTTGACCTATTTATCAAGGTCGCAGAGATAATTATGTGAAATCCCAAGAATCGCGATAATTCAAAAACACATGATGACAGCTTTATGAGATTTGACACACATAAGCATCAGGTGAAAACCTCGGACCAATATGATTGACGGTGATCTTGACCTATTTTTCAAAGTCACAGGGACAATTATGTGAAATCCCAAGAATTGCAATAACTCAAGAACAAATGATGGCACCTTTATGAGATTTGACACATATAAGCATCTATATAAGCATATTTTTATGAAACATGACCTTAACCTACTTTTTAAGGTCACAGGGACATTTACGATGGCAGCTTCATGAGAATGGACATACTGGTACATGAGGATCTGGTAAAGACCCCAGATAAGTTTGATGGATGGTGACCTTTACCTACTTTTCAAGGTCACAGGGACAATTATGTGAAATCCCAAACACCATGATACTTGACACACATAAGCTATCAAATAAAGAAGATATGCACTATTACGTTTTTTTTCCCCTGCATCAAATTGTCTTGGTGCAGTGACATTTTGTTCACAAATATCGTGCGGAGTGAATGTTGTACAGTAAGTTACCAGGGCTGAGGGTTGATGCATCTCTGATGCCTATGTTTTTCTCCTTCTTTGTAAACTTTGGAAATAAAAGTAGTATACTATAATTAGATATATGAGGAAACAGTAAAAGATATCAGATTTTTCAAACATATCAATATAATTTCCATTCTTTTAGTGTGAAGAATTGTTGCTTTCGTTATAAATGTTAAACTTTGAGTGCAATATGATTACTGGGATATTATAATTGATTGGGACCTATTTTGTACAGTTGTTTTGAATTATTCTTTTTCGGCAAAAAAAGATAATTGTACCCTTTTGAAAAGCATTCATCATCAAGTCATTAAAATTGCCCAAAAAGGAAATGTCTATATATGATAACACTCCAAAGAACTGAGATGAAATATTTCTTTTTTTGCCATACCAAATACCCAAGAACATACAGATTTATAGAAAAATGGACTCATTTGCAGACAAAATTGAAGAGAATGTATTAATACTGCCAGTGAGTCTTTTACATCACATCACAAGAACCTGGAAAGTTTGGTAGAACATTATACTTGAACCAACATGGGTTATGTCAGATGAGTTTGGTTGATTTAACTAGGTCACCACCAGGGGGCAGTACATCCACCCTTTAGTCTCGCATAAACTGATTCTTTTCAATCTTTGTGGATGATGAATAATATCAAGCTGAAAAGATTTTAGGAAAACAGATCTGGAGTAATTATAACAGCAAATCATGCATCATCATTCATGAAATGAGGTTTTCAAACACTTTTTCCTTCCAAAATATAAATGTTTATACCCAAAATTTTGCAATTAAATTGTATTACCCATCATATTTCCCCTACATAAATTTCTGTGCCATTTGAAAGTGGATGAGTCTTCTGTATAAATTGAATTCATCCATCGCACATTTTGTTAAAAAACTTTGTTTAGCTGACCAGTGATCTAGACTAAGTGCAAACACCTAGTACATGTTCTTAGTAAAGTTTTACTAACTATGGGGCACCTTCAGATTGGGACGATGGAGTGATTTGTTTGTTCATTAATACTTGTCCATTCATACAGGCCTAACACCCTGACAGACCATAATAGAAGTAACACGCTTGTATACATGTGACCACCTGGTTGTCAAAAGTGTACAGGCGGTACTTGGCACTTTCAGTAAAACACAATAGCCATGGTTGGTATTTTTTAGCTGATTTTAGTGAGGCAGCTTGCTTGTATCACAGTTTCATGACCATATAACTATTTCAGATACCCCAAACCACTCATCTGAAGTTACAGCAAATCATGCATAATAGCACAGAAGTTTGTTCAGTCAGATAAGCTTGCCTGGGAAGCCTTAAGTAAACTGATTTATCAATGTAACTAAAATGAAGTAATATACATAGTTTTACTTTCACCAGTTCGTTCAAAACATGTCAGAGAATTTATTAATTGAGGTACTGCGAGCTAACATCCAGTACCTCTGTGTAATCAGCCTGTCTATCCTGTATCTGTATGTTTGTGTCTTTATCACACCTTTTTCCTTTTTAGCTCTGTTGCCTTCTATGAAGTCACACAGCTTAAGGAGTGGGGAAAATTTCTTATCTGTCTGTCAACATTTCCTTTAAAAATCTTCTCCAAAACTACTAGTAATATATGTTTCAACTTTTATACAGAGGTAGATATAGAGGTGAGGAGGGGAATTGATCCTGTGATCCGTGACTGCTGGTTACATAAGCTTATGTAACACCAATCAGGAGGGGCATGAGAATGGTCTTTTGACCCTTTTGGTTGCTAGGCAAATGACTAAGTACTGATCAGATCAGATCCCATCCTCATCACTTACACAACACTTTATTTGATGTAAAAGAGTTTGATGGACGGTGACCTTCATCTTATTTCAAGGTCACAGGCCCATCATCTCAATAACTCTGGAGTAAATGACGACAGTTTCATGATACTTGACACTCATAAGCTATCAAAGGAAGTAGATGTGCACTATGATGGTTTCTTTGTAAATCGGATTGTTCCTTTTTTGACAATGATTGCCGACAATCATTGTCAAAAATATTAACTATCTGTGTTATTCTGTGATCGGTACGATCGTGGCAAATGCGTAGTCATATCCTGCGGGTTGTAATTCGGTATTTTCTGTGCTTATTATTGTTGAAGCAACTGACACCACTGGAGTGAGTGCCTCTTTACTAACGCTCCACATGAAAATGACGCTAAGCAAAGAGTGTGCTTTTAAAATTTGGCTATTAATTTGGTCTTCTTAAAATAGATCTCAGTCACTGATGGGGATGCATGAATAAAAAAATAATAGACATGAAAGACGAATATCACCTATATGATTGTGAATTTGAAATGTTTTTTGCAAAATTGGTGCTTAATTTCTTAAATGTTTCACTTTGTATTGTAGGCATGTATGTCAGCATTTTATTGCTTCATGGAAGCAGATCCAGACTGTGTATGGCTGATGCTGGTAGATCAGTACTCTCCCACAAGCTTGACTCCTCTCCACCCCTACCTGCCACACATACAGGTGAGTTGACTGGAGGGTAGAGTAGATCCAGGCTGTATGGCTGTATGGCTTATGCTGGTAGATCAGTACTGTCCCACAAGCTTGACTCCTCCCCACCCCTACCTGCCACACATACAGGTGAGTAGACTGGAGGGTAGAGTAGATCCAGGTTGTATGGTTGATGCTAGTAGATCAGTACTGTCCCACAAGCTTGACTCCTCCCCACCCCTACCTGCCACACATACAGGTGAGTAGACTGGAGGGTAGAGTAGATCCAGGCTGTATGGCTGATGCTGGTAGATCAGTACTGTCCCACAAGCTTGACTCCTCCCCACCCCTACCTGCCACACATACAGGTGAGTAGACTGGAGGGTAGAGTAGATCCAGGCTGTATGGTTGATGCTGGTGTACACGTGTACATGCCTACCTCATATGTTCAAAGGTTATTTAGAATAGATCATTTATAATAGGGGGATATTGGAAATGTCTAGTTGGAAATAATTATCATGTTTATCAGTTTGTTTGGGGGTTTTACATCACTGTCAACATTATTTCAGTCATTTCACATTGAGACCTTAACAGCCTTGCCTAAGAATATTCCCACCCCCACCCCCACTACCATTTTGATATTTACCTTGGATATTGCACACATGCACTCTTGGGGACCTTCCTCTGACCTGATTAGATAATGGCTGTGATTGGTCAATTTCTGTTGTCATGACTACCATGTTGCCAACTTGACTTGTGTGCATTATACAGTCAGAACAATTTGACATTTAGCATGTACACATGTACTTCTGATGCCTTTCCCCAATCTGAGTACTGATTGGTTGGTTTTTGTAGCCATGTTATTTAATGTGACAAAATAAAAGAATATGAACAAATAAATGTTCAATATCACGTATTACATTTCACTCTGCATGACATAATATTCAATTACTACCTCAGCCATCATTGCCATCTATTTAATACCAATTGAAATGGTCACGGGCCGAAGCGCAGTTGGTTCAAGCGCCAGCTTATTAGCACCAGTTCCTCTGGTGATCCAAAGGTCGTGGGTTTGATCCCCTATCCCCGGCCGTTCAATTCATGACACAATTTCACACATGAGCTGAGGCCCTTGCCTAAAGGGTTAACCCATTGTGACTGTGACTGAACTTGGGTTGTCATGTCAAGGACCTCCGACATGACAATTCAATGGGCTATTTCTGCTTCAAGTAGGTCCCATCATGAAATGACTGAAAGAATGTTTTAAATCACCAAAATATCATCAGATTTTAATTGACCAACATCAAGTTATAAACTGTAATCAGGTGTTTCATTCATAAACTGAGCAATCAGTAAAACTGTGTTTTCACAGCTTACAAACATGACATTTGCTCAGTGCCTAGCATGTGCCACTTGGGTGGGAAGGTGTAGAAATGTTTCGGACCAAAGAGTGTATGCATACAAAGAGTATGTACACTAAACAGTATATGCAAAGAGTATACACGTGTACATGTGTCAGGCCTGCATTGCATGTGCGGACTATGCTTTAATTGCCATCATTTTGGTATATGGTTCAATTATGATGTAATAATTTATTATGACAATAAATAAGACAAAGTGTACAACTGCATATATTGAAAAGGGCCATTGCCAAGATTTGGCATGACCTGAGTTTGAAAAAGGAAGGTTGTTTGTCTATATTCCTGTTAGTCTCTGTTATTAGGTTATTTCAATTTTGAAGAAATAGTCAATCATAGTGCAAATGAACTGTTTCAGGTTGCTGGAAGCTGCACAAGGAATGAATATAGTGATAACATCAACATGCTGATGGAGAGGTTAAGGTGACCCAACAAATAGATAAAAGACAAAGATACTGCACAAAGTGAGGTGACATCACAGAAGCTAGGCTGACAGCATTTAAACAAGTTACAAGGACATTGTACAAAGTGAGGTGACATCACAGAAGCTAGGCTGGCAACATTTAAACAAGTGACAAGGATACTGCACAAAGTGAGGTGACATCACTGAGGCAGCAAATAAACGAGTGACAAGGATACTGCACAAAGTGAGTGACATCACAGAAGCTAGGCTGACATCATTTAAACAAGTGACAAGGATACTGCACAAAGTGAGGTGACATCACAGAAGCTAGGCTGGCAACATTTAAACAAGTGGCAAGGATACTGCACAAAGTGAGGTGACATCACAGAAGCTAGGCTGACAGCATTTAAACAAGTGACAAGAATACTGCACAAAGTGAGGTGACATCACCGAAGCTAGGCTGACAACATTTAAACAAGTGACAAGGATACTGCACAAAGTGAGGTGACATCACTGAGGCAGCAAATAAACAAGTGACAAGGATACTGCACAAAGTGAGGTGACATCACAGAAGCTAGGCTGACAGCATTTAAACAAGTGACAAGGATACTGCACAAAGTGAGGTGACATCACAGAAGCTAGGCTGACAGCATATAAACAAGTGACAAGGATACTGCACAAAGTGAGGTGACATCACTGAGGCAGCAAATAAACAAGTGACAAGGATACTGCACAAAGTGAGGTGACATCACAGAAGCTAGGCTGACAGCATTTAAACAAGTGACAAGGATACTGCACAAAGTGAGGTGACATCACAGAAGCTAGGCTGACAGCATTTAAACAAGTGACAAGGATACTGCACAAAGTGAGGTGACATCACTGAGGCAGCAAATAAACAAGTGACAAGGATACTGCACAAAGTGAGGTGACATCACAGAAGCTAGGCTGACAGCATTTAAACAAGTGACAAGGATACTTCACAAAGTGAGGTGACATCACAGAAACTAGGCTGACAGCAAATCAACAAGTGACAAGGACACTGCACAAAGTGAGGTGACATCACAGAAGCTAGGCTGGCAGCAAATAAACAAGTGACAAGGATACTGCACAAAGTGAGGTGACATCACAGAAGCTAGGCTGGCAGCAAATAAACAAGTGACAAGGATACTGCACAAAGTGAGGTGACATCACAGAGGCTAGGCTGACAGCATTTAAACAAGTGACAAGGATCCTGCACAAAGTGAGGTGACATCACAGAAGCTAGGCTGACAGCATTTAAACAAGTGACTAGAATACTTCACAAAGTGAGGTGACATCACAGAAGCTAGTCTGACAGCATTTAAACAAGTGACAAGGATACTGCACAAAGTGAGGTGACATCACAGAAGCTAGGCTGGCAGCATATAAACAAGTGACAAGGATACTGCACAAAGTGAGGTGACATCACAGAAACTAGGCTGACAGCATTTAAACAAGTGACAAGGATACTGCACAAAGTGAGGTGACATCACAGAAGCTAGGCTGGCAGCATTTAAACAAGTGACAAGGATACTGCACAAAGTGAGGTGACATCACAGCGGGATATTACAGATATGATCTCCATTAAGAAAATTAAGGTGACAAACTTTAAGGTACAAATCCCTGTTTTAAGTGATATGGCCAATGCAACGACTGAAACTTTTCCTAAGCACCATGGGATAGTGCCATTGACCATCTGGAAAAACTATACAGTTATATGGCATGTTGTCACAGTGCATTATATACTTTAAAGGACAAAGATACTTTTGCAGTTTGGCATGACAGCAAGGAAAAAAAGAGTTAAATATTCCGAATGGTGACATCAAAGGAAGTATAAATACATGTACAGAATGGTATGAAATCAAAGGAAGTATAAATACATGTACAGAATGGTATGAAATCAAAGGAAGTATAAATACATGTACAGAATGGTATGAAATCAAAGGAATTATAAATACATGTACAGAATAGTATGAAATCAAAGGAATTATAAGTACATGCACAGAATGGTGTGATATCAAATGAAATATAAGTATTGTACAGAATGGTGTGATATTGGAGGAGTAAGAAGTTCATGAACAGAATGGTGCAATAATAAAAAAGATATATTAAGTCAAAGGAAATATAAGTAATGTACATGTAAGAGTTGAGTAAAATTTGGGACCAAGTTTAGCACTGTCCAAATCTACTAAAAAAAGTATACAAAACATCATACGAGTACAATACTTATAAATCTGTTTGTTCCCTCTATGAAATCATGAACTGCTCCGACAACTATTTTTTCAAGAGATTTATTTTTTAGAATCCTGTAAAATGTTGTACAAGGTAAATTGTACATTAACAATTTTTTTACCATGAGGAAAAGCCCTAACAGTGTTGAAGTTAAGACAAGTCATGAAATAAGACAAATTATCTTCTTTAGGGTGGTCACACATATTTGTGTGAGTTGATCAACCCATGAGAATGAAGGTAAGCACCTAGAAGTCTACACTTCATTCTTATTCTTGCCAAAGGAGGAAAATTATATTATAGTTATGTTTGCCAAAAGAATTATGTTTGCATGGCTTGGCATCATTTTGGCAATAAGCAGTCTGCAGGTGATCAAAATCAACAAGACATCTTAAAGATGGATCAAGTAAATTCCATTCGCTTAATTTGCATGAGATGATTTAATTTAACAGTACAATCATTAGGATTGAACCCGGACTGATAAATAAAGAGCAAAAGATCTTTTTGAAAATAACTGAAAATAATGTATTGGCACTATAGCGAGTGCTGTTTAGATAAGATTGCATTATTCAATAAATCATGTGCAGTGTTATGGAAACAGACTTTTTATTTTGGTCAAACAAGACAGATTACTTAAATCAAAATCTGGTGTTCTATGTTCATTATGTGAACTTCTTGGCAGGCTAAGTAAATGCAAACTCCATGAATTGTTGTGATCAACTATGAGAGCCTTGTCAAGTACATGTTTGAACCAATGTCAGACCAAAACATGTTAGCTTTGACCCATATATTGAATGTGATTAAATGTTGTCAGTCAAGTTTTGACAATAATGATTGGCAGGCAGTTGAAAGGGTACATTATGATTTGATTTATTTATAATAATAATCTTTTCAGCACAATTACATGTTTGTGCCACAAGAGGTCAGACCCACACATGTCACTTTTAACCCAGACTTTTAATGTAAACATTGTCAGTCAGACTTTAACTATAATGATGGACAGATGAAGAGTACAGCCAGCTGCCCGGTTCATACTCTAACACTAATGATTCATTACTCACAGAATATTCATTACTCACAGAACATCCTTGAACAGATGTTATGAATATGATGTTAGTGTTAATGTCTTTTTTATAAACCATGTGTAAATCTGGTATTTGGAAATTATAATAATGAAGATGATGATGATGATGATGATGATGATGATGATGATGATGATGATGATGATGATGATGATGATGATGATGATGAAAACAACAACAACAACAATAATAACAATAATAACAATAATACCACAAAGACGTTGGTTAAATGAAATATGAAAAATACAATTTTTGAAAAAAGAAATTACATAAATTAACAAAATGAAAGCATAAATACCTGTGGTCTTGATATCGGCTCTCTTTTGTTGACCAGAGAGAAAATAGAGATGATACTTCTTCCTCCCTTAAAGTGGATTTCTTTTAGACCACCTACAAGATATGATACAAACAGTGGAGTACAGGAATTAATACACCCTTGACTCCATTTAAGTTCATTTATTCACAATGGCTACCTACATGTAATTACTACTGTAAACCCTAATTCTATGATTATATTACAAACTTGTAAATTCAGAAGTAATTTATTTAGCTTTTTTGATCAGTGCATTAATTCTAGTACTATACTGTACTTGAATTGTATCAAAAGTTAAGTTCAGTAATTGTAATAAAAGTGTCTCAATTTAGTCAATATCATCATGGATTTATTGTTCAAAATTGAATTATGGAAAAAATAATGTTAAATTAGGACAAAACTTTTATTTTTATCTTAATTATTTTCATAAAAGATATCATTTTTTTGAGTATTTAATCAATAGCAACAAAAATATAATTTTAATATCTTCTGATGAAATATCAATAGTGATGTAGTAGAATTTGTATGAAATGCCCTTTTGATAAAATAAATTTGGTAAAGATGCTAAATTGTGTTTTGAAGTTCTGTATGTTATAAGTTTCTAGATATATTATGATAACCTATATTTGAAAATGTTTTGCTTATTAAACTCATATGTCAACTTATTTATGAAAATAGATATGTCATCGGGCACTTTTTTTTGTGTATCTGAAATTCAGCCATGTATATCAACGATGTACTGCAATACATTGACATACCTAAAGTATGTCAAAGTATTAGAATACATAGCTGATAAACAAGAAGGAGTGGCAACACCATGGAATGACATACAAATGTGACACTTCACAATTTGGTCAGGTATTGCTATAACAGCGAAAACCAATTCATGTCCTTCATGTAGCTAGAGATTTTTAATCCTGAGATTTTTTATCTGTCTTGAAAACATGTTCCACATTAGCAGTTTGGCCAAGCCCTCCCCTCCTTGTCCAACCATCGTTGTTATTCTGTATGTTGTCATTCTGCATGTTCTGCTAATTATATTGATGTAATGTTTATAGAGATTTACAAAATATTTACACTTTGATGATTATATATATTAATGAAAATATTACCTTCACTTTCATAGGTTTCTTGATGATTTCAAACTTCCTGGAACACCACAATGCACCAGAGCATGAAATGTTGAGGGAAACACACTTCTTCTTGACACCTCTGACTTGACCCTGATAAGGGCACTTAAGGGATATTGCATATGGGAGCAAAAGGAAATAAAAACTAAATTTCATATACTACTCTATACTTTATCATATAAAAATGAGTGACATAAGTTTTGATATGACTGAGTTCCCATAACAGTACTGGAGAGAAGCACTTATGAGTTACATTATGGTGTATTAAGTGTTTCATATTGAAGACATCTACTGTCAAATTTGATGTTTAGTGATTCTGACATCTGGTGTTATATTAGTTCATTATCTTTTTACTATATCCACCATAGCTTCTGCAGTGATGGGGGAAATCTTCTGTCATTCTGTTTGTCAACTTTGATAGTCTCCTCAGAAACTACTGGGCGGAGTCCTTAGCTATTAGGTCGGAGAGATGTATTTTTAGGGGACTAAATCAATCGATTTTCCATTAGTCTCAGATCTTTTTGGATTTTGTTATGATCTTTTTCAAAGTCCTAATGGTAATCAATGGGTTTATATGTAACATGCATTTTAATTGGTCAAAGGTATCATCTGCTGAAGTTTGCTTTGGCAAAGGATAAAATTGATCATTTATGAAGCAATTTCTAGAAAATGTTCCCAGACATTAAAAAAATCTCAGCATAGCTCTAAAGCTTATGTTATTAAGTTAAGAATTTTTTTTCTGAAATATATGTGCAATTCTCAAAACCTTTTTTGGGTAGAATCTTTGTGAAAAATCAAAATAACTAGGTATCAAAGGAAGCCAAAATATTACAGTATTTTATTTACACAATTTAATTCATATCTGTCTTCAGTTTTTTATAGATTCATATCTGCAAAACAACTGATTTTTGTAGGTGAAAAATGTGATCTTGGACAACTTTGTACCTTGTATAATGGTGTTTTTCAATTCCATGGGGTGATTCTAAAACACATGGCCTAACTTTATTTTCTATTTCTGTAGATCAAACCACTGTGTGCATTTCATGTCATTTGATGTTAAGACACTGGTTTTCCATCAGTAAGGTTGCTTTCTCATTATATTGACATTTCTTAGCTATTAAGCTATGTGAGGCACAGCTTCTGCAGCAATGCGGGTGAATTGAATGATCAGAGTTCTTGGCTAATTCTATCTATTTTCCATGGGGCTCAAAATTGTCTTCAACTCTTTATGACTTAATGAGAAAATCATAGCTATCACTGAGTTTTCTAGGAGGTTGATCATGGCATTTTGAATAACATGACATATATCAGCCAATGAAAATCGAGATAACAAATCCAATTAATACGGGGAGAAGATGCATTCTGGAGCTCAAACACAAAATATCTAATTTGTTAAAGGGTACGTTTAACAGAGTTCATAAACATTTCATAAACATATATCAAATAGGGCTTAACATGATAGAAGATTTAAAGTGAGACTTGCATCTTTGTAATGAAAGACTAAATTTTAAAAATGAACTGTATTAAATTACAAATTGTCAATAGTAATAGTTTGTGTGTGCCTATGGTGGATGGTGTGCAGTAATTACCCAAATATTTACATATATAAAAAAGCATGAACGTGATCAGATAGGAAGGGTGACGAGATTTGAAAAAAATATATATTGCTGTGTAAGGTATTGGCTGCAATAAATTTGCCATTGATAAGAGTGTGTAACACCATTTTGGGTCATGACATAAATGACAATTTTCAATTATCATGGAGGACACTGCAGTGTCATGGGAGAAAGATAGATGGTGGTGCCACCTGATAGTTACATTAGGGGCCCACTGTCTGCTACAAATATCTAATAGGTATACAAAATACCTATAAACGTTAATGCAAATACAGGGTAGGTCTTTCGGATGGTTATAATACAGTAATCCCTGAGAATATAAACTGTTATTTACATTGATGAGTTCCACAGCTACACAGTGCTATATTCAACATCAGTTTATGATAGATAACACATAGTTAACTTTTGATACACATACAGGACATCACTTGGATGGCTCTGATTTGATAATCTCTAAGGATATAAGTTATGCATAGTGATAGTTTAGCAGCATAATGACATAAAAACCATTAGTATATACACTTGGACACTTTTTATCATTACAAAGATCATGGAATGTGTAATTTATATAATGCTGATAAATATTCTTTCTTGTGGAGAAAGTTCATACCTTTAATACTTTTTGCAAACCTTGCTAGACTTTTCAGTTCATTTACATCCCTTCTGTTAAATAGTTTTCTCATGCTTAAAGTGTTTGGATGACGAGTATACTCCTCAGTGATATATCTGGCCCTGTCTTGTGTAAAGGCAGTACATTTAAAAATATAATGAAATTCATCCCTAATCTCTTGAGCTGTTGAAAGGGTTCATATTCTGTCCTGTTTCAGAGTATGCACATACCTGCCTGCTACTTTGGGTAGGTAGTTGTTACATCTAAATTTACTTCGGGCTTTTGCGAGATTTGGCTCAAGTAAGTTTTGGTATGTTTGAGCTGCTGTTTGACGATTCTGTAGGAGGAACAGCTGCTGACGCTGTCTATATTCTTGTGCCATTCAGAGGCATAATAATCATTTAGTTTAGTATTAAATATAGATTTCATCTTGCCTAAAGTCACAAGATCTGAAGGAATGTCTAATAAATGATCCAAATGGAGGGATTTAAGAGAGCCTACTAAACATTCAATTTAGGAGTCCAGCTATCTGCATTGGACCCACAAAAGATATAACTGTACAATCCTGGGCAGATCTTATTATTTTCATATGTCATCAGCAGAAAGTGAGCATCCTCTCTTTCGCATATTTTTCATTTTAAATCTGCTGGAGCACCATGCCATTGACAGATGTAAGATGTGGTATTCAGCCTAATGAGCTGTTTACAGAAGTGGTTATGGAATACTTCCAGGCTATTAATGTGAGAGAAGCCCAACACTTCAGAGTCATACAACAGTATGGGACAGCTAATGGAATTGCACCAGTTGCCAGTGGAGCCTGGAATAGACTTTTAGATAGCTCTACAGACCTTTTAGGAACAAAATGGCAATGCACTTGAGTACCTGTCACAGGTAAGCTCTGGAATGCCCTGCCCTTGGAAGTGAAAAATTACCTTAAACTCACTTAAGCACAAACCATTACCTACAAAAGCGCCATGAGCTGTCATAAAGGTGAAGCACTAGATCAGGTGGGAGACTTAACCTCCTGGCCTTAGTAATGAGACTGTGTAAGGCTCTCTTGACTTGATTCACCTGTTTAGGGAGAGCATTAGTGAAACTCCCATCATAGTTAAATCTGAGTTTAAACAATTTAGAAAATATATCAATACTGTCATTTATATACAAAATGGTTATTCCATTGGCTTTCTGGGACAGAAAACCCTGCAATCATTTTAGAATATGGAGAACAGAAGAGGCGACAAGTTCTCCTGTTGGCATACACCAATGTTACATTAAAAAGCATCGGACAACATTGGTGTAAGTAATTTTGAATAATGGTCAGCACTATGCCACTGAGGACATGGTTAGAGATCTGACTGGCCACTGAATTGAATGATGTAGTTTTACAATGTAGTTTTACCTTTCTGTGTTTAAAAATTATGCAATGTAGGGGAAAATATGATCAAGAGTTGAGCACCCATCTCGAAAACCTGCTTGTTCCTCTCTTAGTGAATTATTTTCCTCAAGGAAGTTGCTTATTCTGAAATCTAAATGTTTGAGGTGGAGCCTATTAAACCTGTCTTGGCCATCAAAACACTGAGAGCTCAGCCAGTATAAATTGAACACCTTCTAATATATTTGTTACATTCAAATAGACATGTATGGTACTTGGTACAATGCTGCATGAATGCAAGGGCTACAACATATTTTAATCTGAAATCTAAATGTTTGATATCAATGTTTGATATCAATGTTTGATAAATGTTTGATATCAAAGCTCTTTAAAACAATAAAAGTGTTTTGAGATTTAGATGTTTTTAAATTGATTGACAGTTGACACTCTGTGTGAGATGTGGGTTTAGGTTCATTTATAAATACCAAGTACATGGCTGAGTGCTTGCTTAATTTATGTTATGTTTTGCACATTTTAAATTATTATCACCTCTCCTTTTATTATTCCCCACTCTCCTTATGAGATCGAGGAGGAGGGCTGTCACTGAGATAGACCTGAGAGCAATAATAATATATAATAATATATAATATATTGCTCTCAGATCAGACGTAGCAGATTGATTTTAATTGCGTTTTAAAATTGAATACCATGCCAAGGGAGGCGCCTGGTGGTAAACAGTGGAACTAACTGTTGAAACGGGTACAGATAAATGATGTTATGGGTTTGTTGTGTAACTTTTGGTATTTTTGTCTAATCCAAAAGAGAGGGAACAAGTGTTGATTTTAAAAAATCAAGCTCGCATAAGTTTGCAAAATCCCAAGGCAAAAGACCCAACAAATCTTCTTACTCTACCACGCACTCACAAATCACTTTTCAAACAAAAGCGACATCTGACGGTGTAATCAGAATTAATGAGCCAAAACATGGCCGCCATGGACCGATAATCGCATATATAAATGTGGCCGTTTCTTGGTCCATTCTCGACCATGTCGACACGATTACTAGCCTATTTTGTGGCACATCTCTACGTCGAGATTGGTTTACTTTTGATCCACTCGAGACCAGCACACTTATGACTCACATAACGACCAGGCTTTCTGGTCGTTAAAAAACACTTATCTGCCTTATCGACTGGGTCGGTATAAACAAATTTAGTCTTCTTCTCGACCAAGTCAATATCAGTTGAGTTCACCTTGAAAACTGGGTCGAGATTGACTTTGTTTGAGTTATATGTATACCCTCTTACAGGAGGACTATTAATTATGTTATTTTCGCTCGCGTTTGTTTTGCCTTTAGGGCTAGATGTTCGAGGTTTCAAGGTGGATTAAGCCGTAAGTCAATGGAGCCTACCCCGATTATCGGTCCATGGCGGCCATGTTTTGGCTCAATAATTCTGATTACACCGTCAGATGTCGCTTTTGTTTGAGAAGTGATTTGTGAGTGCGTAGTAGAGTAAGAAGATTTTGTTAGGTTTTTCCTTGGGTTTTTTGCCTTGGGATTTTGCTAACTTACGCGAGCTTGATTTTTTAAAATCAACACTTGTTAAATATGAGTTAATGGTATTTAAGTTCAATGAGATGAGAACAAAACCTAAACAACAGCAATTGAAATGACATTTGTTGATGTTAAGTCTATCATTTTATTTTTGTATTTTTTTCAAAAATTAATTTGGAAATTTGCAGATTTTGTGTGATTGGCCTTTTACATTTTAAAATTTCACACATTTTGGTCTCTGTCAGATATTATATTATCCAACAAAACATGGACAGTTGATTAGATGTGTGACCTGAGAGCAATATAACATAATATATGTAATTTATTATTGCTCTCAGGTGGGTTTATCCCTCAGAAACACCTGACATATGGATGATATAGAGCTTAGAGTAATATACCTAGAGGTGACAAGTTGGGGAGGTTGGAAAAATACCCCACAGAGAACAGAGAGAGCAGCTGACCACATCACAGGGATGATTCCTGATCAGAGATAACTTTGTGTCCAAGCTTGGTTGCCGCCTGAGATTATCCCTCCTTCCCAAACTCTTGACCTAGATAAATTATGGGGTGCAGCTAAACATATAAATTCCTCAAGATTGTATTTCACATTATGCGCTATATTTTAATCAGGAATTGCACTGTGTACTGATCATTCTGGTACTTGATTCATTTCCATGCACCAAACAGAAGTGTTTTTATAGCAATTCAAATATCCACAAATCTACAAATTGTCTCGAGAAGCCCTTTTTAAATTCACAATTTAACACATTTTGCAAAATAATGCAATCATGAAATTTCTGTCAATGAAAGTTAATATGTCATAGATAATAATGGTGTTAATATATATTGTGACACCTTATGACACCAATATAAAATTGTGCTCCAAAGTCCAGTCATTTCATGCAGATTTAACTTTATAAGGCATTGATTTTATGAATTACTATTCTCAGGTAACATATAACTATGATCATTTGCATTCTACTCATTTGAAACGACCAAATGTTTTATATGGTAGATATATCTCCAAAAAATCAACATAAAGAAATAAAATAACAGTCAATATGACTAAATTTCAATTTGACTACAAGTTTCTTCTACTTATAGAGTGGTAAATCAATGAAACTAGTTTCTGTACATGAGAATATTCGAAGCTGTAATGATCAGTATAGTAAATTCTACAACACAGTTTTAAAAACATTTTTGGGGTCTAATATTCATACACATTTAATATATATTTGTATGGGAAGGTTGGAAAGTTAATCTGCATGCTGACAGGAAAGCTGCTCTCATAACAGGTTAATTTGATTGCACATTGAGTGGAATGTCACAAATCTCTGCCACTTGTCAGATTCTAACTGCTGTCAAAACAAGTTAATTTGATCATAGCATGTTGTTTGTTTACCCCTTAAGATGGGGCAGACAGAGAAATGTAAGCTGTCCTTTGCTGCCGGTGTGCATTTCCTGTTTGACTGATACTTGAAGGGGGAATCAGTTTGAAACAGAATTTAAAAGTCATATTTAAAGTGAATCTTGAAAAGAGAAGTTACTCTATACTTAGAGTAATATACCTAGAGGTGATAAGAGATGCATCAAAGGTCCAAGCTTGGTTGCTGCCACAGCAGGGTGGTTTCACACCCTCATCCACATGGCAGCCAGCCAGCTCACAATCAACCCCTTATTCTTTACCCTCTCTGACCATCTTTCCTGTCAGCTTGCAGATTAACTTTCCAACTTTCCCATAAAGATATGTTTTAAATGTGCATAAATCTTAAATTCCAACAATGTTAGAAAATGACAGAAATTTCATGATTGCATTGTTTTAAAAAAGGTATATTATTCTAAGCTAGAACATACAATCAAACATCATGATGTGTCACCTTGTGCTATTCCCCTTCTGTACCCCATTGTGGCTGCTGACAGCATTAACCACATGTGGTATGATAATTAGCCATGTGTGTTACATTCTGTCACGTTCCCCTTAAGGGAAAGAAGCTAACCCATACTGGACTTGCAAGGTATTCTTATGAGGTATTGATAAAATCAATACCTCATAAGATATGAGGTATTGATAAAATACATAACTGTCTTCCACTAGATCTCACGATTTCAGACATATTTAAATGATTTTCAATGTTATTAATGTGAAACCTTTTAAACATTTTGCTTTATTCAATGTTTCATTTTCAGAAAATATTGTCTGTTTATGTTTATCTTATTTCATCTTTCAATCTTCATCTTTATATATTCTCCTGCGTATGCAAACAACAATTTAATTTTATATGTTCTGACCTCACACTCTAGCATTTGTGAAAGATATAACCACATTTGGTTTCAGTGTATACTGATTATATCTTCACAAACAAAAAAACGAAATTACCAAAAATAAAATCTATTCCATTTTGAAATTCAATTTGAAAACTCCAAACACAATTACGATATATTAATTTGGCCACAAGATACACTGACCCCACTTACTACAAGATACACTGTTTTATATAAATATATTTTTTATATCACACCAATCATCTATGTCAGACAGAAAGACATGTTTTGGCACATACTCGACCACAACAATGAGGTCCCTTTTGGAGCTTATCTCGACCCTCGACAATTGAGTGTTTTGTTCTTTTCCCGACAGGGTCGAGTGGGTCAATTATGTACCTGATCTCGACGGTCAACCTGGTCATAATTCTTGCCTTTCTTCGCTGTCGATATGGTCGACAAAGTGCTAAAATTGGGCCAAATTTTAAATTGATAATCGGGGTAGGCTCCATTGACTTATGGCTTAATCATCTTGAAACCTCGAACATCTAGCCCTAAAGGCAAAACAAACGCGAGCGAAAAAGAGCATGTCAGGTAAAGAAGAGAAAGTGAGGGGTAAAGGAGGTAAATTCATGAAAAAGAAGTTGAAGAAGCAGTATGGGAATGTTGCATTATGTACTGGTGACCCACAGTCTTGAATTGAAATAAGTATGATTGTGATTCACATTTGTTATACCTCAGTGATGCGCGTATTTATGCGATTTCGAATGAATACGCGCATGCCGATTATTTGTAAAATATTGATTAGTTGGAACTATTTTGCGTCGGCCATCTTTAGACTGGTCCCCCATCGAGTGTCAAGAACATCGTGTATATACACAGATGGCGGCAACCAGTCTATGGCTGTACGCGCCATTTTCGGGTCACGTGACGGGGTCAAATGAGGTGCGCTTTGTTTACAAATGTTTGTAACGATAAATATCTTGTTTCATGTATCATTTTTTAAAAATACAGTAGTTGTCTGAGGTATAAAAACAAAACATACACTCGTCGGTCAGCTGGGTGAGCGGATTCAGTTCGTTGGTGATGGCGGACGGATACCCTCAGGGTATCCGTCCGCAATCACCAACTCACTGAATACGCTCACCCAGCTGACCGACGAGTGTATGTTTTGTTATATTACATTGGTAATGCATTATCATGATTATATTAATTATTATGTAAATACTAATTTCAAGATTTGTCAATATAAATGATAAGTGCTGAACTATGTTTAATAACATTAATAAAGTCTTCTTTCAAATGAATTGGGAAAGATTTCTTATGTTAATTCATCATTAATAGTGCACAAAACGCCATTTTTGTATTATATTATAAATTTGAAATGGTCGTTGTGAAAAAAATAGTATGGTGTTATATGATTTTTTTTATTTCATATGATTCATAAGTCAGTTAGCTTCACAGTTGCAAAATATTTTTACTCTAGCATGGATTTTGGAATTTTGGTAATGGATTTCTTAAAAAATGTTACGTTTTTCTTACCATTTCTAATATAAAAACTTGAATAATAAACATCAGTGTAAAAAAAAATCTAACCTGGTTAGCACTATTTTTTTTTCTATTATTTGATTTGATAGATAATGAGTTACACATGTGAATTTTTTCAGAATTTTGACATGGGTTTTGATTTCTCACATTGGCATGGTATTCAATTTTAAATGATAAATAAAGGTATTTACTTAATATTATCACAAATTTGCTTTGAAGGTCAAGAACAGAACAAAACCATCCATCCATTTCACATGCATTAAGCAATACTAGCGTGAAAGCATTTCTGTCAAGACGAAATGCCCTTGAAGTGCAAAACTGTGAACGCTGATAATTGGTATCAGTGAAATTTTACTAATTTTCACACCACTGAATGGGAAGACATCAAAGGCAGAATTGAATTGTGCGATATAATTAAATAATCAATAAATAAATGAACAGTTATCTATATGTGTGCTGGAGTGGGGTATATCCATTAGAAAAACTTATCATTACTTTATCTTATAAAGCGATGTGCATATCTGACATGATTGACAAGTCAGAGTCACGTCTTTGCGCAAAAGACATGAACAACCATAGCCTTCGCACACTGATCTCTCTTCAATGCTGAAAGATGAAAATTAATAAATCGAACACAAAACTTACATAATTGAATAGAAGAGTCCAAAAGCTAACTTTTGAGTTGTCAATGATGAAAATCGACCGAGAACTGACAGTGCAGTGCCCATTTGTTTTTGAAACAAAATGCTTCTTCCACACGTGCGGTCCCCTGTGGGTGCGGGGATTAAAGAATAGCCCCACTGCCCCCCAGCATGTCGTAAAAGGCGACTAAAGGGGCGTCCTGTTTGCCGTGGGATGCGACCTGTGTCGGGGAGGATATGGAATCCTGACGGGCTGAGCACTGGGCTGGTTTGGCAGTAATACCGGTCCAGTTGCAACACGCCTGTCTTGGATCCAAATGTTCACCAGACAGGCAGATCAGATTAGGCCTGGATCTGATCTAACCGGCTTGTGGTATATTTCCTTTAATAAATTCTGGCTATTTGATTTTTATTTATGACAATTTTAATGTTTGAAATTTAGGAACAAATGATAAATTTTTGATAAATATTTCTTGAAAGGAGATTACTGCTGATTGGGTCAATCGAGGGATATAAATAAAATCCGAAAGGGTGGAGTTTTTATTCTAAGAGTATGTCATGTTGGGTATCCTCATGGCGTCAGGGCTCGGAGTTACCGGCCCAGAAAGGCGTCCCCTTGTTGGGCTCCGTGGTGGGTAGGGGACCTAACTGATGAAATTTAAAATAACACACATGGCGCAAAACAAACAAAAACGACCTAGGAATGACATAGACAGTGATGACGATTCAAATAAATCAGAAAAATGGCCGAGATTTTTAATTGCGGAAAGTTCCGATGCTGAACATACCCTGGCAAAAATGTCCCCCTTTGCAATTGCAAAGGGGATTCAAGGCATTGCCGGGGTGCCGAAAACAGTTAAAAAAATGGGAACACGTTTATTAATTGAAGTTGAGCGGAAAAGCCATGCGGACAATCTTTTAAGATGCCGAATGTTGGCCACAGTTCCAGTTTTTATAACGGCTCATAAGACCCTCAATAATAAAAAAGGAGTGATAAGATGCCCAGATCTGGCGGGAGTTTCTGAAGAGGAAATAGTGGATGAACTAAAAGATCAAGATGTAGTCCAATGCAAACGAATTTTTATTAAGAAGGATGGGATCAAAGTTCCAATCAATACATTCATTCTGACATTTGAAGCAGCGCAGCTTCCAACATCTATTAAAGTTGGCTATTTAAACGTCCGAGTTGATGTTTTTATTCCAAACCCTCTGCGCTGCTTCAAGTGTCAGGGGTATGGACATGGATCTGATCGATGCAAAGGAAATGTAACTTGCCCAAAATGTACAGCCCAGCATAGTGGAGAAGAGTGTTCTACGGAAGTCATGAAATGTGTGAATTGCCAAGGCAATCACGCATCGTATTCGCGGAATTGTCCTTCCTTTTTAAAAGAGAAGGAAATTCAGCGAATACGCCACACTGAGAACATTTCTTTTCCTGAGGCACGTAAACGTGTAGAATCATTCAACACAACAAAATCATCCTATGCTAGCACTTTAAAGAACAAAGAGACTAAATCAATAGCAATTCAGACTGAAATTACATGGCCAATTAATGACAAAAATTATTCCTTTTTCACAAAAACTTCCAAATCTTCGGCAACATCTACTCAGACTCCTGCATCCACTACCCCAGCAATAGCTCTACCAACAATAACACCAACAATAACATCGACTAAAACCTCTTCACAGACTCCCTCCACATCATCTAGTAATAAAAACGTAAATACCAATAGACCAGTTAATAAATCAGACAAAAAAGAAATCAAAGACCAAAGCAAAAGTAAAATAAATAGAACTAAATCCTTAGAAAGGATGGATACAGGTGATCCTTCTGATATACATTTTACACCTGTTCAGTCAAAACATAATCGTAAACCTAACAAATGATTATGTTAAATCCTATATTTATACTCATTATTTTTAATATGGCTATCAGCAATATCATACAATGGAATTGTAGAGGATTTGAGGCAAACAGGCCAGAACTGGAGTTATTAGCCCAGAAATATAATGCATCTATAATTTGTTTACAAGAAACTAAATTCAAAGATGATTCCACAACATTTAAGGGATATGTGATTTATAATAAAGTCGGTTCAATTGACATTATGGACCGAGCACATGGCGGAGTTTCTGTTTTTGTTAAATCCTGTATACCCCAAAGTAAAGTAACATTAAATACTAATTTACAAGCTTCTGCAGTCAGGGTTACCCTGCACAATACATTAACTATATGTTCAATATATTTACCACCTAGTGAGCCAGTTAATATTGCAGATTTAAATAATTTGATAATCCAGCTGCCACAACCATATATGTTAGTTGGTGACTTTAATGCTCACAACTATCTTTGGGGTGGCAGAAATAATACTGATGCCAAAGGACGTATAATAGAAGATTTCTTAAATAACAATAGTTTGTGCCTTTGGAATGACGATTCTCCAACCTATTTACATCCTGCTACAGGCTCTTTAACATCAATAGATCTCTCCATGTGCACTCCAAATTTATTTTTAGACTATTCCTGGGAAGTAGAGGAAGATCAATGGGGTAGTGATCATTACCCTATTATTTTAAATAACCATTTTCCTCCACTAGACGAACGAATCCCCAAGTGGAAATTTCATAAAGCCGATTGGGCAAAATTTCAAACTTCCTGTTTTAATAAAATAACTCCCGAAATTTTTAACAATGTAGATGATCCTCTTCAAGTTTTTACGGATACATTGTATGATATTGCTGATGGGTGTATTCCCAAATCAAAGCCAAATTCTAAAATTAAAGAAAAACCCTGGTTTAATGATGAGTGCAAAAAAGCTGTTAAGGAACGCAAAAAAGCTTTAAAAATATTTAATCGACAGCCAACTCAATATAATTTGCACCAATTTCGTATAAAAAGAGCTAAAGCCCGTTATATTATTAAAATAAGCAAAAGAAAAAGTTGGAAAGATTACGTTTCTAAATTAAATACACGTTCACCAATTAAAAAATGCTGGGATATGGTGCGTAAAATTACTGGGAAGGGAGGTGGAGCAAGGATCAAACATCTAAATCATAATGGCCAATTAATTACAAATCCCACCGAAATAGGTAACACAATAGGTCAAACAATTTCCAAGAATTCCTCATCCAATAATTATTCTGCCAAATTTCAACAAATAAAAAATAGAAAAGAAAGAAACCAACTAAATTTCATATCTAATAACTTGGAACAATATAATAAGCCATTCACAATATCAGATTTAAAACTTGCTTTAGATAAATCCCATGATACCGCTCCTGGACCTGATCATATACACTATCAAATCCTCAAACACCTCCCTGACCAAACACTTGGGCATCTTTTGGATATTTTTAATAATATTTGGGAAAGTGGTTATTTTCCTCCTTCATGGAGTGAAGCCACTATCATTCCTATTCCCAAACCTGGCAAAGACTCGTCAGATTCAAATAATTATCGTCCCATTGCGTTAACAAGTTGTATTTGTAAATCAATGGAACGAATGATTAACGAGCGTTTAGTTTGGTTTTTAGAAACTGCGGCTTATATTTCTGTTGCACAGAGTGGTTTTAGAAAAACGCGAAGTACTGTTGACCATCTGGTACGTTTAGAAACGTTTATACGAGAGGGTTTTATAAAAGGCGAACATGTGGTTAGTATATTTTTTGATTTAGAGAAAGCATACGACACCACATGGAAATATGGAATAATGAGTGATTTATATGATATGGGATTAAGGGGTCGTTTACCCCTTTTTATTCAAAATTTTCTATCAAACAGACATTTTAAAGTTCGAGTGGGTGCATCACTTTCTGATGCTTTTGATCAGGAAATGGGTGTTCCACAGGGTAGTATATTATCAGTGACCCTTTTTATTATTAAAATTAACAGCATTGTAGATTGTATGAGGCCTGGAGCAGATTGCTCACTTTTTGTTGATGATTTCAACTTAAGCTACAGGTCCACAAGCATGCATACAATAGAAAGACAGCTTCAACAACACCTAAATAGATTACAAGAATGGGCTGATAACAATGGATTTAAGTTTTCTTTGAAAAAGACCGTATGTATGCACTTTTGTAAAAAGTGGAAGGCTCACCCAGATCCTGATCTACACCTTGGCCAAACTCGAATCCCTGTTGTCGAAGAAACCAAGTTTCTTGGACTTATATTTGATAGAAAATTATCTTTTATTCCTCATATTAAATATGTAAAAAAGAAATGCCAGAAGGCATTAGATTTATTACGGGTTCTCGCCCATACCGATTGGGGAGGGGACCGTAATGTTTTATTACAATTATATAGAGCGCTGGTACGTTCCAAACTTGATTATGGGTGTATGGTATATGGATCAGCACGTCCATCGTATATTAAAATGCTCGATCCTATACAAAATCAAGGGTTAAGACTATGCCTTGGTGCATTTCGTACCTCGCCTGCAGATAGCTTGGCAGTAGAGGCAGATGAACTGCCTCTTGATTTAAGAAGAGAAAAACTTGCCCTTCAGTATGCTGCAAAAATTGCTGCTTGTCCAGACAATCCTGTACATGACGCTATATTCAATCCAAATTATGTTGATCTTTTTGAAAATAAACCAAATACAATACCAACTTTTGGCATTCGCATCAAGGAATCTTTACAATCCTTAAATTTAAATCCGAATCAAATAGCTAAATTTCAATATCCAGAAACACCTCCATGGACCTATGCAACTTTAAATATTAATTTAGCCATGTCAGAATTAAAGAAACGCTCAACAGATCCATCCCTTTATATAAATAGATATAAAGAAATTAAATCTATTTTCACTGGATATCAGTGTATATACACTGATGGATCATTTGACGATGAGAAGGCTGCTGCAGCTGCTGTTAAGGGCAATCATATTAGTTAGAACGTCTGCCAAATAAATCATCAATTTTTTCTGCAGAACTACATGCTTTGTACCTTGCTTTGGATCATGTGGAGACTTCTCCACATCAAACATTTTTAATTTTTTCTGATTCTTTGTCTTGTTTACAAGCATTGAAAGCAAAGGATTGGAAAAATCCCTTTATTTACAAAATTCTCGAACGGTATCATAAACTCTGTACAGATGAAAATAAAGAAATACGTTTTTATTGGATCCCCAGTCACATTGGAATCCATGGAAATGAGGCCGCTGACCAAGCTGCCAAAGTAGCATTGGACAAACGCCCAATAGATTTACTTATTCCATATACAGAGTTTAAGAAATATATTACTGTTTTTTTACGTTCTAAATGGCAGTTGCGCTGGGACGAAGCTATTTTTAATAAATTACATCAAATTAAGCCTGTTCTAGGCAAAACTAAAGGTGCTATTAGAATTAACCGTAGAGAAGAATCTGTTTTAACCCGTCTAAGAATAGGACATAGTCATTTGACGCACTGTTATCTGCTTAAAGGTGAAGAGCAACCGGAATGTATTGGTTGTCAAAGGGCTTTGACTATTAAACATATTTTAATTGAGTGTATCGATTTTGATATTATACGAACTCAATATTTTAATGTACAAGATTTACATACGTTATTTGATACTGTAGATACTTCTGTGATAGTATCGTTTTTAACTCACATAGGACTTTATAATCAGTTTTAAGGGCAGAGCTTTTGTTTATTTATGTCATTGACTTATTTATCAAGAACTGCAAAACATCATACTGATAAAGTCTTTTAAACAAATTATACATATTTATTATATTTGATTGATATTAAATAAATGTTGACAAATTCTTGTGTTATCTACATATTGTATTAACATTTACATTTTGTTTCTAGTCAATATTACGTTTCTGGTTTTACTGTTTTGGCACTGAATGACCTTATTGTGTCGATGTGCCGTTAAGAAACCATTCATTCATTCATTCATTCCACACGTGCGTATTGTCAGATTGGCGAGGTCACTGGGTGCAATTTTCATAACAATTGATTTAAACGAATCATATCGTTTATTATTTGACAAAAGTCGAGTTCTAGCATAGTCGTGAGTTAAATTGGGTGGGCAGTGCATGGTATTTCTAAAATACAAAGATTTCTAGTCTATTTTGACAATGTCTTTGGGTATAATTATTATCGTTTATAGCACTCAATCGGCTGTAAATCATCGTGATAATATTGGGTAAATACCTTTATTATCATTTAAAACGCAATTAAAATCGATCAGCGTGTGAAAGCATTTCTGTCAAAACGGGAAGACACGACTCAAAGACGAAATGCCCTTGAAGATCGCTACTGTGAACGCTGATAATTGCCATCAGTGAAATTTTATTGTAGTTTTCACACCACTGAGTGGGAAGAAATCAAAAACTGAATAGAATTGAATTGTGCGATATAATTAAATAATAAATTTCTGGGCATATTTGGAGAGAAACAGCTGAGAAATGTGTAGTACGTCTTGTCTTGTCAATGGTTGCTACGCGTTTGTTTTCAGCGGCCAGTGGCTCGCGCTCTGGTTGCCAAGCTGTGAAATCACATGATGCACTGAGTGACCCAGATACTCCCGGTCGAGAATACCTGCATTTTATCCCAAACTCCACCAGAGGGTGACTTGGTGAACCTGTAATAGTTTGCGTGTGCCTCTGGTGGACAGTGTGATTTTATCCAGCATATACCGGAAGTACACTTTTCCAATTTTGCACAAAACGATTTGAATTAAATATAGGCTCAGCTACATATGATGCTGTGACCTAAACTGGGTGGAAATAAAAAGATAGTAGTGACAACTTTGTTGAGAAAATTATCATTTACACTCTCAGGTGCATGTGTGTGAACTTTGTTACTTATTCACTATTCACAGTTCATTATTCAATTTTTTTCCTAAATTTGTAGTAAACTATGTCAACATGTCAGATTTCCAAAATTATGTTCCAAATATGACCGAGCTGAATTTTGTGCCATATTATGTGAAAGGAAATTATAATAATAATAAAAACCAAAATATAATTTAAACAAGGGGTAAAAAGACAAGTGCAGGTCGATTCAATGTTCACCAAATTTTGCATACAGGTCAAGGAGGGTCCCATAATGTTATTTATGAAGCGTTTACCCGGCACTTTTTACGGTGACAAGATGGCGCCACTCACAACTTTTAAGATTTCAATAATTAAATGAAATGAATACTGATATTCCAAGTGAAAAAGACGTGGCGCAGTTCGATTCAATGTTTCCCAAATTTGGCATACGGGTCAAGGAGGGACCCATAATGTTATTTATGAAGCATTTCCCCGGCGCTATGTACGGTGACAAGATGGCGCCACTCACAACTTTAAGATTTCAATAACTAAATAAAACTAATCCTGATATTTCAAGTAAAAATGACATGGCGCAGGTCGATTCAATGTTCCCCGAATTTGGTATACGGGTCAAGGAGGGCCTAATAATGGCATTTATGAAGCGTTTCCCCGGCGCTATTTACAGTGACAAGATGGCGCCACTCAAAACTTTAAGATTTCTATAATTAATTAGAGTAATCCTAATATTCCAAGTGAAAAAGACGTGGCGCAGGTCGATTCAATGTTCCCCAAATTTTGCATACGGGCCAAGGAGGGACCCATAATGTTATTTATGAAGCATTTTCCCGGCGCTTTTACTGTGACAAGATGGCGCCACTCACAACTTTAAGATTTCTATAATTAATTGAAATTAATCCTGATATTTCAAGTGAAAAAGACGTGGTGCAGGTCAATTCAATGTTCCCCAAATTTTGCATACGGGCCAAGGAGGGACCCATAATGTTATTTATGAAGCATTTTCCCGGCGCTATTTATGGTAACAAGATAGCGCCACTCACAACTTTGATATTTCAATAATTAATTCAAATTAATCCTAATATACTAAGTGAAAAAGACGTGGCGCAGGTCGATTCAATGTTTCCCAAATTTTGCATCCGGGTCAAGGAGGGTCCAATTATGTTATTTATGAAGCGTTTCCCCGGCGCTATATACGGTGACAAGACAGCGCCACTCACAACTTTAAGATTTCAATCATTTAATAAAATGAATCCTGATATTCCAAGTGAAAAAGACATGGCGCAGGTCGATTCAATGTTTCCCAAATTTAGCGTACGGGTCAAGGAGGGACCCATAATGTTATTTATGAAGCGTTTCCCCGGCGCTATTTACGGTAACAAGATGGCGCCACTCACGACTTTAAGATCTCAATCATTTAATAAAATGAATCCTGATATTCCAAGTGAAAAAGACATGGCGCAGGTCGATTCAATGTTCCCCAAATTTGGTATACGGGTCAAGGAGAGTCCCATGATGTTATTTATGAAGCGTTTCCTTGGCGCTGTTTACGGTGACAAGATTGTGCCACTCAAAACTTTAAGATTTCAATAATTAATTGAAATTAATCCTAATATTCCAAGTGAAAAAGACATGGCGCAGGTCAATTCAATGTTCCCCAAATTTTGCATACGGGCCAAGGAGGGACCCATAATGTTATATATGAAGCATTTACCCGGCGCTATTTACAGTGACAAGATAGCGCCACTCAAAACTTTAAGATCTCAATCATTAAATAAAATGAATCCTGATATTCCAAGTGAAAAAGACATGGCGCAGGTCGATTCAATGTTCCCCAAATTTGGTATACGGGTCAAGGAGAGTCCCATGATGTTATTTATGAAGCGTTTCCCTGGCGCTGTTTACGGTGACAAGATGGCGCCACTCACAACTTTAAGATTTCAATCATTTAATAAAAAGAATCCTAATATTCCAATTGAAAAATAAGATGCGCAGGTCGATTCAATGTTCCCCAAATTTAGTATGAGGGTCAAGGAGGGTCCAATAATATTATTTATGAAGCATTTCCCCGGTGCTATTTACGATGACAAGATGGCGCCACTCACAACTTTAAGATTTAAATAATTAAATAAAATGAATCCTGATATTCCAAGTGAAAAAGACATGGCGCAGGTCGATTCAATGTTTTCCAAATTTGGCATACAAGTCAAGGAGGGACCCATAATGTTATTTATGAAGCGTTTTCCCGGCGCTATTTACAGTGACAAGATGGCGCCACTCACAACTTTAAGATTTCAATAATTAATTCAAACTAATCCTAATATACTAAGTGAAAAAGACATGGCGCAGGTCGATTCAATGTTTCCCAAATTTTGCACCCGGGTCAAGGAGGACCCATAATGTTATTTATGAAGCGTTTCTCTGGCGCTATTTTCGGTGACAAGATGGCGCCACTCACAACTTTAAGATTTAAATAATTAAATAAAATGAATCCTGATATTCCAAGTGAAAGACATGGCGCAGGTCGATTCAATGTTTCCCAAATTTGGCATTCGGGTCAAGGAGGGACCCATACTGTTTTTGATGAAGTGTTTCTTGGCGCTATTTACGGAGACAGGATGGCGCCACTCACAACTTTGAGATTTCAAGAATTTAATCAAATGAATCCTGATATTCCAAGTGAAAAAGACATGGCGCAGGTCGATTCAACGTTCCCCAAATTTGGTATACGGGTCAAGGAGGTTCCCATAATGTTATTTTTGAAGCGTTTCCCCGGCGCTATTTGCGGTGACAAGATGGCGCCACTCACAACTTTAAGATTTCTATAATTAATTCAAACTAATCCTAATATACTAAGTGAAAAAGACATGGCGCAGGTCGATTCAATGTTTCCCAAATTTTGCAGCCGGGTCAAGGAGGACCCATAATGTTATTTATGAAGCGTTTCTCTGGCGCTATTTTCGGTGACAAGATGGCGCCACTCACAACTTTAAGATTTAAATAATTAAATAAAATGAATCCTGATATTCCAAGTGAAAAAGACATGGCGCAGGTCGATTCAATGTTTCCCAAATTTGGCATTCGGGTCAAGGAGGGACCCATACTGTTATTGATGAAGTGTTTCTTGGCGCTATTTACGGAGACAGGATGGCGCCACTCACAACTTTAAGATTTCAATCATGCAATAAAATGAATCCTGATATTCCAAGTGAAAAAGACATGGCGCAGGTCAATTCAATGTTCCCCAAATTTGGTATACCGGTCAAGGAGGATCCAATTATGTTATTTATCAAGCGTTTGTCTGGCGCTATTTATGGTGACAAGATGGCGCCACTTGCAACTTTAAGATTTCAATAATTAATTGAAATTAATCCTAATATTCCAAGTGAAAAAGACATGGCGCAGGTCGATTCAATGTTTCCCAAATTTTGCACACGGGTCAAGGAGGGACCCATAATGTTATTTATGAAGCGTTTCCCCGGCGCTATTTACGGTGACAAGATGGCGACATAGTGTACTTATTTTGCATGACTGTGCTTCTGGTGGACAGTGTGATAACAGATATATGCATGCATCAGATTTACATTTTGATATTCCAATATTAAATTTGGGAAGAACTGTTCTAAGATTAAGTTCACACATTGATTGGGCACCATTAAAGCTCTTTTTTTACATGATTATATTTTCTCATGAATTCATTTCACTTTGTACATTTATAACATCTTCATCAAGATTTTATACCTGGCTCATGTAATTTATTTTATGGACTAAACACAAATAAAGTATTTTTGGAAATCCATCCTTTGCAGTCCATGTTTTTCCCAATAAATGCATATTGATCTTTACTCGTGAGTGACTCTACTAGATTCTGATTGGATGGATTGAATGATTCAATATGCATAAAATCCAATATCCTCTGATTGGAATGATCATTCTTAAGTGTCACAATATAAATGTTCTCTCAAAGTTCTTGCCTTGATTATGCTCAAGAAATGAAGGCATAATGTTAAATCTCTGGCCTTCTTATTGAGAAATATTACATATAATATAATGGTTTAAATTTTTGACTTATTAATATTAAAATTCCATGTATTCTTTATATTTGGACACATTTAATATTGAAATGGTTGCTGGCATGTTCTTCCATATGATTATAAACAAATTTCCTACTTTCTACTTTTTTGTCAACTTTAATTTCACTTTCAAAGTCAAATAGTCTTATTAAAAGATATTTCATGAGTTGTGAGTGGTTATGGTATGACCAGGGTCAACTGTCTCAAAAATTTTGATTAATATGGACCCAAGGAGAAGTCCACCCTGGTCATACCATAACCACTCACAACTCATGAAATATCTTTTAATAAGACTATTTGACTTTGAAAGTGAAATTAAAGTTGACAAAAAAGTAGAAAGTAGGACATTTGTTTATAATCATATGGAAGAACAGGCATGATTGAAAAAGGTATGGTCGAACAGGGTGCAATCGAAGGGGCATCCCTGAATAAAATATGGTCCAAGAGGATCCTATCTTAAACAGCCAGTCCCTGTCGATTTAGCATTTAGTCTTGGGTCCAGATCAAACAGATTTGATCAGAGCATGAAGTACCCAGCATGCAATTGATTATTCTTGACACTTAAAATTTAAACATTTTTGCTCACAAAATTTTTAATTAAATTGGATAAATGTGGAATAATTAAGGAATACCGTCATAGACCTCTGTAAAAATGCATGATTTAATTAAGAACATTGTACCAAAGCCTAGTAAGTTGTTTTGGGGTTACGATTTACAAACAAATATAAATCAAACAGTTATAAAAACAGTTAAGTTAGCTCGACAGCAAGAAAATAATGTAATATGTTATCAGATAATTTCAGACATATTTCATCCCTCTAATACCCGATGTTTTTCTGGGGTGTTTGCACTCCACCATCATATTTAAAATTGTGTGAGACCTTTAATATGAGATATAAAAGGTCTCTTGTCCAATATCTTGCTAGAGCGATTCCAAAAACAGTGACATCTTTTCTGTGAGTAATCATTGTTGATGTAGCAATGAGATCCCTTATCTGACATTAACACTCAGTTAAGGTTTTCCCAGCAAATGTCGGGAGCCACACGTAACCGTAACTGCAACAGCCCATAACCAAATAATCTTTATGGCAATATTTGGTTGTGTAAAATGATAAAATATTGTTAAGGAATTTAAAACAAATTGTAAAGTTTGACCAAATTCATTATGCAATACCTAATATGTATAAATTCATCAATAGTGGAATTCAATCACAGTGAGATTGCTTTCTTTCAGGCAGAACCAAATTTACAACTTAACTTTCAGATTTTTAAATATCTTTCCAGATGAATTACTGCCCTTGATTCACAAATTGTGGCCCTCTTTCGTACGAAGGCTTCAAGATGATGAAACTCTGATCACAATAGAGGTAATGTCACATATTTTTGCTTCATTAATTTACTGCCTCATGTTAATAAGGAACTGAACCTTTAAGAAAAGTAAGGTACTGCTGTCACGGTGGTTATGTGGGGCCAGCAAGTTTTTACAAAGTTCACTTGTTCTATATGTTCACTATCCTTGATCAAGTAATGTCCATTATAAGCCCTTTTCATCAGATCAGGGGTTGATACACCATATGTACAGATCCAGCTAGCATTTGTGTGCAACTTAAATAATTATTAACAGACTTTTTCCTCTCTTCTTTGATAAATGTTTCTTTTGAGACACTCAAGGTAATCTTTATTTTTACGACAATGATTCTTGTGATACGTTTGTCACAAGCCACCTAGTTTTCTTGTGTGTTCACTGGCAACCATCAGGCAACCACAATTATTGTCCAGTGGTGAAACTTCACCAGAGATTAGTGCCAAACATGTAGAGTACTTTTTAAATGGAGCTATTTATTAATCCGGAATGTTGGATCTGACTAACAATCTTTCAAGTGGCAGACCTTTATTCTCTAATTTGGTCTAAAAAATTCTGAAATATTTCCAATTCACTATATCCTAAAGTAGGTTTTCCAAATCCAAAGTAATATGTGTATTGAGCAAACAACCATTTGATTTGATCAATTCCTACACTGAGAGCTAGATTCTGTATCTTCCTCAAAAGATCCTCTGTGAGAGAGAGAGATGTATTACCAAACCTAATGGCTGTCTCCCCCTGTACATCATCTATGACCAAGAGAGATGTATCTCCTACTACCACATGTTCTGAGCGTCTATATAAACAGGTCCATGCCTCTGGTGCAGGTTGATTGATCTGTGGCATTTCATCAGTATTACACTCATGCTCTGCATCCAGCTCATAAAATAGGGCATTCTTCAGATCATATGACTTAACTTTTAATAAAGTAGCTACCCCTGTCAGGTGAGGGATGTTGTGTATGATCTTAAGAAGCATGTATGTCAGCCTGGGCACTGGTGGAAGACTCTTCATGATGTGCTGCTCACGGGCATATGCCGAGATCTTCCAGCCATTGGGTAACAGCAGAGCATGACAATCGGTCTGCATATTGTGCCCACAAAGGGCAGAGGACTTCCTGCTCCCTTCAGGTGCCCACCCTTCCAGGGATATGACAAAGGCAAGATCTAACTTAATCATCATGCCCGTTGGGCTCCAAATAAGGAATGTATCAGTGGTTTTACTATCAATATAATGCCAGAAGAAATTCAAACTGTTATATAGTTGTCTGTTGCTCAGTGATTCATACAACAATCTATAGCAGTGACTATACAAGCTTCGTGGGTTAAGTTTCCCATCTGTAATGAATTCATTCCAAGCACTAGCTTGTGTCTCATCTTTTATCAACATGAGCTTTTGTATCCAAGATTCCTGAGCTTGTACAATACTGTTGAGGCCTGTGATATGCATTTGCATGTCAAACTCATCAGGTAGACCCACTTTGGTTCGCTCAGCCACACTCCCGGCCAGCTCTAAGGTCAGTTCCAGCCTCGGGTCCTTCCTGTTCATCTCACATATTACTCTCCTCATCAACTCCTTTGTCTCATTCTCAATTGTCTTGTATTCAGGATCCTGTGAGATGATTCCAAGTCCTGGGGTAGTAAGTAAGTCATAGATCAAGTGAAGTCCTCTTCTAAAATAGATAATTGTAAATTTACATTTTGAAAAGTTATGACCATTAAAATGATCAACAACAAACTATCTGCAATTTTCAGTAAAATATTTTTTAAAAAGGTAAAATTATGTGAAACATTTTCACATGAAAACCTTAATATCTTGAAGGAGTATTGCATATGTAGTTTAAAAATAGGTTGATTATAATAAGGAGGAGTGCCATCTGATTTCACTTTCAGCTCTGCTGACTTCTTTGAAGCTGTAGAACTTTAGGAGTGGGAAAAATGTCTGACCATCCATCTGTCAACATTTTCTTTGAAAATGTCTTCTCCAAAACTAGCAGGATTACATGTATATGTTTTAAATTTTATACATAGGTAGATATTGAGGTGAAGATTCAGATTCCTTCAAATCTTAGTGATATCACCGTGGCCTTGAGGTCACAAATTTGGCATGGAAAATATCTCAACAACTACTTGTAGGAGAAAATTAAATTTCAAAATCATCAATATGTTATATTTTACAGATATAGCATTTATTGCCCATAAACCTATCTTACATTTTTTTTAATAATCAATGTAACTAGGACACAGTGACCTATTTTATAGGTAACAACCACCAAAATGTGGGTATGGTGAACATTATATTATATTATTATTTCATTGTCTGTGGCATCTGTTGTAATAATTAGGGCATAACACCGGTACGCGATATTATCTATATACCGGTATACAGACATCGATATGATAACCGGTATTGTCATACTGGTGCTTCGATATATTGGTTGTATCGAATTGGGCCCTCATATCATCATAACACAGGTTTTTGACTCAATATTTTACTCATCAATAAGTTTTTTAATCTTTCAAATGTAAATACGATGACTGAGGGATCGATCATTGCGCAATATATTAATATTTCAATGGGAATAAATATGCTGTAGCAACACTCCAATTGCTTTTGCATTAAAAATAAGAGCTTCTCCCCATCACTTCCGCTTTTCGAAATGGCGACCTCGTGTTGGGTATGCATATTTAAGCATTGTTTAATTAACATTTTCTTCGATTTGTGCGTGATATACACTTATTAATTGGAGGTGGACTATTGTTGACACGTCATAGAATATTTCTGTGTGTATTATAAGTCAAAGATATTAAAAATATTGCCGTTTGGGAGCTTGTACCTGGACAGTATGAGCTAAGCTCATTTACTTTTCATGCCGATAAAGTCAATCTTCTATTTCGGTCCAGTAATATCGATATGTTTCGAATATTGATAAATCATCAGTACGTATCGTATCATATCGATGAATCCAACAATGTGATGCCCTAGTAATAATTATTGTTCATCAGATAACGATAGCAAAAATGAATGGAATTCTTTAATATGAACAGAAAGGTCATTCTGTATAAAGTCTGGGATGAAGTTTGATGAAGACTGACCTCCAAGATCATACACATCCATTTTGTTAAAACAATATGCATAGAATAACTAACTGCAATAAATGAATAAGGTTTGTTCAGGCGATATCTCACTAACTGTAAATGGATGGTATTTCAGGGACAAATAAATGTCATACAACTTTGACTAGATCTTATTTTTCACGAATTTTCGACAGAAATTACTTCAAATTTGTACATATAATGATTTTAAGTAAACAACAGCTGACTTGGATAAGTAAATCTTATGCACATTCTTGATCCATAAAATTATCTTTGTATTTTATAAAAGTTCCTGACAAAATTAATTATTGAAACAGATTTTTCCACAATTTGTTCTCAGCTATGATATGGTTTACTTAGACCAATATTTATTTGATGGCAATTATTTTGTATTAAACTGTTATCAGATGTGATAGAGGATTCCCTTTACCTGTTATATTGCTTCTTTCTCAGTAATTGTATCATTTCTACTGTCCTTGGATATTTACAGTGAGAATTTGCCCGAAGAGTCTGAACAATGTCACCTTCTGCCTCAGGTAGATCTTTGTGTTTGAACCAGGCAGTGTAGTGGTCTGTATAGAGCCTTCCAAACTTGTCCCTGATGTCTGTTCTTGCTCCGTTGTCAATAAGTTTGTCAACTATGGATGTATTTTCCCATCTCTGAGCGACATGAAGTGGTGTAAAACCATTTATATCTGTGGAATCAATAATGTCTTCACAGTGACCAATTATTATACTCATAATGTAAAAATAGTTTCGTTGAGCAGCAAGATGCAGAATACTGAGACCCCAGAGATCTGTGAGATTGCAGTCAGCACCAGACTGTATCAGAGCCTCAACACTTTCAGGTGTATCATAATATACAGCATAATGAAGAGCACTTTTACCTGCTAAGTCCTGAAAGTTTATTCCCATTTCAGGTGTAGTGATTATTTCTTGTAAATCATGGCTATGATTTGTAGCTTTACAAATGTTCATCAATAATGACTCTCCCCGAGGTGATACGTAGGTCACATCAGCCCCATTCTGCACTAATAATTGAACCACATAGATATGACCGTTTTTACATGCTAATTGTAATGGAGTTTGTCCATCCATTTTAACCATATTCACCTGTGCTCCACGCTGTATGAGGAGATCCACTACATCTCTATGTCCATTTTTGGCAGCACACATCAACACAGACCAGTTATTTTTGTCTACATGGTTCACCTGTGCTCCACCCTGTATGAGGAGATCCACTACATCTCTATGCCCATTATCAGCAGCATACATCAAGACAGAACAGTTATTTTTGCTTGCATGGATCACATTTGTTCCATGCTGTATGAGGAGATCCACTACATCTCTATGTCCATTTTTGGCAGCATACATCAAGACAGACCAGTTATCTTTGTTTACATGGTTCACCTGTGCTCCAAGCTGTATGAGGAGATCCACTACATCTCTATGACCATTATAAGCAGCATACATCAAGACAGACCAGTTATCTTTGCCTACATGGTTCACCTGTGCTCCACGCTGTATGAGGAGATCCACTACATCTCTATGCCCATTATTAGCAGCAGACATCAAGACAGAGAAGTTATCTTTGTCCACATGGTTCACTTGTGCTCCATGCTGTATGAGGAGATCCACTACATCTCTATGTCCATTATAAGCAGCATACATCAAGACAGACCAGTTATCTTTGTTTACATGGTTCACCTGTGCTCCACCCTGTATGAGGAGATCCACTACATCTCTATGCCCATTATCAGCAGCATACATCAAGACAGAACAGTTATCTTTGTCAACATGGTTCACCTGTGCTCCACGCTGTATGAGGAGATCCACTACATCTCTATGACCATTATTAGCAGCAGACATCAAGACAGAGAAGTTATTTTTGCCCACATGGTTCACCTGTGCTCCATGCTGAATGAGGAGATCCACTACATCTATATGCCCATTATCAGCAGCATACATCAAGACAGACAAGTTATCTTTGTCTACATGGTTCACCTGTGCTCCATGCTGTATGAGGAGATCCACTACATCTCTATGCCCATTATCAGCAGCATACATCAAGACAGACAAGTTATCTTTGTCTACATGGTTCACCTGTGCTCCATGCTGTATGAATAGATCTACATCATGTATGTTTCCTGTAGCAGCAGCAGTTATTAATTTGGATACCCCTGTATCCTCAACAGTCAAACAGTTGCCCATGCTGCAGAATATGCTTACTTTTTTCACTATCAATCCTGAATCAGTTGTAAAGAAGTATCCGTGATTCGATAATACATCTTCTTCTAGATGTTAATATTGCCTGAAAAAGAAGGATTATTATTATTAACTTTTGATATGTAGTACTGAGTAGTGATATGAATGATCTATAATCATAAATAAGATAGTTTTTGTTACTTTATTCTGAGAGAGAGAGTATGATGTTACCATGATGTCACTATGTTGACACTTCCATGTTTGACGTCACTATGACAACACTTTCCTGTCATTATGACACATTTCTGTAAGACGTTACTTTGCTTGCTTGCAATGTCAACATATTTTTAGAGCATGAGAAACCACCTTTCTACTCCAATTTGCTCGCAACGTCATTACGGTTATATAGCAGGTTAAATCATCTTTCTACTCCAATTATTTATGAAACTGTGGTCATTTGTATATACAATATTCAGTGAAAAGAAATGTGCATCTCTTAGCCTCACGCAACTGTGTCTACCTTGCTAGCAACGTCAAGACAACTTCATTCCAGGTTAAATTATCTTTCTACTATAATCATTGACAAAACTGTGGTCATTTGTATATACAATGTTTAGTGGAAAGAAATGTGCATCTCGTAGCCTCACACAACTGTGTTTATCTTGCTCGCAACGTCAAGAGGCCTCAGTACACATGGTCTTTTGTATAATATATGGTCACTATTTCACTATGATGTTTCATTTCATATTATTGTCAATTCACTTTTTTGCGTTTTTACGTTGCCCTCTGGTAGACGCTAGACCAGTCTCCACTTCAGTTTTATTTTGCAAGTTTATGCAATGTTTTGCGCAATATGTACATAAGGAATAGAGTTGTTTTCACTCAAATTTGATCAGAATTATGCTAGATATGAAATAGTACCCACAATATGCCTATATTTCTGTATTAGAGCTTTGTTTTCAACATCGGCAATTTGACCTAATTAATGACCTAATTAATGAGCCAGTGGAGGCCCCACCAGGTTTTGCAGAAAGAGGCCTTCACAGATAAAAAAAACTCAGACAGCTACACGAGTGTGAGCCAGCTGCATATATGAGAGACAGCTGCATAATTGAGAGACAGCTGCATAAGTGAGAGACAGCTGCACATGTGAGAGATAGTTACAGTAAGAGACAGTTACAACAATGAGAGACAGTGACAGCTGCATCAGTGAGAGATAGCTGCACAAGTGAGAGATAGTGGCACAAGTGAGAGATAATTACAACAGTGAGATAATTACAACAGTAAGAGACAGCTGCATAGATGAGACAGCTGCATAAGTGAGAGATAGTTACAATAATGAGAGACAGTATCATCAGAGAGATAGCTGCACATGTAAGAGACAGCTACACAACTGAGAGACAGCTGCATAGATGAGACAGCTGCATAAGTGAGAGATAGTTACAATAATGAGGGACAGTATCATCAGAGAGATAGCTGCACATATGAGAGATAGCTGCACATGTGAGAGACAGCTACACAACTGAGAGACAGCTGCATAGGTGAGAGAGAGGTACAAACAGTTTGTGACAGTTACAACAATGAGAGATAAAAAAACTGCATCAGTGAGAGATAGTTGCACAAGTGAGAGATAATTACAACAGTGAGAGACGGCCGCATAAGTGAGAGACAACTGCACATGTGAGAGATAGTTACAGCAATGAGAGATAGCCGCACATGTGAGAGATAGTTACAGCAATGAGAGATAGCCGCACAAGTGAGAGATAGTTACAACAGTGAGAGACAGTTGCATACATGAGAGATAGTTACAACAATGAAAAACAGTAACAACAGAGAGATAGCTGCACATGTGAGAGATAGCTGCACAAGTGAGAGACAGCTGCACATAGCCATGTGCAAAGGGGCCTACGTGGTGAAATGCAGACATTACTACCACACTAATAGCTTCACACATGAGAGACAACAGTGAGAGATAGCTGCACATGTGAGATTTAGTTACAACAGTGAGAGACAACTGCACAACTGAATGACAGCTGCACACATGGTAGTTGCATATGTGAGAGACAGCTGCACGTGTGAGAGCTATGTGAGAGCTGTATAGGTGAGGGATAGCTGCATAAGTGAGAGATAGCTGCGCAAGTGAGAGACAGCTGCACAAGTGAGGGATAGCTACAACAGTGAGGAACAGCATTCCTCCCCAGCCGAAGGCACTTGTTGGAAACAAAAAGATGAAATATTAAGAAAGGTAGAGGGGACATAGCATAAATTCCTTTTATTATTAGTCAAATTAGCCAAAAATTGGTATTTCAAGCAGTACAGAGGGAGGAGCTGACAAAAAGGTAACAGCAGAATTCATATTAACATAATTTATGATATTACCATGACGTCACTATGTTGACACTTCCAGGTTTGACGTCACTATGACAACACTTTCCTGTCTGACGTCATTATGACACATTTCTGTATGACGTCACTATGCTTCCTTGCAATGTCAACATATTTTTAGAGCACGAGAAACCACCTTTCTACTCCAATTTGCTCGCAACTTCATTGCAGTTATATAGCAGGTTAAATCATCTTTTTACTCCAATTATTTATGAAACTGTGGTCATTTGTATATACAATATTCAGTGGAAAGAAATGTGCATCTCGTAGCCTCACACAACTGTGTTTATCTTGCGCGCAACGTCAAGAGGCCTCAGTACACATGGTCTTTTGTATAATATATGGTCACTATTTCACTATGATGTTTCATTTCATATTATTGTCAATTCACTTAATAATAATAATTATCAATAATATGAATAGGAATGATAAAGTCATTGATTAATTCATACGCAGCATCCGCTGCACCGATTGGATTGATCTTGGGCTCATTGGAAAGAAAAAGATGCAATATTAAGAAAGGTGGAAGGGACACAGCATAAATTTCTTTTATTATTAGTTAAAATAGCCAAAAACTGCCATTTCAATCAGTACAGAGGGAGGAGTTTACAAAAAGGTAACAGCAGTATTGTACATGATCATATTAACATAATTTATGATGTTACCATGACGCCACTATGATGACACTCTTCTGTCTGATGTCACTATGACAACACTTTCCTGTGTGACGTCACTATGATGGCACTTTCCTGAATGACGTCACTATGTCCTTGGAGTATAATGAATGGAGTTGTGACTTTGTAGCATGTGTGCATGACGTCATAGCAACCCATTGTTACAAACGGCACAACTCCATTCACTATTCTCCAAGCTGTGTCTATCTTGCTCGCAGCGACATTGCGGTTTCAGAGCAGGCCAAACCATCCTTCTTCTCCAATTATTGACGAAACTGTGGTCTTTTGTATATGTAATATTCCGTTGAAAGAAATGGCTTCTTTCTCCATTGCAAGTTAAATCTTTTTACTTCAATTATTGACAAAACTATAGTTTATATTAATTTGCACCTCTGCCATTTCATATTATTATTGGTTCACTTGTAATAATAATAATAATAATAATAATAATAATAATAATAACAATAATAATAATAATAATAATAATAATAATAATAATAATAATAATAATAATAATAATAATAATAATAATAATAATAATAATAATAATAATAATAATAATAATAATAATAATAATAATAATAATAATGATAACATTAGTAACAATAATAACAATAATCAAATTCATATAGCATTGATACCAAACAAAGTCTGTTCATGGCACTGTAAAAGGTTATTTATGCATATTCAGGCCATCAGAACATTACACATCATTGTGGAATGCAGCAGTAGTTTTACCAGACAAAGAGTCATCAAAGATGTCATACCCAAGTACATACACCAGCTAAATAAATATGCAACTGTAAGGTGAGCAATGTACCATTATATCACAGTAAAGATTAAGCACCAATCACAGCAAAATAGGGCATGAAATAGTTGTAAAATGTAAATGGTGCGAAAGCTGATTTTGAAATGATATTATCTACCAGGTGATGTATTTACTCCTTTTTACCCACTAGCAAGGTAAAACCTGTATAGCAAATGTTGATAGATTTCTTTTCATGGAGAATAATAAAAATGAGAAATATTTAACCAAGATATTTATCCGTCAATAGTAACAATGTAACAGATAAGTTGGGGATGTATGTTAAATTAGTTGATTTTGTTTTGAATAAAACATTTATTTTTTCTTCTAATGTACCTCAAAGCTTCATTTGAATTTATTTTACAGTCAGAAAGCCGGACCAGCTTTCAAGTTTAGCGTCACCTTTAAACTGCAATTAGCACTCTTACAGACCATTGGCCATCTCTATCATCAGGTAAAATGCCAGTTTGTGTCAAGATTATGCATTCTTTTACACTCTCCATTTTGAAGATTAAAGAATGTAAAATAAAATCACAGTGCAACTTTTGCGCACTAGATTTTTTACTTTGTATTCAAGCAACAAATGCAGCTTAGTTTTGAAAATATCAGACTTTTTGTCGGTAGATGGGTTTTATTCTGTCATTATGTCTGTCGAAATCTTTTCTGAAACTACAAGATTAAGTATTGTCAGGAAATTGATTCTGTTCATTTTCCATGAAAACCAGAGTTTTAAACTCATGTTTATGTTTTATGAACTGACTTGGTCATTTTACATGAATACCAGAGTTTTAAACTCATGTTTATGTTTTATGAACTGACTTGGTCAGAATAGCCCATGCAGTAAGGGTAGGGATTTTTTGTCATCCTGTTTGTCCTTCAAAATGTATCCTCTCTGAAACTACGGGGAAGATTTCATAGTTTTTCATAGAAAAGATGTTGGGTCAAAGGAGATGAGTCCTATCTATTTTCCATAAAGCTCTGATTTAGAATTGTGATTTCAAATTTCTCACCAAACGATGAATTGTTTTTAACATTCTTAGACATTTGGGAAATCCAGTACCTCATTCTGCTAATCAAAGCATAGCCTCCGTTTGGGAGTTCTGGAGTAGAGCACTGTGTTGGTGATACAGTCGCATTGGACAAATTATTCATAACCTTGACGAGTGTTCTTAGTCTACAAAGATTGTTAAATACTTTGGCTCATGTCTAAAAAATGATTGCCAACAATGAATTGTCTCGTGCATATGCACACGCATATAAACACATGGAGCATTTAGTGTCTAATAAAGATGGAGTTAAGGAAAAGCAATTATATGAGAATTTGTTCCTTAACAAATCAACCTTCAAAGCTGGGTAAGTACGGAAAAGGTCACCATGTGATTTGCATTCATGCATATATACTTACATGCTCATATGCATGTGAATACATGTAAAATGTACAGAGGAACAAATTGGATAAGTTTGTATTAATTTAAGTATTTAACTATGGAAGACAGATGATGGCTTTGCAAGCATTTGCCTAGAATTCCATTAAACGCATGAATCTCCTTTGACAATATATTTGGGCTATTTTTCCTTTCATGTGTTCATGCATTTATAAATATTCATATTTTATTGAGTCAGTGTGAAATAATAAACATCTACCATTGCTTCCCATAAGTAGCATGGTATATTATATATGTAGCACACTTTTGTGTCTAATCCCATAAGTTGCATGGTATATTTACTTGTAGCACACTTTTGTGTCTAATCCCATAAGTAGCATGGTATATTTACTTGTAGCACACTTTTGTGTCTAATCCCATAAATAGCATGGTATATTTTATATGTAGCACACTTTTGTGTCTTATCTCATAAGTTGCATGGTATATTTACCTGTGGCACACTTTTATGTCTCATATGTTGCATGGTCTATTTACCTGTAGCACACTTTTATGTCTAATCTCATAAGTAGCATGGTATATTTTATATGTAGCACACTTTTGTGTCTAATCACATAAGTTTCATGATATATTTACCTGTAGCACACTTTTATGTCTCATAAGTTGCATGGTATATTTACCTGTAGCACACTTTTATGTCTCATAAGTTGCATGGTATATTTACCTGTAGCACACTTTTGTGTCTAATCTCATAAGTAGCATGGTATATTTTATATGTAGCACACTTTTATGTCTAATCCAATCAGTTGCATGGTATATTTTATATGTAGCACACTTTTATGTCTCATAAGTTGCATGGTATATTTTATATGTAGCACACTTTTATGTCTCATTAGTTGCATGGTATATTTTATATGTAGCACACACATCGCTTTATTTATATTTCACTTGGTGGTTTTGCCCCTTGTGCAAGTACAAAACAATATAAAATATCCCAATGAAACATTTCCATATATTACTATGAGGTATTGATGTGATTTCAGATCTCACTAGAGGGCAGTCATGCATGGCCTGTGATGTCAGCTTGTGCACAGTACCTCAGTGCCAGGCAACCTTTACAGCTACAGGAGGTAGGTTAACTGGAAAGTAGGGAGGCTCAGAAAAACAAATTCTTACATATATATTTTCACATAATATATAAATATATGTTGAGAACAGGTTAAATATTAATACATCTCATAGAATAATTTAATAGACAAACTGACAGATCCATTTAAATAACAAAAAGACAGATTTTCAGGACCATTTTGTTCCTTTTTTACCCTCAGCCGCTGATGTAATCAGGCTGTGGATATTGCAGTACTCCTGGCGTCTGTCTGTCTGTCTGTAGCGAACATCCTTGTCAAGGTCGCAGAGACAATTATGTGAAATCCCAAGAATCGCGATAATTCAAAAACAAATGATGACAGCTTTATGAGATTTGACACACAGAAGCATCAGGTGAAAACCTCGGACCAATATGATTGACGGTGATCTTGACCTATTTTTCAAAGTCACAGGAACAATTATGTGAAATCCCAAGAATTGCAATAACTCAAGAACAAATGATGGCACCTTTATGAGATTTGACACATATAAGCATCTATATAAGCATATTTTTATGAAACATGACCTTAACCTACTTTTTAAGGTCACAGGGACATTTACAAAGGCAGCTTCATGAGAATTGACATACCGGTACATGAGGATCTGGTAAAGACCCCAGATAAGTTTGATGGATGGTGATCTTCACCTACTTTTCAAGGTCACAGGGACAATTATGTGAAATCCCAAACACCATGATACTTGACACACATAAGCTATCAAATGAAGAAGATATGCACTACACTATTACGTTTTTTTTACCCCTGCATCAAATTGTCTTGGTGCAGTGATATTTTGTTCACAAATATTGTGCGGAGTGAATGTTGTACAGTAAGTTACCAGGGCTGAGGGTTGATGCATCTCTGATGCCTATGTTTTTCTCCTTCTTTATAAACTTTGGAAATAAAAGTAGTATACTATAATCAGATATATGAGGAAACAGTAAAAGATATAAGATTTTTCAAACATATCAATATAATTTCCATTCTTTTAGTGTGAAGAATTGTTGCTTTCGTTATAAATGTTAAACTTTGAGCGTAATATGATTACTGGGATATTATAATTGATTGGGACCTATTTTGTACAGTTGTTTTGAATTATTCTTTTTCGGCAAAAAAAGATAATTGTACCCTTTGAAAAGCATTCATCATCAAGTCATTAAAATTGCCCAAAAAGGAAATGTCTATATATGATTACACTCCAAAGAACTGAGATGAAATATTTCTTTTTTTGCCATACCAAATACCCAAGAACATACAGATTTATAGAAAAATGGACTCATTTGCAGACAAAATTGAAGAGAATGTATTAATACTGCCAGTGAGTCTTTTACATCACATCACAAGAACCTGGAAAGTTTGGTAGAACATTATACTATAACCAACAGAGGTTGGTTAAGTCAGATGAGTTCGGTTGATTTAACTAGGTCACCGCCAGGGGGCAGTACATCCACCCTTTAGTCTCGCATAAACTGATTCTTTTCAATCTTTGTGGATGATGAATAATATCAAGCTGAAAAGATTTTAGGAAAACAGATCTGGAGTAAATATAACAGCAAATCATTCATCATCTGCAAGCATTCATGAAATGAGGTTTTCAAGCACTTTTTCCTTCCAAAATATAAATGTTTATACCCAAAATTTTGCAATTAAATGGTATTACCCATCATATTTCCCCTACATAAATTTCTGTGCCATTTGAAAGTGGATGAGTCTTCTGTATAAATTGAATTCATCCATCGCACATTTTGTTAAAAAATTTTGTTTAGCTGACCAGTGAGCTAGACTAAGTGCAAACACCTACATGTTCTTAGTAAAGTTTTACTAACTATGGGGCACCTTCAGATTGGGACTATTATGGTCTGTCAACACCCTGACAGACCATAATAGAAGTCACACGCTTGTATACAGGCGGTACTTGGCACTTTCAGTAAAACACAATAGCCATGGTTGGTATTTTTTAGCTGATTTTAGTGAGGCAGCTTGCTTGTATCACAGTTTCATGACCATATAACTATTTCAGATACCCCAAACCACTCATCTGAAGTTACAGCAAATCATGCATAATAGCACAGAAGTTTGTTCAGTCAGATAAGCTTGCCTGGGAAGCCTTAAGTAAACTGATTTATCAATGTAACTAAAATGAAGTAATATACATAGTTTTACTTTCACCAGTTCGTTCGTCAGAGAATTTATTAATTGAGGTACTTTCATTGAGGTACTTTCAAGGAACACCCTTGATCTAATCATTACCTTCAAGGGGAACAAGTTTCTTAAGAGCCACCTGGTGGATGAGTACATATCGGATCATAATATGATTAAGCTATACTTTGGTATCTCACCCCCCAAGCCCCTCAAAAAATCAATCAGGTACAGGAAATTTAAGGGATTAGATCTCCAGTCCCTAAGGGATGACATCAGATCCCTAACTAGTGTGGACCCAGAATGGGAACACTTGACCTTGAGTGACCTGGTGGAGTACTATGACAAGAAACTCATATCACTCATGGACAAGTACGCCCCACTCAAGCAAGCCTCAGTGACCAGTTAAAGCTGGAAAGATCTCTCAAGAGGAGGCTTGAGAGAAAAATGAACAAGACTGATTCTCACATTGATAAGGAATTATATAACTCACAGAGAAATAAATACAATTCCATGTTGAAGTCAGCTCAATCTACATATTTCTCCAACCTGGTTGAAGAAAACAAACATGACCCTAAAAAGCTTTTTAGAGTCATAGACACAGTCATGCACAAGAAAAAGGACATACCAATGCCCCAATCTGACTCTGAGGTCACTCAAGCTGAGAAGTTCAACACATTCTTTCTTGAAAAAATAGAAAGAATTCGCCTAGACATTGATAAGACTCCACCCTGCCAAACTGCACCACCAGGTGACACTACAAACAATAGGAGTTCACCGGAGTTCACCGGATAAGTCTTGAGAGCTTCACACCTTTAACCATAGATGACGTGCGAAAATTGGTCAAAAGGTCTGCAAAAAAGTCATGTGGGCTGGATCCTATCCCGACCTGGCTCCTATTTGACCTTTTAGATGACCTCTTACCAATAATTATCTCCATCATAAACAAATCACTGATGGAATCAACAGTATCTGAAAATATGAAAATAGCCATCATAACACCCTTGTTGAAGGAACTTGGACTTGAACTGGTTGAGAAGAACTATAGACCTGTTTCCAACCTAACATATATTTCTGAACTAACAGAGAGGGCAGTATTGGATCAACTGGTCCCATATCTGGTAAGGAACGGCCTTGCCGACAAGTTTCAATCAGCATACAAAGAGTATCATAGTACTGAAACTGCTCTGCTAAAGGTGCAAAATGATATCCTGTGTACTCTGGACGATAAGAAGTCAGTCATCCTACTGCTGCCTTTGAAACCATTGACCACCAAATTTTATTCGATAGACTGGAGGCTAGATGTATTGTCAAAGGTCACGCCCTCTCCTGGATCAAGTCATATCTAAGTAACAGGAAACAGTGTGTGAAAGTAGGGACTCATAGGTCTTGCCTCAAGTTCATACGATATGGGGTCCCACAGGGCTCAGTCCTTGGCCCCATACTTTTTACCATTTATATGACGTCCCTTTCTGATATCCTAGCCAAATATGGTCTGAGCTATCATATTTACGCTGATGATACTCAGATTTACATTCCTATGGACCACACCTCCCCTCATCAAGTTGATATAAGCAGACACAAATTGTAAAAATGTGTCAGTGAGGTTAGAAACTTCCTTATATCAAACAAGATGAAGATAAATGATGGAAAAACTGAAATCCTTATATGTACTGACAGGTATAATACTGATTCTATCAGCAGTATCCCAGACACACTCAGAGTTGGCAACTCTGATATTGCTCCCAGTGAGTCAGTGGTGGACCTTGGAATAACCTTTGATTCTAAAATGGACATGAAGGCCCAGATCAGGAAAATGTGCCAGAAAGGCTATTACCACATTAGGAACCTAGCGGCCATTAGACATTGTCTAGACGAGAAGACAGCTGTAACACTTACCCATGCCTTTGTTACCTCTACTCTGGATTATGGCAATGGCCTACTTGCAGGTCTTCCTAAGTCCGACACCAGGAAACTACAATATGTCCAAAACTCTGCAGCACGAGTCGTAGGAAAGATCAGGAAATCTGATCACATTTCGGCAAAACTACGGGAACTGCACTGGCTCCCAGTTCACGCGAGAATTGATTTTAAAATCCTTCTCCTGTCCTGGAAGGCCTTAAATGGTAAGGTTCCATCCTACTTGCGTGATCTACTCCTAGTCAAACAAGGTGAACGCTGTCTAAGGTCGAACGACAGCGCCCACTTACAAGTTCATAAGACCTGGCTGAGGACAGTGGGTGATAGGGCCTTTTCATCTGTTGGCCCCAGACTTTGGAATTCTTTGCCTAGTGAAAATAGGACTAGTGCCTCAGCCTCCTCGTTTAAAAGTAGACTGAAAACCCATCTCTTCAGGATGCACATCCTGAATTCAGTGCTATGAACAGACTTGTCTGGTATCAGCACTATACAAATTTTATTATTATTATTATTATTATTATTATTATTATTATTATTATTATTATTATTATTATTATTATTATTATTATTATTATTATTATTATTATTATTATTATTATTATTATTATTATTATTATTATTATTATTATTATTATTATTATTACTGCGAGCTTAAATCCAGTACCTCTTAGTAATCAGCCTGTCCATCCTGTGTCCGTATGTTTGTGTCTTTGTCACACCTTTTTCCTTTTTAGCCCTGCTGCCTACGACAGCTGTAGGAGAGGGAAAAATGTCTGTTCATATGTCTGTCCGTCTTTCAACACTTCCTTTAAAAATCATCTCCAAATCTACCAGTAATATATGTTTCAAATTTTACACGAAGGTAGATATAGAGGCGAAGATTCAGATTCCATCAAATCTTCGTGATACCAGAGCAGTGACTTTGAGATGACAAATTTTGTACGGCGCATATCTCAGTAATCACTTTTTAATACTTGGTATACAGAAATGGGTTGGGTCATAGCTTTGCCTCGTTCTACATTTTAATCATGTGATCTTTGACCTTGGGCATGCATGACAACCATAAGGTGTAGTTGTACACAGCAGTGTTCACCAAAAGTTTTTGACCCACATCAGACAATATCTCTGACGTTCAGCCAGCCAACATCAGACATTTAGATGCATTGTAGTTGTGATTTTGTAAGTGCAAAAAACATGGTAGGTGACCAGAGAAATGAAAGTCTGAAGCACCCAGTGCACGATTACCATGCATGTCTTGCTTATCTTATAAATGGGTGAAAAACGACTGGACTGGCCTGCACAGCCTGCAGAAAGAAAACATGGCTGACGGGCAACAAATTATTTTTAGGACAATATACAAGTCTAAAAATGCTGACATGTACCACAAGCAGATAAGTTTGACATGTTGCCAGACAAATAGACTGATAGGAATGCTATATTTTTTTGTGATGAAACATCTGACTAAGCTACTGCACTATTGAGTGTTGTATAGTCTGTAAAGGCATTATTTAAGCAGCAGCTCACAAAGTGTCCCCCTTCATGGAAACCTGATGTGCAATGAAGCCATTAACAATCTGGGAAGAAATGACAATATGTGTGGTGTTATGCAGTGCACACAGTGGGCTGACATGGGCATGGGGCAGGGGTCTTGATAGAGTGAAAGTGCACATGGAACATTCCAAACTACAGTCTCAAACATTATTCTCTGGTTTCACACTTGCATATCAAAGATTGATCCAACTTTTGTTTGCAAGTTATATAAGGTTAAATGATATCAGGGACGTTGGGAGCGGGGTGGTGTTTGGGTTGATCCTTTGATCCTTGGCTGCTGGTTGCTGGTTACATAAGCTTATGCAACATCAATCAGGGAACTTGGGTTGGGAAAGATCTTTTAGGTCTCAATCTAGTCCTTGTTCGCCATACATCACCTTTCATATTTCACTCATCTTTGTTGCCATCTAGCATCCGGCAAGCGTCCAAATTGACGTGATTATTCTCTGGCTCTAGTGTAAGTATCCGGAAATGACCCCAATTGTACGGATTACTTAAAAATTAGCATCCAACACCATTCAGAGCTTTCCCACCCATGAGTTGGCAATGTGTGTTATTATCTGTATCCAAACCACTTGTATGGGGTGGGACAGTGGCCTTTTAAAGGCAGTGGCCTCTTAAAGTCAGCACAATATTTAATGCATACAAGGTCACGCAGTATCCAACTTACGAGGAGGTCAAAGTAGCATACCGGTAGTTACATAAATTATTCTCCACATTATGAACATATTGTATTGTATGCATGATGTGGCAATACATGATATTTGATGTTATGGAAAACATGGCCCACAAATTAATGAGCATTATGATTATCCTTCATACTACAAAAGTATATAAGAGAAGTGAAAGTTGCCCTATAACAAATATATTGTACAAGATAAAAGTAATGGAAATAAATGCTAATTGTAGTGTTTTGCAAAACATCACAAAATTGGCACCTGTGACCTTAAAAACCCTTATAGGTAGATTTCATCTGCAAATTCATATTGATGGTGCTGCAATATTGACGAAAATAATGCATTCACAAGCGAAGTTGCTCTTGTGTTAATCATGACCTTGACCTTGACACTGACCTTGACCCAATGTCATAAAAAAAGTGCACCAAAATGAATTATCATGGATATTTTCCAATATTTACAATACTAATATCAAGATCTAATATTGTGTAAGGTGAATGTAGTGAGAATAAATGTCATTTGTAGTGTTTTGCAGAATATCTCAAATAGCTGATTTTGAAAATTAGCTAATGTGACCTTGACACTAGCTCAAGGCCACCCAACATCAAGCTTATTCATACGTTGATCACATCTACAAAGTTATGTCAATATTGCTGTATTTTGTCAGAAAATAGAGCATTCATAAGTGAAGTTGCTCATGTACCAGTCATGACCTTGAACTTGGCCCAAGGTCACAAAAAGTTCAGCCTATATATTACCATCTTATAGTATCTACATATAATGTACTCCCTATTCCTAAGCATAACTGAATGATAAAGGAAACAAGTGCTGCGGCAGCAGACGTGATGGAAATGGAGCAAGAACATAAAGTCAGCTTTTGCTGCCGTAAAAAGTACATCTATTTATCTACATACATGTCTATCTCTAATTTCCCGTATAAAAAAAGCATTTCTCCTATGAATTAGATCAGACAGCAGAGTGCAGAAGGAAATGCAATACAGAATCAAAAAGCTAGATCTTTAGATGAAGTCAGATATCAACCAGTGCAATGTATAGGGTTTTAAGGAATCTGTAGCCATGTCTACTATAATTATTATTGACACCAAAGGTTATTACAGTACCTTTTGTGTCATTCGTCACAAGATATCAAGTCTTAATTTTCAACATAATTAATGTTCAATGTTTTTAGCATTTAAACCTGTAATTTGTTATAATAAAGTAATGAGATCAGTAGCATGTGACAGGTAAACACGGGTAAAATGGACCTTTTTTTTTTACCTCAGATGAGGCTCAATGCAGTCTAGCACTATTTGCTGTCATTCCAGCAATATTCAAAGAACAATACCTTTCATGACATCATAAGCATATTGCCATACTCTCATGATATCATTTAACCTCGCAGTGGCTCTATACTAACGTTCCACATGAAAATGACTCTAAGCAAAGAGCATGCTTTTAAAATTTGGCTATTAATTTGGTCTTCTTCAAATAGATCTCAGTCACTGATGGGGATGCATGAATAAAAAAATAATAGACATGAAAGACATATACGTTTATCACCTATATCATTGTGATTTTCAAATGTTTTTTGCAAAATTGGTGCTTAATTTCTTAAATGTTTCACTTTGTATTGTAGGCATGTATGTCAGCATTTTATTGCTTCATGGAAGCAGATCCAGACTGTGTATGGTTGATGCTGGTAGATCAGTACTCTCCCACAAGCCTGACACCTCCCCACCCCTACCTGCCACACATACAGGTGAGTAGACTGGAGGGTAGAGTAGATCCAGGCTGTATGGCTGATGCTGGTAGATCAGTACTCTCCCACAAGCTTGACTCCTCCCCACCCCTACCTGCCACACATACAGGTGAGTAGACTGGAGGGAAGAGTAGATCCAGGCTGTATGGTTGATGCTAGTAGACCAGTACTGTCCCACAAGCTTGACACCTCCCCACCCCTACCTGCCACACATACAGGTGAGTAGACTGGAGGGTAGAGTAGATCCAGGCTGTATGGCTGATGCTGGTAGATCAGTACTCTCCCACAAGCTTGACTCCTCCCCACCCCTACCTGCCACACATACAGGTGGGTAGACTGGAGGGTAGAGTAGATCCAGGCTGTATGGTTGATGCTAGTTGATCAGTACTGTCCCACAAGCTTGACTCCTCCCCACCCCTACCTGCCACACATACAGGTGAGTAGACTGGAGGGTAGAGTAGATCCAGGCTGTATGGTTGATGCTAGTTGATCAGTACTGTCCCACAAGCTTGACACCTCCCCACCCCTACCTGCCACACATACAGGTGAGTAGACTAGAGGGAAGAATAGATCCAGACTGTATGGTTGATGCTAGTAGACCAGTACTGTCCCACAAGCTTGACACCTCCCCACCCCTACCTGCCACACATACAGGTGAGGAGACTGGAGGGTAGAGTAGATCCAGTCGGTATGGCTGTATGGCTGATGCTGGTAGATCAGTACTCTCCCACAAGCTTGACTCCTCCCCACCCCTACCTGCTACACATACAGGTGAGGAGACTGGAGGGTAGAGTAGATCCAGGCTGTATGGTTGATGCTAGTAGATCAGTACTCTCCCACAAGCTTTACTAAGCCACACCCCTACCTGCCACACATACAGGTGAGTAGACTGGAGGGTAGAATAGATCCGGGCTGTATGGCTGATGCTGGTAGATCAGTACTGTCCCATAAGCTTGACTCCTCTCCACCCCTACCTGCCACACATACAGGTGAGGAGACTGGAGGGTAGAGTAGATCTAGGCTGTATGGCTGATGCTGGTGTACATGTGTACATGCCTACCTCATATGTTCAAAGGTTATTTAGAATAGATCATTTATAATAGGGGGATATTGGAAATGTCTTGTTGGGAATAATTATCATGTTTATCAGTTTGTTTGGGGGTTTTACATCACTTTCAACATTATTTCAGTCATTTCACATTGAGACCTTAACAGCCTTGCCTAAGAATATTCCCACCCCCACCCCCCACCATCATTTTGATATTGCACACATGCACTCTTGGGGACCTTCTTCTGATCTGATTAGATAATGGCTGTGATTGGTCAATTTCTGTTGCCATGACAACCATGTTGCCAACTTGACTTGTGTGTATGATAAAGTCAGAACAGTTTGACATTTAACATGTACACATGTACTTCTGGGGACCTTTCCCCAATCTGAGTACTGATTGGTTGGTTTTTGTAGCCATGTTATTTAATATGACAAAATAAAAGAATATGAACAAATAAATGTTCAATATCATGTATTACATTTCACTCTGCATGACATAATATTCAATTACTACCTCAGCCATCATTGCCATGTATTTAATACCAATTGAAATGGTCACGGGCCGTAGCGCAGTTGGTTCAAGCGCCAGCTTATTAGCACCAGTTCCTCTGGTGATCCAAAGGTCGTGGGTTTGATCCCCTATCCCCGGCCGTTCAATTCATGACACAATTTCACACATGAGCTGAGGCCCTTGCCTAAAGGGTTAACCCATTGTGACTGTGACTGAACTTGGGTTGTCATGTCAAGGACCTCCGACATGACAATTCAATGGGCTATTTCTGCTTCAAGTAGGTCCCATCATGAAATGACTGAAAGAATGTTTTAAATCACCAAAATATCATCAGATTTTAATTGACCAACATCAAGTTATAAACTGTAATCAGGTGTCTCATTCATAAACTGAGCAATCAGTAAAACTGTGTTTTCACAGCTTACAAACATGACATTTGCTCAATGCCTAGCATGTGCCACTTGGGTGGGAAGGTGTAAAAATGTTTCGGACCAAAGAGTGTATGCATACAAAGAGTATGTACACTAAACAGTATATGCAAAGAGTATACATGTGTACATGTGTCAGCCCTGCATTGCATGTGCAGACTATGCTTTAATTGCCGTCATTTTGGTATATGGTTCAATTATGATGTAATAATTTATTATGACAATAAATAAGACAAAGTGTACAACTGCATATATTGAAAAGGGCCATTGCCAAGATTTGGCATGACCTGAGTTTGAAAAAGGAGGGATGTTTGTCTATATTCCTGTTAGTCTCTGTTATTAGGTTATTTCAAATTTGAAGAAATAGTCAATCATAGTGCAAATGAACTGTTTCAGGTTGCTGGAAGCTGCACAAGGAATGAATATAGTGATAACATCAACATGCTGATGGAGATGTTAAGCTGACCCAACAAATAGATAAGAGACAAGGATACTGCACAAAGTGAGGTGACATCACAGAAGCTAGGCTGGCAACATTTAAACAAGTGACAAGGATACTGCACAAAGTGAGGTGACATCACAGAAGCTAGCTTGGCAACATTTAAACAAGTGACAAGGATACTGCACAAAGTGAGGTGACATCACTGAGGCAGCAAATAAACAAGTGACAAGGATACTGCACAAAGTGAGGTGACATCACTGAGGCAGCAAATAAACAAGTGACAAGGATACTGCACAAAGTGAGGTGACATCACAGAAGCCAGGCTGACAGCATTTAAACAAGTTACAAGGACATTGTACAAAGTGAGGTGACATCACAGAAGCAAGGCTGGCAGCAAATAAACAAGTGACAAGGATACTGCACAAAGTGAGGTGACATCACAGAAGCTAGGCTGACAGCATTTAAACAAGTGACAAGGATACTGCGAGGTGACATCACAGCGGGATATTACAGATATGATCTCCATTAAGAAAATTAATGGAGATCAAATCCCTGTACAAATCCCTGTTTTAAGTGATATGGCCAATGCAACGACTGAAACTTTTCCTAAGCACCATGGGATAGTGCCATTGACCATCTGGAAAAACTATACAGTTATGTGGCATGTTGTCACAGTGCATTATATACTTTAAAGGACAAAGATACTTTTGCAGTTTGGCATGACAGCAAGGAAAAAAAGAGTTAAATATTCCGAATGGTGACATCAAAGGACGTATAAATACATGTACAGAATGGTATGAAATCAAAGGAAGTATAAATACATGTACAGAATGGTATGAAATCAAAGGAAGTATAAATATATGTACAGAATGGTATGAAATCAAAGGAATTATAAATACATGTACAGAATAGTATGAAATCAAAGGAATTATAAGTACATGCACAGAATGGTTGTCACAGTGCATTATATACTTTAAAGGGATTAAGCACCGATTTTGAAAAAAACGTTTAAAATTCACATATTGGTGATAAATGTATTTGTCTTTCATGTCTATAAACTTTTTGATTGATGCATCGCCATAAGTGTCTGTGAAATATGTTTGAACATGACCTTAACATATAGGCCCCTAATGAAAGCACACTCCTTTCTTGGCATCATTTTTATGTGGAGTGTCATCATAGAGGCACTGAAAGGTAAAATGACGTCATAAGAGTATGGCAATATGCTTATGACGTCATGAAATGTATTGTCCTTTGAATAGTGCCAGAATGACGTCAAACAGTGCTACCCCACTTTGAGCCTCAATTGAGGTCAAATAAAGTTCACGCTACCCGTGTTTACCCGTCACGTGCAGCTTATGGCTGAGACAGATCTTTCCTGGGAGTGCAACTTTTATGGCTTATAGCAACTTATCTTTTTAATCTATCATGATTTCAATTTGTCATGATGTTCATATGTGGCTAAGCTTTGAAATACACCAAATTGTAGAATTGATGCTTAATACCTTTAAAGGACAAAGATACTTTTGCAGTTTGGCATGACAGCAAGGAAAAAAGAGTTAAATGTTCCGAATGGTGACATCAAAGGAAGTATAAATACATGTACAGAATGGTATGAAATCAAAGGAAGTATAAATACATGTACAGAATGGTATGAAATCAAAGGAATTATAAATACATGTACAGAATAGTATGAAATCAAAGGAATTATAAATACATGTACAGAATGGTATGAAATCAAAGGAATTATAAATACATGTACAGAATGGTATGAAATCAAAGGAATTATGAATACATGTACAGCATAGTATGAAATCAAAGGAATTATAAGCACATGCACAGAATGGTGTGATATCAAATGAAATATAAGTATTGTACAGAATGGTATGATATTGGAGGAGTAAGAAGTTCATGAACAGAATGGTGCAATGATAAAAAAGATATATTAAGTCAAAGGAAATATAAGTAATGTATATGTAAGAGTTGAGTAAAATTTGGGACCAAGTTTAGCACTGTCCAAATCTACTAAAAAAGTATACAAAACATCATACAAGTACAATACTTATAAATCTGTTTGTTCCCTCTATGAAATCATGAACTGCTCCGACAACTATTTTTTCAAGAGATTTATTTTTTAGAATCCTGTAAAATGTTGTACAAGGTAAATTGTACATTAACAATTATTTTACCATGAGGAAAAGCCCTAACAGTGTTGAAGTTAAGACAAGTCATGAAATAAGACAAATTATCTTCTTTAGGGTGGCCACACATATTTGTGTGAGTCGATCAACCCATGAGAATGAAGGTAAGCACCTAGAAGACTACACTCCATTCTTATTCTTGCCAAAGGAGGAAAATTATATTATAGTTATGTTTGCCAAGAAAATTATGTTTGCATGGCTTGGGATCATTTTGGCAATAAGCAGTCTTGAGGTGATCAAAATCAACAAGACATCTTAAAGATGGATCAAGTAAATTCCATTCGCTCAATTTGCATGAGATGATTTAATTTAACAGTACAATCATTAGGATTGAAACCGGACTGATAAATAAAGAGCAAAAGATCTTTTTGAAAATAACTGAAAATAATGTATTGGCACTATAGCGAGTGCTGTTTTGATAAGATTGCATTATTCAATAAATCATGTGCAGTGTTATGGAAACAGACTTTTTATTTTGGTCAAACAAGACAGATTATTTACATCTATATCTGGTGTTCTATGTTCATTATGTGAACATCTTGGCAGACTAAGTAAATGCAAACTCCATGAATTGTTATGATCAACTAAAAGAGCCTTGTCAAGTACATGTTTGAACCAATGTCAGACCAAAACATGTCAGCTTTGACCCATATATTGAATGTGATTAAATGTTGTCAGTCAAGTTTTGACAATAATGATTGGCAGGCAGTTGAAAGGGTACATTATGATTTGATTTATTTATAATAATAATCTTTTCAGCACAATTACATGTTTGTACCACTTAGAGGTCAGACCCACACATGTCACTTTTAACCCAGACTTTTAATGTAAACATTGTCAGTCAGACTTTAACTATAATGATGGACAGATGAAGAGTACAGCCAGTTGCCCAGTTCATACTCTAACATTTATGATTCGTTACTCACAGAATATTCATTACTCACAGAACATCCTTGAACAGATGTTATGAATATGATGTTAGTGTTAATGTCTTTTTTATAAACCATGTGTAAATCTGGTATTTTGAAATAATAATAATAATAATAATAGTAATAATAATAATAATAATAATAGTAATAATAGTAATAATAATAATAATAATAATAATAATAATAATAATAATAATAATAATAATAATAATAATAATAATAATAATAATAATAATAATAATAATAATAATACCACAAAGACGATGGTTAAATGAAATATGAAAAATACAATTTTTGAAAAAAGAAATTATATAAATTAACAAAATGAAAGCATAAATACCTGTGGTCTTGATTTCAGCTCTTTTGTTGATCAGAGAGAAAATAGAGATGATACTTCTTCCTTCCTTAAAGTGGATTTCATTTCGACCACCTACAAGATATGATACAAACAGTGGAGTACAGGAATTAATACACCCTTGACTCCATTTAAGTTCATTTATTCACAATGGCTACCTACATATAATTACTACTGTAAACCCTAATTCTATGATTATATTACAAACTTGTAAATTCAGAAGTAATTTATTTTGCTTTTTTGATCAGTGCATTAAGTCGAGTAATATACTGTACTAGAATTGTATCAAAAGTTAAGTTCAGTAATTGTAATAAAAATGTCTCAATTTAGTCAATATCATCATGAATTTATTGTTCAAAACTGAAATATGTAAAAAATAATGTTAAATTAGGACAAAACTTTTATTTTCCTCAAAATGTAGTCTTTTATTTTCATCTTAATTATTTTCATAAAAGATATCATTTTTTTGAGTATTTAATCAATAGCAAACAAAAATATAATTTTAATATCTTTTGATGAAATATCAATAGTGATGTAGTAGAATTGTTATGAAATGCCCTTTTGATAAAATAAATTTGGTAAAGATGCTAAATTGTGTTTTGTAGTTCTGTATGTTATAAGTTTCTAGATATATTATGATAACCTATATTTGAAAATGTTTTGCCTATTAAACTCATATGTCAACTTATGAAAATAGATTCGGGCACATTTTTTTGTGTATCTGAAATTCAGCCATGTATATCAACGATGTACTGCAATACATTGACATACCTAAAGTATGTCAAAGTTTTAGAATACATAGCTGATAAACAAGAAGGAGTGGCAACACCATGGAATGACATACAAATGTGACACTTCACAATTTGGTCAGGTATTGCTATAACAGCGAAAACCAATTCATGTCCTTCATGTAACTAGAGATTTTTAATCCTGAGATTTTTTATCTGTCTTGAAAACATGTTCCACATTAGCAGTTTGGCCAAGCCCTCCCCTCCTTGTCCAACCATCGTTGTTATTCTGCATGTTGTCATTCTGCATATTCTGCTAATTATATTGATGTAATGTTTATAGAGATTTACAAAATATTTACACTTTGATGATTATATATATTTATGAAAATATTACCTTCACTTTCATAGGTTTCTTGATGATTTCAAACTTCCTGGAACACCACAATGCACCAGAACATGAAATGTTGAGGGAAACACACTTCTTCTTGACACCTCTGACTTGACCCTGATAAGGGCACTGAAGGGATATAGCATATGGGAGCAAAAGGAAATAAAAACTATATTTCATATACTACTCTATACTTTATCATATAAATATGAGTGACATAAGTTTTGATATGACTGAGTTCCCATAACAGTACTGGAGAGAAGCACATATGAGTTACATTATGGTGTATTAAGTGTTTCATATTGAAGACATCTACTGTCAAATTTGATGTTTAGTGATTCTGACATAGCTTCTGCAGTGATGGGGGGAAATCTTCTGTCATTCTGTTTGTCAACTTTGATAGTCTCCTCAGAAACTACTGGGCAGAGTCCTTAGCTATTAGGTCGGAGAGATGTATTTTTAGGGGACTAAATCAATCGATTTTCCGTTAGTCTCAGATCTTTTTTGATTTTGTTATGATCTTTTTCAAAGTCCTAATGGTAATCAATGGGTTGTTGAGGAAGCTGCCATTTTGAATAATCAAGTATTACCCAATGAGAATTGATATAACAAGTTGGGGCCAAATGTAATATGTAACATGCATTTTAATTGGTCAAAGGTATCATCTGTTGAAGTTTGCTTTGGCAAAGGATAAAATTGATCATTTATGAAGCAATTTCTAGAAAATGTTCCCAGACATTAAAAAAATCTCAGCATAGCTCTAAGGGCATTGGCTTATGTTATTAAGTTTAGTATTTTTTTTCTGAAATATATGTGCAATTCTCAAAACCTTTTTTGGGTAGAATCTTTGTGAAAAATCAAAATAACTAGGTATCACAGGAAGCCAAAATATTACAGTATTTTATTTACACAATTTAATTCATATCTGTCTTCAGTTATTATAGATTCATAACTGCAAAACAACTGATTTTTGTAGGTGAAAAATGTGATCTTGGACAACTTTGTACCTTGTATAATGGTGTTTTTCAATTCCATGGGGTGATTCTAAAACACATGGCCTAACTTTATTTTCTATTTCTGTAGACCAAACCACTGTGTGCATTTCATGTCATTTGATGTTAAGACACTGGTTTTCCATCAGTAAGGTTGCTTTCTCATTATGTTGACATTTCTTAGCTATTAAGCTATGTGAGGCACAGCTTCTGCAGCAATGCGGGCGAATTGAATGATCAGAGTTCTTGGCTAATTCTATCTATTTTCCATGGGGCTCAAAATTGTCTTCAACTCTTTATGACTTAATGAGAAAATCATAGCTATCACTGAGTTTTCTAGGAGGTTGATCATGGCATTTTGAATAACATGACATATATCAGCCAATGAAAATCGAGATAACAAATCCAATTAATACGGGGAGAAGATGCATTCTGGAGCTCAAACACAAAATATCTAATTTGTTAAAGGGTACGTTTAACAGAGTTCATAAACATTTCATAAACATATATCAAATAGGGCTTAACATGATAGAAGATTTAAAGTGAGACTTGCATCTTTGTAATGAAAGACTAAATTTTAAAAATGAACTGTATTAAATTACAAATTGTCAATAGTAATAGTTTGTGTGTGCCTATGGTGGATGGTGTGCAGTAATTACCCAAATATTTACATATATAAAAAAGCATGAACGTGATCAGATAGGAAGGGTGACGAGATTTGAAAAAAATATATATTGCTGTGTAAGGTATTGGCTGCAATAAATTTGCCATTGATAAGAGTGTGTAACACCATTTTGGGTCATGACATAAATGACAATTTTCAATTATCATGGAGGACACTGCAGTGTCATGGGAGAAAGATAGATGGTGGTGCCACCTGATAGTTACATTAGGGGCCCACTGTCTGCTACAAATATCTAATAGGTATACAAAATACCTATAAATGTTGATGCAAATACAGGGTAGGTCTTTCGGATGGTTATAATACAGTAATCCCTGAGAATATAAACTGTTATTTACATTGATGAGTTCCACAGCTACACAGTGCTATATTCAACATCAGTTTATGATAGATAACACATAGTTAACTTTTGATACACATACAGGACATCACTTGGACGGCTCTGATTTGAGAATCCCTGAGGATATAATAAGTTATGCATAGTGATAGTTTAGCAGCATAATGACATAAAAACCATTAGTATATACACTTGGACACTTTTTATCATTACAAAGATCATGGAATGTGCAATTTATATAATGCTGATAAATATTCTTGCTTGTGGAGACAGTTTATACCTTTAATACTTTTTGCAAACCTTGCTAGACTTTTCAGTTCATTTACATCCCTTCTGTTAAATAGATTTCTCATGCTTAAAGTGTTTGGATGACGAGTATATCCCTCAGTGATATATCTGGCTCTGTCTTGTGTAAAGGCAGTACATTTAAAAATATAATGAAATTCATCCCTAATCTCTTGAGCTGTTAAAAGGGTCCATATTCTGTCCTGTTTCAGAGTATGTACATACCTGCCTGTTACTATGGGTAGGTAGTTGTTACATCTAAATTTACCTCGGGGTTTTGCGAGATTTGGCTCAAGTAAGTTTTGGTATGTTTGAGCTGCTGTTTGACGATACTGTAGGAGGAACAGCTGCTGATGCTGTCTATATTCTTGTGCCATTCAGAGGCATAATAATCATTTAGTTTAGTATTAAATATAGATTTCATCTTGCCTAAAGTCACAAGATCTGAAGGAATGTCTAATAAATGATCCAAATGGAGGGATTTAAGAGAGCCTACTAAACATTCAATTTAGGAGTCCAGCTATCTGCATTGGACCCACAAAAGATATAACTGTACAATCCTGGGCAGATCTTATTATTTTCATATGTCATCAGCAGAAAGTGAGCATCCTCTCTTTCACATATTTTTCATTTTAAATCTGCTAGAGCACCATGCCATTGACAGATGTAAGATGTGGTATTCAGCCTAATGAGCTGTTTACAGAAGTGGTTATGGAATACTTCCAGGCTATTAATGTGAGAGAAGCCCAACACTTCAGAGTCATAAAACAGTATGGGAAAGCCACTGGAATTGCACCAGTTGCCAGTGGAGCCTGGAATAGACTTTTAGATAGCTCTACTGACCTTTTAGGAACAAAATGGCAATGCACTTGAGTACCTGTCACAGGTAAGCTCTGGAATGCCCTGCCCTTGGAAGTGAAAAATTACCTTAAACTCACTTAAGCACAAACCATTACCTACAAAAGCGCCATGAGCTGTCATAAAGGTGAAGCACTAGATCAGGTGGGAGACTTAACCTCCTGGCCTTAGTAATGAGACTGTGTAAGGCTCTCTTGACTTGATTCACCTGTTTAGGGAGAGCATTAGTGAAACTCCCATCATAGTTAAATCTGAGTTTAAACAAGTTAGAAAATATATCAATACTGTCATTTATATACAAAATGGTTACTCCATTGGCTTTCTGGGACAGAAAACCCTGCAATCATTTTAGAAAATGGAGAACAGAAGAGGCGACAAGTTCTCCTGTTGGCATACCCCAATGTTACATTAAAAAGCATCAGACAACATTCTTGTAAATATTTTGAATAATGGTCAGCACTATGCCACTGAGGACATGGTTAGAGATCTGACTGGCCACTGAATTGAATGATGTATTTTTACAATGTAGTTTTACCTTTCTGTGTTTAAAAATTATGCAATGTAGGGGAAAATATGATCAAGAGTTGAGCACCCATTTCGAAAACCTGCTTGTTCCTCTCTTAATGAATTATTTTCCTTGAGGAAGTTGCTTATTCTGGAGTAGAAGGAGGGGAATAAAGCCTAAAAAGAGAGGTTATTAAACCGGTCTTGGCCATCAAAACACTGAGAGCTCAGCCAGTATAAATTGAATACCTTCTAATATATTTGTTACATTCGAATAGAAATGTGTGGTACTTGGTACAATGCTGCATAAATGCAAGGGCTACAACATATTTTAATCTGAAATCTAAATGTTTGATATCAAAGCTCTTTTAAACAATAAAAGTGTTCTGAGATTTAGATGTTTTTAAATTGATTGACAGTTGACACTCTGTGTGAGATGTGGGTTTATAAATACCAAGCACATGGCTGAGTGCTTGCTTAATTTATGTTATGTTTTGCACATTTTAAATTATTATCACCTCTCCTTTTATTATTCCCCACTCTCCTTATGAGATCGAGGAGGAGGGCTGTCACTGAGATAGACAGAGGGGATTATGCAGTGTGGAGTGACACAACCCCTTTCTTGCCTGTATTTACAAATAGGCCACCAGTGGGCTGTGAGTGGACAGTTTGGCCAGCTGTCAACTTGGTGAGGTAGCTATGTTGTGTGGAGCAGTACCAATTCGTACCAATCAGCAGCCGCAGGACAAAAATCTGGGGTGGGGCTGTCTGACTGTACAGCATTTTATAATCTTTGCGTAATCGTACTTGTAATGATACATGTATATAAAATAGCACTCCTCTAGGTCTAGATCAAATATCGGTTTATCTCACTTTTATTGGAGTCCACAATGCAAGATTACGTCTGCATCTGGACACCTGGAAAGTTGTAATATAAGAAATGTTCTTATATACCTCATTGTTGCTATACCTGCATTTTATCCAGCATATACCGGTAGTACACTTTTCCAAATTTGCACAAAACGATATGAATTAAATATAGGCTCAGCTACATATGATGCTGTGACCTTCGGACAATAAACTGGGTGGAAATAAAAAGATAGTAGTGACAACTTTGTTGAGAAAATTATCATTTACACTCTCAGGTGCTTTTTTTGTAGGGTTTATATCCTAGACGACTAACTATAGAAAGTTACTAACAGACAGTTTATTATTTCATTAGACCTGCATCCTCACACTGGTAGGCAAATCAATTTTTTGTCTGTGGCATTGACTTATAATTCCTGTAATAAAATAAACAACAGAAAAAATATTTTGCTTTCATTTTTATTTGCTGTAAGCTCAGACATTTTAATGTAGCTTAAATTATTCGATTCATTCCTACGAGCGTGAAGTTCGTTTGATATTTGATATTTGATATTTGACGTTTTTTTCAAAAGGTGTCAACAAGTATGTATTAGTGTAACCTTTTGGGACATGGTGAAAAAAGTTATGTAAAAGGATATACATCCTGTCAAAAACGGGTATATCCCTTTTCCGGTGACAAATGAGTTTTTCAGTATGATTAATGGCCTTCTCAACCTTGTAGCACAGTCTTAATCATTTATTATCAATATATTAATGGAGAATAACTGTAAACACCTTCATACTCTTCTGGTAATTGGGTAGAAACGTTATGTAATAGGATATATATCCTGTAAAACATGGAAATATACCTTTATCTATGACAGTCACATTTTTTTGCATGTTAATGATTCCCAAGCATTGTTGCACAGTCTTCGCAATCATGGATATACTAATGGAGGGTTAGACATACTTGCTAGACATGTCTAGAACATATCCTGTGGCATTAGAATGTGAGGTAAATTATATGAGTAGGAGATATGGCCCTTTTCCCATGGCAAATGGACAAAAGCTAATATAACACATTCCGGGGGATTTGGCGCTGTCTTCGCAATCATGGATTAACTAATGGAGGGTTAGACATACTTGCTAGACATGTCTAGAACACATCCTGTGGCATTAGAATGCGAGGTAAATTATATGAGTAGGAGATATAGCCCTTTTCCCATGGGATATAGAAAAAAGCTAATATAACACATTCCGGGGGATTTGGCACTGTCTTCGCAATCATGGATAAACTAATGGAGGGTTAAACATACTTGCTAGACATGTCTAGAACATATCCTGTGGTATTAGAATGCGAGGTAAATTATATGAGTAGGAGATATGGCCCTTTTCCCATGGCAAATGGAAAAAAGCTAATATAATACATTCCGGGGGATTTGGCACTGTCTTCGCAATCATGGATTAACTAATGGAGGGTTAGACATACTTGCTAGACATGTCTAGAACATATCCTGTGGCATTAGAATGCAAGGTAAATTATATCAGTAGGAGATATAGCCCTTTTCACCTGGCAAATGGAAAAAAGCTAATATAACACATTCCGGTGGATTTGGCACTGTCTTCACAATTATGGATTAACTAATGGAGGGTTAGACATACTTGCTAGACATGTCTAGAACATATCCTGTGGCATTAGAATGCGAGGTAAATTATATCAGTAGGAGATATAGCCCTTTTCCCATGGCAAATGGCAAATGGAAAAAAGCTAATATAACACATTCCGGGGGATTTGGCGCTGTCTTCGCAATCATGGATTAACTAATGGAGGGTTAGACATACTTGCTAGACATGTCTAGAACATATCCTGTGGCATTAGAATGCGAGGTAAATTATATGAGTAGGAGATATAGCCCTTTTCCCATGGCAAATGGAAAAAAGCTAATATGTCACATTCCGGGGGATTTGGCACTGTCTTCGCAATCATGGATTAACTAATGGAGGGTTAGACATACTTGCTAGACATGTCTAGAACATATCCTGTGGCATTAGAATGCGAGGTAAATTATATGAGTAGGAGATATAGCCCTTTTCCTATGGCAAATGGCAAATGGAAAAAAGCTAATATAACACATTCCGGGGGATTTGGCGCTGTCTTCGCAATCATGGATTAACTAATGGAGGGTTAGACATACTTGCTAGACATGTCTAGAACATATCCTGTGGCATTAGAATGCGAGGTAAATTATATGAGTAGGAGATATAGCCCTTTTCCCATGGCAAATGGAAAAAAGCTAATATGTCACATTCCGGGGGATTTGGCACTGTCTTCGCAATCATGGATAAACTAATGGAGGGTTAGACATACTTTCTAGACATGTCTAGAACATATCCTGTGGCATTAGAATGCGAGGTAAATTATATGAGTAGGAGATATAGCCCTTTTCCCCTGGCAAATGGAAAAAAGCTAATATAGCACATTCCGGGGGATTTGGCACTGTCTTCCCAATCATGGATTAACTAATGGAGGGTTAGACATACTTGCTAGACATGTCTAGAACATATCCTGTGGCATTAGAATGCGAGGTAAATTATATGAGTAGGAGATATAGCCCTTTTGCCATGGGAAATGGAAAAAAGCTAATATAATACATTCCGGGGGATTTGGCGCTGTCTTCGCAATCATGGATTAACTAATGGAGGGTTAGACATACTTGCTAGACATGTCTAGAACATATCCTGTGGCATTAGAATGCGTGCGAGGTAAATTATATGAGTAGGAGATATGGCCCTTTTCCCATGGCAAATGGAAAAAAGCTAATATAACACATTCCGGGGGATTTGGCACTGTCTTCGCAATCATGGATTAACTAATGGAGGGTTAGACATACTTGCTAGACATGTCTAGAACATATCCTGTGGCATTAGAATGCGAGGTAAATTATATGAGTAGGAGATATAGCCCTTTTCCCATGGCAAATGGAAAAAAGCTAATATGTCACATTCCAGGGGATTTAGCTTTTTTCCATTTGCCATGGGAAAAGGGCCATATCTCCTACTCATATAATTTACCTCGCATTCTAATGCCACAGGATATGTTCTAGACATGTCTAGCAAGTATGTCTAACCCTCCATTAGTTAATCCATGATTGCGAAGACAGTGCCAAATCCCCCGGAATGTGACATATTAGCTTTTTTCCATTTGCCATGGGAAAAGGGCTATATCTCCTACTCATATAATTTACCTCGCATTCTAATGCCACAGGATATGTTCTAGACATGTCTAGCAAGTATGTCTAACCCTCCATTAGTTAATCCATGATTGCGAAGACAGTGCCAAATCCCCCGGAATGTGTTATATTAGCTTTTTTCCATTTGCCATTTGCCATGGGAAAAGGGCTATATCTCCTACTCATATAATTTACCTCGCATTCTAATGCCACAGGATATGTTCTAGACATGTCTAGCAATTATGTCTTATCCTCCATTAGTTAATCCATGATTGCGAAGACAGTGCCAAATCCCCCGGAATGTGTTATATTAGCTTTTTTCCATTTGCCATGGGAAAAGGGCCATATCTCCTACTCATATAATTTACCTCGCATTCTAGTGCCACAGGATATGTTCTAGACATGTCTAGCAAGTATGTCTAACCCTCCATTAGTTAATCCATGATTGCAAAGACAGCGCCAAATCCCCCGGAATGTGACATATTAGCTTTTTTCCATTTGCCATGGGAAAAGGGCCATATCTCCTACTCATATAATTTACCTCACATTCTAATGCCACAGGATATGTTCTAGACATGTCTAGCAAGTATGTCTAACCCTCCATTAGTTAATCCATGATTGCGAAGACAGTGCCAAATCCCCCGGAATGTGACATATTAGCTTTTTTCCATTTGCCATGGGAAAAGGGCCATATCTCCTACTCATATAATTTACCTCGCATTCTAGTGCCACAGGATATGTTCTAGACATGTCTAGCAAGTATGTCTAACCCTCCATTAGTTAATCCATGATTACGAAGACAGTGCCAAATCCCCCGGAATGTGTTATATTAGCTTTTTTCCATTTGCCATGGGAAAAGTGCCATATCTCCTACTCATATAATTTACCTCGCATTCTAATGCCACAGGATATGTTCTAGACATGTCTAGCAAGTATGTCTAACCCTCCATTAGTTAATCCATGATTGCGAAGACAGTGCCAAATCCCCCGGAATGTGTTATATTAGCTTTTTTCCATTTGCCATGGGAAAAGGGCCATATCTCCTACTCATATAATTTACCTCGCATGCATTCTAATGCCACAGGATATGTTCTAGACATGTCTAGCAAGTATGTCTAACCCTCCATTAGTTAATCCATGATTGCGAAGACAGCGCCAAATTCCCCGGAATGTGTTATATTACCTTTTTTCCATTTGCCATGGAAAAAGGGCCATATCTCCTACTCATATAATTTACCTCGCATTCTAATGCCACAGGATATGTTCTAGACATGTCTAGCAAGTATGTCCAACCCTCCATTAGTTAATCCATGATTGCGAAGACAGTGCCAAATCCCCCGGAATGTGTTATATTAGCTTTTTTCCATTTGCCAGGGGAAAAGGGCTATATCTCCTACTCATATAATTTACCTCGCATTCTAATGCCACAGGATATGTTCTAGACATGTCTAGCAAGTATGTCTAACCCTCCATTAGTTAATCCATGATTGCAAAGATAGCGCCAAATCCCCCGGAATGTGTTATATTAACTTTTTTCAATTTGCCATGGGAAAAGGGCCATATCTCCTACTCATATAATTTACCTCGCATTCTAATGCCACAGGATATGTTCTAGACATGTCTAGCAAGTATGTCTAACCCTCCATTAGTTAATTCATGATTGCGAAGACAGCGCCAAATCCCCCGGAATGTGTTATATTAGCTTTTTTCCATTTGCCATGGGAAAAGGGCCATATCTCCTACTCATATAATTTACCTCGCATTCTAATGCCACAGGATATGTTCTAGACATGTCTAGCAAGTATGTCTAACCCTCCATTAGTTTATCCATGATTGCGAAGACAGCGCCAAATCCCCCGGAATGTGTCATAGTAGCTTTTTCCATTTGCCATCGGAAAAGGGCCATATTTCCTACTCATATAATTTACCTCGCATTCTAATGCCACAGGATATGTTCTAGACATGTCTAGCAAGTATGTCTAACCCTCCATTAGTTTATCCATGATTGCGAAGACAGCGCCAAATCCCCCGGAGTGTGTCATAGTAGCTTTTTCCATTTGCCATGGGAAAAGGGCCATATCTCCTACTCATATAATTTACCTCGCATTCTAATGCCACAGGATATGTTCTAGACATGTCTAGCAAGTATGTCTAACCCTCCATTAGTATATCCATGATTGCGAAGACTGTGCAACAATGCTTGGGAATCATTAACATGCAAAAAAATGTGACTGTCATAGATAAAGGTATATTTCCATGTTTTACAGGATATATATCCTATTACATAACGTTTCTACCCAATTACCAGAAGAGTATGAAGGTGTATACAGTTATTCTCCATTAATATATTGATAATGAATTATTAAGACTGTGCTACAAGGTTGAGAAGGCCATTAATCATACTGAAAAACTCATTTGTCACCGGAAAAGGGATATACCCGTTTTTGACAGGATATATATCCTTTTACATAACTTTTTTCACCATGTCCCAAAAGGTTGCACTAATACATACTTGTTGACACCTTTTGAAAAAAACGTCAAATATCAAATATCATATATCAAAAGAACTTCACGCTCGTTTCATTCCTACACAATTTATTTCTGATAAATTTCACCTTGGTTATTACAGGTAAATCATAGTCAACATATTATTGTTTTGGTTGACTATATTGATATTTTTAGCTTTATATTATTACATATACCATGATTTACCAGCTCCACACATTGCTCCCCTTCTACCCGTGAGCATTGCATGTCATCTCAGGGTGTAAGGCTGACCTGTCACCTCAGCATGTAAGGCTGACCTGTCACCTCAGGTTGTAAGGCTGACCTGTCACCTCAGGTTGTAAGGCTGACCTGTCACATCAGCATGTAAGGCTGACCTGTCACCTCAGGTTGTAAGGCTGACCTGTCACATCATCATGTAAGGCTGACCTTTCACCTTAGGATGTAAGGCTGACCTGTCACCTCAGGTTGTAAGGCTGACTTGTCACCTCAGGTTGTAAGGCTGACCTGTCACATCAGCATGTAAGGCTGACCTGTCACATCATCATGTAAGGCTGACCTTTCACCACAGGATGTAAGGCTGACCTGTCACCTCAGGTTGTAAGGCTGACCTTTCACCTCAGCATGTAAGGCTGACCTGTCACCTCAGGTTGTAAGGCTGACCTGAAACATCAGCATGTAAGGCTGAGCTGTCACCTCAGGTTATAGGGTTGACCTGTCACCTCAGGTTGTAAGGCTGACCTGTCACCTCAGGTTGTAAGGCTGACCTGTCACCTCAACATGTAAGGCTGACCTGTCACCTCAGCATGTAAGGCTGACCTGTCACCTCAGGTTGTGAGGCTGACCTGTCACCTCAACATGTAAGGCTGACCTGTCACCTCAGCATGTAAGGCTGACCTGTCACCTCAGGTTGTGAGGCTGACCTGTCACCTCAGCATGTCAGGCTGACCATTAAAGTCTTATACACGAGTAAGATATAAGAATATTTACGTTTCACTGTTAAAATGGCCGCCAAACTTGAATGGTAGCAGTGCCAATGTCTCGAGAAGAAAACAACTCATCTTATATTTGGAAATTGGTCTTAAATAAGATAACTCAATTTTAGGGGTCGTCTTATACACGAGTCGTCTTATACACAAGTAAATACGGATTTCATAGGAAGATATATCATAAACATATCACATGACGTTTGTTATAATGGCATTATTTAACAATAATGTACCTTTGTTGATAAATTAGCAGCAAACCTTATCAAATATTTTGGCTACATTAGTTGTCTACAGACAGGGATGCATTTATTCAAAATGACAAACTTCTGGTGCCCATAAAAAGGGTAGTATTTGCACTGTTCCGATCAATCCCAAACCCAAATAGTTGATGGAGTTGAATATAAACATTTAAAATTTGATTATGGCAAGCTCCTGCGTCGCCCATTTTGAAAAAAAAACCATCAGCAAAAGGATTGATCATTGTGCAAAATGTAATTTTATGTTACCCGCCGCCACTGATAACACATTATCTCCTGCACTTCCGAGACTTGTTGTGGTGGCATGATATGAATTTTGTCTGAATGTGCACTGAAAAGATGTAAAATTTTCAAGACTTGGGAACAGACTTCCTACCGCCTGGTGATTCTGATCTTGACCGAGTTCTCATCCGGTGTTCAGATTATTGTGAATTCTAGACATGTGGTAATCCATATCTTCATATATATATATATATATATATATATATATATATATATATATATATATATATATATATATATATATATATATATATATATATATATATATATATATATATATATATATATATATATATAATATATATATATATATATATGTGGTGAAGGAAGATATGGATTATCAAATGTAACATATGGAATTATAGTGAAGAATAATTCTCCCCAAAATAAACCAATCAACCCCATCAAAATGGCCATGTGCAAACAAACATTTTTCTTTTTGGCCTCATGTTGAAGTTTGTGCGCAATCAGCAGTAAAAATCGTTAATAGTACATAAAAGTTGTTCATAGATACTTTGCAATGTTTTATTTAGTAATGCCTCAGTCACATTTGCACCGGGCGCTGACGGGGAAGTTAGAATCGGCCGACTTCACAATCTGCCGGGCGCTGAAAAATTGAATCCTATTTTCACCACACGATGCCACCGGCAGCCCTAAGATAATCTGCCGATGTCCCTGCGGGACACTGCCAGGACCCTGCCGTGTACTTTAAGATGATATTTGCTGATAAGACATCGGGGAAACGCCGGCAACTTTTATGTTCCAGATAAAAGTTCCCGATGACCCGCCCGACGTCTAAAAGATGCCCAATTGTGGTCGATGATCTCCCGGTGCCCGCACGGCAGTCTGAACTGCCTGCCGATTTTGTAAAAATACCCATCGGCCGGGCATCTTTAATGAAATCGGCGCAAATGTGACTGAGGCATTACTTGGGTAAAACAGTTCAAGAATATATATGGACAAACTTCACCAGATTGCGACATGGTGTACTTATTTTGCATGACTGTGCTTCTGGTGGACAGTGTGATAAACAGATATATGCATGCATCAGATTTACATTTTGATATTCCAATATTAAATTTGGGAAGAACTGTTCTAAGATTAAGTTCACACATTGATTGAGCTCCATTAAAGCTCTCTTTTTACATGATTATATTATCTCATGAATTCATTTCACTTTGTACATTTATAACATCTTCATCAAGATTTTACACCTAGCTCATGTAATTTATTTTATGGACTAAACACAAAGTATTTTTGGAAATCCATCCTTTGCAGTCCATGTTTTTCCCAATAAATGCATATTGATCTTTACTCGTGAGTGACTCTACTAGATTCTGATTGGATGGATTGAATGATTCAATAGGCATAAATTCCAATATCCTCTGATTGGAATGATCATTCTTAAGTGTCACAATATAAATGTTCTCTCAAAGTTCTTGCCTTGATTATGCTCAGGAAATGAAGGCATAATGTTAAATCTCTGGCCTTCCTATTGAGAAATATTACATATAATATAATGGTTTAAATTTGTGACTTATTAATATTAAAATGCCATGTATTCTTTATATTTGGACACATTTAATATTGAAATGGTTGCTGGCATGTTTGTAAGGGCCCCTGGTCAACTGTCTCAAAAATTCTGATTAAAATGGACCCAAGGAGAAGTCCACCCTGGTCATACCATAACCGCTCACAACTCATGAAATATCTTTTAATAAGACTATTTGACTTTGAAAGTGAAATTAAAGTTGACAAAAAAGTAGAAAGTAGGAAATTTGTTTATAATCATATGGAAGAACAGGCACGATTGAAAAAGGTATGGTCGAACAGGGTGCAATCGAAGGGGCATCCCTGAATAAAATATGGTCCAAGAGGATCCTATCTTAAACAGCCAGTCCCTGTCGATTTAGCATTTAGTCTTGGGTCCATTCCGACTAACAGATTTGATCAGAGCATGAAGTACCCAGCATGCAATTGATTATTCTTGACACTTAACATTTTAACATTTTTGCTCACAAAATTTTTAATGAATTGGAAAAATGTGGAATAATTAAGGAATACCGTCATAGACCTCTGTAAAAATGCATGATGTAATTTTGAACATTGTACCAAAGCCTAGTAAGTTGTTTTGGGGTTAAGATTTACAAACAAATATAAATCAAACAGTCATAAAAACAGTTAAGTTAGCTCGACAGCAAGAAAATAATGTAATATGTTATCAGATAATTTCAGACATATTTCATCCCTCTAATAACCAATGTTTTTCTGGGGTGTTTGCACTCCACCATCATATTTAAAATTGTGTGAGACCTTTTATATGAGATATAAAAGGTCTCATGTCCAATATCTTGCTAGAGCGATTCCAAAAACAGTGACATCTTTTCTGTGAGTAATCATTGTTGATGTAGCAATGATATCGCTGATCTGACATTAACACTCAGTTAAGGTTTCACCAGCAAATGTCGGGAGCCACACGTAACCGTAACTGCAACAGCCCATAACCAAATAATCTTTATGGCAATATTTGGTTGTGTAAAATGATGAAATATTGTTAAGGAATTTAACGTTAGGGGGAACAGTGTCTTCTAAAGTTCTTTTTTCCCGCCAAAAAAAGTCATTTGAACCCCAAAAAATGACATGGTGCAAGATGATTGCTTTGTATAAAAATAACTACAAAAAGGATTTCAGCCTTTAACGTATCAAATGCTTAGGGATTGATTTTCCTTTTGATTTGATTTTTAATTTGTTTTTAAAATTTTATCATTCTTAATCATTTTACATTTAAAGTTACAGTAAAAATCAGAAAAAGATGGTTTGTTTGGTTACAATTTTAGAAAAGATAGAGCTAACTTGAAAAACATTTTTGTGAACAACTACACAATCAATCTGTAGAACTAAGGCATTAATCTTAAGCTAGAATGATGTTATTTAGTTTAAATAGACAGAATTTTAAAAGATGTCTTATAACTCAAGTAATTTGTGTTTTTGTAAATAAAATGATTCAAATAAATGCAAAATTTTGACACCATTTGGTAATTTTTGACTTGAGTTTGAAGAAAGTTTGTTATCTCAAAATATAGACCATTAATCAAAATTCCTTCTATTTAAACTAAATAGAATAATATTTGAGTACACCTGTTCTTAAATTTTGGTAATTAAACTTGCAAAACTTCTCAAATTTGTTATAAAAAGCGTGGGAAATTTGGAGAAATATGATATTTTGTTTACTTCTAATTTTGTATCACTGGGCAGTGACGAGGTCGAATGCAGCAGCTACTGGCTAATGGATTAGTCATAAAAGACCACTAAATGATGTTTATATGTGTATGTATCAACATTGATCCCCTTTGGACAGACGTATGTTACCTATTTAGCTTACTTTGGTATGTTACAAAGGTGCACTATTTCATGTAGTTCAAGGAGTAATGTCGTCATAATGGTGCTGTGGCTATTCATCAATGAAATAGTGACGTCATACCTTTTGGTAACTAAGCAACAATCAACAACACATTTCATGCAGCTGTGATCCTGTGTATGAAGTGTCCCTGTTTCCCCTAACGTTAAAACAAATTGTAAAGTTTGACCAAATTCATTATGCAATACCTAATATGTATAAATTCATCAATAGTGGTATTCAATCACAGTGAGATTGCTTTCTTTCAGGCAGAACCAAATTTACAACTTTACTTTCAGATTTTTAAATATCTTTCCAGATGAATTACTGCCCTTGATTCACAAATTGTGGCCCCCTTTCGTACGAAGGCTTCAAGATGATGAAACTCTGATCACAATAGAGGTAATGTCACATATTTTTGCTTCATTAATTTAATGCCTCATGTTAATAAGGAACTGAACCTTTAAGAAAAGTAAGGTACTGCTGTCACGGTGGTTATGTGTGGCCAGCAAGTTTTTACAAAGTTCACTTGTTCTATATGTTCACTATCCTTGATCAAGTAATGTCCATGATATATAGATCCAGCCCTTTTCATCAGCTCAGGAGTTGATACACCATATGTACAGATCCAGCTAGCATTTGTGTGCAACTTAAATAATTATTAACAGACTTTTTCCTCTCTTTGATAAATGTTTCTTTTGAGACACTCAAGGGAATCTTTATTTTTACGACAATGATTCTTGTGATACGTTTGTCACAAGCCACCTAGTTTTCTTGTGTGTTCACTGGCAACCATCAGGCAACCACAATTATTGTCCAGTGGTGAAACTTCACCAGAGATTAGTGCCAAACATGGAGAGTACTTTTTAAATGGAGCTATTTATTAATCCGGAATGTTGGATCTGACTAACAATCTCTCAAGTGGCAGACCTTTATTCTCTAATTTGGTCTAAAAAATTCTGAAATATTTCCAATTCACTATATCCTAAAGTAGGTTTTCCAAATCCAAAGTAATATTTGTATTGAGCATAAAACCTTTTGATTTGATCAATTCCTACACTGAGAGCTAGTTTCTGTATCTTCCTCAAAAGATCCTCTGTGAGAGAGAGAGATGTATCACCAAACCTAATGGCTGTCTCCCCCTGTACATCATCTATGACCAAGAGAGATGTATCTCCTACTACCACATGTTCTGAGCATCTATATAAACAGGTCCATGCCTCTGGTGCAGGTTGATTGATCTGTGGCATTTCATCAGTATTACACTCATGCTCTGCATCATGAGAGAGAAATAATTGTAGGTTACCTTCCAGCTCATAAAATAGGGCATTCTTCAGATCATATGACTTAACTTTTAATAAAGTAGCTACCCCTGTCAGGTGAGGGATGTTGTGTATGATCTTAAGAAGCATGTATGTCAGCCTGGGCACTGGTGGAAGACTCTTCATGATGTGCTGCTCACGGGCATATGCCGAGATCTTCCAGCCATTGGGTAACAGCAGAGCATGACAATCGGTCTGGATATTGTGCCCACATAGGAGGGCAGAGGACTTCCTGCTCCCTTCAGGTGCCCACCCTTCCAGGGATATGACAAAGGCAAGATCTAATTTAATCATCATGCCCGTTGGGCTCCAAATAAGGAATGTTTCAGTGGTTTCACTATCAATATAATGCCAGAAGAATTTTAAACTGTTATATAGTTGTCTGTTGCTCAGTGATTCATACAACAATCTATAGCAGTGACTATACAAGCTTCGTGGGTTAAGTTTCCCATCTGTAATGAATTCATTCCACGCACTAGCTTGTGTCTCATCTTTTATCAACATGAGCTTTTGTATCCCAGATTCCTGAGCTTGTACAATACTGTTGAGGCCTGTGATATGCATTTGCATGTCAAACTCATCAGGTAGACCCACTTTGGTTCGCTCAGCCACACTCCCGGCCAGCTCTAAGGTCAGTTCCATCCTCGGGTCCTTCCTGTTCATCTCACATATTACTCTCCTCATCAACTCCTTTGTCTCATTCTCAATTGTCTTGTATTCAAGATCCTGTGAGATGATTCCAAGTCCTGGGGTAGTAAGTAAGTCATAGATCAAGTGAAGTCCTCGTCTAAAATAGATAATTGTAAATTTACATTTTGAAAAGTTATGACCATTAAAATGATCAACAACAAACTCTCTGCAATTTTCATTAAATATATTTAAAAAAAAGTAAAATTATGTGAAACATTTTCACATGAGAACCTTAATATCTTGAACGAGTATTGCATATGTAGTTTAAAAATAGGTTGATTATAATAAGGAGGAGTGCCATCTGATTTCACTTTCAGCTCTGTCTTCTCCAAAACTAGCAGGATTGCATGTATATGTTTTAAATTTTATACATAGGTAGATATTGAGGTGAAGATTCAGATTCCTTCAAATCTTAGTGATATCACCGTGGCCTTGAGGTCACAAATTTGGTATGGAAAATATCTCAACAACTACTTGTAGGAGAAAATTAAATTTCAAAATCATCAATATGTTATATTTTACAGATATAGCATTTATTGCCCATAAACCTATCTTACATTTTTTTTTAATAATCAATGTAACTAGGACACAGTGACCTATTTTATAGGTAACAACCACCAAAATGTGGGTATGGTGAACATTATATTATATTATTATTTCATTGTCTGTGGCATCTGTTGTAAAAATTAGGGCATAACACCGGTACGCGATATTATGGTTATATTGGTTGTATCGAATTGGGCCCTCATATCATCATAACACAGGTTTTTGACTCAATATTTTACTCATCGATAAGTTTTTTAATCTTTCAAATGTAAATGCGACGACTGAGGGATCCATCATTGCGCAATATATTAATATTTCAATGGGGATAAATACACTGTAGCAACACTCCAATTGCTTTTGCATAAAAAATAAGAGCTTCTCCCCATCACTTCCGCTTTTCGAAATGGCGACCTCGTGTTGGGTATGCATATTTAAGCATTGTTAAATTAACATTTTCTCCCATTTGTGCGTGATATACACTTATTAATTGGAGGTGGACTACTGTTGACACGTCATAGAATATTTCTGTGTGTATTATAAGTCAAAGATATTAGAAATATCGCCGTTTGGGAGCTTGTACCCGGACAGTATGAGCAAAGCTCATTTACTTTTCATGCCGATAAAGTCAATCTTCTATTTCGGTCCAGAAATATTGATATGTTTCGAATATTGATAAATCATCAGTACATATCGTATCATATCGATGAAATCCAACAATGTGATGCCCTAGTAATAATTATTTATCAGATAACGATAGCAAAAATGAATGGAATTCTTTAATATGAACAGAAAGGTCATTCTGTATAAAGTCTGGGATGAAGACTTAATGAAGTTTGATGAAGACTGACCTCCAAGATCATACACATCCATTTTGTTAAAACAATATGCATAGAATAACTAACTGCAATAAATGAATAAGGTTTGTTCAGGCGATATCTCACTAACTGTAAATGGATGGTATTTCAGGGACAAATATATGTCATACAACTTTGACTAGATCTTATTTTTCACGAATTTTCGACAGGAATTACTTCAAATTTGTACATATAATGATTTTAAGTAAACAACAGCTGACTTGGATCTTATGCACATTCTTGATCCATAAAATTATCTTTGTATTTTATAAAAGTTCCTGACAAAATTAATTATTGAAACAGATTTTTCCACAATTTGTTCTCAGCTATGATATGGTTTACTTAGACCAATATTTATTTGATGGCAATTATTTTGTATTAAACTGTTATCAGATGTGATAGAGGATTCCCTTTACCTGTTATATTGCTTCTTCCTCAGTAATTGTATCATTTCTACTGTCCTTGGATATTTACAGTGAGAATTTGCCCGAAGAGTCTGAACAATGTCACCGTTTGCCTCAGGTAGATCTTTGTGTTTGAACCAGGCAGTGTAGTGGTCTGTATAGAGCCTTCGAAACTTGTCCCTGATGTCTGTTCTTGCTCCGTTGTCAATAAGTTTGTCAACTATGGATGTATTTTCCCATCTCTGAGCGACATGAAGTGGTGTAAAACCATTTATATCTGTGGAATCAATAATGTCTTCACAGTGACCAATTATTATACTCATAATGTAAGAATAGTTTCGTTGAGCAGCAAGATGCAGAATACTGAGACCCCAGAGATCTGTGAGATTGCAGTCAGCACCAGACTGTATCAGAGCCTCAACACTTTCAGGTGTATCATAATATACAGCATAATGAAGAGCACTTTTACCTGCTAAGTCCTGAAAGTTTATTCCCATTTCAGGTGTAGTGATTATTTCTTGTAAATCATGGCTATGATTTGTAGCTTTACAAAGGTTCATCAATAATGACTCTCCCCGAGGTGATACGTAGGTCACATCAGCCCCATTCTGCACTAATAATTGAACCACATAGATATGACCGTTTTTACATGCTAATTGTAATGGAGTTTGTCCATCCATTTTAACGATATTCACCTGTGCTCCATGCTGTATGAGGAGATCCACTACATCTCTATGCCCATTATCAGCAGCATACATCAAGACAGACCAGTTATCTTTGTTTACATGGTTCACCTGTGCTCCAAGCTGTATGAGGAGATCCACTACATCTCTATGACCATTATAAGCAGCATACATCAAGACAGACCAGTTATCTTTGCATACATGGTTCACCTGTGCTCCACGCTGTATGAGGAGATCCACTACATCTCTATGACCATTATCAGCAGCATACATCAAGACAGACAGGTTATCTTTGTCTACATGGTTCACCTGTGCTCCACCCTGTATGAGGAGATCCACTACATCTCTATGCCCTTTATTAGCAGCATACATCAAGACAGAGAAGTTATCTTTGTCTACATGGTTCACCTGTGCTCCACCCTGTATGAGGAGATCCACTACATCTCTATGCCCATTATCAGCAGCAGACATCAAGACAGACAAGTTATCTTTGTCTACATGGTTCACCTGTGCTCCATGCTGAATGAGGAGATCCACTACATCTCTATGACCATTATAAGCAGCAGACATCAAGACAGACAAGTTATCTTTGTTTACATGGTTCACCTGTGCTCCACGCTGTATGAGGAGATCCACTACATCTCTATGACCATTATCAGCAGCATACATCAAGACAGACAGGTTATCTTTGTCTACATGGTTCACCTGTGCTCCACCCTGTATGAGGAGATCCACTACATCTCTATGCCCTTTATTAGCAGCATACATCAAGACAGAGAAGTTATCTTTGTCTACATGGTTCACCTGTGCTCCACCCTGTATGAGGAGATCCACTACATCTCTATGCCCATTATTAGCAGCATACATCAAGACAGAACAGTTATCTTTGTCTACATGGTTCACCTGTGCTCCATGCTGTATGAGGAGATCCACTACATCTCTATGACCATTACCAGCAGCATACATCAAGACAGAACAGTTATCTTTGTCTACATGGTTCACCTGTGCTCCATGCTGTATGAGGAGATCCACTACATCTCTATGACCTTTATTAGCAGCACACATCAGAACAGAATAGTTATCTTTGTTTACATGGTTCACCTGTGCTCCACGCTGTATGAGGAGATCCACTACATCTCTATGCCCATTATCAGCAGCATACATCAAGACAGACAAGTTATCTTTGTCTACATGGTTCACCTGTGCTCCATGCTGTATGAATAGATCTACATCATGTATGTTTCCTGTAGCAGCAGCAGTTATTAATTTGGATACCCCAGTATCCTCAACAGTCAAACAGTTGTCCATGCTGCAGAATATGCTTACTTTTTTTACTATCAATCCTGAATCAGTTGTAAAGAAGTATCGGTGATTCGATAATACATCTTCTTCCAGATGCAATTATTGCCTGAAAAAGAAGGATTGTTATTATTAACCCTGTGATTTGTAGTACTGAGTAGTGATATGAATGATCTAAAATCATTAATAAGATAGTTTTTGTTACTTTATGCTGAGAGAGAGAGTATGATGTTACCATGATGTCACTATGTTGACACTTCCGGGTTTGACGTCACTATGACAACACTTTCCTGTCATTATGACACATTTCTGTAAGACGTCACTTTGCTTGCTTGCAATGTCAACATATTTTTAGAGCATGAGAAACCACCTTTCTACTCCAATTTGCTCACAACGTCATTACGGTTATATAGCAGGTTAAATCATCTTTCTACTCCAATTATTTATGAAACTGTGGTCATTTGTATATACAATATTCAGTGGAAAGAAATGTGCATCTCTTAGCCTCACGCAACTGTGTCTACCTTGCTAGCAACGTCAAGACAACTTCATTCCAGGTTAAATTATCTTTCTACTATAATCATTGACAAAACTGTGGTCATTTGTATATACAATGTTTAGTGGAAAGAAATGTGCATCTCGTAGCCTCACGCAACTGTGTTTATTTTGCTCGCAACGTCAAGAGGCCTCAGTACACATGGTCTTTTGTATAATATATGGTCACTATTTCACTATGATGTTTCATTTCATATTATTGTCAATTCACTTTTTTGCGTTTTACGTTGCCCTCTGGTGGACGCTAGACCAGTTTCCACTTCAGTTTTATTTTTCAAGTTTATGCAATGTTTTGCGCAATATGTACATAAGGAATGGAGTTGTTTTCACTCAAATTTGATCAGAATTATGTTAGATATGAAATAGTACCCACAATATGCCTATATTTCTGTATTAGAGCTTTGTTTTCGACATCGGCAATTCGACCTAATTAATGACCTAATTAATGAGCCAGTGGAGGCCCCACAAGGTTTTGCAGAAAGAGGCCTTCACAGATAAAAAAACTCAGACAGCTACACAAGTGTGAGCCAGCTGCATATATGAGAGACAGCTGCATAATTGAGAGACAGCTGCATAAGTAAGAGACAGCTGCACATGTGAGAGACAATTACAGTAAGAGACAGTTACAACAATGAGAGACAGTAACAGCTGCATCAGTGAGAGATAGCTGCACAAGTGAGAGATAGTGGCACAAGTGAGAGATAATTACAACAGTGAGATAATTACAACAGTGAGAGACAGCTGCATAGATGAGACAGCTGCATAAGTGAGAGATAGTTACAACAATGAGGGACAGTATCATCATCAGAGAGATAGCTGCACATATGAGAGATAGCTGCACATGTAAGAGACAGCTTCACAACTGAGAGACAGCTGCATAGGTGAGAGAGAGGTACAAACAGTTTGTGACAGTTATAACAATGAGAGATAAAAAGCTGCATCAGTGAGAGATAGTTGCACAAGTGAGAGATAATTACAACAGCGAGAGACGGCTGCATAAGTGAGAGACAACTGCACATGTGAGAGATAGTTACAGCAATGAGAGATAGCCGCACATGTGAGAGATAGTTACAGCAATGAGAGATAGCTGCACAAGTGAGAGACAGTTACAACAGTGAGAGACAGTTGCATACGTGAGAGATAGTTACAACAATGAAAAACAGTAACAACAGAGAGATAGCTGCACATATGAGAGATAGCTGCACAAGTGAGAGACAGCTGCACATAGCCATGTGCAAAGGGGCCTACGTGGTGAAATGCAGACATTACTACCACACTAATAGCTTCACACATGAGAGACAACATTTAGAGATAGCTGCACATGTGAGATTTAGTTATTTAGAGACAACTGCACAACTGAATGACAGCTGCACACATGGTAGTTGCATATGTGAGAGACAGCTGCACGTGTGAGAGCTATGTGAGAGCTGTATAGGTGAGGGATAGCTGCATAAGTGAGAGATAGCTGCGCAAGTGAGAGACAGCTGCACAAGTGAGGGATAGCTACAACAGTGAGGAACAGCATTCCTCCCCAGCCGAAGGCACTTGTTGGAAACAAAAAGATGAAATATTAAGAAAGGTAGAGGGGACATAGCATAAATTCCTTTTATTATTAGTCAAATTAGCCAAAAATTGGTATTTCAAGCAGTACAGAGGGAGGAGCTGACAAAAAGGTAACAGCAGAATTCATATTAACATAATTTATGATATTACCATGACGTCACTATGTTGACACTTCCGGGTTTGACGTCACTATGACAACACTTTCCTGTCTGACGTCATTATGACACATTTCTGTATGACGTCACTATGCTTCCTTGCAATGTCAACATATTTTTAGAGCACGAGAAACCACCTTTCTACTCCAATTTGCTCGCAACGTCATTACGGTTATATAGCAGGTTAAATCATCTTTCTACTCCAATTATTTATGAAACTGTGGTCATTTGTATATACATTATTCAGTGGAAAGAAATGTGCATCTCTTAGCCTCATGCAACTTTGTCTACCTTGCTAGCAACGTCAAGACAACTTCATTCCAGGTTAAATTATCTTTCTACTCTAATTATTGACAAAACTGTGGTCATTTGTATATACAATGTTTAGTGGAAAGAAATGTGCATCTCGTAGCCTCACACAACTGTGTTTATCTTGCTCGCAACGTCAAGAGGCCTCAGTACACATGGTCTTTTGTATAATATATGGTCACTATTTCACTATGATGTTTCATTTCATATTATTGTCAATTCACTTAATAATAATAATAATAATAATAATAATAATAATAATAATAATAATAATAATAATAATAATAATAATAATAATAATAATAATAATAATAATGATAACATTAGTAACAATAATAACAATAATCAAATTCATATAGCATTGATACAAACAAAGTCTGTTCATGGCACTGTAAAAGGTTATTTATGCATATTCAGGCCATCAGAACATTACACAGCATTGTGGAATGCAGCAGTAGTTTTACCAGACAAAGAGTCATCAAAGATGTCATACCCAATTACATACACCAGCTAAATAAATATGCAACTTTAAGGTGAGCAATGTACCATTATATCACAGTAAAGATTAAGCACCGATCACAGCAAAATAGGGCATGAAATAGTTGTAAAATGTAAATGGTGCGAAAGCTGATTTTGAAATGATATTATCTACCAGGTGATGTATTTACTCCTTTTTACCCACTAGCAAGGTAAAACCTGTATAGCAAATGTGGATAGATTTCTTTTCATGGAGAATAATAAAAATGAGAAATATCTAACCAAGATATTTATCCGTCAATAGTAACAATGTAACAGATAGGTTGGGGATGTATGTTAAATTACTTGATTTTGTTTTGAATAAAACATTTATTTTTTCTTCTAATGTACCTCAAAGCTTCATTTGAATTTATTTTACAGTCAGAAAGCCGGACCAGCTTTCAAGTTTAGCGTCACCTTTAAACTGCAATTAGCACTCTTACAGACCATTGGCCATCTCTATCATCAGGTAAAATGCCAGTTTGTGTCAAGATTATGCATTCTTTTACACTCTCCATTTTGAAGATTAAAGAATGTAAAATCACAGTGCAACTTTTGCGCACTAGATTTTTTACTTTGGACAAATTATTCATAACCTTGACGAGTGTTCTTAGTCTACAAAGATGGTTAAATACTTTGGCTCATGTCTAAAAAATGATTGCCAACAATGAATTGTCTCGTGCATATGCACACGCATATAAACACATGGAGCATTTAGTGTCTAATAAAGATGGAGTTAAGGAAAAGCAATTATATGAGAATTTGTTCCTTAACAAATCAACCTTCAAAGCTGGGTAAGTACTGAAAAGGTCACCATGTGATTTGCATTCATGCACATATACTTACATGCTCATATGCATGTGAATACATGTAAAATGTACAGAGGAACAAATTGGATAAGTTTGTATTAATTTAATAATTTTACTATGGAAGACAGATGATGGCTTTGCAAGCATTTGCCTAGAATTCCATTGAACGCATAAATCTCCTTTGACAATATATTTGGGCTATTTTTCCTTTCATGTGGTCATGCATTTATATTTCATATTTTATTGAGTCAGTGTGAAATAATAAACATCTACCATTGCTTTCCATAAATAGCATGGTATATTTTATATGTAGCACACTTTTATGTCTAATCTCATAAGTAGCATGGTATATTTACTTGTAGCACACTTTTGTGTCTAATCCCATAAGTAGCATGGTATGTTTTATATGTAGCACACTTTTATGTCTAATCCAAAAGGTTGCATGGTATATTTTATATGTAGCACACTTTTATGTCTCATAAGTTGCATGGTATATTTACCTGTAGCACACTTTTATATCTCATAAGTTGCATGGTATATTTACCTGTAGCACACTTTTGTGTCTAATCCCATAAGTTTCATGGTATATTTACCTGTTGCACACTTTTATGTCTCATAAGTTGCATGGTATATTTACCTGTAGCACACTTTTGTGTCTAATCTCATAAGTTGCATGGTATATTTTATATGTAGCACACTTTTATGTCTAATCTCATAAGTTGCATGGTATATTTTATATGTAGCACACACATCGCTTTATTTATATTTCACTTGGTGGTTTTGCCCCTTGTGCAAGTACAAAACAATATAAAATATCCCAATGAAACATTTCCATATATTACTATGAGGTATTGATGTGATTTCAGATCTCACTAGAGGGCAGTCATGCATGGCCTCTGATGTCAGCTTGTGCACAGTACCTCAGTGCCAGGCAACCTTTACAGCTACAGGAGGTAGGTCAACTGGAAAGTAGGGAGGCTCAGAAAAACAAATTCTTACATATATATTTTCACATAATATATAAATATATGTTGAGAACAGGTTAAATATTAATACATCTCATAGAATAATTTAATAGTTCACATTAAATTCTTTTAGCATACTTATTTGGAAGAAAAGACAAACTGACAGATCCATTTAAATAACAAAAAGACAGATTTTCAGGACCATTTGGTTCCTTTTTTACCCTCAGCCGCTGATGTAATCAGGCTGTGGATATTGCAGTACTCCTGGCATCTGTCTGTCTGTCTGTCTGTCTGTAGCGAACATCCTTGTCATCGCAATAACTCAAGAAGAAATGATGGCAGCCTCATAAAACTTGACACACATAAGCAAGTTTGAAGGATGAAGACCTTGACCTATTTATCAAGGTCGCAGAGATAATTATGTGAAATCCCAAGAATCGCGATAATTCAAAAACACATGATGACAGCTTTATGAGATTTGACACACATAAGCATCAGGTGAAAACCTCGAACCAATATGATTGACGGTGATCTTGTCACAGGGACAATTAAGTGAAATCCCAAGAATTGCAATAACTCAAGAGCAAATGATGGCACCTTTATGAGATTTGACACATATAAGCATCTATATAAGCATATTTTTATGAAACATGACCTTAACCTACTTTTTAAGGTCACAGGGACATTTACGATGGCAGCTTCATGAGAATGGACATACTGGTACATGAGGATCTGGTAAAGACCCCAGATAAGTTTGATGGATGGTGACCTTCACCTACTTTTCAAGGTCACAGGGACAATTATGTGAAATCCCAAACACCATGATACTTGACACACATAAGCTATCAAATGAAGAAGATATGCACTATTACGTTTTTTTTCCCCTGCATCAAATTGTCTTGGTGCAGTGACATTTTGTTCACAAATATCGTGCGGAGTGAATGTTGTACAGTAAGTTACCAGGGCTGAGGGTTGATGCATCTCTGATGCCTATGTTTTTCTCCTTCTTTGTAAACTTTGGAAATAAAAGTAGTATACTATAATTAGATATATGAGGAAACAGTAAAAGATATCAGATTTTTCAAACATATCAATATAATTTCCATTCTTTTAGTGTGAAGAATTGTTGCTTTCGTTATAAATGTTAAACTTTGAGTGTAATATGATTACTGGGATATTATAATTGATTGGGACCTATTTTGTACAGTTGTTTTGAATTATTCTTTTTCGGCAAAAAAAGATAATTGTACCCTTTGAAAAGCATTCATCATCAAGTCATTAAAATTGCCCAAAAAGGAAATGTCTATATATGATAACACTCCAAAGAACTGAGATGAAATATTTCTTTTTTTGCCATACCAAATACCCAAGAACATACAGATTTATAGAAAAATGGACTCATTTGCAGACAAAATTGAAGAGAATGTATTAATACTGCCAGTGAGTCTTTTACATCACATCACAAGAACCTGGAAAGTTTGGTAGAACATTATACTATAACCAACAGAGATTGGTTAAGTCAGATGAGTTCGGTTGATTTAACTAGGTCACCACCAGGGGGCAGTACATCCACCCTTTAGTCTCGCATAAACTGATTCTTTTCAATCTTTGTGGATGATGAATAATATCAAGCTGAAAAGATTTTAGGAAAACAGATCTGGAGTAATTATAACAGCAAATCATGCATCATCTGCAAGCATTCATGAAATGAGGTTTTCAAACACTTTTTCCTTCCATAATATAAATGTTTATACACAAAATTTTGCAATTAAATGGTATTACCCATCATATTTCACCTACATAAACTTCTGTGCCATTTGAAAGTGGATGAGTCTTCTGTATAAATTGAATTCATCCATCGCACATTTTGTTAAAAAAATTTGATTAGCTGACCAGTGATCTAGACTAAGTGCAAACACCTACATGTTCTTAGTAAAGTTTTACTATCTATGGGGCACCTTCAGATTGGGACGATGGAGTGATTTGTTTGTTCATTAATACTTGTCCATTCATACAGGCCTAACACCCTGACAGACCATAATAGAAGTAACACGCTTGTATACATGTGACCACCTGGTTGTCAAAAGTGTACAGGCGGTACTTGGCACTTTCAGTAAAAACACAATAGCCATGGTTGGTATTTTTTAGCTGATTTTAGTGAGGCAGCTTGCTTGTATCACATTTTCATGACCATATAACTATTTCAGATACCCCAAACCACTCATCTGAAGTTACAGCAAATCATGCATAATAGCACAGAAGTTTGTTAAGTCAGATAAGCTTGCCTGGGAAGCCTTAAGTAAACTGATTTATCAATGTAACTAAAATGAAGTAATATACATGTACATAGTTTTACTTTCACCAGTTCGTTCAAAACATGTCAGAGAATTTATTAATTGAGGTACTGCGAGCTAACATCCAGTACCTCTTTGTAATCAGCCTGTCTATCCTGTGTCTGTATGTTTGTGTCTTTATCACACCTTTTTCCTTTTTAGCTCTGTTGCCTTCTATGAAGTCACACAGCTTAAGGAGTGGGGAAAATTTCTTATCTGTCTGTCAACATTTCCTTTAAAAATCTTCTCCAAAACTACTAGTAATATATGTTTCAACTTTTATACAGAGGTAGATATAGAGGTGAGGAGGGGAATTGATCCTGTGATCCGTGACTGCTGGTTACATAAGCTTATGTAACACCAATCAGGAGGGGCATGAGAATGGTCTTTTGACCCTTTTGGTTGCTAGGCAAATGACTAAGTACTGATCAGATCAGATCCCATCCTCATCACTTACACAACACTTTATTTGATGTAAAAGAGTTTGATGGACGGTGACCTTCATCTTATTTCAAGGTCACAGGCCCATCATCTCAATAACTCTGGAGTAAATGACGACAGTTTCATGATACTTGACACTCATAAGCTATCAAAGGAAGTAGATGTGCACTATGATGGTTTCTTTGTAAATCGGATTGTTCCTTTTTTGACAATGATTGTTGGCAATCATTGTCAAAAATATGAACTATCTGTGTTATTCTGTGATCGGTACGATCATGGGAAATGCGTAGTCATATCCTGTGGGTTGTAATTCGGTATTTTCTGTGCTTATTATTGTTGAAGCAACTGATGCCACTGGAGTGAGCGCCTCTATACTAAAGCTCCACATGAAAATGACGCTAAGCAAAGAGTGTGCATTTAAAATTTGGCTATTAATTTGGTCTTCTTAAAATAGATCTCAGTCACTGATGGGGATGCATGAATAAAAAAATAATAGACATGAAAGACAAATACGTTTATCACCTATATCATTGTGAATTTTACATGTTTTTTGCAAAATTGGTGCTTAATTTCTTAAATGTTTCACTTTGTATTGTAGGCATGTATGTCAGCATTTTATTGCTTCATGGAAGCAGATCCAGACTGTGTATGGTTGATGCTGGTAGATCAGTACTGTCCCACAAGCTTGACACCTCCCCACCCCTACCTGCCACACATACAGGTGAGTAGACTGGAGGGTAGAGTAGATCCAGGCTGTATGGCTGATGCTGGTAGATCAGTACTGTCCCACAAGCTTGACTCCTCCCCACCCCTACCTGCCACACATACAGGTGAGTAGACTGGAGGGTAGAGTAGATCCAGGCTGTATGGCTGATGCTGGTAGATTAGTACTGTCCCACAAGCTTGACTCCTCCCCACCCCTACCTGCCACACATACAGGTGAGTAGACTGGAGGGTAGAGTAGATCCAGGCTGTATGGTTGATGCTAGTTGATCAGTACTGTCCCACAAGCTTGACTCCTCCCCACCCCTACCTGCCACACATACAGGTGAGTAGACTGGAGGGTAGAGTAGATCCAGGCTGTATGGCTGTATGGCTGATGCTGGTAGATCAGTACTGTCCCATAAGCTTGACTCCTCCCCACCCCTACCTGCCACACATACAGGTGAGTAGACTGGAGGGTAGAGTAGATCCAGGCTGTATGGTTGATGCTGGTAGAGTAAATCCTGGCTGTATGGTTGATGCTGGTAGAGTAGATCCAGGCTGTATGGCTGATGCTGGTAGAGTAAATCCAGGCTGTATGGTTGATGCTGGTAGAGTAGATCCAGGCTGTATGGTTGGTGCTGGTAGAGTAGATCCAGGCTGTATGGTTGGTGCTGGTAGAGTAGATTCAGGCTGTATGGTTGGTGCTGGTAGAGTAAATCCAGGCTGTATGGTTGGTGCTGGTAGAGTAGATCCAGGCTGTATGGTTGGTGCCGGTAGAGTAGATCCAGGCTGTATGGTTGGTGCTGGTAGAGTAAATCCAGGCTGTATGGTTGGTGCTGGTAGAGTAGATCCAGGCTGTATGGTTGATGCTGGTAGAGTAGATCCAGGCTGTATGGTTGATGCTAGTAGATCAGTACTCTCCCACAAGCTTGACTCCTCCCCACCCCTACCTGCCACACATACAGGTGAGTAGACTGGAGGGTAGAGTAGATCCAGGCTGTATGGTTGATGCTGGTAGAGTAAATCCAGGCTGTATGGTTGATGATGGTAGAGTAGATCCAGGCTGTATGGTTGGTGCTGGTAGAGTAGATCCAGGCTGTATGGTTGGTGCTGGTAGAGTAATTCCAGGCTGTATGGTTGGTGCTGGTAGAGTAGATCCAGGCTGTATGGCTGATGCTGGTAGATTAGTACTGTCCCACAAGCTTGACTCCTCCCCACCCCTACCTGCCACACATACAGGTGAGTAGACTGGAGGGTAGAGTAGATCCAGGCTGTATGGTTGATGCTGGTAGATCAGTACTCTCCCACAAGCTTGACTCCTCCCCACCCCTACCTGCCACACATACAGGTGAGTAGACTGGAGGGTAGAGTAGATCCAGGCTGTATGGCTGTATGGCTGATGCTGATAGATCAGTACTCTCCCACAAGCTTGACTCCTCCTCACCCCTACCTGCCACACATACAGGTGAGTAGACTGGAGGGTAGAGTAGATCCAGGCTGTATGGCTGATGCCGGTGTACATGTACATGTGTACATGCCTACCTCATATGTTCAAAGGTTATTTAGAATAGATCATTTATAATAGGGGGATATTGGAAATGTCTTGTTGGGAATAATTATCATGTTTATCAGTTTGTTTGGGGTTTTACATCACTTTCAACATTATTTCAGTCATTTCACATTGAGACCTTAACAGCCTTGCCAAAGAATATTCCCACCCCCACCCCCCACCATCATTTTGATATTGCACACATGCACTCTTGGGGACCTTCCTCTGATCTGATTAGATAATGGCTGTGATTGGTCAATTTCTGTTGCCATGACAACCATGTTGCCAACTTGACTTGTGTGCATGATAAAGTCAGAACAGTTTGACATTTAGCATGTACACATGTACTTCTGGGGACCTTTGCCCAATCTGAGTACTGATTGGTTGGTTTTTGTAGCCATGTTATTTAATATGACAAAATAAAAGAATATGAACAAATAAATGTTCAATATCACGTATTACATTTCACTCTGCATGACATAATATTCAATTACTACCTCAGCCATCATTGCCATCTATTTAATACCAATTGAAATGGTCACGGGCCGAAGCGCAGTTGGTTCAAGCGCCAGCTTATTAGCACCAGTTCCTCTGGTGATCCAAAGGTCGTGGGTTTGATCCCCTATCCCCGGCCGTTCAATTCATGACACAATTTCACACATGAGCTGAGGCCCTTGCCTAAAGGGTTAACCCATTGTGACTGTGACTGAACTTGGGTTGTCATGTCAAGGACCTCCGACATGACAATTCAATGGGCTATTTCTGCTTCAAGTAGGTCCCATCATGAAATGACTGAAAGAATGTTTTAAATCACCAAAATATCATCAGATTTTAATTGACCAACATCAAGTTATAAACTGTAATCAGGTGTCTCATTCATAAACTGAGCAATCAGTAAAACTGTGTTTTCACAGCTTACAAACATGACATTTGCTCAGTGCCTAGCATGTGCCACTTGGGTGGGAAGGTGTAAAAATGTTTCAGACCAAAGAGTGTATGCATACAAAGAGTATGTACACTAAACAGTATATGCAAAGAGTATACATGTGTACATGTGTCAGCCCTGCATTGCATGTGCAGAATATGCTTTAATTGCCGTCATTTTGGTATATGGTTCAATTATGATAAATAATTTATTATGACAATAAATAAGACAAAGTGTACAACTGCATATATTGAAAAGGGCCATTGCCAAGATTTGGCATGACCTGAGTTTGAAAAAGGAAGGTTGTTTGTCTATATTCCTGTTAGTCTCTGTTCTTAGGTTATTTCAAATTTGAAGAAATAGTCAATTATAGTGCAAATGAATTGTTTCAGGTTGCTGGAAGCTGCACAAGGAATGAATATAGTGATAACATCAACATGCTGATGGAGAGGTTAAGCTGACCCAACCAATAGATAAGAGACAAGGATACTGCACAAAGTGAGTGACATCACAGAAGCTAGGCTGACATCATTTAAACAAGTGACAAGGATACTGCACAAAGTGAGGTGACATCACAGAAGCTAGGCTGACAGCATTTAAACAAGTGACAAGGATCCTGCACAAAGTGAGTGACATCACAGAAGCTAGGCTGGCAGCATTTAAACAAGAGACTAGAATACTGCACAAAGTGAGGTGACATCACAGAAGCTAGGCTGACAGCATTTAAACAAGTGACTAGAATACTGCACAAAGTGAGGTGACATCACAGAAGCTAGGCTGACAACATTTAAACAAGTGACAAGGATACTGCACAAAGTGAGGTGACATCACAGAAGCTAGGCTGGCAGCATTTAAACAAGTGACAAGGATACTGCACAAAGTGAGGTGACATCACGGAGGCTAGGCTGACATCATTTAAACAAGTGACAAGAATACTGCACAAAGTGAGGTGACATCACAGAAGCTAGGCTGGCAACATTTAAACAAGTGACAAGGATACTGCACAAAGTGAGGTGTCATCACTGAGGCAGCAAATAAACAAGTGACAAGGATACTGCACAAAGTGAGGTGACATCACAGAAGCTAGGCTGGCAACATTTAAACAAGTGACAAGGATACTGCACAAAGTGAGGTGACATCACAGAAGCTAGGCTGGCAGCATATAAACAAGTGACAAGGATACTGCACAAAGTGAGGTGACATCACAGAAGCTAGGCTGGCAGCATATAAACAAGTGACAAGGATACTGCACAAAGTGAGGTGACATCACAGAAGCCAGGCTGGCAACATTTAAACAAGTGACAAGGATCCTGCACAAAGTGAGGTGACATCCTGCACAAAGTGAGGTGACATCACAGATCCTGCACAAAGTGAGGTGACATCACAGAAGCTAGGCTGACAGCATTTAAACAAGTGACTAGAATACTGCACAAAGTGAGGTGACATCACAGAGGCTAGTCTGACAGCATATAAACAAGTGACAAGGATACTGCACAATGTGAGGTGACATCACAGAAACTAGGCTGACAGCATTTAAACAAGTGACTAGAATACTGCACAAAGTGAGGTGACATCACAGAAACTAGGCTCACAGCATTTAAACAAGTGACAAGGATACTGCACAAAGTGAGGTGACATCACAGCGGGATATTACAGATATGATCTCCATTAAGAAAATTAGGGTGACAAACTTTAAGGTACAAATCCCTGTTTTAAGTGATATGGCCAATGCAACGACTGAAACTTTTCCTAAGCACCATGGGATAGTGCCATTGACCATCTGGAAAAACTATACAGTTATATGGCATGTTGTCGCAGTGCATTATATACTTTAAAGGACAAAGATACTTTTGCAGTTTGGCATGACAGCAAGGAAAAAAAGAGTTAAATATTCCGAATGGTGACATCAAAGGAAGTATAAATACATGTACAGAATGGTATGAAATCAAAGGAAGTATAAATACATGTACAGAATGGTATGAAATCAAAGGAAGTATAAATACATGTACAGAATAGTATGAAATCAAAGGAATTATAAGTACATGCACAGAATGGTGTGATATCAAATGAAATTTAAGTATTGTACAGAATGGTGTGATATTGGAGGAGTAAGAAGTTCATGAACAGAATGGTGCAATAATAAAAAAGATATATTAAGTCAAAGGAAATATAAGTAATGTACATGTAAGAGTTGAGTAAAATTTGGGACCAAGTTTAGCACTGTCCAAATCTACTAAAAAAGTATACAAAACATCATACGAGTACAATACTTATAAATCTGTTTGTTCCCTCTATGAAATCATGAACTGCTCCGACAACTATTTTTTCAAGAGATTTATTTTTTAGAATCCTGTAAAATGTTGTACACAGTAAATTGTACATTAACAATTATTTTACCATGAGGAAAAGCCCTAACAGTGTTGAAGTTAAGACAAGTCATGAAATAAGACAAATTATCTTCTTTAGGGTGGCCACACATATTTGCGTGAGTTGATCAACCCATGAGAATGAAGGTAAGCACCTAGAAGACTACACTTCATTCTTATTCTTGCCAAAGGAGGAAAATTATATTATAGTTATGTTTGCCAAGAAAATTATGTTTGCATGGCTTGGGATCATTTTGGCAATAAGCAGTCTTGAGGTGATCAAAATCAACAAGACATCTTAAAGATGGATCAAGTAAATTCCATTCGCTCAATTTGCATGAGATGATTTAATTTAACAGTACAATCATTAGGATTGAAACCGGACTGATAAATAAAGAGCAAAAGATCTTTTTGAAAATAACTGAAAATAATGTATTGGCACTATATCGAGTGCTGTTTTGATAAGATTGCATTATTCAATAAATCATGTGCAGTGTTATAGAAACAGACTTTTTATTTTGGTCAAACAAGACAGATTACTTACATCTATATCTGGTGTTCTATGTTCATTATGTGAACATCTTGGCATGCTAAGTAAATGCAAACTCCATGAATTGTTGTGATCAACTATAAGAGCCTTGTCAAGTACATGTTTGAACCAATGTCAGACCAAAACATGTTAGCTTTGACCCATATATTGAATGTGATTAAATGTTGTTAGTCAAGTTTTGACAATAATGATTGGCAGGCAGTTGAAAGGGTACATTATGATTTGATTTATTAATAATAATAATCTTTTCAGCACAATTACATGTTTGTGCCACAAGAGGTCAGACCCACACATGTCACTTTTAACCCAGACTTTTAATGTAAACATTGTCAGTCAGACTTTAACTATAATGATGGACAGATGAAGAGTACAGCCAGCTGCCCGGTTCATACTCTAACACTTATGATTCATTACTCACGGAATATTCATTACTCACAGAACATCCTTGAACAGATGTTATGAATATGATGTTAGTGTTAATGTCTTTTTTATAAACCATGTGTAAATCTGGTATTTGGAAATTATAATAATGAAGATGATGATGATGATGATGATGATGATGATGATGATGATGATGATGATGATGATGATGATGATGATGATGATGATGATGATGAAAACAACAACAACAACAATAATAACAATAATAACAATAATACCACAAAGACGTTGGTTAAATGAAATATGAAAAATACAATTTTTGATAAAAGAAATTACATAAATTAACAAAATGAAAGCATAAATACCTGTGGTCTTGATATCAGCACTCTTTTGTTGACCAGAGAAAAAATAGAGATGATACTTCTTCCTTCCTTAAAGTGGATTTCATTTAGACCACCTACAAGATATGATACAAACAGTGGAGTACAGGAATTAATACACCCTTGACTCCATTTAAGTTCATTTATTCACAATGGCTACCTACATATAATTACTACTGTAAACCCTAATTCTATGATTATATTACAAACTTGTAAATTCAGAAGTAATTTATTTTGCTATTTTGATCAGTGCATTAATTCGAGTAATATACTGTACTAGAATTGTATCAAAAGTTAAGTTCAGTAATTGTAATAAAAGTGTCTCAATTTAGTCAATATCATCATGAATTTATTGTTCAAAACTGAAATATGTAAAAAGTAATGTTAAATTAGGACAAAACTTTTATTTTCCTCAAAAAGATATCATTTTTTTGAGTATTTAATCAATAGCAAACAAAAATATAATTTTAATATCTTCTGATGAAATATCAATAGTGATGTAGTAGAATTGTTATGAAATGCCCTTTTGATAAAATAAATTTGGTACAGATGCTAAATTGTGTTTTGTAGTTCTGTATGTTATAAGTTTCTAGATATATTATGATAACCTATATTTGAAAATGTTTTGCTTATTAAACTCATATGTCAACTTATTTATGAAAATAGATATGTCATCGGGCACTTTTTTTTGTGTATCTGAAATTCAGCCATGTATATCAACGATGTACTGCAATACATTGACATACCTAAAGTATGTCAAAGTATTAGAATACATAGCTGATAAACAAGAAGGAGTGGCAACACCATGGAATGACATACAAATGTGACACTTCACAATTTGGTCAGGTATTGCTATAACAGCGAAAACCAATTCATGTCCTTCATGTAGCTAGAGATTTTTAATCCTGAGATTTTTTATCTGTCTTGAAAACATGTTCCACATTAGCAGTTTGGCCAAGCCCTCCCCTCCTTGTCCAACCATCGTTGTTATTCTGTATGTTGTCATTCTGCATGTTCTGCTAATTATATTGATGTAATGTTAATAGAGATTTACAAAATATTTACACTTTGATGGTTATATATATTAATGAAAAGATTACCTTCACTTTCAAAAGTTTCTTGATGATTTCAAACTTCCTGGAACACCACAATGCACCAGAGCATGAAATGTTGAGGGAAACACACTTCTTCTTGACACCTCTGACTTGACCCTGATAAGGGCACTGAAGGGATATAGCATATGGGAGCAAAAGGAAATAAAAACTACCTTTCATATACTACTCTGTACTTTATCATATAAAAATGAGTGACATAAGTTTTGATATGACTGAGTTCCCATAACAGTACTGGAGAGAAGCACTTATGAGTAACATTATGGTGTATTAAGTGTTTCATATTGAAGACATCTACTGTCAAATTTGATGTTTAGTGATTCTGACATAGCTTCTGCAGTGATGGGGGGAAATCTTCTGTCATTCTGTTTGTCAACTTTGATAGTCTCCTCAGAGACTACTGGGCAGAGTCCTTAGCTATTAGGTCGGAGAGATGTATTTTTAGGGGACTAAATCAATCGATTTTCCGTTAGTCTCAGATCTTTTTTGATTTTGTAATGATCTTTTTCAAAGTCCTAATGGTAATCAATGGGTTGTTGAGGAAGCTGCCATTTTGAATAATCAAGTATTACCCAATGAGAATTGATATAACAAGTTGGGGCCAAATGTAATATGTAACATGCATTTTAATTGGTCAAAGGTATCATCTGTTGAAGTTTGCTTTGGCAAAGGATAAAATTGATCATTTATGAAGCAATTTCTAGAAAATGTTCCCAGACATTAAAAAAATCTCAGCATAGCTCTAAGGGCATTGGCTTATGTTATTAAGTTTAGTATTTTTTTTCTGAAATATATGTGCAATTCTCAAAACCTTTTTTGGGTAGAATCTTTGTGAAAAATCAAAATAACTAGGTATCAAAGGAAGCCAAAATATTACAGTATTTTATTTACACAATTTAATTCATATCTGTCTTCAGTTTTTTATAGATTCATATCTGCAAAACAACTGATTTTTGTAGGTGAAAAATGTGATCTTGGACAACTTTGTACCTTGTATAATGGTGTTTTTCAATTCCATGGGGTGATTCTAAAACACATGGCCTAACTTTATTTTCTATTTCTGCAGATCAAACCACTGTGTGCATTTCATGTCATTTGATGTTAAGACACTGGTTTTCCATCAGTAAGGTTGCTTTCTCGTTATGTTGACATTTCTTAGCTATTAAGCTATGTGAGGCACAGCTTCTGCAGCAATGCGGGTGAATTGAATGATCAGAGTTCTTGGCTAATTCTATCTATTTTCCATGGGGCTCAAAATTGTCTTCAACTCTTTATGACTTAATGAGAAAATCATAGCTATCACTGAGTTTTCTAGGAGGTTGATCATGGCATTTTGAATAACATGACATATATCAGCCAATGAGAATCGAGATAACAAATCCAATTAATACGGGGAGAAGATGCATTCTGGAGCTCCAACACAAAATATCTAATTTGTTAAAGGGTACGTTTAACAGAGTTCATAAACATTTCATAAACATATATCAAATAGGGCTTAACATGATAGAAGATTTAAAGTGAGACTTGCATCTTTGTAATGAAAGACTAAATTTTAAAAATGAACTGTATTAAATTACAAATTGTCAATAGTAATAGTTTGTGTGTGCCTATGGTGGATGGTGTGCAGTAATTACCCAAATATTTACATATATAAAAAAGCATGAACGTGATCAGATAGGAAGGGTGAAGAGATTTGAAAAAAATATATATTGCTGTGTAAGGTATTGGCTGCAATAAATTTGCCATTGACAAGAGTGTGTAATACCATTTTGGGTCATGACATAAATGACAATTTTCAATTATCATGGAGGACACTGCAGTGTCATGGGAGAAAGATAGATGGTGGTGCCACCTGATAGTTACATTAGGGGCCCACTGTCTGCTACAAATATCTAATAGGTATGCAAAATACCTATAAATGTTGATGCAAATACAGGGTGGGTCTTTCGGATGGTTATAATACAGTAATCCCTGAGAATATAAACTGTTATTTACATTGATGAGTTCCACAGCTACACAGTGCTATATTCAACATCAGTTTATGATAGTTAACTTTTGATACACATACAGGACATCACTTGGATGGCTCTGATTTGCCGGTGGAGCCTAGAATAGACTTTTAGAGAGCTCTACTGACCTTTTAGGAACAAAATGGCAATGCACCTGAGTACCTTTCACAGCTAAACTCTGGAATGCCCTGCCCTTGGAAATGAACATTTCTGGGTCCTTTAAAAAGAGTTGTGTTTGCACTGTTCCGATCAACCCCTAACCCAAATAGTTGACGTGTCGGATATAAAAATTTAATTATGGCAAGCTCCTGTGTCACACATTTTGAAAAGAAAACATCAGCAAAAGGATCGATCATTGTGCAAAATGTAATTATATGTTACCCACCAGTTATAACACCTTATCTCCTGCACTTTTGAGACTTGTAGTGGTGGCATGATGGTATTTTATCTGAATGTATACTGTAAAGATGTAAAATTTAAAGATTTTTCCGTTTTCAGAATATTTTGATTTCTAGGCATTCATTTCCAAGGATACCTGCTAAGATCCTACTCTGTGGTCAAGGAGATGACGTCACAAAAAATATATATGCATTGTGTCTGCCTGTAGCAGTGCTGAACGTTCCTTATACTTATGATGGGCAGCCAGGAATGATAGCAGATGTCATTGCACATATGGGAGAATATTTTTCAGTTATTTAAGATGATAGGGTGAAGATATGGATTATCACATGTAACAGAAATTATAGTGAAGAATAAATCTCGATCTTTTTGACAATGTACAAACACATACATTTTTCTTTTTGGCTTCATGTTGAAGTTTGTGTGCAATCAGCACTAAAAATCATTAATGGAACAAAAAAGGTTGTTCATAAAATATTTCCAATGTTTTATTTAGTAACTCGGGTAAAACAGTTGCAGAATATATATGGACAAACTTCATTAGAGGGCAACATGGTAAACTTATTTTGTGTGTGCCTTCAGTGGACAGTTTGGTTAATGGATATATGCATGCATCATGCAGCTTAAATCACTACACAGGTAGATCAACACTTTGATATTCCAATATAAATTTGGGGAAGAACTGTTAAACACAAATAAAATATTTTTACCACAAATTGGAAATCCATCCTTTGCAGTCCATGTTTTCCCCCAATAAATGCGCATTGATGTTTAATAGCAAATGACTCTCCTAGATTCTGATTGGAATGATTGAATGATTCAATTTGCATAAACGTTGCATGCTAAAATCCAATATCCTCTGATTGGAATGATCATTCTTTAGTGTCACAATACAAATGTTCTCTCAAAGTTCTTGCCTTGATTATGCTAAAAAATGAAGGCATAATGTTAAATCTCTGGCCTTCCTATTGAGAAATATTACATGTAAAAAAAATGGTTTAGATTTATGATAAAATAAAGATTCTGTCCCCGGTGACAAAAGTGAACACAAGGAGAAGTCGACCCTGGTCATTCCATTACTGCTCACAACTCATGAAATATCTTTTAATAAGACTATTTTACTTTGAAAGTGAAATTAAAGTTGACAAAAATTGGAAGAACAGGCACAATTGAACAAGGTAATGTCGAACAGGCCACAATTGAAGCGGCATCCCTGAACAAAATATGGTCCAAGAAGATCCTATCTTAAACAGCCAGTCCCTGTCAAATTAGCATTTAGTCAGAGGCTTGTCTTGGATCCATTCCGACTAACAGATTTGATCAAATCATGAAGTACACTGCATGCAATTGATTATTCTTGATGCCTGATTGATTAAATTTTAACATACTAAGGCATTTCTTTGCTCCTAAAATATGTAATGAATTGGAAAAATGTGGAATAATTAATGAATACCTGGGAACAATTCTCTGATAATGAACTCATTGTTGTGTCAAGTACAGATAACATTTTTGTCTGTTTTGAAATTTATTAATAGACTTCTGTAAGATTTTAGTTCAAAATGGATGATGTAATTATGAAGATTGTAACAAGTCTAGTAAGTTGTTTTAGGGTTAAGAATTATAAACAAATATAAATCAAACAGTTGTTAAAACATGCAAGAAAAGAATGTATGTTATCTGATAATTTCAGACATATTTCATCCCTCTAATAACTGATGTTTTTCTGGGGTGTTTGCACTCCACCATCATATTTAAAATTGTGTGAGACCTTTTATATGAGATATAAAAGGTCTTATGTCCAATATCTTGCTAGAGCACTTCCAAAAACAGTGACATCTTTTCTGTGAGTAATCATTGTTGATGTAGCAATGAGATCCCTTATCTGACATTAACACTCAGTTGAGGTTTCACCAGCAAATGTCGGGAGCCACACGTAACCGTAACTGCAACAGCCCATAACCAAATAATTTTTATGGCAATATTTGGTTGTGTAAAATGATGAAATATTGTTAAGGAATTTAAAACAAATTGTAAAGTTTGACCAAATTCATTATGCAATACCTAATATGTATAAATTCATCAATAGTGGAATTCAATCACAGTGAGATTGCTTTCTTTCAGGCAGAACCAAATTTACAACTTTACTTTCAGATTTTTAAATATCTTTCCAGATGAATTACTGCCCTTGATTCACAAATTGTGGCCCCCTTTCGTACGAAGGCTTCAAGATGATGAAACTCTGATCACAATAGAGGTAATGTCACATATTTTTGCTTCATTAATTTAATGCCTCATGTTAATAAGGAACTGAACCTTTAAGAAAGGTACTGCTGTCACGATGGTTATGTGTGGCCAGCAAGTTTTTACAAAGTTCACTTGTATTATATGCTCACTATCCTTGATCAAGTAATGTCTATGATATGTTAAGATCCAGCTAGCATTTGTGTGCATCTTAAATAATTATTAACAGACTTTTTCCTCTCTTGTTTGATAAATGTTTCTTTTGAGACACTCAAGGTAATCTTTATTTTTACGACAATGATTCTTGTGATACGTTTGTCACTAGCCACCTAGTTTTCTTGCGTGTTCACTGGCAACCATCAGGCAACCACAATTATTGTCCAGTGGTGACACTTCACCAGAGATTAGTGCCAAACATGGAGAGCACTTTTTAAATGGAGCTATTTATTAATCCGGAATGTTGGATCTGACTAACAATCTCTCAAGTGGCAGACCTTTATTCTCTAATTTGGTCTAAAAAATTCTGAAATATTTCCATTTCACTATATCGTAAAGTAGGTTTTCCAAATCCAAAGTAATATGTGTGTTGAGCATACAACCTTTTGATTTGATCAATTCCTACACTGAGAGCTAGTTTCTGTATCTTCCTCAAAAGATCCTCTGTGAGAGAGAGAGATGTATTACCAAACCTAATGGCTGTCTCCCCCTGTACATCATCTATGACCAAGAGAGATGTATCTCCTACTACCACATGTTCTGAGCATCTATAGAAACAGGTCCATGCCTCTGGTGCAGGTTGATTGATCTGTGGCATTTCATCAGTATTACACTCATGCTCTGCATCATGAGAGAGAAATAATTGTAGGTTACCTTCCAGCTCATAAAATAGGGCATTCTTCAGATCATATGACTTAACTTTTGATACGGTAGCCTTCCCTGTCAGGTGAGGGATGTTGTGTATGATCTTGAGAAGCATGTATGTCAGCCTGGGCACTGGTGGAAGACTCTTCATGATGTGCTGCTCACGGGCATATGCCGAGATCTTCCAGCCATTGGGTAACAGCAGAGCATGACAATCGGTCTGCATATTGTGCCCACATAGGAGGGCAGAGGATTTCTTGCTCCCTTCAGGTGCCCACCCTTCCAGGGATATGACAAAGGCAAGATCTAACTTAATCATCATGCCCGTTGGGCTCCAAATAAGGAATGTATCAGTGGTTTCACTATCAATATAATGCCAGAAGAAATTTAAACTGTTATATAGTTGTCTGTTGCTCAGTGATTCATACAACAATCTATAGCAGTGACTATACAAGCTTCGTGGGTTAAGTTTCCCATCTGTAATGAACTCATTCCAAGCACTAGCTTGTGTCTCATCTTTTATCAACATGAGCTTTTGTATCCCAGATTCCTGAGCTTGTACAATACTGTTGAGGCCTGTGATATGCATTTGCATGTCAAACTCATCAGGTAGACCCACTTTGGTTCGCTCAGCCACACTCCCGGCCAGCTCTAAGGTCAGTTCCAGCCTCGGGTCCTTCCTGTTCATCTCACATATTACTCTCCTCATCAACTCCTTTGTCTCATTCTCAATTGTCTTGTATTCAGGATCCTGTGAGATGATTCCAAGTCCTGGGGTAGTAAGTAAGTCAAAGATCAAGTGAAGTCCTTGTCTAAAATAGATAATTATAAATTTACATTTTGAAAAGTTATGACCATTAAGACCATGTAAAGTTGATCAACAACAAACTATCTGCAATTTTCAGTAAAATATTTTTTAAAAAGGTAAAATTATGTGAAACATTTTCACATGAAAACCTTAATATCTTGAAGGAGTATTGCATATGTAGTTTAAAAATAGGTTGATTATAATAAGGAGGAGTGCCATCTGATTTCACTTTCAGCTCTGCTGACTTCTTTGAAGCTGTAGAACTTTAGGAGTGGGGAAAATGTGTGACCATCCATCTGTCAATATTTTCTTTGCAAATGTCTTCTCCAAAACTAGCAGGATTACATGTATATGTTTTAAATTTTATACATAGGTAGATATTGAGGTGAAGATTCAGATTCCTTCAAATCTTAGTGATATCACCGTGGCCTTGAGGTCACAAATTTGGTATGGAAAATATCTCAACAACTACTTGTAGGAGAAAATTAAATTTCAAAATCATCAATATGTTATATTTTACAGATATAGCATTTATTGCCCATAAACCTATCTTATATTTTTTTTAATAATCAATGTAACTAGGACACAGTGACCTATTTTATAGGTAACAACCACCAAAATGTGGGTATGGTGAACATTATATTATATTATTATTTCATTGTCTGTAGCATCTGTTGTAATAATTAGGGCATAAACACCGGTACGCGATATTATTGATATACCGGTATACAGACATCAATATGATAACCGGTATTGTCATACTGGTGCTTCGATATATTTGTTGTATCGAATTGGGCCCTCATATCATCATAACACAGGTTTTTTACTCAATATTTTACTCATCGATAAGTTTTTTAATCTTTCAAATATAAATACGACGACTGAGGGATCGATCATTGCGCAATATATTAATATTTCAATGGGAATAAATACACTGTAGCAACACTCCAATTGCTCTTGCATAAAAAATAAGAGCTTCTCCCCATCACTTCCGCTTTTCGAAATGGCGACCTTGTGTTGGGTATGCATATTTAAGCATTGTTAAATTAACATTTTCTCCGATTTGTGAGTGATATACAATTATTAATTGGAGGTGGACTACTGTTGACACATCATAGAATATTTCTGTGTGTATTATAAGTCAAAGATATTAAAAATATCGCCGTTTGGGAGCTTGTACCCGGACAGTATGAGCGAAGCTCATTTACTTTTCATGCCGATAAAGTCAATCTTCTATTTCGGTCCAGTAATATCGATATGTTTCGAACATTGATAAATCATCAGTACGTATCGTATCATATCGATGAAATCCAACAATGTGATGCCCTAGTAATAATTATTGTTTATCAGATAACGATAGCAAAAATGAATGGAATTCTTTAATATGAACAGAAAGGTCATTCTGTATAAAGTCTGGGATGAAGACTTAATGAAGTTTGATGAAGACTGACCTAGAAGATCAAACACATCCATTTTGTTAAAACAATATGCATAGAATAACTAACTGCAATAAATGAATAAGGTTTGTTCAGGCGATATCTAACTAACTGTAAATGGATGGTATTTCAGGGACAAATATATGATGTCATACAACTTTGACTAGATCTTATTTTTCACAAATTTTCGATAGGAATTACTTCAAATTTATACATATAATGATTTTAAGTAAACAACAGCTGACTTGGATAAGTAAATCTTATGCACATTCTTGATCCATAAAATTATCTTTGTATTTTATAAAAGTTCCTGACAAAATTAATTATTGAAACAGATTTTTTCACAATTCAGCTGACAATTTGTTCTCATCAGGTAGCTATGATATGGTTTACTTAGACCAATATTTATTTGATGGCAATTATTTTGTATTAAACTGTTGTGATCAGATGTGATAGAGGATTCCCTTTACCTGTTATATTGCTTCTTCCTCAGTAATTGTATCATTTCTACTGTCCTTGGATATTTACAGTGAGAATTTGCCCGAAGAGTCTGAACAATGTCACCTTCTGCCTCAGGTAGATCTTTGTGTTTGAACCAGGCAGTGTAGTAGTCTCTATAGAGCCTTCCAAACTTGTCCCTGATGTCTGATCTTGCTCCGTTGTCAATAAGTTTGTCAACTATGGATGTATTTTCCCATCTCTGAGCGACATGAAGTGGTGTAAAACCATTTATATCTGTAGAATCAATAATGTCTTCACAGTGACCAATTATTATACTCATAATGTAAGAAAAGTTTCGTTGAGCAGCAAGATGCAGAATACTGAGGCCCCAGAGGTCTGTGAGATTGAAGTCAGCACCAGACTGTATCAGAGCCTCAACACTTTCAGGTCTATCATGATATACAGCATAATGAAGAGCACTTTTACCTGCTAAGTCCTGAAAGTTTATTCCCATTTCAGGTGTAGTGATCATTTCTTGTAAATCATGGCTATGATTTGTAGCTTTACAAAGGTTCATCAATAATGACTCTCCCCGAGGTGATACGTAGGCCACATCCGCCCCATTCTGCACTAATAATTGAACCACATGGATATGACTGTTTTTACATGCTAATTGTAATGGAGTTTGTCCATCCATTTTAACCATATTCACCTGTGCTCCATGCTGTATGAAGAGATCCATTACATCTTTATGTCCATTTATGGCAGCACACATCAACACAGACCAATTATCTTTGTCTACATGGTTCACCTGTGCTCCACGCTGTATGAGGAGATCCACTACATCTCTATGCCCTTTATCAGCAGCATACATCAAGACAGAGAAGCTATCTTTGTCTACATGGTTCACCTGTGCTCCATGCTGTATGAGTAGATCTACTACATCTCTATGTCCATTTCTGGCAGCATACATCAAGACAGATAAGTTATCTTTGTCTACACGGTTCACCTGTGCTCCACCCTGTATGAGGAGATCCACTACATCTCTATGCCCATTATAAGCAGCATACATCAAGACAGAGAAGTTATCTTTGTATACATGGTTCACCTGTGCTCCACCCTGTATGAGGAGATCCACTACATCTCTATGCCCTTTATAAGCAGCATACATCAAGACATAGAAGTTATCTTTGTATACATGGTTCACCTGTGCTCCACGCTGTATGAGGAGATCCACTACATCTCTATGCCCTTTATCAACAGCATACATCAAGACAGAGAAGTTATCTTTGTCTACATGGTTCACCTGTGCTCCACCCTGTATGAGGAGATCCACTACATCTCTATGCCCATTATCAGCAGCATACATCAAGACAGACCAGTTATCTTTGTCTTCATGGTTCACCTGTGCTCCACCCTGTATGAGGAGATCCACTACATCTCTATGCCCTTCATTAGCAGCAAGCATCAAGACAGAGACGTTATCTTTGTTTACATGGTTCACCTGTGCTCCATGCTGTATGAGGAGATCCACTACATCTCTATGCCCTTCATTAGCAGCAAGCATCAAGACAGAGACGTTATCTTTGTTTACATGGTTCACCTGTGCTCCACCCTGTATGAGGAGATCCACTACATCTCTATATCCTTCATTAGCAGCAAGCATCAAGACAGAGAAGTTATCTTTGTTAACATGGTTCACCGGTGCTCCATGCTGTATTAGGAGATCCACTACATCTCTATGCCCTTTATAAGCAGCATACATCAAGACAGACCAGTTATCTTTGTTTACATGGTTCACCTGTGCTCCACGCTGTATGAGGAGATCCACTACATCTATATGCCCATTCCAGGCAGCATACATCAGCACAGACCAGTTATCTTTGTTTACATGGTTCACCTGTGCTCCACGCTGTATGAGGAGATCCACTACATCTCTATGCCCATTCCAGGAAGCACACATCAAGACAGACAAGTTATCTTTGTCTACACGGTTCACCTGTGCTCCACCCTGTATGAGGAGATCCACTACATCTCTATGCCCTTCATTAGCAGCACACATTAGAACAGACCAGTTATCTTTGTCTACATGGTTCACCTGTGCTCCACCCTGTATGAGGAGATCCACTACATCTCTATGACCTTTATCAGCAGCATACATCAAGACAGAGCAGCTATCTTTGTTTACATGGTTCACCTGTGCTCCGCCCTGTATGAGGAGATCCACTACATCTCTATGCCCTTCATTAGCAGCATACATCAAGACAGAGAAGTTATCTTTGCCCACATGGTTCACCTGTGCTCCACGCTGTATGAGGAGATCCACTACATCTCTATGCCCTTTATCAGCAGCATACATCAAGACAGAGAAGTTATTTTTGTCTACATGGTTCACCTGTGCTCCACCCTGTATGAGGAGATCCACTACATCTCTATGCCCTTCATTAGCAGCACACATCAGAACAGAATAGTTATCTTTGTCTACATGGTTCACCTGTGCTCCACGCTGTATGAGGAGATCCACTACATCTCTATGCCCATTATCAGCAGCATACATCAAGACAGACCAGTTATCTTTGTCTACATGGTTCACCTGTGCTCCACGCTGTATGAATAGATCTACATCATGTATGTTTCCTGTAGCAGCAGCAGTTATTAATTTGGATACCCCAGTATCCTCAACAGTCAAACTGTTGCCCATGCTGCAGAATATGCTCACTTTTTTGACTATCAATCCTGAATTAGTTTTAAAGAAGAATGGGTGATTCGATAATACATCTTCTTCCAGATGCAATTATTGCCTGAAAAAGAAGGATTGTTATTATTAACCCTGTGATTTGTAGTACTGAGTAGTGATATGAATGATCTATAATCATAAATAAGATAGTATTTGTTACTTTATGCTGAGAGAGAGAGTATGATGTTTACATGATGTCACCATGTTGACACTTCCATGTTTGACGTCACTATGACAACACTTTCCAGTCATTATGACACATTTCTGTTAGACGTCACTTTGCTTGCTTGCAATGTCAACATATTTTTAGAGCATGAGAAACCACCTTTCTACTCCAATTTGCTCGCAACGTCATTACGGTTATATAGCAGGTTAAATCATCTTTCTACTCCAATTATTTATGAAACTGTGGTCATTTGTATATACAATATTCAGTGAAAAGAAATGTGCAAATCTTAGCCTCACGCAACTGTGTCTACCTTGCTAGCAACGTCAAGACAACTTCATTCCAGGTTAAATTATCTTTCTACTATAATCATTGACAAAACTGTGGTCATTTGTATATACAATGTTTAGTGGAAAGAAATGTGCATCTCGTAGCCTCACACAACTGTGTTTATCTTGCTCGCAACGTCAAGAGGCCTCAGTACACATGGTCTTTTGTATAATATATGGTCACTATTTCACTATGATGTTTTATTTCATATTATTGTCAATTCACTTTTTTGCGTTTTTATGTTGCCCTCTGGTGGACGCTAGACCAGTCTCCACTTCAGTTTTATTTTGCAAGTTTATGCAATGTTTTGCGCAATATGTACATAAGGAATAGAGTTGTTTTTACTCAAATTTGATCAGAATTATGCTAGATATGAAATAGTACCCACAATATGCCTATATTTCTGTATTAGAGCTTTGTTTTCAACATCGGCAATTTGACCTAATTAATGACCTAATTAATGAGCCAGTGGAGGCCCCACCAGGTTTTGCAGAAAGAGGCCTTCACAGATAAAAAAACTCAGACAGCTACACGAGTGTGAGCCAGCTGCATATATGAGAGACAGCTGCATAATTGAGAGACAGCTGCATAAGTGAGAGACAGCTGCACATGTGAGAGATAGTTACAGTAAGAGACAGTTACAACAATGAGAGACAGTGACAGCTGCATCAGTGAGAGATAGCTGCACAAGTGAGAGATAGTGGCACAAGTGAGAGATAATTACAACAGTGAGATAATTACAACAGTAAGAGACAGCTGCATAGATGAGACAGCTGCATAAGTGAGAGATAGTTACAATAATGAGGGACAGTATCATCAGAGAGATAGCTGCACATATGAGAGATAGCTGCACATGTAAGAGACAGCTACACAACTGAGAGACAGCTGCATAAGTGAGAGATAGTTACAATAATGAGGGACAGTATCATCAGAGAGATAGCTGCACATATGAGAGATAGCTGCACATGTAAGAGACAGCTACACAACTGAGAGACAGCTGCATAAGTGAGAGAGAGGTACAAACAGTTTGTGACAGTTACAACAATGAGAGATAAAAAACTGCATCAGTGAGAGATAGTTGCACAAGTGAGAGATAATTACAACAGTGAGAGACGGCTGCATAAGTGAGAGACAACTGCACATGTGAGAGATAGTTACAGCAATGAGAGATAGCCGCACATGTGAGAGATAGTTACAGCAATGAGAGATAGCTGCACAAGTGAGAGATAGTTACAACAGTGAAAAACAGTAACAGAGAGATAGCTGCACATATGAGAGATAGCTGCACAAGTGAGAGACAGCTGCACATAGCCATGTGCAAAGGGGCCTACGTGGTGAAATGCAGACATTACTACCACACTAATAGCTTCACACATGAGAGACAACAGTGAGAGATAGCTGCACATGTGAGATTTAGTTACAACAGTGAGAGACAACTGCACAACTGAATGACAGCTGCACACATGGTAGTTGCATATGTGAGAGACAGCTGCACGTGTGAGAGCTATGTGAGAGCTGTATAGGTGAGGGATAGCTGCATAAGTGAGAGATAGCTGCGCAAGTGAGAGACAGCTGCACAAGTGAGAGATAGCTACAACAGTGAGGAACAGCATTCCTCCCCAGCCGAAGGCACTTGTTGGAAACAAAAAGATGAAATATTAAGAAAGTTAGAGGGGACATAGCATAAATTCCTTTTATTATTAGTCAAATTAGCCAAAAATTGGTATTTCAAGCAGTACAGAGGGAGGAGCTGACAAAAAGGTAACAGCAGAATTCATATTAACATAATTTATGATATTACCATGACGTCACTATGTTGACACTTCCGGGTTTGACGTCACTATGACAACACTTTCCTGTCTGACGTCATTATGACACATTTCTGTATGACGTCACTATGCTTCCTTGCAATGTCAACATATTTTTAGAGCACGAGAAACCACCTTTCTACTCCAATTTGCTCGCAACGTCATTACGGTTATATAGCAGGTTAAATCATCTTTCTACTCCAATTTTTTATGAAACTGTGGTCATTTGTATATACAATATTCAGTGGAAAGAAATGTGCATCTCTTAGTCTCATGCAACTGTGTCTACCTTGCTAGCAACGTCAAGACAACTTCATTCCAGGTTAAATTATCTTTCTACTCTAATTATTGACAAAACTGTGGTCATTTGTATATACAATGTTTAGTGGAAAGAAATGTGCATCTCGTAGCCTCACACAACTGTGTTTATCTTGCTCGCAACGTCAAGAGGCCTCAGTACACATAGTCTTTTGTATAATATATGGTCACTATTTCACTATGAAGTTTCATTTCATATTATTGTCAATTCACTTAATAATAATAATAATAATAATAATAATAATAATAATAATAATAATAATAATAATAATAATAATAATAATAATAATAATAATAATAATAATAATAATAATAATAATAATAATAATAATAATGATAACATTAGTTACAATAATAACAATAATCAAATTCATATAGCATTGATACCAAACAAAGTCTGTTCATGGCACTGTAAAAGGTTATTTATGCATATTCAGGCCATCAGAACATTACACATCATTGTGGAATGCAGCAGTAGTTTTACCAGACAAAGAGTCATCAAAGATGTCATACCCAAGTACATACACCAGCTAAATAAATATGCAACTGTAAGGTGAGCAATGTACCATTATATCACAGTAAAGATTAAGCACCGATCACAGCAAAATAGGGCATGAAATAGTTGTAAAATGTAAATGGTGCGAAAGCTGATTTTGAAATGATATTATCTACCAGGTGATGTATTTACCCACTAGCAAGGTAAAACCTGTATAGCAAATGTGGATAGATTTCTTTTCATGGAGAATAATAAAAATGAGAAATATTTAACCAAGATATTTATCCGTCAATAGTAAAAATGTAACAGATAAGTTGGGGATGTATGTTAAATTAGTTGATTTTGTTTTGAATAAAACATTTATTTTTTCTTCTAATGTACCTCAAAGCTTCATTTGAATTTATTTTTCAGTCAGAAAGCCGGACCAGCTTTCAAGTTTAGCGTCACCTTTAAACTGCAGTTAGCACTCTTACAGACCATTGGCCATCTCTATCATCAGGTAAAATACCAGTTTGTGTCAAGATTATGCATTCTTTTACACTCTTCATTTTTAAGATTAAAGAATGTAAAATAAAATCACAGTGCAAATTTTGCGCACTAGATTTTTTACTTTGTATTCAAGCAACAAATGCAGCTTAGTTTTGAAAATATCAGACTTTTTGTGGGTACATGGGTTTTATTCTGTCATTATGTCTGTCAAAATCTTTTCTGAAACTACAAGATTAAGTATTGTCAGGAAATTGATCCTGTTCATTTTCCATGAAAACCAGAGTTTTAAACTCATGTTTATGTTTTATGAACTGACTTGGTCATTTTCCATGAATACCAGAGTTTTAAACTCATGTTTATGTTTTATGAACTGACTTGGTCAGAATAGCCCATGCAGTAAGGGTAGGGATTTTTAGTCATCCTGTCTGTCCTTCAAAATGTATCCTCTCTGAAACTACTGGGTAGATTTCATAGTTTTTCATAAAAAAGATGTTGGGTCAAAGGAGATGAGTCCTATCTATTTTCCATAAAGCTCAGATTTGGAGTTGTGATTTCAAATTTCTCACCAAACGATGAATTATTTTTAACATGCATAGACCTTTGGGAAATCCAGTACCTCATTCTGCTAATCAAAGCATAGCCTCAGTTTGGGAGTTCTGGAGTAGAGCACTGTGGGGGTGATACAGTCGCATTGGACAAATTATTCATAACCTTGACGAGTGTTCTTAGTCTACAAAGATGGTTAAATACTGTGGCTCATGTCTAAAAAATGATTGCCAACAATGAATTGTCTCGTGCATATGCACACGCATATAAACACATGGAGCATTTAGTGTCTAATAAAGATGGAGTTAAGGAAAAGCAATTATATGAGAATGTGTTCCTTAACAAATCAACCTTCAAAGCTGGGTAAGTACTGAAAAGGTCACCATGTGATTTGCATTCATGCATATATACTTACATGCTCATATGCATGTGAATACATGTAAAATGTACTGAGGAACAAATTGGATAAGTTTGTATTAATTTAAGTATTTAACTATGGAAGACAGATGATGGCTTTGCAAGCATTTGCCTAGAATTCCATTAAACGCATAAATCTCCTTTGACAATATATTTGGGCTATTTTTCCTTTCATGTGTTCATGCATTTATAAATTTTCATATTTTATTGAGTCAGTGTGAAATAATAAACATCTACCATTGCTTCCCATAAGTAGCATGGTATATTTTATATGTAGCACACTTTTGTGTCTAATCCCATAAGTAGCATGGTATATTTTATATGTAGCACACTTTTATGTCTAATCCAATAAGTTGCATGGTATAATTTATATGTAGCACACTTTTATGTCTCATAAGTTGCATGGTATATTTACCTGTAGCACACTTTTATGTCTCATAAGTAGCATGGTCTATTTACCTGTAGCACACTTTTATGTCTAATCTCATAAGTTGCATGGTATATTTACCTGTAGCACACTTTTATGTCTCATATGTTGCATGGTATATTTACCTGTAGCACACTTTTGTGTCTAATCTCATAAGTTGCATGGTATATTTTATATGTAGCACACTTTTATGTCTAATTCTATAAGTAGCATGGTATATTTTATATGTAGCACACCTTTATGTCTCATAAGTTGCATGGTATATTTACCTGTAGCACACTTTTATGTCTAATCCCATAAGTAGCATGGTATATTTTATATGTAGCACACTTTTGTGTCTAATTCTATAAGTAGCATGGTATATTTTATATGTAGCACATACATTGCTTTATTTATATTTCACTTGGTGGTTTTGCCCCTTGTGCAAGTACAAAACAATATAAAATATCCCAATGAAACATTTCCATATATTACTATGAGGTATTGATGTGATTTCAGATCTCACTAGAGGGCAGTCATGCATGGCCTCTGATGTCAGCTTGTGCACAGTACCTCAGTGCTAGGCAACCTTTACAGCTACAGGAGGTAGGTTAACTGGAAAGTAGGGAGGCTCAGAAAAACAAATTCTTACATATATATTTTCACATAATATATGAATATATGTTGAGAACAGGTTAAATATTAATACATCTCATAGAATACTTTAATAGTTCATATTAAATTCTTTTAGCATACTTATTTGGAAGAAAAGACAAACTGACAGATCCATTTAAATAACAAAAAGACAGATTTTTAGGACCATTTGGTTTCTTTTTTACCACTCAGCCATAGGGCTGATGTGGTATTGTCGTTGCCTTGGCGGGCGGGCGGGCGGCGGGCGGGCGGGCGTGACACTTTGTGCAGGCGGTATCTCAGCAACCGTAAACAGCAGGAGCTTCATATTTGGCATGCATGACTACCATCCACAGTAGATGTGCACTGTCAGGTGTTTTGACCCCTATGACCTTTGACCTTGGTGCTGTGACCTTGAGGTTTCAAATTTTGTGCAGAGCATATCTCAGCAACCGTAAATAGCAGGAAGCTCATATTTGGCATGAATGACCGTCCTGGAGTATAGCTGTGCCTCGTCTTATTCATTTTGTCATTTGACCTTTGACCTTGGCTCAGTGACCTTGAACGTAAAAGAGTTGTGTATACAATATGTCAGCCTCATCAAAAATGCAATACAGGCACTTCATATCTATTGTACAGTAATATTTTAGTGACAACATATGCACTGTTCTGTTTTTTCTTTGTTTTTATCGTTGACCTTGATGCAATGACCTTGACCTTTGAATTTTTGTGCAGGCTATATCTCAGCACCCGTAAATAGCAGGCGCTTCATATTCGGCATGCATGACTACCATTCACAGTAGATGTGCACTGTCAGATATTTTGACCCCTATGACCTTTGACCTTGGTGCTGTGACCTTGAGGTTACAAATTTTGTGCAGAGCATATCTCAGCAACCGTAAATGACCGTCCTGGAGTATAGCTGTGCCTTGTCATATTCATTTTGTCATTTGACCTTTGACCTTGGCTCAGTGACCTTGAACGTAAAATTGTTGTGTATACAATATGTCAGCCTCATAAAAAATGCAATACAGGCACTTCATATCTATTTTACATCAATATTTTAGTAACCACAAATGCACTATATAGTTTTTTCTTTGTTTTTATCATTGACCTTGATGCAATGACCTTGACCTTTGTATTTTTGTGCAGGCTATATCTCAGCAACCGTAAACCTCAGGCACTTCATATTTGGCATGCATGACTATCATCCACAGTAGATGTGTACTATCAGTTTTTTTTACCTCTATGACCTTTGACCTTGGTGCTGTGACCTTGAGGTTACAAATTTACTCGTAATGGTCAGAACATGACAAATTTTGGGTCAATTCCACACAAAATTGTCCACAGATTTTAAATATGACACTTTTAATTTCATAAAATTCTTTTTTTAGTAAAAAAGAAGTAATTATTAAATAAACTATGCCAGCATGGGAGCTACCATGCTAGGATTTTAGTTTGATAATGAAGGATATGTGTATAATTCTGTGATAGCTGAGTGGTCTCCTGATTTCTAATCAGTCTCGTTACCCTCAGCCGCTGATGTAATCAGGCTGTGGATATTGCAGTACTCCTGGCATCTGTCTGTCTGTCTGTCTGTCTGTAGCGAACATCCTTGTCATCGCAATAACTCAAGAAGAAATGATGGCAGCCTCATGAAACTTGACACACATAAGCAAGTTTGATGGATGATGACCTTGACCTATTTATCAAGGTCGTAGAGATAATTATGTGAAATCCCAAGAATCGCGATAATTCAAAAACACATGATGACAGCTTTATGAGATTTGACACACATAAGCATCAGGTGAAAACCTCGAACCAATATGATTGACGGTGATCTTGTCACAGGGACAATTATGTGAAATCCCAAGAATTGCAATAACTCAAGAGCAAATGATGGCACCTTTATGAGATTTGACACATATAAGCATCTATATAAGCATATTTTTATGAAACATGACCTTAACCTACTTTTTAAGGTCACAGGGACATTTACGATGGCAGCTTCATGAGAATGGACATACTGGTACAAGAGGATCTGGTAAAGACCCCAGATAAGTTTGATGGATGGTGACCTTCACCTACTTTTCAAGGTCACAGGGACAATTATGTGAAATCCCAAACACCATGATACTTGACACACATAAGCTATCAAATGAAGAAGATATGCACTATTACGTTTTTTTTCCCCTGCATCAAATTGTCTTGGTGCAGTGACATTTTGTTCACAAATATCGTGCGGAGTGAATGTTGTACAGTAAGTTACCAGGGCTCAGGGTTGATGCATCTCTGATGCCTATGTTTTTCTCCTTCTTTGTAAACTTTGGAAATAAAAGTAGTATACTATAATTAGATATATGAGGAAACAGTAAAAGATATCAGATTTTTCAAACATATCAATATAATTTCCATTCTTTTAGTGTGAAGAATTGTTGCTTTCGTTATAATAGCAGCTCCATGAGAAAATCAAAATTTTTCAATAGGGGGGTGGACATGGTCAAAAATAGATTTCCTTTAAATTTGGTACATGGCTAGATAACCTTCAGAAATGATCAAATCCAAATTATTTCAGCTGGTAGATGTTCGTAACCATGGTAACCATCAATTCCTTAGTAACAGGCTCTGGGGCTCAAAATGACACTTTTCTAACCTTATTTTTGGCCATATTTGACCTAATCTTACAGATAAATTACTCCCTATAGAGGTATTGTGATACTTTCACTCTGTAATTGGTTCCTAGGTCACTTCATTAAGATTTGAAAATTTTAACAATTCTAAATACTCTCCCTATAGCAAGCTATTACTGTTGCCATGACAACAGTAAGTTTGTCCCAAGTCATTTTGTGGCCAGTTTACAGGCATAATTAACACCCCAAAATCAAATTGATTTTTAAAATATTTCAATCAGCTTTAAAATAGGCCAAAATGAATAAATACAAGCAAAAAGAAAAATGCTAGATCCTAAACAAGGTCATGTCAAGGTCATTCAAAGGTCATCTGTTTTTCAAAAACTGCATTTTCATCAAAATTTGACATATTTGACCTCCATGATCTCAGTGACAAATAATATGAATGTACTAGCTAACAGGTGCATATTATTCAACATAACCTACTCTTCAATGCCTGATTCCTAAATCAGTTGCTATTGACTATGTTGCTATGGTAACCGGGTAATCAAAATACCTTGTCCTCAATTCAGTCCAATTTTCCGAATTTTGATGATTTTTGCAATGTTTTGCATTGCAATTACTCATTATAATGACATTGATTGAACAAACTATGTTACCTATAATGATACACACAGGTAATGCCCTTATGTTACATACATAAAATATTTGATATCAAATGTGTTGCTATGGTAACCAGGTGATGCAATTACCTCGTCACTCACTCAGACTGAATTCACTGATTTTGATGATTTTCGTGATATTCAGCATTCTTATTCTGAATGAAAAACAACTTAAACATATCATTTATATAGTCTGTTGTGATAAACATGGTCCATACCTTTATGTTACCCAAATTGAATAGTTTGGGTCAAATGTGTTGCTATGGTAACTAGGTGATGAAAATAGCCAGTCCCTGACTCTGACTGAATTCACCGTTTTTGATGATTTCTGCGATATTCAGCATTTTTATTCTTAATGAAAAACAACTTAAATGTGACATTTATATAGTCTGTTGTGATAAACATGGTCCATATGTTATGTTACCCAAATTGAATAGTTTGGGTCAAATGTGTTGCTATGGTAACTAGGTGATGAAATAGCCAGTCCCTGACTCTGACTGAATTCACCAATATTGATGATTTTCGTGATATTCAGCATTCTTATTCTTAATGAAAAACAACTTGAATGTATACCATTTAAATAGTCTGTTGTTACAGTAATAAACATGGTCCATACCTTTATGATACCCACATTGATTAGTTTGGATCAAATGTGTTGCTATGGTAACCAGGTGATGAAAATACCTTGTCACTCACTCAGACTCAAATTGTCACTGATTTTGATGTTTTTGGGATATATTCAATATTGCTGTTCTAAATGACCAACATGAATGTACCATTTGTATAGTCTGTTGTGATAAAAATGGCCAATGCCTTAATGTAACATATATAAAATATTTTAGATCAAATGTATTGCCATGGAAATCAGGTGAGGAAATTCTTTTGTCCCTGACACAGGCTGAATGTACCAATTTTGATATTTTGAGACATTTTAGCCATTGTTATTATGATAACCAATTTGAATGTGCCATTTAGTCTATTCAATAACAAGGTCCATACCTTCATGTTACCATATAAAATATTTGAGATCAAATGTGTTGCTATGGTAACCAGGTGATGAAATTGAATAGTTTGAGTCAAATGTGTTGCTATGGTAACTAGTTCATGAAAATGGCCAGTCCCTGACTCTGACTGAATTCACCAATTTTGATGATTTTCGTGATATTCAGCATTCTTATTCTTAATGAAAAACAACTTAAACATATCATTTATATAGTCTGTTGTGATAAACATGGTCCATACCTTTATGGTACCCAAATTGAATAGTTTGGGTCAAATGTGTTGCTATGGTAACTAGGTGATGAAAAAAGTCCCTGACTAAATTCATCCAATTTGATTATTTCTAACAATGTTCAATATTCATTGTTTCAATGACAGTAAACTTGAATGTTGCATTGATACAGTGTCTGGCACTAAACATATCCCATACCTATAATTCCATACAAAGCTGTTTGAAAGTGAACATGTTGCCAGGTGAAAAAAAAACATGAGCTGAATTAGAAACTGAATTCACCCATTTTGACAAATCATGATATGTTGAAGTATTCAATGTATTGTTTAGTTTAATCAATTTTATAATTTAACATCATATACCATTCAGCAATAGTGTCATTCATGGCCTTTACTAATATGTTGCACATACATATCTTAATATATGCTGCAATAGTAAAAAGGAAGCAATGTACATTTTATTATTTTAGTACACAGTTCGCATAACCTGAAAGGGTTCATACAAAGATGCTTAAAAATCGTTATTACAATCAAAGTAGCAACATTCTAAACTTCCTTAAATTATTGCAATAAAATTGAAATAAGGAGAAACTCCAATTATTTTGACTCATCCCAAACTTGTCTACATTGAAACATTTTTAGATCACATTGTGATCTAGTTCCATAAATGTTTCACAAAAACGTGAACAAACGTATTGTGTAAAATAAACATGGTGACAATAAATGTTTTGTATCATGTTTTGCAAATATCATATTTAGATGATTTTGAAAATTATCTTCTGTGACCTTGAAAATAGCTCAAGGTCACCCAATATATACTTGTCCAAGCCCCTCATATGTAGATCACATCTGCCAAGTCACGCCGATATTGTTGTAATCTAAGGATTCACAAGCAAAGTTCCTCTTGTGTTAGTCATGACCTTGACCTTGAGCCAAAGTCACAAAAAGTGCATCTAAATAAATTATCCTTGGATATGCACCAATATTTACATAAAAGTAAAGTAAAGCTGACATTTATATACCGCTGATACCAGACAATGTCTGCTCATAGCGGTTGATAGTAACTGGCCAGGATTCGAACCTAGAACCCCTGGATCTCAAGGCGAATACTCTACCAATTGAGCTATTTCGGCGAGATAAAGATCTAATCTTCTCTGATTTGTAAAGGATCAGATTCTCAATATTTTGGAAGTTGTCAACTATATGGCGTTTAAATACGTCAATGTGACCTGGTTACATAAATGATTCTAAAAATTGTGAACGAATATACTGCACAAGATAAATGTAGTGGAAATGCTATTTGTAATGTTTTGCAAAATATTCCAAATAGCTTATTTTCAAAATCGGCTCCTATAACCTTGAAAATAGCCCAAGGTCACCCAACATTGATTTATTCACGCCCCTCATAGGTAGATCACATCTACCAAATCATATTGATGTTGCTGCAATCTTGACGAAAAAAGAGCATACACAAGCTAAGTTGTGTTTGTGCTGATCATGACCTTGATTTGACCCAAGGTCATAGAAAGTGCACCAAAATAAAATACCATGGAAATTTACCTAGATTTCCATAATATCAAGCTCTAATCTTTTCTGATTTGTAAAGGATTAGATTAACAATATTTTAGAAGCTTGGACCTATATGGCCTTCAAGTAGTCACTGTGACCTAGTTACATAATATTTTATGAAGAAAGATATTGAGTAAAATAAATGTAGTCAGAATAAATGTTATTTGTCATGTTTTGCAAAATATCACAAATATCTGATTTAGATAATTGTGTCCTGTGACCTTGAAAATTGTCCAAGGTCATCCAATATCATATTTATTCAAGCCCTCATAGGTTAATCAAATCTACCAAGTTATATCAATATTACTGTATTTTGTTAGAAAATAGGTCATTGACAGGCAAAGTTGCTCCTGTGCTGATCATGACCTTGACCTTGACCCAAGGTCACAAAAGTTCAGCCTAAAAAATTTCCAGACCTACATATTTTCATAGTTAATCATCTAGTCCTTATGTCCAATCCTTATTGAATGAGGAAGAAAACAAGGTGAGGCAGCGGACGCTGCAGACGTGGTGGAAACGCAGCAAGAACATAGTCAGCTTGTGCTAACTTAATAAATATATGGATTTTGGTTTGAGTAAAGAAGGAAATTTCATCTCCTAGTTACCATAGCATTTGCTCTGAATAATTTTCTGTATAATATTAAGGCATAGGTCATTTTATGACAACAGATCTATAGATGGTACATTCAAGTTGGTTATCTTTTAGAATAACAATATTGAATATAACTGAAAATTGTCAAAAATCAGTAAATTTAGTTTATTTCATCACCTGGCTACCATGGCAACGCATGAAACTAATATCTTCTGAAACATTCTATGTGTGGAATATTAAAGTATGGGCCATGTTTGTTACAAAAGACTATAAAATTGGTATACTCAAGTTGGTTATCATTTAGAATAGCAATATTGAATATAGCCCCAAATCATCAAAATCAGTAAATTTAGTCTGAGTGAGGGACAATGTATTTTAATCACCTGGTTACCATAGCAATGCGTTTGACCCAAACAATTCAATTTGGGTAACATAAAGGTATGGACCATGTTTATTACAACAGACTATATAAATGACACATTCAAGTTGTTTTTCATTAAGAATAAAAATTCTGAATATCGCAAAAATCATCAAAAACGGTGAATTCAGTCAGAGTCAAGGACTGGCTATTTTCATCACCTAGTTACCATAGCAACACATTTGACCCAAACTATTCAATTTGGGTACCATAAAGGTATGGACCATGTTCATCACAACAGACTATATAAATGATATGTTTAAGTTGTTTTTCATTCAGAATAAGAATGCTGAATATCACGAAAATCATCAAAAACGGTGAATTCAGTCAGAGTCAGGGACTGACTATTTTCATCACCTAATTACCATAGCAACACATTTGACCCAAACTATTCAAATTGGGTAACATAAAGGTATGGACCATGTTTATCACAACAGACTATATAAATGATATGTTTAAGTTGTTTTTCATTCAGAATAAGAATGCTGAATATCACGAAAATCATCAAAATTGGTGAATTCAGTCTGAGTGAGTGACAAGGTAATTGCATCACCTGGTTACCATAGCAACACATTTGATATAAAATATTGTTTGTATGTAGCATAAGGGCATGACCTGTGTGTATAATTATAGATAACATTGTTTGTTCAATCAATGTCATTATAATGAGTAATTGCAATGCAAAACATTGCAAAAATCATCAAAATTCGGAAAATTGGACTGAATTGAGGACAAGGTATTTTGATTACCCGGTTACCATAGCAACATTGTTAATAGCAACTGATTTAGGAATCAGGCGTTGAAGAGTAGGTTATGTTGAATAATATGCACCATTTAGCTAGTACATTCACATTATTTGTCATTGAGATCATGGAGGTCAAATATGTCAAATTTTGATGAAAATGCAGTTTTTGAAAAACAGATGACCTTTGAATGACCTTGACATGACCTTGTTTAGGATCTAGCATTTTCCTTTTTGCTTATATTTATTCATTTTGGCCTATTATAAAGCTGATTGAAATATTTTAAAAATCAATTTGATTTTGGGGTGTTAATTATGCCTGTAAACTGGCCACAAAATGACTTGGGACAAACTTACTGTTGTCATGGCAACAGTAATAGCTTGTTACAGGGAGAGTATTTAGAATTGTTAGAATTTTCAAATCTTAATGAAGTGACCTAGGAACCAATTACAGAGTGAAATGATCACAATACCTCTATAGGGAGTAATTTATCTGTAAGATTAGGTCAAATATGGCCAAAAATAAGGTTAGAAAAGTGTCATTTCGAGCCCCAGAACCTGTTACTAAGGAATTGATGGTTACCATGGTTACGGTCACCTCAGAAGTGAAATATTTCAGATTTGTCTGTTTTTCCCAAACACCTAACCATACACAAATTTTAAAGGAAATCTATTTTTGACCATGTCCACATTTTTTTGATTTTCTCATGGAGCTGCTAATAAATGTTAAACTTTGAGTGTAATATGATTACTGGGATATTATAATTGATTGGGACCTATTTTGTACAGTTGTTTTGAATTATTCTTTTTCGGCAAAAAAAGATAATTGTACCCTTTGAAAAGCATTCATCATCAAGTCATTAAAATTGCCCAAAAAGGAAATGTCTATATATGATAACACTCCAAAGAACTGAGATGAAATATTTCTTTTTTTGCCATACCAAATACCCAAGAACATACAGATTTATAGAAAAATGGACTCATTTGCAGACAAAATTGAAGAGAATGTATTAATACTGCCAGTGAATCTTTTACATCACATCACAAGAACCTGGAAAGTTTGGTAGAACATTATACTATAACCAACAGAGATTGGTTAAGTCAGATGAGTTCGGTTGATTTAACTAGGTCACCACCAGGGGGCAGTACATCCACCCTTTAGTCTCGCATAAACTGATTCTTTTCAATCTTTGTGGATGATGAATAATATCAAGCTGAAAAGATTTTAGGAAAACAGATCTGGAGTAATTATAACAGCAAATCATGCATCATCTGCAAGCATTCATGAAATGAGGTTTTCAAGCACTTTTTCCTTCCATAATATAAATGTTTATACCCAAAATTTTGCAATTAAATGGTATTACCCATCATATTTCACCTACATAAACTTCTGTGCCATTTGAAAGTGGATGAGTCTTCTGTATAAATTGAATTCATCCATCGCACATTTTGTTAAAAAACTTTGTTTAGCTGACCAGTGAGCTAGACTAAGTGCAAACACCTACATGTTCTTAGTAAAGTTTTACTAACCATGGGACACCTTCAGATTGGGACGATGGAGTGATTTGTTTGTTCATTAATACTTGTCCATTCATACAGGCCTAACACCCTGACAGACCATAATAGAAGTAACACGCTTGTATACATGTGACCACCTGGTTGTCAAAAGTGTACAGGCGGTACTTGGCACTTTCAGTAAAACACAATAGCCATGGTTGGTATTTTTTAGCTGATTTTAGTGAGGCAGCTTGCTTGTATCACAGTTTCATGACCATATAACTATTTCACATACCCCAAACCACTCATCTGAAGTTACAGCAAATCATGCTTAATAGCACAGAAGTTTGTTAAGTCAGATAAGCTTGCCTGGGAAGCCTTAAGTAAACTGATTTATCAATGTAACTAAAATGAAGTAATATACATAGTTTTACTTTCACCAGTTCGTTCAAAACATGTCAGAGAATTTATTAATTGAGGTACTGCGAGCTAACATCCAGTACCTCTGTGTAATCAGCCTGTCTATCCTGTATCTGTATGTTTGTGTCTTTATCACACCTTTTTCCTTTTTAGCTCTGTTGCCTTCTATGAAGTCACACAGCTTAAGGAGTGGGGAAAATTTCTTATCTGTCTGTCAACATTTCCTTTAAAAATCTTCTCCAAAACTACTAGTAATATATGTTTCAAATTTTATACAGAGGTAGATATAGAGGTGAGGAGGGGAATTGATCCTGTGATCCGTGACTGCTGGTTACATAAGCTTATGTAACACCAATCAGGAGGGGCATGAGAATGGTCTTTTGACCCTTTTGGTTGCTAGGCAAATGACTAAGTACTGATCAGATCAGATCCCATCCTCATCACTTACACAACAGTTTATTTGATGTAAAAGAGTTTGATGGACGGTGACCTTCATCTTATTTCAAGGTCACAGGCCCATCATCTCAATAACTCTGGAGTAAATGACGACAGTTTCATGATACTTGACACACATAAGCTATCAAAGGAAGTAGATGTGCACTATTATGGTTTCTTTGTAAATCGGATTGTTCCTTTTTTGACAATGATTGCCGACAATCATTGTCAAAAATATGAACTATCTGTGTTATTCTGTGATCGGTACGATCATGGGAAATGCGTAGTCATATCCTGTGGGTTGTAATTCGGTATTTTCTGTGCTTATTATTGTTGAAGCAACTGATGCCACTGGAGTGAGCGCCTCTATACTAAAGCTCCACATGAAAATGACGCTAAGCAAAGAGTGTGCATTTAAAATTTGGCTATTAATTTGGTCTTCTTAAAATAGATCTCAGTCACTGATGGGGATGCATGAATAAAAAAATAATAGACATGAAAGACAAATACGTTTATCACCTATATCATTGTGAATTTTAAATGTTTTTTGCAAAATTGGTGCTTAATTTCTTAAATGTTTCACTTTGTATTGTAGGCATGTATGTCAGCATTTTATTGCTTCATGGAAGCAGATCCAGACTGTGTATGGTTGATGCTGGTAGATCAGTACTGTCCCACAAGCTTGACACCTCCCCACCCCTACCTGCCACACATACAGGTGAGTAGACTGGAGGGTAGAGTAGATCCAGGCTGTATGGCTGATGCTGGTAGATCAGTACTGTCCCACAAGCTTGACTCCTCCCCACCCCTACCTGCTACACATACAGGTGAGTAGACTGGAGGGAAGAGTAGATCCAGGCTGTATGGTTCATGCTAGTTGACCAGTACTGTTCCACAAGCTTGACCCCTCCCCACCCCTACCTGCCACACATAAAGGTGAGTAGACTGGAGGGTAGAGTAGATCCAGGCTGTATGGCTGTATGGTTGATGCTGGTAGATCAGTACTGTCCCATAAGCTTGACACCTCCCCACCTCTACCTGCCACACATAAAGGTGAGTAGACTGGAGGGTAGAGTAGATCCAGGCTGTATGGCTGATGCTGGTAGATCAGTACTGTCCCACAAGCTTGACTCCTCCCCACCCCTACCTGCCACACATACAGGTGAGTAGACTGGAGGGTAGAGTAGATCCAGGCTGTATGGTTGATGCTGGTAGATCAGTACTCTCCCACAAGCTTGACTCCTCCCCACCCCTACCTGCCACACATACAGGTGAGTAGACTGGAGGGTAGAGTAGATCCAGGCTGTATGGTTGATGCTGGTAGATCAGTACTGTCCCATAAGCTTGACACCTCCCCACCCCTACCTGCCAGACATACAGGTGAGTAGACTGGAGGGAAGAGTAGATCCAGGCTGTATGGCTGATGCTAGTTGATCAGTACTCTCCCACAAGCTTGACACCTCCCCACCCCTACCTGCCACACATACAGGTGAGTAGACTGGAGGGTAGAGTAGATCCAGGCTGTATGGCTGATGCTGGTAGATCAGTACTGTCCCACAAGCTTGACACCTCCCCACCCCTACCTGCCACACATACAGGTGAGTAGACTGGAGGGTAGAGTAGATCCAGGCTGTATGGTTGATGCTGGTAGATCAGTACTGTCCCACAAGCTTGACACCTCCCCATCCCTACCTGCCACACATACAGGTGAGTAGACTGGAGGGTAGAGTAGATCCAGGCTGTATGGCTGATGCTGGTAGAGTTGATCCAGGCTGTATGGTTGATGCTGGTAGAGTAGATCCAGGCTGTATGGTTGATGCTGGTAGATCAGTACTCTCCCACAAGCTTGACTCCTCCCCACCCCTACCTGCCACACATACAGGTGAGTAGGTCCAGGCTGTATGGCTGATGCTAGTTGATCAGTACTGTCCCACAAGCTTGACACCTCCCCACCCCTACCTGCCACACATACAGGTGAGTAGACTGGTGGGTAGAGTAGATCCAGGCTGTATGGCTGATGCCGGTGTACACGTGTGCATGCCTACCTCATATGTTCAAAGGTTATTTAGAATAGATCATTTATAATAGGGGGATATTGGAAATGTCTAGTTGGAAATAATTATCATGTTTATCAGTTTGTTTGGGGGTTTTACATCACTGTCAACATTATTTCAGTCATTTCACATTGAGACCTTAACAGCCTTGCCTAAGAATATTCCCACCCCCACCCCCACTACCATTTTGATATTTACCTTGGATATTGCACACATGCACTCTTGGGGACCTTCCTCTGACCTGATTAGATAATGGCTGTGATTGGTCAATTTCTGTTGTCATGACTACCATGTTGCCAACTTGACTTGTGTGCATTATACAGTCAGAACAATTTGACATTTAGCATGTACACATGTACTTCTGATGCCTTTCCCCAATCTGAGTACTGATTGGTTGGTTTTTGTAGCCATGTTATTTAATGTGACAAAATAAAAGAATATGAACAAATAAATGTTCAATATTACGTATTACATTTCACTCTGCATGACATAATATTCAATTACTACCTCAGCCATCATTGCCATGTATTTAATACCAATTGAAATGGTCACGGGCCAGTAGCGCAGTTGGTTCAAGCGCCAGCTTATTAGCACCAGTTCCTCTGGTGATCCAAAGGTCGTGGGTTTGATCCCCGATCCCCGGCCGTTCAATTCATGACACAATTTCACACATGAGCTGAGGCCCTTGCCTAAAGGATTAACCCATTGTGACTGTGACTGAACTTGGGTTGTCATGTCAAGGACCTCCGACATGACAATTCAATGGGCTATTTCTGCTTCAAGTAGGTCCCATCATGAAATGACTGAAAGAATGTTAAATCACCAAAATATCATCAGATTTTAATTGACCAACATCAAGTTATAAACTGTAATTAGGTGTCTCGTTCATAAACTGAGCAATCAGTAAAACTGTGTTTTCACAGCTTACAAACATGACATTTGCTCAGTGCCTAGCATGTGCCACTTGGGTGGGAAGGTGTAAAAATGTTTCGGACCAAAGAGTGTATGCATACAAAGAGTATGTACACTAAACAGTATATGCAAAGAGTATACATGTGTACATGTGTCAGCCCTGCATTGCATGTGCAGACTATGCTTTAATTGCCGACATTTTGGTATATGGTTCAATTATGATGAAATAATTTATCATGACAATAAATAAGACAAAGTGTACAACTGCATATATTGAAATGGGCCATTGCCAAGATTTGGCATGACCTGAGTTTGAAAAAGGAGGGATGTTTGTCTATATTCCTGTTAGTCTCTGTTATTAGGTTATTTCAATTTTGAAGAAATAGTCAATTATAGTGCAAATGAATTGTTTCAGGTTGCTGGAAGCTGCACAAGGAATGAATATAGTGATAACATCAACATGCTGATGGAGATGTTAAGCTGACCCAACCAATAGATAAGAGACAAGGATACTGCACAAAGTGAGGTGACATCACAGAAGCTAGGCTGGCAACATTTAAACAAGTGACAAGGATACTGCACAAAGTGAGGTGACATCACAGAAGCTAGGCTGGCAACATTTAAACAAGTGACAAGGATACTGCACAAAGTGAGGTGACATCACAGAAGCTAGGCTGACAGCATTTAAACAAGTGACAAGGATACTGCACAAAGTGAGGTGTCATCACTGAGGCAGCAAATAAACAAGTGACAAGGATACTGCACAAAGTGAGGTGACACCAAAGAAGCTAGGCTGGCAGCATTTAATAAAGTGACAAGGATACTGCACAAAGTGAGGTGACATCACAGAAGCTAGGCTGACAGCATTTAAACAAGTGACAAGGATACTGCACAAAGTGAGGTGACATCACAGAAGCTAGGCTGGCAACATTTAAACAAGTGCGAGGATACTGCACAAAGTGAGGAGACATCACAGAAGCTAGGCTGGCAACATTTAAACAAGTGACAAGGATACTGCACAAAGTGAGGTGACATCACAGAAGCTAGGCTGACAGCATTTAAACAAGTGACAAGGATACTGCACAAAGTGAGGTGACATCACAGAAGCTAGGCTGGCAACATTTAAACAAGTGACAAGGATACTGCACAAAGTGAGGTGACATCACAGAAGCTAGGCTGACAGCATTTAAACAAGTGACAAGGATACTGCACAAAGTGAGGTGACATCACAGAAGCTAGGATGACAGCATTGAAACAAGTGACAAGGATACTGCACAAAGTGAGGTGACATCACAGAAGCTAGGCTGGCAGCATTTAAACAAGTGACAAGGATACTGCACAACGTGAGGTGACATCACAGAAGCTAGGCTGACAGCATTTAAACAAGTGACAAGGATACTGCACAAAGTGAGGTGACATCACAGAAGCTAGGCTGAAAGCATTTAAACAAGTGACAAGGATACTGCACAAAGTGAGGTGACATCACAGAAGCTAGGCTGGCAACATTTAAACAAGTGACTAGAATCCTGCACAAAGTGAGGTGACATCACAGAAGCTAGGCTGACAGCATTTAAACAAGTGACAAGGATACTGCACAAAGTGAGGTGACATCACAGAAGCTAGGCTGGCAACATTTAAACAAGTGACTAGAATACTGCACAAAGTGAGGTGACATCACAGAAGCTAGGCTGGCAACATTTAAACAAGTGACAAGGATACTGCACAAAGTGAGGTGACATCACAGAAGCTAGGCTGGCAACATTTAAACAAGTGACTAGAATACTGCACAAAGTGAGTGACATCACAGAAGCTAGGCTGGCAACATTTAAACAAGTGACAAGGATACTGCACAAAGTGAGGTAATATCACAGAAGCTAGGCTGACAGCATTTAAACAAGTGACAAGGATACTGCACAAAGTGAGGTGACATCACAGAAGCTAGGCTGACAGCATTTAAACAAGTGACAAGGATACTGCACAAAGTGAGGTGACATCACAGAAGCTAGTCTGACAGCATTTAAACAAGTGACAAGGATACTGCACAAAGTGAGGTGACATCACAGAAGCTAGGCTGGCAGCATATAAACAAGTGACAAGGATACTGCACAAAGTGAGGTGACATCACAGAAACTAGGCTGACAGCATTTAAACAAGTGACAAGGATACTGCACAAAGTGAGGTGACATCACAGAAGCTAGGCTGGCAGCATTTAAACAAGTGACAAGGATACTGCACAAAGTGAGGTGACATCACCGCGGGATATTACAGATATGATCTCCATTAAGAAAATTAAGGTGACAAACTTTAAGGTACAAATCCCTGTTTTAAGTGATATGGCCAATGCAACGACTGAAACTTTTCCTAAGCACCATGGGATAGTGCCATTGACCATCTGGAAAAACTATACAGTTATATGGCATGTTGTCACAGTGCATTATATACTTTAAAGGACAAAGATACTTTTGCAGTTTGGCATGACAGCAAGGGAAAAAAGAGTTAAATATTCCGAATGGTGACATCAAAGGAAGTATAAATACATGTACAGAATGGTATGAAATCAAAGGAAGTATAAATACATGTACAGAATGGTATGAAATCAAAGGAAGTATAAATACATGTACAGAATAGTATGAAATCAAAGGAATTATAAGTACATGCACAGAATGGTGTGATATCGAATGAAATATAAGTATTGTACAGAATGGTGTGATATCAAGGGAAATATAAGTATTGTACAGAATGGTGTGATGTCAAATGAAATATAAGTATTGTACAGAATGGTGTGATATTGGAGGAGTAAGAAGTTCATGAACAGAATGGTGCAATAATAAAAAAGATATATTAAGTCAAAGGAAATATAAGTAATGTACATGTAAGAGTTGAGTAAAATTTGGGACCAAGTTTAGCACTGTCCAAATCTACTAAAAAAGTATACAAAACATCATACGAGTACAATACTTATAAATCTGTTTGTTCCCTCTATGAAATCATGAACTGCTCCGACAACTATTTTTTCAAGAGATTTATTTTTTAGAATCCTGTAAAATGTTGTACAAGGTAAATTGTACATTAACAATTATTTTACCATGAGGAAAAGCCCTAACAGTGTTGAAGTTAAGACAAGTCATGAAATAAGACAAATTATCTTCTTTAGGGTGGCCACTCATATTTTTGTGAGTTGATCAACCCATGAGAATGAAGGTAAGCACCTAGAAGACTACACTTCATTCTTATTCTTGCCAAAGGAGGAAAATTATATTGTAGTTATGTTTGCCAAGATAATAATATTTACATGGCTTGGGATCATTTTGGCAATAAGCAGTCTTGAGGTGATCAAAATCAACAAGACATCTTAAAGGTGGATCAAGTAAATTCCATTCGCTCAATTTGCATGAGATGATTTAATTTAACAGTACAATCATTAGGATTGAAACCGGACTGATAAATAAAGAGCAAAAGATCTTTTTGAAAATAACTGAAAATAATGTATTGGCACTATAGCGAGTGCTGTTTTGATGAGATTGCATTATTCAATAAATCATGTGCAGTGTTATGGAAACAGACTTTTTATTTTGGTCAAACAAGACAGATTACTTACATCTATATCTGGTGTTCTATGTTCATTATGTGAACATCTTGGCAGGCTAAGTAAATGCAAACTCCATGAATTGTTATGATCAACTATAAGAGCCTTGTCAAGTACATGTTTGAACAAATGTCAGACCAAAACATGTTAGCTTTGACCCATATATTGAATGTGATTAAATGTTGTCAGTCAAGTTTTGACAATAATGATTGGCAGGCAGTTGAAAGGGTACATTATGATTTGATTTATTTATAATAATAATCTTTTCAGCACAATTACATGTTTGTACCACTAGAGGTCAGACCCACACATGTCACTTTTAACCCAGACTTTTAATGTAAACATTGTCAGTCAGACTTTAACTATAATGATGGACAGATGAAGAGTACAGCCAGTTGCCCAGTTCATACTCTAACACTTATGATTCATTACTCACAGAATATTCATTACTCACAGAACATCCTTGAACAGATGTTATGAATATGATGTTAGTGTTAATGTCTTTTTTATAAACCATGTGTAAATCTGGTATTTAATAATAATAATAATAATAATAATAATAATAATAATAATAATAATAATAATAATAATAATAATAATAATAATAATAATAATAATAATAATAATAATGATAATGATAATAATACCACAAAGATGTTGGTTAAATGAAATATGAAAAATAAAATTTTTGAAAAAAGAAATTACATAAATTAACAAAATGAAAGCATAAATACCTGGGGTCTTGCTATCAGCTCTCTTTTGTTGACCAGAGAGAAAATAGAGATGATACTTCTTCCTTCCTCAAAGTGGATTTCTTTTAGACCACCTACAGGATATGAAACAAACAGTGGAGTACAGGAATTAATACACATTTGACTCCATTTAAGTTCATTTATTCACAATGGCTACCTACATATAATTACTACTGTAAACCCTAATTCTATGATTATATTACAAACTTGTAAATTCAGAAGTAATTTATTTTGCTTTTTTGATCAGTGCATTAATTCGAGTAATATACTGTACTAGAATTGTATCAAAAGTTAAGTTCAGTAATTGTAATAAAAATGTCTCAATTTAGTCAATATCATCATGAATTTATTGTTCAAAACTGAAATATGTAAAAAATAATGTTAAATTAGGACAAAACTTTTATTTTCCTCAAAATGTAGTCTTTTATTTTCATCTTAATTATTTTCATAAAAGATATCATTTTTGTGAGTATTTAATCAATAGCAAACAAAAATATAATTTTAATATCTTCTGATGAAATATCAATAGTGATGTAGTAGAATTGTTATGAAATGCCCTTTTGATAAAATAAATTTGGTAAAGATGCTAAATTGTGTTTTGTAGTTCTGTATGTTATAAGTTTCTAGATATATTATGATAACCTATATTTGAAAATGTTTTGCTTATTAAACTCATATGTCAACTTATTTATGAAAATAGATATGTCATCGGGCACTTTTTTTTGTGTATCTGAAATTCAGCCATGTATATCAACGATGTACTGCAATACATTGACATACCTAAAGTATGTCAAAGTATTAGAATACATAGCTGATAAACAAGAAGGAGTGGCAACACCATGGAATGACATACAAATGTGACACTTCACAATTTGGTCAGGTAATGCTATAACAGCGAAAACCAATTCATGTCCTTCATGTAACTAGAGATTTTTGATCCTGAGATTTTTTATCTGTCTTGAAAACATGTTCCACATTAGCAGTTTGGCCAAGCCCTCCCCTCCTTGTCTAGCCATCATTGTCATTCTGCATGTTCTGCTAATTATATTGATGTAATGTTAATAGAGATTTACAAAATATTTACACTTTGATGGTTATATATATATTAATGAAAAGATTACCTTCACTTTCATGTTTCTTGATGATTTCAAACTTCCTGGAACACCACAATGCACCAGAGCATGAAATGTTGAGGGAAACACACTTCTTCTTGACACCTCTGACTTGACCCTGATAAGGGCACTTAAGGGATATAGCATATGGGAGCAAAAGGAAATAAAAACTATATTTCATATACTACTCTATACTTTATCATATAAATATGAGTGACATAAGTTTTGATATGACTGAGTTCCCATAACAGTACTGGAGAGAAGCACTTATGAGTTACATTATGGTGTATTAAGTGTTTCATATTGAAGACATCTACTGTCAAATTTGATGTTTAGTGATTCTGACATAGCTTCTGCAGTGATGGGGGGAAATCTTCTGTCATTCTGTTTGTCAACTTTGATAGTCTCCTCAGAAACTACTGGGCAGAGTCCTTAGCTATTAGGTCGGAGAGATGTATTTTTAGGGGACTAAATCAATCGATTTTCCGTTAGTCTCAGATCTTTTTGGATTTTGTTATGATCTTTTTCAAAGTCCTAATGGTAATCAATGGGTTGTTGAGGAAGCTGCCATTTTGAATAATCAAGTATTACCCAATGAGAATTGATATAACAAGTTGGGGCCAAATGTAATATGTAACATGCATTTTAATTGGTCAAAGGTATCATCTGTTGAAGTTTGCTTTGGCAAAGGATAAAATTGATCATTTATGAAGCAATTTCTAGAAAATGTTCCCAGACATTAAAAAAATCTCAGCATAGCTCTAAGGGCATTGGCTTATGTTATTAAGTTAAGTATTTTTTTCTGAAATATATGTGCAATTCTCAAAACCTTTTTTGGGTAGAATCTTTGTGAAAAATCAAAATAACTAGGTATCAAAGGAAGCCAAAATATTACAGTATTTTATTTACACAATTTAATTCATATCTGTCTTCAGTTTTTTATAGATTCATATCTGCAAAACAACTGATTTTTGTAGGTGAAAAATGTGATCTTGGACAACTTTGTACCTTGTATAATGGTGTTTTTCAATTCCATGGGGTGATTCTAAAACACATGGCCTAACTTTATTTTCTATTTCTGTAGATCAAACCACTGTGTGCATAACATGTCATTTGATGTTAAGACACTGGTTTTCCATCAGTAAGGTTGCTTTCTCGTTATGTTGACATTTCTTAGCTATTAAGCTATGTGAGGCACAGCTTCTGCAGCAATGCGGGTGAATTGAATGATCAGAGTTTTTGGCTAATTCTATCTATTTTCCATGGGGCTCAAAATTGTCTTCAACTCTTTATGACTTAATGAGAAAATCATAGCTATCACTGAGTTTCTAGGAGGTTGATCATGGCATTTTGAATAACATGACATATATCAGCCAATGAGAATCGAGATAACAAATCCTATTAATACGGGGAGAAGATGCATTCTGGAGCTCAAACACAAAATATCTAATTTGTTAAAGGGTACGTTTAACAGAGTTCATAAACATTTCATAAACATATATCAAATAGGGCTTAACATGATAGAAGATTTAAAGTGAGACTTGCATCTTTGTAATGAAAGACTAAATTTTAAAAATGAACTGTATTAAATTACAAATTGTCAATAGTAATAGTTTGTGTGTGCCTATGGTGGATGGTGTGCAGTAATTACCCAAATATTTACATATATAAAAAAGCATGAACGTGATCAGATAGGAAGGGTGACGAGATTTGAAAAAAATATATATTGCTGTGTAAGGTATTGGCTGCAATAAATTTGCCATTGACAAGAGTGTGTAATACCATTTTGGGTCATGACATAAATGACAATTTTCAATTATCATGGAGGACACTGCAGTGTCATGGGAGAAAGATAGATGGTGGTGCCACCTGATAGTTACATAAGGGGCCCACTGTCTGCTACAAGTATCTAATAGGTATGCAAAATACCTATAAATGTTGATGCAAATACAGGGTGGGTCTTTCGGATGGTTATAATACAGTAATCCCTGAGAATATAAACTGTTAATTACATTGATGAGTTCCACAGCTACACAGTGCTATATTCAACATCAGTTTATGATAGATAACACATAGTTAACTTTTGATACACATACAGGACATCACTTGGATGGCTCTGATTTGATAATCTCTGAGGATATAATAAGTTATGCATAGTGATAGTTTAGCAGCATAATGACATAAAAACCATTAGTATATACACTTGGACACTTTTTATCATTACAAAGATCATGGAATGTGCAATTTATATAATGCTGATAAATATTCTTACTTGTGGAGAAAGTTCATACCTTTAATACTTTTTGCAAACCTTGCTAGACTTTTCAGTTCATTTACATCCCTTCTGTTAAATAGTTTTCTCATGCTTAAAGTGTTTGGATGACGAGTATACTCCTCAGTGATATATCCGGCTCTGTCTTGTGTAAAGGCAGTACATTTAAAAATATAATGAAATTCATCCCTAATCTCTTGAGCTGTTAAAAGGGTTCATATTCTGTCCTGTTTCAGAGTATGTACATACCTGCCTGCTACTATGGGTAGGTAGTTGTTACATCTAAATTTACCTCGGGGTTTTGCAAGATTTGGCTCAAGTAAATTTAGGTATGTTTGAGCTGCTGTTTGAAGATACTGTAGGAGGAACAGCTGCTGATGCTGTCTATATTCTTGTGCCATTCAGAGGCATAATAACCATTTAGTTTAGTATTAAATATAGATTTCATCTTGCCTAAAGTCACAAGATCTGAAGGGATGTCTAATAAATGATCCAAATGGAGGGATTTAAGAGAGCCTTTTATATAGGCTAAACATTCAATTTAGGAGTCCAGCTATCTGCATTGGACCCACAAAAGATAAAACTGTACAATCCTGGGCAGATCTTATTATTTTCATCTGTCATCAGCAGAAAGTGAGCATCCTCTCTTTCACATATTTTTCATTTTAAATCTGCTAGAGCACCATGCCATTGACAGATGTAAGATGTGGTATTCAGCCTAATGAGCTGTTTACAGAAGTGGTTATGGAATACTTCCAGGCTATTAATGTGAGAGAAGCCCAACACTTCAGAGTCATACAACAGTATGGGACAGCTAATGGAATTGCACCAGTTGCCAGTGGAGCCTGGAATAGACTTTTAGATAGCTCTACTGACCTTTTAGGAACAAAATGGCAATGCACTTGAGTACCTGTCACAGCTAAACTCTGGAATGCCCTGCCCTTGGAAATGAACATTTCTGGGTCCTTTAAAAAGAGTTGTGTTTGCACTGTTCCGATCAACCCCTAACCCAAATAGTTGACGTGTCGGATATAAAAATTTAAAATGTAATTATGGCAAGCTCCTGTGTCACACATTTTGAAAAGAAAACATCAGCAAAAGGATCGATCATTGTGCAAAATGTAATTTTATGTTACCCACCAGTTATAACACCTATATCCTGCACTTTTGAGACTTGTAGTGGTGGCATGATGGTATTTTATCTGAATGTATACTGTAAAGATGTAAAATTTTAAGATTTTTCCGTTTTCAGAATATTTTGATTTCTAGGCATTCATTTCCAAGGATACCTGCTAAGATCCTACTCTGTGGTCAAAGAATGACGTCACAAAAAATATATATGCATTGTGTCTGCCTGTAGCAGTGCTGAACTTTCTCATACTTATGATGGGCAGCCAGGAATGATAGCAGATGTCATTGCACATATGGGAGAATATTTTTCAGTTATTTAAGATGATAGGGTGAAGATATGGATTATCACATGTAACAGAAATTATAGTGAAGAATAAATCTCGATCTTTTGACAATGTACAAACACATACATTTTTCTTTTTGGCTTCATGTTGAAGTTTGTGTGCAATCAGCACTAAAAATCATTAATAGAACAAAAAAGGTTGTTCATAAAATATTTCCAATGTTTTATTTAGTAACTCGGGTAAAACAGTTGCAGAATATATATGGACAAACTTCATTAGAGGGCAACATGGTAAACTTATTTTGTGTGTGCCTTCAGTGGACAGTTTGGTTAATGGATATATGCATGCATCATGCAGCTTAAATCACTACACAGGTAGATCAACACTTTGATATTCCAATATAAATTTGGGGAAGAACTGTTAAACACAAATAAAATATTTTTACCACAAAGTGGAAATCCATCCTTTGCAGTCCAGTTTTATGACCCAATGTCATAAAAAAGTGCACCAAAATGAATTATCATGGATATTTTCCAATATTTACAATACTAATATCAAGATCTAATATTGTGTAAGGTGAATGTAGTGAGAATAAATGTCATTTGTAGTGTTTTGCAGAATATCTCAAATAGCTGATTTTGAAAATTAGCTAATGTGACCTTGACAATAGCTCAAGGCCACCCAACATCAAGCTTATTCATACGTTGATCACATCTACAAAGTTATGTCAATATTGCTGTATTTTGTCAGAAAATAGAGCATTCATAAGTGAAGTTGCTCATGTACCAGTCATGACCTTGAACTTGGCCCAAGGTCACAAAAAGTTCAGCCTATATATTACCATCTTATAGTATCTACATATAATGTACTCCCTATTCCTAAGCATAACTGAATGATAAAGGAAACAAGTGCTGCGGCAGCAGACGTGATGGAAATGGAGCAAGAACATAAAGTCAGCTTTTGCTGCCGTAAAAAGTACATCTATTTATCTACATACATGTACATGTCTATCTCTGATTTCCCGTATAAAAAAAGCATTTCTCCTGTGAATTAGATCAGACAGCAGAGTGCAGAAGGAAATGCAATACAGAATAAAAAAGCTAGATCTTTAGATGAAGTCAGATATCAACCAGTGCAATGTATAGGGTTTTAAGGAATCTGTAGCCATGTCTACTATTATTATTGACACCAAAGGGTATTACAGTACCTTTTGTGTCATTCGTCACAAGATATCAAGTCTTAATTTTCAACATAATTAATGTTCAATGTTTTTAGCATTTAAACCTGTAATTTGTTATAATAAAGAAATGAGATCAGTAGCATGTGACAGGTAAACACGGGTAAAATGGACCTTTTTTTTTACCTCAGATGAGGCTCAATGCAGTCTAGCACTATTTGCTGTCATTCCAGCAATATTCAAAGAACAATACCTTTCATGACATCATAAGCATATTGCCATACTCTCATGATATCATTTTACCTCGCAGTGGCTCTATACTAACGCTCCACATGAAAATGACGCTAAGCAAAGAGCATGCTTTTAAAATTTGGCTATTAATTTGGTCTTCTTCAAATAGATCTCAGTCACTGATGGGGATGCATGAATAAAAAAATAATAGACATGAAAGACAAATACGTTTATCACCTATATCATTGTGAATTTTAAATGTTTTTTGCAAAATTGGTGCTTAATTTCTTAAATGTTTCACTTTGTATTGTAGGCATGTATGTCAGCATTTTATTGCTTCATTGAAGCAGATCCAGACTGTGTATGGTTGATGGTGGTAGATCAGTACTGTCCCATAAGCTTGACACCTCCCCACCCCTACCTGCCACACATACAGGTGAGTAGATTGGAGGGTAGAGTAGATCCAGGCTGTATGGCTGATGCTGGTAGATCAGTACTGTCCCACAAGCTTGACACCTCCCCATCCCTACCTGCCACACATACAGGTGAGTAGACTGGAGGGTAGAGTAGATCCAGGCTGTATGGTTGATGCTAGTAGATCAGTACTGTCCCATAAGCTTGACACCTCCCCACCCCTACCTGCCACACATACAGGTGAGTAGACTGGAGGGTAGAGTAGATCCAGGCTGTATGGCTGATGCTGGTAGATCAGTACTCTCCCACAAGCTTGACTCTTCCCCACCCCTACCTGCCACACATACAGGTGAGTAGACTGGAGGGTAGAGTAGATCCAGGCTGTATGGTTGATGCTGGTAGATCAGTACTGTCCCATAAGCTTGACACCTCCCCACCCCTACCTGCCACACATACAGGTGAGTAGACTGGAGGGTAGAGTAGATCCAGGCTGTATGGTTGATGCTTGTTGATCAGTACTCTCCCACAAGCTTGACTCCTCCCCACCCCTACCTGCCACACATACAGGTGAGTAGACTGGAGGGTAGAGTAGATCCAGGCTGTATGGCTGTTGCTGGTAGATCAGTACTCTCCCACAAGCTTGACACCTCCCCACCCCTACCTGCCACACATATAGGTGAGTAGACTGGAGGGTAGAGTAGATCCAGGTTGTATGGTTGATGCTTGTTGATCAGTACTCTCCCACAAGCTTGACTCCTCCCCACCCCTACCTGCCACACATACAGGTGAGTAGACTGGAGGGTAGAGTAGATCCAGGCTGTATGGCTGATGCTGGTAGATCAGTACTCTCCCACAAGCTTGACTCCTCCCCACCCCTACCTGCCACACATACAGGTGAGTAGACTGGAGGGTAGAGTAGATCCAGGCTGTATGGTTGATGCTTGTTGATCAGTACTCTCCCACAAGCTTGACTCCTCCCCACCCCTACCTGCCACACATACAGGTGAGTAGACTGGAGGGTAGAGTAGGTCCAGGCTGTATGGTTGATGCCGGTGTACACGTGTACATGCCTACCTCATATGTTCAAAGGTTATTTAGAATAGATCATTTATAATAGGGGGATATTGGAAATGTCTTGTTGGGAATAATTATCATGTTTATCAGTTTGTTTGGGGGTTTTACATCACTTTCAACATTATTTCAGTCATTTCACATTGAGACCTTAACAGCCTTGCCTAAGAATATTCCCACCCCCACCCCCACCACCATTTTGATATTTACCTTGGATATTGCACACATGCACTCTTGGGGACCTTCCTCTGATCTGATTAGATAATGGCTGTGATTGGTCAATTTCTGTTGCCATGACTACCGTGTTGCCAACTTGACTTGTGTGCATGATACAGTCAGACCAGTTTGACATTTAGCATGTACACATGTACTTCAGGGGACCTTTCCCCAATCTGAGTACTGATTGGTTGGTTTTTGTAGCCTTGTTATTTAATATGACAAAATAAAAGAATATGAACAAATAAATGTTCAATATCACGTATTACATTTCACTCTGCATGACATAATATTTAATTACTACCTCAGCCATCATTGCCATGTATTTAATACCAATTGAAATGGTCACGGGCCGTAGCGCAGTTGGTTCAAGCGCCAGCTTATTAGCACCAGTTCCTCTGGTGATCCAAAGGTCCTGGGTTTGATCCCCGATCCCCGGCCGTTCAATTCATGACACAATTTCCCACATGAGCTGAGGCCCTTGCCTAAAGGGTTAACCCATTGTGACTGTGACTGAACTTGGGTTGTCATGTCCAGGACCTCCGACATGACAATTCAATGGGCTATTTCTGCTTCAAGTAGGTCCCATCATGAAATGACTGAAAGAATGTTTTAAATCACCAAAATATCATCAGATTTTAATTGACCAACATCAAGTTTTAAACTGTAATCAGGTGTCTCATTCATAAACTGAGCAATCAGTAAAACTGTGTTTTCACAGCTTACAAACATGACATTTGCTCAGTGCCTAGCATGTGCCACTTGGATGGGAAGGTGTAAAAATGTTTCGGACCAAAGAGTGTATGCATACAAAGAGTATGTACACTAAAGAGTGTATGCAAAGAGTATACACGTGTACATGTGTCAGCCCTGCATTGCATGTGCAGACTATGCTTTAATTGCCGTCATTTTGGTATATGGTTCAATTATGATGTAATAATTTATTATGACAATAAATAAGACAAAGTGTACAACTGCATATATTGAAAAGGGCCATTGCCAAGATTTGGCATGACCTGAGTTTGAAAAAGGAAGGTTGTTTGTCTATATTCCTGTTAGTCTCTGTTATTAGGTTATTTCAATTTTGAAGAAATAGTCAATCATAGTGCAAATGAAGTTTCAGGTTGCTGGAAGCTGCACAAGGAATGAATATAGTGATAACATCAACATGCTGATGGAGAGGTTAAGCTGACCCAACCAATAGATAAGAGACAAGGATACTGCACAAAGTGAGGTGACATCACAGAAGCTAGGCTGACAGCACTTAAATAAGTGACAAGGATACTGCACAAAGTGAGGTGACATCACAGAAGCTAGGCTGACAGCATTTAAACAAGTGACAAGGATACTGCACAAAGTGAGGTGACATCACAGAAGCTAGGCTGGCAGCATTTAAACAAGTGACTAGAATCCTGCACAAAGTGAGGTGACATCACAGAAGCTAGGCTGACAGCATTTAAACAAGTGACAAGGATACTGCACAAAGTGAGGTGACATCACAGAAGCTAGGCTGGCAGCATATAAACAAGTGACAAGGATACTGCGCAAAGTGAGGTGACATCACAGAAACTAGGCTGACAGCATTTAAACAAGTGACAAGGGTACTGCACAAAGTGAGGTGACATCACAGAAACTAGGCTGACAGCATTTAAACAAGTGACAAGGATACTGCACAAAGTGAGGTGACATCACAGAAGCTAGGCTGACAGCATTTAAACAAGTGTCTAGAATACTGCACAAAGTGAGGTGACATCACAGAAACTAGGCTCACAGCATTTAAACAAGTGACAAGGATACTGCACAAAGTGAGGTGACAGCGCAGAAGCTAGGCTGGCAGCATTTAAACAAGTGACAAGGATACTGCACAAAGTGAGGTGACATCACAGCGGGATATTACAGATATGATCTCCATTAAGAAAATTAAGGTGACAAACTTTAAGGTACAAATCCCTGTTTTAAGTGATATGGCCAATGCAAAGACTGAAACTTTTCCTAAGCACCATGGGATAGTGCCATTGACCATCTGGAAAAACTATACAGTTATATGGCATGTTGTCGCAGTGCATTATATACTTTAAAGGACAAAGATACTTTTGCAGTTTGGCATGACAGCAAGGAAAAAAAGAGTTAAATATTCCGAATGGTGACATCAAAGGAAGTATAAATACATGTACAGAATGGTATGAAATCAAAGGAAGTATAAATACATGTACAGAATGGTATGAAATCAAAGGAAGTATAAATACATGTACAGAATGGTATGAAATCAAAGGAATTATAAATACATGTACAGAATAGTATGAAATCAAAGGAATTATAAGTACATGCACAGAATGGTGTGATATCAAATGAAATATAAGTATTGTACAGAATGGTGTGATATTGGAGGAGTAAGAAGTTCATGAACAGGATGGTGCAATAATAAAAAAGATATATTAAGTCAAAGGAAATATAAGTAATGTACATGTAAGAGTTGAGTAAAATTTGGGACCAAGTTTAGCACTGTCCAAATCTACTAAAAAAGTATACAAAACATCATACGAGTACAATACTTATAAATCTGTTTGTTCCCTCTATGAAATCATGAACTGCTCCGACAACTATTTTTTCAAGAGATTTATTTTTTAGAATCCTGTAAAATGTTGTACAAGGTAAATTGTACATTAACAATTATTTTACCATGAGGAAAAGCCCTACCAGTGTTGAAGTTAAGACAAGTCATGAAATAAGACAAATTATCTTCTTTAGGGTGGCCACACATATTTGCGTGAGTTGATCAACCCATGAGAATGAAGGTAAGCACCTAGAAGACTACACTTCATTCTTATTCTTGCCAAAGGAGGAAAATTATATTATAGTTATGTTTGCCAAGAAAATTATGTTTGCATGGCTTGGGATCATTTTGGCAATAGGCAGTCTTGAGGTGATCAAAATCAACAAGACATATTAAATATGGATCAAGTAAATTCCATTCGCTCAATTTGCATGAGATGATTTAATTTAACAGTACAATCATTAGGATTGAAACCGGACTGATAAATAAAGAGCAAAAGATCTTTTTGAAAATAACTGAAAATAATGTATTGGCACTATATCGAGTGCTGTTTTGATAAGATTGCATTATTCAATAAATCATGTGCAGTGTTATAGAAACAGACTTTTTATTTTGGTCAAACAAGACAGATTACTTACATCTATATCTGGTGTTCTATGTTCATTATGTGAACATCTTGGCATGCTAAGTAAATGCAAACTCCATGAATTGTTGTGATCAACTATAAGAGCCTTGTCAAGTACATGTTTGAACCAATGTCAGACCAAAACATGTTAGCTTTGACCCATATATTGAATGTGATTAAATGTTGTTAGTCAAGTTTTGACAATAACGATTGGCAGGCAGTTGAAAGGGTACATTATGATTTGATTTATTTATAATAATAATCTTTTCTGCACGATTACATGTTTGTACCACAAGAGGTCAGACCCACACATGTCATTTTTCAGTCAGACTTTAACTATAATGATGGACAGATGAAGAGTACAGCCAGCTGCCCGGTTCATACTCTAACACTTATGATTCATTACTCACAGAATATTCATTACTCACAGAACATCCTTGAACAGATGTTATGAATATGATGTTAGTGTTAATGTCTTTTTTATAAACCATGTGTAAATCTGGTATTTGGAAATTATAATAATGAAGATGATGATGCTGATGATGATGATGATGATGATGATGATGATGATGATGATGATGATGATGATGATGATGATGATGAAAACAACAACAACAACAATAATAACAATAATAACAATAATACCACAAAGACGTTGGTTAAATGAAATATGAAAAATACAATTTTTGATAAAAGAAATTACATAAATTAACAAAATGAAAGCATAAATACCTGTGGTCTTGATATCAGCACTCTTTTGTTGACCAGAGAAAAAATAGAGATGATACTTCTTCCTTCCTTAAAGTGGATTTCATTTAGACCACCTACAAGATATGATACAAACAGTGGAGTACAGGAATTAATACACCCTTGACTCCATTTAAGTTCATTTATTCACAATGGCTACCTACATATAATTACTACTGTAAACCCTAATTCTATGATTATATTACAAACTTGTAAATTCAGAAGTAATTTATTTTGCTATTTTGATCAGTGCATTAATTCGAGTAATATACTGTACTAGAATTGTATCAAAAGTTAAGTTCAGTAATTGTAATAAAAGTGTCTCAATTTAGTCAATATCATCATGAATTTATTGTTCAAAACTGAAATATGTAAAAAATAATGTTAAATTAGGACAAAACTTTTATTTTCCTCAAAAAGATATCATTTTTTTGAGTATTTAATCAATAGCAAACAAAAATATAATTTTAATATCTTCTGATGAAATATCAATAGTGATGTAGTAGAATTGTTATGAAATGCCCTTTTGATAAAATAAATTTGGTACAGATGCTAAATTGTGTTTTGTAGTTCTGTATGTTATAAGTTTCTAGATATATTATGATAACCTATATTTGAAAATGTTTTGCTTATTAAACTCATATGTCAACTTATTTATGAAAATAGATATGTCATCGGGCACTTTTTTTTGTGTATCTGAAATTCAGCCATGTATATCAACGATGTACTGCAATACATTGACATACCTAAAGTATGTCAAAGTATTAGAATACATAGCTGATAAACAAGAAGGAGTGGCAACACCATGGAATGACATACAAATGTGACACTTCACAATTTGGTCAGGTATTGCTATAACAGCGAAAACCAATTCATGTCCTTCATGTAGCTAGAGATTTTTAATCCTGAGATTTTTTATCTGTCTTGAAAACATGTTCCACATTAGCAGTTTGGCCAAGCCCTCCCCTCCTTGTCCAACCATCGTTGTTATTCTGTATGTTGTCATTCTGCATGTTCTGCTAATTATATTGATGTAATGTTAATAGAGATTTACAAAATATTTACACTTTGATGATTACATATATTAATGAAAATATTACCTTCACTTTCATAGGTTTCTTGATGATTTCAAACTTCCTGGAACACCACAATGCACCAGAGCATGAAATGTTGAGGGAAACACACTTCTTCTTGACACCTCTGACTTGACCCTGATAAGGGCACTTAAGGGATATAGCATATGGGAGCAAAAGGAAATAAAAACTATATTTCATATACTACTCTATACTTTATCATATAAAAAATGAGTGACATAAGTTTTGATATGACTGAGTTCCCATAACAGTACTGGAGAGAAGCACTTATGAGTTACATTATGGTGTATTAAGTGTTTCATATTGAAGACATCTACTGTCAAATTTGATGTTTAGTGATTCTGACATCTGGTGTTATATTAGTTCATTATCTTTTTTACTATATCCACCATAGCTTCTGCAGTGATGGGGGGAAATCTTCTGTCATTCTGTTTGTCAACTTTGATAGTCTCCTCAGAAACTACTGGGCAGAGTCCTTAGCTATTAGGTCGGAGAGATGTATTTTTAGGGGACTAAATCAATTGATTTTCCGTTAGTCTCAGATCTTTTTGGATTTTGTTATGATCTTTTTCAAAGTCCTAATGGTAATCAATGGGTTGTTGAGGAAGCTGCCATTTTGAATAATCAAGTATTACCCAATGAGAATTGATATAACAATTTGGGGCCAAATGTAATATGTAACATGCATTTTAATTGGTCAAAGGTATCATCTGTTGAAGTTTGCTTTGGCAAAGGATAAAATTGATCATTTATGAAGCAATTTCTAGAAAATGTTCCCAGACATTAAAAAAATCTCAGCATAGCTCTAAGGGCATTGGCTTATGTTATTAAATTTAGTATTTTTTTTCTGAAATATATGTGCAATTCTCAAAACCTTTTTTGGGTAGAATCTTTGTGAAAAATCAAAATAACTAGGTATCAAAGGAAGCCAAAATATTACAGTATTTTATTTACACAATTTAATTCATATCTGTCTTCAGTTTTTTATAGATTCATATCTGCAAAACAACTGATTTTTGTAGGTGAAAAATGTGATCTTGGACAACTTTGTACCTTGTATAATGGTGTTTTTCAATTCCATGGGGTGATTCTAAAACACATGGCCTAACTTTATTTTCTATTTCTGTAGATCAAACCACTGTGTGCATTTCATGTCATTTGATGTTAAGACACTGGTTTTCCATCAGTAAGGTTGCTTTCTCATTATGTTGACATTTCTTAGCTATTAAGCTATGTGAGGCACAGCTTCTGCAGCAATGCGGGCGAATTGAATGATCAGAGTTCTTGGCTAATTCTATCTATTTTCCATGGGGCTCAAAATTGTCTTCAACTCTTTATGACTTAATGAGAAAATCATAGCTATCACTGAGTTTTCTAGGAGGTTGATCATGGCATTTTGAATAACATGACATATATCAGCCAATGAGAATCGAGATAACAAATCCAATTAATACGGGGAGAAGATGCATTCTGGAGCTCAAACACAAAATATCTAATTTGTTAAAGGGTACGTTTAACAGAGTTCATAAACATTTCATAAACATATATCAAATAGGGCTTAACATGATAGAAGATTTAAAGTGAGACTTGCATCTTTGTAATGAAAGACTAAATTTTAAAAATGAACTGTATTAAATTACAAATTGTCAATAGTAATAGTTTGTGTGTGCCTATGGTGGATGGTGTGCAGTAATTACCCAAATATTTACATATATAAAAAAGCATGAACGTGATCAGATAGGAAGGGTGACGAGATTTGAAAAAAATATATATTGCTGTGTAAGGTATTGGCTGCAATAAATTTGCCATTGACAAGAGTGTGTAATACCATTTTGGGTCATGACATAAATGACAATTTTCAATTATCATGGAGGACACTTCAGTGTCATGGGAGAAAGATAGATGGTGGTGCCACCTGATAGTTACATTAGGGGCCCACTGTCTGCTACAAATATCTACCGGTAATAGGTATGCAAAATACCTATAAATGTTGATGCAAATACAGGGTAGGTATTTCGGATGGGTATAATTCAGTAATCCTTCAGAATATAAACTGTTATTTACATTGATGAGTTCCACAGCTACACAGTGCTATATTCAACATCAGTTTATGATAGATAACACATAGTTAACTTTTGATACACATACAGGACATCACTTGGATGGCTCTGATTTGATAATCTCTGAGGATATAATAAGTTATGCATAGTGATAGTTTAGCAGCATAATGACATAAAAACCATTAGTATATACACTTGGACACTTTTTATCATTACAAAGATCATGGAATGTGCAATTTATATAATGCTGATAAATATTCTTGCTTGTGGAGACAGTTCATACCTTTAATACTTTTTGCAAACCTTGCTGGACTTTTCAGTTCATTTACATCCCTTCTGTTAAATAGTTTTCTCATGCTTAAAGTGTTTGGATGACGAGTATACTCCTCAGTGATATATCCGGCTCTGTCTTGTGTAAAGGCAGTACATTTAAAAATATAATGAAATTCATCTCTAATCTCTTGAGCTGTTGAAAGGGTTCATATTCTGTCCTGTTTCAGAGTATGTACATACCTGCCTGCTACTATGGGTAGGTAGTTGTTACATCTAAATTTACTTCGGGCTTTTGCGAGATTTGGCTCAAGTAAGTTTTGGTATGTTTGAGCTGCTGTTTGACGATTCTGTAGGAGGAACAGCTGCTGAGGCTGTCTATATTCTTGTGCCATTCAGAGGCATAACAATCATTTAGTTTAGTATTAACTATAGATTTCATCTTGCCTAAAGTCACAAGATCTGAAGGAATGTCTAATAAATGATCCAAATGGAGGGATTTAAGAGAGCCTTTTATATAGGCTAAACATTCAATTTAGGAGTCCAGCTATCTGCATTGGACCCACAAAAGATAAAACTGTACAATCCTGGGCAGATCTTATTATTTACATATGTCATCAGCAGAAAGTGAGCATCCTCTCTTTCACATATTTTTCATTTTAAATCTGCTGAAGCACCATGACATTGACAGATGTAAGATGTGGTATTCAGCCTAATGAGCTGTTTACAGAAGTGGTTATGGAATACTTCCAGGCTATTAATGTGAGAGAAGCCCAACACCTCAGAGTCATACAACAGTATGGGACAGCTAATGGAATTGCACCAGTTGCCAGTGGAGCCTGGAATAGACTTTAAGATAGCTCTACTGACCTTTTAGGAACAAAATGGCAATGCACCTGAGTACCTTTCACAGCTAAACTCTGGAATGCCCTGCCCTTGGAAATGAACATTTCTGGGTCCTTTAAAAAGAGTTGTGTTTGCACTGTTCCGATCAACCCCTAACCCAAATAGTTGACGTGTCGGATATAAAAATTTAATTATGGCAAGCTCCTGTGTCACACATTTTGAAAAGAAAACATCAGCAAAAGGATCGATCATTGTGCAAAATGTAATTATATGTTACCCACCAGTTATAACACCTTATCTCCTGCACTTTTGAGACTTGTAGTGGTGGCATGATGGTATTTTATCTGAATGTATACTGTAAAGATGTAAAATTTTAAGATTTTTCCGTTTTCAGAATATTTTGATTTCTAGGCATTCATTTCCAAGGATACCTGCTAAGATCCTACTCTGTGGTCAAGGAGATGACGTCACAAAAAATATATATGCATTGTGTCTGCCTGTAGCAGTGCTGAACGTTCCTTATACTTATGATGGGCAGCCAGGAATGATAGCAGATGTCATTGCACATATGGGAGAATATTTTTCAGTTATTTTAGATGATAGGGTGAAGATATGGATTATCACATGTAACAGAAATTATAGTGAAGAATAAATCTCGATCTTTTGACAATGTACAAACACATACATTTTTCTTTTTGGCTTCATGTTGAAGTTTGTGTGCAATCAGCACTAAAAATCATTAATAGAACAAAAAAGGTTGTTCATAAAATATTTCCAATGTTTTATTTAGTAACTCGGGTAAAACAGTTGCAGAATATATATGGACAAACTTCATTAGAGGGCAACATGGTAAACTTATTTTGTGTGTGCCTTCAGTGGACAGTTTGGTTAATGGATATATGCATGCATCATGCAGCTTAAATCACTACACAGGTAGATCAACACTTTGATATTCCAATATAAATTTGGGGAAGAACTGTGAAAATCCATCCTTTGCAGTCCATGTTTTCCCCCAATAAATGCACATTGATGTTTAATAGCAAATGACTCTCCTAGATTCTGATTGGAATGATTGAATGATTCAATTTGCATAAACGTTGCATGCTAAAATCCAATATCCTCTGATTGGAATGATCATTCTTTAGTGTCACAATACAAATTTTCTCTCAAAGTTCTTGCCTTGATTATGCTAAAAAAATGAAGGCATAATGTTAAATCTCTGGCCTTCCTATTGAGAAATATTACATGTAAAAAAAATGGTTTAGATTTATGATAAAATAAAGATTCTGTCCCCGGTTTGGCCGTGACAAAAGTGAACACAAGGAGAAGTCGACCCTGGTCATTCCATTACTGCTCACAACTCATGAAATATCTTTTAATAAGATTATTTTACTTTGAAAGTGAAATTAAAGTTGACAAAAAAGTAGAAAGTAGGAAATTTGATAATAATCACATGGAAGAACAGGCACAATTGAACAAGGTAATGTCGAACAGGCCACAATTGAAGAGGCATCCCGGAACAAAATATGGTCCAAGAAGATCCTATCTTAAACAGCCAGTCCCTGTCAAATTAGCATTTAGTCAGAGGCTTGTCTTGGATCCATTACGACTAACAGATTTGATCAGAGCATGAAGTACACTGCATGCAATTGATTATTCTTGATGCCTGATTGATTAAATTTTAACAGACTAAGGCATTTCTTTGCTCCTAAAATATGTAATGAATTGGAAAAATGTGGAATAATTAATGAATACCTGGGAACAATTCTCTGATAATGAACTCATTGTTGTGTCAAGTACAGATAACATTTTTGTCTGTTTTGAATTTTATTAATAGACTTCTGTAAGATTTTAGTTCAAAATGGATGATGTAATTATGAAGATTGTTACAAGTCTAGTAAGTTGTTTTAGGGTTAAGAATTATAAACAAATATAAATCAAACAGTTGTAAAAACATGCAAGAAAAGAATGTATGTTATCTGATAATTTCAGACATATTTCATCCCTCTAATAACCAATGTTTTTCTGGGGTGTTTGCACTCCACCATCATATTTAAAATTGGTAGAGACCTTTTAAATGAGATATAAAAGGTCACATGTCCAATATCTTGCTAGAGCGATTCCAAAAACAGTGACATCTTTTCTGTGAGTAATCATTGTTGATTTAGCAATGATATCGCTTATCTGACATTAACACTCAGTTAAGGTTTCACCAGCAAATGTCGGGAGCCATGTAACCGTAACTGCAACAGCCCATAACCAAATAATCTTTATGGCAATATTTGGTTGTGTAAAATGATGAAATATTGTTAACGAATTTAAAACAAATTGTAAAGTTTGACCAAATTCATTATGCAATACCTAATATGCATAAATTCATCAATAGTGGAATTCAATCACAGTGAGATTGCTTTCTTTCAGGCAGAACCAAATTTACAACTTTACTTTCAGATTTTTAAATATCTTTCCAGATGAATTACTGCCCTTGATTCACAAATTGTGGCCCCCTTTCGTACGAAGGCTTCAAGATGATGAAACTCTGATCACAATAGAGGTAATGTCACATATTTTTGCTTCATTAATTTAATGCCTGATGTTAATAAGGAACTGAACCTTTAAGAAAAGTAAGGTACTGCTGTCACGATGGTTATGTGTGGCCAGCAAGTTTTTACAAAGTTCACTTGTATTATATGTTCACTATCCTTGATCAAGTAATGTCTATGATATGTATAGATCCAGCTTGCATTTGTGTGCATCTTAAATAATTATTAACAGACTTTTTCCTCTCTTGTTTGATAAATGTTTCTTTTGAGACACTCAAGGTAATCTTTATTTTTACGACAATGATTCTTGTGATACGTTTGTCACAAGCCACCTAGTTTTCTTGTGTGTTCACTGGCAACCATCAGGCAACCACAATTATTGTCCAGTGGTGACACTTCACCAGAGATTAGTGCCAAACATGGAGAGAACTTTTTAAATGGAGCTATTTATTAATCCGGAATGTTGGATCTGACTAACAATCTCTCAAGTGGCAGACCTTTATTCTCTAATTTGGTCTAAAAAATTCTGAAATATTTCCATTTCACTATATCGTAAAGTAGGTTTTCCAAATCCAAAGTAATATGTGTGTTCAGCATACAACCTTTTGATTTGATCAATTCCTACACTGAGAGCTAGTTTCTGTATCTTCCTCAAAAGATCCTCTGTGAGAGAGAGAGATGTATTACCAAACTTAATAGCTGTCTCCCCCTGTACATCATCTATGACCAAGAGAGATATATCTCCTACTACCACATGTTCTGAGCATCTATAGAAACAGGTCCATGCCTCTGGTGCAGGTTGATTGATCTGTGGCATTTCATCAGTATTACACTCATGCTCTGCATCATGAGAGAGAAATAATTGTAGGTTACCTTCCAGCTCATAAAATAGGGCATTCTTCAGATCATATGACTTAACTTTTGATACGGTAGCCTTCCCTGTCAGGTGAGGGATGTTGTGTATGATCTTGAGAAGCATGTATGTCAGCCTGGGCACTGGTGGAAGACTCTTCATGATGTGCTGCTCACGGGCATATGCCGAGATCTTCCAGCCATTGGGTAACAGCAGAGCATGACAGTCGGTCTGCAGATTGTGCCCACATAGGAGGGCAGAGGATTTCTTGCTCCCTTCAGGTGCCCACCCTTCCAGGGATATGACAAAGGCAAGATCTAACTTAATCATCATGCCCGTTGGGCTCCAAATAAGGAATGTATCAGTGGTTTCACTATCAATATAATGCCAGAAGAAATTTAAACTGTTATATAGTTGTCTGTTGCTCAGTGATTCATACAACAATCTATAGCAGTGACTATACAAGCTTCGTGGGTTAAGTTTCCCATCTGTAATGAACTCATTCCAAGCACTAGCTTGTGTCTCATCTTTTATCAACATGAGCTTTTGTATCCCAGATTCCTGAGCTTGTACAATACTGTTGAGGCCTGTGATATGCATTTGCATGTCAAACTCATCAGGTAGACCCACTTTGGTTCGCTCAGCCACACTCCCGGCCAGCTCTAAGGTCAGTTCCAGCCTCGGGTCCTTCCTGTTCATCTCACATATTACTCTCCTCATCAACTCCTTTGTCTCATTCTCAATTGTCTTGTATTCAGGATCCTGTGAGATGATTCCAAGTCCAGGGGTGGTAAGTAAGTCAAAGATCAAGTGAAGTCCTCGTCTAAAATAGATAATTATAAATTTACATTTTGAAAAGTTATGACCATTAAGACCATGTAAAGTTGATCAACAACAAACTATCTGCAATTTTCAGTAAAATATTTTTTAAAAAGGTAAAATTATGTGAAACATTTTCACATGAAAACTATTGCATATGTAGTTTAAAAATAGGTTGATTATAATAAGGAGGAGTGCCATCTGATTTCACTTTCAGCTCTGCTGACTTCTTTGAAGCTGTAGAACTTTAGGAGTGGGGAAAATGTGTGACCATCCATCTGTCAATATTTTCTTTGCAAATGTCTTCTCCAAAACTAGCAGGATTACATGTATATGTTTTAAATTTTATACATAGGTAGATATTGAGGTGAAGATTCAGATTCCTTCAAATCTTAGTGATATCACCGTGGCCTTGAGGTCACAAATTTGGTATGGAAAATATCTCAACAACTACTTGTAGGAGGAAATTAAATTTCAAAATCAGCAATATGTTATATTTTACAGATATAGCATTTATTGCCCATAAACCTATCTTACATTTTTTTTAATAATCAATGTAACTAGGACACAGTGACCTATTTTATAGGTAACAACCACCAAAATGTGGGGATGGTGAACATTATATTATATTATTATTTCATTGTCTGTGGCATCTGTTGTAATAATTAGGGCATAACACCGGTACGCGATATTATCGATATACCGGTATACAGACATCGATATGATAACCGGTATTGTCATACTGGTGCTTCGATATATTTGTTGTATCGAATTGGGCCCTCATATCATCATAACACAGGTTTTTTACTCAATATTTTACTCATCGATAAGTTTTTTAATCTTTCAAATATAAATACGACGACTGAGGGATCGATCATTGCGCAATATATTAATATTTCAATGGGAATAAATACGCTGTAGCAACACTCCAATTGCCCTTGCATAAAAAATAAGAGCTTCTCCCCATCACTTCCGCTTTTCGAAATGGCGACCTCGTGTTGGGTATGCATATTTAAGCATTGTTAAATTAACATTTTCTCCGATTTGTGAGTGATAAACACTTATTAATTGGAGGTGGACTACTGTTGACACGTCATAGAATATTTCTGTGTGTATTATAAGTCAAAGATATTAAAAATATCGCCGTTTGGGAGCTTGTACCCGGACAGTATGAGCGAAGCTCATTTACTTTTCATGCCGATAAAGTCAATCTTCTATTTCGGTCCAGTAATATCGATATGTTTCGAACATTGATAAATCATCAGTACGTATTGTATCATATCGATGAAATCCAACAAAGTGATGCCCTAGTAATAATTATTGTTTATCAGATAACGATAGCAAAAATGAATGGAATTCTTTAATATGAACAGAAAGGTCATTCTGTATAAAGTCTAGGATGAAGATTTAATGAAGTTTGATGAAGACTGACCTCGAAGATCAAACACATCCATTTTGTTAAAACAATATGCATAGAATAACTAACTGCAATAAATGAATAAGGTTTGTTCAGGCTATATCTCACTAACTGTAAATGGATGGTATTTCAGGGACAAATATATGATGTCATACAACTTTGACTAGATCTTATTTTTCACAAATTTTCGATAGGAATTACTTCAAATTTGTACAATTTAAGTAAACAACAGCTGACTTGGATAAGAAAATCTTATGCACATTCTTGATCCATAAAATTATCTTTGTATTTTATAAAAGTTCCTGACAAAATTAATTATTGAAACAGATTTTTTCACAATTCAGCTGACAATTTGTTCTCATCAGGTAGCTATGATATGGTTTACTTAGACCAATATTTATTTGATGGCAATTATTTTGTATTAAACTGTTGTGATCAGATGTGATAGAGGATTCCCTTTACCTGGTATATTGCTTCTTCCTCAGTAATTGTATCATTTCTACTGTCCTTGGATATTTACAGTGAGAATTTGCCCGAAGAGTCTGAACAATGTCACCTTCTGCCTCAGGTAGATCTTTGTGTTTGAACCAGGCAGTGTAGTAGTCTGTATAGAGCCTTCCAAACTTGTCCCTGATGTCTGATCTTGCTCCGTTGTCAATAAGTTTGTCAACTATGGATGTATTTTCCCATCTCTGAGCGACATGAAGTGGTGTAAAACCATTTATATCTGTAGAATCAATAATGTCTTCACAGTGACCAATTATTATACTCATAATGTAAGAATAGTTTCGTTGAGCAGCAAGATGCAGAATACTGAGGCCCCAGAGGTCTGTGAGATTGCAGTCAGCACCAGACTGTATCAGAGCCTCAACACTTTCAGGTCTATCATGATATACAGCATAATGAAGAGCACTTTTACCTGCTAAGTCCTGAAAGTTTATTCCCATTTCAGGTGTAGTGATTATTTCTTGTAAATCATGGCTATGATTTGTAGCTTTACAAAGGTTCATCAATAATGACTCTCCCCGAGGTGATACGTAGGCCACATCCGCCCCATTCTGCACTAATAATTGAACCACATGGATATGACCGTTTTTACATGCTAATTGTAATGGAGTTTGTCCATCCATTTTAACCATATTCACCTGTGCTCCATGCTGTATGAAGAGATCCATTACATCTTTATGTCCATTTATGGCAGCACACATCAACACAGACCAGTTATCTTTGTCTACATGGTTCACCTGTGCTCCACGCTGTATGAGGAGATCCACTACATCTCTATGCCCTTTATCAGCAGCATACATCAAGACAGAGAAGCTATCTTTGTCTACATGGTTCACCTGTGCTCCATGCTGTATGAGGAGATCCACTACATCTCTATGTCCATTTCTGGCAGCATACATCAAGACAGACAAGTTATCTTTGTTTACATGGTTCACCTGTGCTCCATGCTGTATGAGGAGATCCACTAAATCTTTATGCCCATTATAAGCAGCATACATCAAGACAGAGAAGTTATCTTTGTATACATGGTTCACCTGTGCTCCACCCTGTATGAGGAGATCCACTACATCTCTATGCCCTTTATAAGCAGCATACATCAAGACAGAGAAGTTATTTTTGTCTATATGGTTCACCTGTGCTCCACGCTGTATGAGGAGATCCACTACATCTCTATGCCCTTTATCAACAGCATACATCAAGACAGAGAAGTTATCTTTGTCTACATGGTTCACCAGTGCTCCACCCTGTATGAGGAGATCCACTACATCTCTATGCCCATTGTCAGCAGCATACATCAAGACAGACCAGTTATCTTTGTCTACATGGTTCATCTGTGCTCCACCCTGTATGAGGAGATCCACTACATCTCTATGCCCTTCATTAGCAGCAAGCATCAAGACAGAGACGTTATCTTTGTTTACATGGTTCACCTGTGCTCCACGCTGTATGAGGAGATCCACTACATCTCTATGCCCTTTATCAGCAGCATACATCAAGACAGACCAGTTATCTTTGTCTACATGGTTCACCTGTGCTCCACCCTGTATGAGGAGATCCACTACATCTCTATGCCCTTTATCAGCAGCATACATCAAGACAGACCAGTTATCTTTGTCTACATGGTTCACCTGTGCTCCACCCTGTATGAGGAGATCCACTACATCTCTATGCCCTTCATTAGCAGCAAGCATCAAGACAGACCAGTTATCTTTGTTAACATGGTTCACCGGCGCTCCATGCTGTATGAGGAGATCCACTACATCTCTATGTCCATTTCTGGCAGCATACATCAAGACAGACAAGTTATCTTTGTTTACATGGTTCACCTGTGCTCCATGCTGTATGAGGAGATCCACTACATCTTTATGCCCATTATAAGCAGCATACATCAAGACAGAGAAGTTATCTTTGTATACATGGTTCACCTGTGCTCCACCCTGTATGAGGAGATCCACTACATCTCTATGCCCATTATAAGCAGCATACATCAAGACAGAGAAGTTATCTATGTATACATGGTTCACCTGTGCTCCATGCTGTATGAGGAGATCCACTACATCTCTATGACCTTTATAAGCAGCATATATCAAGACAGACCTGTTATCTTTGTTTACATGGTTCACCTGTGCTCCACGCTGTATGAGGAGATCCACTACATCTCTATGACCTTTATAAGCAGCATACATCAAGACAGACCAGTTATCTTTGTTAACATGGTTCACCTGTGCTCCACGCTGTATGAGGAGATCCACTACATCTCTATGCCCATTATCAGCAGCATACATCAAGACAGAGAAGTTATCTTTGTCTACATGGTTCACCTGTGCTCCATGCTGTATGAGGAGATCCACTACATCTCTATGCCCATTATCAGCAGCATACATCAAGACAGACCAGTTATCTTTGTTTACATGGTTCACCTGTGCTCCATGCTGTAGGAGGAGATCCACTACATCTCTATGTCCATTTTCGGCAGCACACATCAACACAGACAAGTTTTTTTTGTCTACATGGTTCACCTGTGCTCCACGCTGTATGAGGAGATCCACTACATCTCTATGCCCATTATAAGCAGCATACATCAAGACAGACAGGTTATCTTTGTCTACATGGTTCACCTGTGCTCCACGCTGTATGAATAGATCTACATCATGTATGTTTCCTGTAGCAGCAGCAGTTATTAATTTGGATACCCCAGTATCCTCAACAGTCAAACAGTTGCCCATGCTGCAGAATATGCTTACTTTTTTGACTATCAATCCTGAATCAGTTGTAAAGAAGTATCGGTGATTCGATAATAGATCTTCTTCTAGATGCAAATATTGCCTGAAAAAGAAGGATTGTTATTATTAACCCTGTGATTTGTAGTACTGAGTAGTGATATGAATGATCTATAATCATAATTAAGATAGTTTTTGTTACTTTATGCTGAGAGAGAGAGAGTATGATGTTACCATGATGTCACTATTCTGACACTTCCATGTTTGACGTCACTATGACAACACTTTCCTGTCATTATGACACATTTCTGTATGACATCACTATGCTTCCTTGCAATGTCAACATATTTTTAGAGCACGAGAAACCACCTTTCTACTCCAATTTGCTCGCAACGTCATTACGGTTATATAGCAGGTAAAATCATCTTTCTACTCCAATTTTTTATGAAACTGTGGTCATTTGTATATACAATATTCAGTGAAAAGAAATGTGCATCTCTTAGCCTCACGCAACTGTGTCTACCTTGCTAGCAACGTCAAGACAACTTCATTCCAGGTTAAATTATCTTTCTACTATAATCATTGACAAAACTGTGGTCATTTGTATATACAATATTTAGTGGAAAGAAATGTGCATCTCGTAGCCTCACACAACTGTGTTTATCTTGCTCGCAACGTCAAGAGGCCTCAGTACACATGGTCTTTTGTATAATATATGGTCACTATTTCACTATGATGTTTCATTTCATATTATTGTCAATTCACTTAATAATAATAATAATAATAATAATAATAATAATAATAATAATAATAATAATAATAGTAATAATGACAACATTAGTAACAATAATAACAATAATCAAATTCATATAGCATTGATACCAAACAAAGTCTGTTCATGGCACTGTAAAAGGTTATTTATGCATATTCAGGCCATCAGAACATTACACATCATTGTGGAATGCAGCAGTAGTTTTACCAGACAAAGAGTCATCAAAGATGTCATACCCGAGTACATACACCAGCTAAATAAATATGCAACTGTAAGGTGAGCAATGTACCATTACATCACAGTAAAGATTAAGCACCAATCACAGCAAAATAGGGCATGAAATAGTTGTAAAATGTAAATGGTGCGAAAGCTGATTTTGAAATGATATTATCTACCAGGTGATGTATTTACTCCTTTTTACCCACTAGCAAGGTAAAACCTGTATAGCAAATGTGGATAGATTTCTTTTCATGAAGAATAATAAAAATGAGAAAAATTTAACCAAAATATTTATCTGTCAATAGTAACAATGTAACAGATAAGTTGGGGATGTATGGTAAATTAGTTGATTTTGTTTTGAATAAAACATTTATTTTTTCTTCTAATGTACCTCAAAGCTTCATTTGAATTTATTTTACAGTCAGAAAGCCGGACCAGCTTTCAAGTTTAGCGTCACCTTTAAACTGCAATTAGCACTCTTACAGACCATTGGCCATCTCTATCATCAGGTAAAATACCAGTTTGTGTCAAGATTATGCATTCTTTTACACTCTTCATTTTGAAGATTAAAGAATGTAAAATAAAATCACAGTGCAACTTTTGCACACTAGATTTTTTACTTTGTATTCAAGCAACAAATGCAGCTTAGTTTTGAAAATATCAGACTTTTTGTCGGTACATGGGTTTTATTCTGTCATTATGTCTGTCAAAATCTTTTCTGAAACTACAAGATTAAGTTTTGTCAGGAAATTGATCCTGTTCATTTTCCATGAAAATCAGAATTTTAAACTCATGTTTATGTTTTATGAACTGACTTGGTCATTTTCCATGAATACCAGAGTTTTAAACTCATGTTTATGTTTTATGAACTGACTTGGTCAGAATAGCCCATGCAGTAAGGGTAGGGATTTTTAGTCATCCTGTCTGTCCTTCAAAATGTATCCTCTCTGAAACTACTGGGTAGATTTCATAGTTTTTCATAAAAAAGATGTTGGGTCAAAGGAGATGAGTCCTATCTATTTTCCATAAAGCTCAGATTTGGAGTTGTGATTTCAAATTTCTCACCAAACGATGAATTATTTTTAACATGCATAGACCTTTGGGAAATCCAGTACCTCATTCTGCTAATCAAAGCATAGCCTCCGTTTGGGAGTTCTGGAGTAGAGCACTGTGGTGGTGATACAGTCGCATTGGACAAATTATTCATAACCTTGACGAGTGTTCTTAGTCTACAAAGATTGTTAAATACTTTGGCTCATGTCTAAAAAATGATTGACAACAATGAATTGTCTCGTGCATATGCACACGCATATAAACACATGGAGCATTTAGTGTCTAATAAAGATGGAGTTAAGGAAAAGCAATTATATGAGAATGTGTTCCTTAACAAATCAACCTTCAAAGCTGGGTAAGTACTGAAAAGGTCACCACGTGATTTGCATTCATGCACATATACTTACATGCTCATATGCATGTGAATACAAATTGGATAAGGAACAAAGAGGAACAAATTGGATAAGTTTGTATTAATTTAAGTATTTAATTATGGAAGACAGATGATGGCTTTGCAAGCATTTGCATAGAATTCCATTAAACGCATGAATCTCCTTTGACAATATATTTGGGCTATTTTTCCTTTCATGTGTTCATGCATTTATAAATTTTCATATTTTATTGAGTCAGTGTGAAATAATAAACATCTACCATTGCTTCCCATAAGTAGCATGGTATATTTTATATGTAGCACAATTTTATGTCTAATCCAATAAGTTGCATGGTATATTTTATATGTAGCACACTTTTATGTCTAATCCAATAAGTTGCATGGTATAATTTATATGTAGCACACTTTTATGTCTCATAAGTTGCATGGTATATTTACCTGTAGCACACTTTTATGTCTCATAAGTAGCATGGTCTATTTACCTGTAGCACACTTTTATGTCTAATCTCATAAGTTGCATGGTATATTTACCTGTAGCACACTTTTATGTCTCATATGTTGCATGGTATATTTACCTGTAGCACACTTTTGTGTCTAATCTCATAAGTTGCATGGTATATTTTATATGTAGCACACTTTTATGTCTAATTCTATAAGTAGCATGGTATATTTTATATGTAGCACACCTTTATGTCTCATAAGTTGCATGGTATATTTACCTGTAGCACACTTTTATGTCTAATCCCATAAGTAGCATGGTCTATTTTATATGTAGCACACTTTTGTGTCTAATTCTATAAGTAGCATGGTATATTTTATATGTAGCACATACATTGCTTTATTTATATTTCACTTGGTGGTTTTGCCCCTTGTGCAAGTACAAAACAATATAAAATATTCCAATGAAACATTTCCATATATTACTATGAGGTATTGATGTGATTTCAGATCTCACTAGAGGGCAGTCATGCATGGCCTCTGATGTCAGCTTGTGCATAGTACCTCAGTGCTAGGCAACCTTTACAGCTACAGGAGGTAGGTTAACTGGAAGGTAGGGAGGCCCAGAAAAACAAATTCTTACATATATATTTTCACATAATATATAAATATATGTTGAGAACAGGTGAAATATTAATACATCTCATAGAATAATTTAATAGTTCACATTAAATTCTTTTAGCATACTTATTTGGAAGAAAAGACAAACTGACAGATCCATTTAAATAACAAAAAGACAGATTTTCAGGACCATTTGGTTCCTTTTTTACCCTCAGCCGCTGATGTAATCAGGCTGTGGATATTGCAGTACTCCTGGCGTCTGTCTGTCTGTCTGTCTGTAGCGAACATCCTTGTCATCGCAATAACTCAAGAACAAATGATGGCAGCCTCATGAAACTTGACACACATAAGCAAGTTTGATGGATGATGACCTTGACCTATTTATCAAGGTCGCAGAGATAATTATGTGAAATCCCAAGAATCGCGATAATTCAAAAACACATGATGACAGCTTTATGAGATTTGACACACATAAGCATCAGGTGAAAACCTCGGACCAATATGATTGACGGTGATCTTGACCTATAAGTCACAGGGACAATTATGTGAAATCCCAAGAATTGCAATAACTCAAGAACAAATGATGGCACCTTTATGAGATTTGACACATATAAGCATCTATATAAGCATATTTTTATGAAACATGACCTTAACCTACTTTTTAAGGTCACAGGGACATTTACGATGGCAGCTTCATGAGAATGGACATACTGGTACATGAGGATCTGGTAAAGACCCCAGATAAGTTTGATGGATGGTGACCTTCACCTACTTTTCAAGGTCACAGGGACAATTATGTGAAATCCCAAACACCATGATATTGACACACATAAGCTATCAAATAAAGAAGATATGCACTATTACGTTTTTTTTTCCCCTGCATCAAATTGTCTTGGTGCAGTGACATTTTGTTCACAAATATCGTGCGGAGTGAATGTTGTACAGTAAGTTACCAGGGCTGAGGGTTGATGCATCTCTGATGCCTATGTTTTTCTCCTTCTTTGTAAACTTTGGAAATAAAAGTAGTATACTATAATTAGATATATGAGGAAACAGTAAAAGATATCAGATTTTTCAAACATATCAATATAATTTCCATTCTTTTAGTGTGAAGAATTGTTGCTTTCGTTATAAATGTTAAACTTTGAGTGTAATATGATTACTGGGATATTATAATTGATTGGGACCTATTTTGTACAGTTGTTTTGAATTATTCTTTTTCGGCAAAAAAAGATAATTGTACCCTTTTGAAAAACATTCATCATCAAGTCATAAAAATTGCCCAAAAAGGAAATGTCTATATATGATAACACTCCAAAGAACTGAGATGAAATATTTCTTTTTTTGCCATACCAAATGCCCAAGAACATACAGATTTATAGAAAAATGGACTCATTTGCAGACAAAATTGAAGAGAATGTATTACTACTGCCAGTGAGTCTTTTACATCACATCACAAGAACCTGAAAAGTTTGGTAGAACATTATACTAGAACCAACAGAGGTTGGTTAAGTCAGATGAGTTCGGTTGATTTAACTAGGTCACCACCAGGGGGCAGTACATCCACCCTTTAGTCTCGCATAAACTGATTCTTTTCAATCTTTGTGGATGATGAATAATATCAAGCTGAAAAGATTTTAGGAAAACAGATCTGGAGTAATTATAACAGCAAATCATGCATCATCTGCAAGCATTCATGAAATGAGGTTTTCAAGCACTTTTTCCTTCCATAATATAAATGTTTATACCCAAAATTTTGCAATTAAATGGTATTACCCATCATATTTCACCTACATAAATTTCTGTGCCATTTGAAAGTGGATGAGTCTTCTGTATAAATTGAATTCATCCATCGCACATTTTGTTAAAACACTTTGTTTAGCTGACCAGTGAGCTAGACTAAGTGCAAACACCTACATGTTCTTAGTAAAGTTTTACTAACTATGGGGCACCTTAAGATTGGGACTATTATGGTCTGTCAACACCCTGACAGACCATAATAGAAGTCACACGCTTGTATACAGGCGGTACTTGGCACTTTCAGTAAAAACACAATAGCCATGGTTGGTATTTTTTAGCTGATTTTAGTGAGGCAGCTTGCTTGTATCACATTTTCATGACCATATAACTATTTCTATTCCAAACCACTCATCTGAAGTTACAGCAAATCATGCATAATAGCACAGAAGTTTGTTCAGTCAGATAAGCTTGCCTGGGAAGCCTTAAGTAAACTGATTTATCAATGTAACTAAAATGAAGTAATATACATAGTTTTACTTTCACCAGTTCGTTCGTCAGAGAATTTATTAATTGAGGTACTTTCATAAGTTGGGGAACACCCTTGATCTAATCATTACCTTCAAGGGGAACAAGTTTCTTAAGAGCCACCTGGTGGATGAGTACATATCGGATCATAAGATGATTAAGCTATACTTTGGTATCTCACCCCCAAAGCCCCTCAAAAAATCAATCAGGTACAGGAACTTTAAGGGATTAGATCTCCAGTCCCTAAGGGATGACATCAGATCCCTAACTAGTGTGGACCCAGAATGGGAACACTTGACCTTGAGTGACCTGGTGGAGTACTATGACAAGAAACTCATATCACTCATGGACAAGCACGCCCCACTCAAGCAAGCCTCAGCGTATCTTGGATGAGTGACCAGTTAAAGCTGGAAAGATCTCTCAAGAGGAGGCTTGAGAGAAAAATGAACAAGACTGATTCTCACATTGATAAGAAATTATATAACTCACAGAGAAATAAATACAATTCCATGTTGAAGTCAGCTCAATCTACATATTTCTCCAACCTGGTTGAAGAAAACAAACATGACCCTAAAAAGCTTTTTAGAGTCATAGACACAGTCATGCACAAGAAAAAGGACACACCAATGCCCCAATCTGACTCTGAGGTCACTCAAGCTGAGAAGTTCAACACATTCTTTCTTGAAAAAATAGAAAGAATTCGCCTAGACATTGATAAGACTCCACCCTGCCGAACTGCACCACCAGGTGACACTACAAACAATAGAAGTTCACCGGATACGGCAAGTCTTGAGATGTTCACACCATTAACCACAAGTGACGTGCGAAAATTGGTCAAAAGGTCTGCAAAGAAGTCATGTGGGCTGGATCCTATCCCGACCTGGCTCCTATTTGACCTCTCAGATGACCTCTTACCAATAATTACCTCCATCATAAACAAGTCACTGATGGAATCATCAGTATCTGAAAATATGAAAATAGCCATCATAACACCCTTGTTGAAGGAACTTGGGCTTGAACTGGTTGAGAAGAACTATAGACCTGTTTCCAACCTAACATATATTTCTGAACTAACAGAGAGGGCAGTAGCGGATCAACTGGTCCCACATCTGGTAAGGAACGGCCTTACCGACAAGTTTCAATCAGCATACAAAGAGTATCATAGTACTGAAACTGCTCTGCTAAAGGTGCAAAATGATATCCTGTGTACTCTGGATGATAAGAAGTCAGTCATCCTACTGTTACTTGACCTATCCGCTGCCTTTGACACCATTGACCACCAAATTCTATTTGATAGACTGGAGGCTAGATGTATTGTCAAAGGTCACGCCCTCTCCTGGATCAAGTCATATCTAAGTAACAGGAAACAGTGTGTGAAAGTAGGGACTCATAGGTCTTGCCTCAAGTCCATAAGATATGGGGTCCCACAGGGCTCAGTCCTTGGCCCCATACTTTTTACCATTTATGAAACCCCTTTCTGATATCCTAGCCAAATATGGTCTGAGCTACCATATTTACGCTGATGATACTCAGATTTACATTCCCATGGACCACACCTCCCCTCATCAAGTTGATATAAGCAGACACAAATTGGAAAAGTGTGTCAGTGAGTTTAGAAACTTCCTTATATCAAACAAGATGAAGATAAATGATGGAAAAACTGAAATGCTTATATGTACTGACAGGTATAATACTGCTTCTATCAGCAGTATCCCAGACATAATCAGAGTTGGCAACTCTGATATTGCTCCCAGTGAGTCAGTGGTGGACCTTGGCATAACCTTTGATTCTAAAATGGACATGAAGGCCCAGATCAGGAAAATGTGCCAGAAAGGCTATTACCACATTAGGAACCTAGCGGCCATTAGAAATTGTCTAGACGAGAAGACAGCTGTAACACTTACCCATGCCTTTGTTACCTCTACTCTGGATTATGGCAATGGCCTACTTGCAGGTCTTCCTAAGTCCGACACCAGGAAACTACAATATGTCCAAAACTCTGCAGCACGAGTCGTAGGAAAGATCAGGAAATCTGATCACATTTCGGGAAAACTACGGGAACTGCACTGGCTCCCAGTTCACGCAAGAATTGATTTTAAAATCCTTCTCCTGTCCTGGAAGGCCTTAAATGGTAAGGCTCCGTCTTACTTGCGTGATCTACTCCTAGTCAAACAAGGTGAACGCTGTCTAAGGTCGAACGACGGCGCCCACTTACAAGTTCCTAAGACCTGGCTGAGGACAGTGGGTGATAGGGCCTTTTCATCTGTTGCCCCAGACTTTGGAATTCTTTGCCTAGTGAAATTAGGACTAGTGCCTCAGCCTCCTCGTTTAAGAGTAGACTGAAAACCCATCTCTTCAGGATGCACATCCTGAATTCAGCGCTATGAACAGACTTGTCTGGTATCAGCACTATACAAATTTTATTATTATTATTATTATTATTATTATTATTATTATTATTATTATTATTATTATTATTATTATTATTATTATTATTATTATCATTATTATTATTATTATTATTATTATTACTGCGAGCTTAAATCCAGTACCTCTTAGTAATCAGCCTCTCCATCCTGTGTCCGTATGTTTGTGTCTTTGTCACACCTTTTTCCTTTTTAGCTCTGCTGCCTTCGACAGCTGTAGGAGAGGGAAAAATGTCTGTTCATATGTCTGTCCGTCTTTCAACACTTCCTTTAAAAATCATCTCCAAATCTACCAGTAATATATGTTTCAAATTTTACACGAAGGTAGATATAGAGGCGAAGATTCAGATTCCATCAAATCTTCGTGATACCAGAGCAGTGACTTTGAGGTGACAAATTTTGTACGGCGCATATCTCAGTAACCACTTTTTAATACTTGGTATACAGAAATGGGTTGGGTCATAGCTTTGCCTCGTTCTACATTTTAATCATGTGATTTTTGACCTTGGGCATGCATGACAACCATAAGGTGTAGTTGTACACAGCAGTGTTCACCAAACGTTTTTGACCCACATCAGACAATATCTCTGACGTTCAGCCAGCCAACATCAGACATTTAGATGCATTGTAGTTGTGATTTTGTAAGTGCAAAAAACATGGTAGGTGACCAGAGAAATGAAAGTCTGAAGCACCCAGTGCACGATTACCATGCATGTCTTGCTTATCTTATAAATGGGTGAAAAACGACTGGACTGGCCTGCAGAGCCTGCAGAAAGAAAACATGGCTGACGGGCAACAAATTATTTTTAGGACAATATACAAGTCTAAAAATGCTGACATGTACCACAAGCAGATAAGTTTGACATGTTGCCAGACATATAGACTGATAGGAATGCTATATTTTTTTGTGATGAAACATCTGACTAAGCTACTGCACTATTGAGTGTTGTATAGTCTGTAAAGGCATTATTTAAGCAGCAGCTCACAAAGTGTCCCCCTTCATGGAAACCTGATGTGCAATGAAGCCATTAACAATCTGGGAAGAAATGACAATATGTGTGGTGTTATGCAGTGCACACAGTGGGCTGACATGGGCATGGGGCAGGGGTCTTGATAGAGTGAAAGTGCACATGGAACATTCCAAACTACAGTCTCAAACATTATTCTCTGGTTTCACACTTGCATATCAAAGATTGATCCAACTTTTGTTTGCAAGTTATATAAGGTTAAATGATATCAAGGACATTGGGAGCGGGGTGGTGTTTGGGTTGATCCTTTTATCCTTGGCTGCTGGTTGCTGGTTACATAAGCTTATGCAACATCAATCAGGGAACTTGGGTTGGGAAAGATCTTTTAGGTCTCAATCTAGTCCTTGTTCGCCATACATCACCTTTCATATTTCACTCATCTTTGTTGCCATCTAGCATCCGGCAAGCGTCCATATTGACGTGATTATTCTCTGGCTCTAGTGTAAGTATCCGGAAATGACCCCAATTGTACGGATTACTTAAAAATTAGCATCCAACACCATTCAGAGCTTTCCCACCCATGAGTTGGGAATGTGTGTTATTATCTGTATCCAAACCACTTGTATGGGGTGGGACAGTGGCCTTTTAAAGGCAGTGAGTGGCCTTTTAAAGTCAGCACAATATTTAATGCATACAAGGTCACGCAGTATCCAACTTACGAGGAGGTCAAAGTAGCATACCGGTAGTTACATAAATTATTCTCCACATTATGAACATATTGTATTGTATGCATGATGTGGCAATACATGATATTTGATGTTATGGAAAACATGGCCCACAGATTAATGAGCATTATGATTATCCTTCATACTACAAAAGTATATAAGAGAAGTGAAAGTTGCCCTATAACAAATATATTGTACAAGATAAAAGTAATGGAAATAAATGCTAATTGTAGTGTTTTGCAAAACATCACAAAATTGGCACCTGTGACCTTAAAAACCCTTATAGGTAGATTTCATCTGCAAAATCATATTGATAGTGCTGCAATATTGACGAAAATAATGCATTCACAAGCGAAGTTGCTCTTGTGTTAATCATGACCTTGACCTTGACACTGACCTTGACCCAATGGCTTAAAAAAAGTGCACCAAAATGAATTATCATGGATATTTTCCAATATTTATAATACTAATATCAAGATCTTATATTGTGTTAGGTGAATATTGAATATTGTAAGGTGAATGTAGTGAGAATAAATGTCATTTGTAGTGTTTTGCCAAATATCACAAATAGCTGATTTTAAAAATAGCTCAAGGCCACCCAATATCAAGCTTATCCAAACTGTTCATATGTTGATCACATCTACAAAGTTATGTCAATATTGCTGTACATTGTATTTTGTCAGAAAATAGAGCATTCATAAGTGAAGTTGCTCATGTACCAGTCATGACCTTGACCTTGACCCAAGGTCACAAAAAGTTCAGCCTATATATTACCATCTTATAGTATCTATAATGTACTCCCTATTTCTAAGCATAACTGAATGATAAAGGAAACAAGTGCTGCGGCAGCAGACGTGATGGAAATGGAGCAAGAACATAAAGTCAGCTTTTGCTGCCGTAAAAAGTACATCTATTTATCTACATACATGTCTATCTCTAATTTCCCGTATAAAAAAAGCATTTCTCCTATGAATTAGATCAGACAGCAGAGTGCAGAAGGAAATGCAATACAGAATAAAAAAGCTAGATCTTTAGATGAAGTCAGATATCAACCAGTGCAATGTATAGGGTTTTAAGGAATCTGTAGCCATGTCTACTATAATGATTATTGACACCAAAGGTTATTACAGTACCTTTTGTGTCATTCGTCAAAAGATATCAAGTCTTAATTTTCAACATAATTAATGTTCAATGTTTTTAGCATTTAAACCTGTAATTTGTTATAATAAAGTAATGAGATCAGTAGCATGTGACAGGTAAACACGGGTAAAATGGACCTTTTTTTTTTACCTCAGATGAGGCTCAATGCAGTCTAGCACTATTTGCTGTCATTCCAGCAATATTCAAAGAACAATACTTTTCATGACATCATAAGCATATTGCCATACTCTCATGATATCATTTTACCTTGCAGTGGCTCTATACTAACGCTCCACATGAAAATGACTCTAAGCAAAGAGCATGCTTTTAAAATTTGGCTATTAATTTGGTCTTCTTCAAATAGATCTCAGTCACTGATGGGGATGCATGAATAAAAAAATAATAGACATGAAAGACAAATACGTTTATCACCTATATCATTGTGAATTTTAAATGTTTTTTGCAAAATTGGTGCTTAATTTCTTAAATGTTTCACTTTGTATTGTAGGCATGTATGTCAGCATTTTATTGCTTCATGGAAGCAGATCCAGACTGTGTATGGTTGATGCTGGTAGATCAGTACTGTCCCACAAGCTTGACAACTCCCCACCCCTACCTGCCACACATACAGGTGAGTAGACTGGAGGGTTGGTAGATCCAGGCTGTATGGCTGATGCTGGTAGATCAGTACTGTCCCACAAGCTTGACACCTCCCAACCCCTACCTGCCACACATACGGGTGAGTAGACTGGAGGGTAGAGTAGACCCAGGCTGTATGGTTGATGCTGGTAGATCAGTACTGTCCCACAAGCTTGACACCTCCCCACCCCTACCTGCCCCACATACAGGTGAGTAGACTGGAGGGTAGAGTAGATCCAGGCTGTATGGCTGATGCTGGTAGAACATTACTGTCCCACAAGCTTGACTCCTCCCCACCCCTACCTGCCACACATACAGGTGAGTAGACTGGAGGGTAGAGTAGATCCAGGCTGTATGGTTGATGCTGGTAGATCAGTACTCTCCCACAAGCTTGACACCTCCCCACCCCTACCTGCCACACATACAGGTGAGTAGACTGGAGGGTAGAGTAGATCCAGGCTGTATGGCTGATGCTGGTAGAACATTACTGTCCCACAAGCTTGACTCCTCCCCACCCCTACCTGCCACACATACAGGTGAGTAGACTGGAGGGTAGAGTAGATCCAGGCTGTATGGCTGATGCTGGTAGATCAGTACTCTCCCACAAGCTTGACTCCTCCCCACCCCTACCTGCCACACATACAGGTGAGTAGACTGGAGGGTAGAGTAGATCCAGGCTGTATGGCTGATGCTAGTAGATCAGTACTCTCCCACAAGCTTGACTCCTCCCCACCCCTACCTGCCACACATACAGGTGAGTAGACTGGAGGGTAGAGTAGATCCAGGCTGTATGGTTGATGCTGGTAGATCAGTACTGTCCCACAAGCTTGACTCCTCCCCACCCCTACCTGCCACACATACAGGTGAGTAGACTGGAGGGTAGAGTAGATCCAGGCTGTATGGTTGATGCTGGTAGATCAGTACTGTCCCACGAGCTTGACTCCTCCCCACCCCTACCTGCCACACATACAGGTGAGTAGACTGGAGGGTAGAGTAGATCCAGGCTGTATGATTGATGCTAGTAGATCAGTACTCTCCCACAAGCTTGACTCCTCCCCACCCCTACCAGCCACACATACAGGTGAGTAGACTGGAGGGTAGAGTAGATCCAGGCTGTATGGTTGATGCTGGTAGATCAGTACTGTCCCATAAGCTTGACACCTCCCCACCCCTACCTGCCACACATACAGGTGAGTAGACTGGAGGGTAGAATAGATCCGGGCTGTATGGTTGATGCTAGTTGACCAGCACTGTCCCACAAGCTTGACTCCTCCCCACCCCTACCTGCCACACATACAGGTGAGTAGACTGGAGGGTAGAGTAGATCCGGGCTGTATGGTTGATGCTGGTAGATCAGTACTGTCCCACAAGCTTGACACCTCCCCACCCCTACCTGCCACACATACGGGTGAGTAGACTGGAGGGTAGAGTAGATCCAGGCTGTATGGCTGATGCTGGTAGATCAGTACTCTCCCACACGCTTGACTCCTCCCCACCCCTACCTGCCACACATACAGGTGAGTAGACTGGAGGGTAGAGTAGATCCAGGCTGTATGGTTGATGCTGGTAGAGTAGATCCAGGCTGTATGGTTGATGCTGGTAGACCAGTACTGTTCCACAAGCTTGACTCCTCCCCACCCCTACCTGCCACACATACAGGTGAGTAGACTGGAAGGTAGAGTAGATCCAGGCTGTATGGTTCATGCTAGTTGATCAGTACTGTTCCACAAGCTTGACTCCTCCCCACCCCTACCTGCCACACATACAGGTGAGTAGACTGGAAGGTAGAGTAGATCCAGGCTGTATGGTTGATGCTGGTAGAGTAGATCCAGGCTGTATGGTTGATGCTGGTAGAGTAGATCCAGGCTGTATGGCTGATGCTAGCAGATCAGTACTCTCCCACAAGCTTGACACCTCCCCACCCCTACCTGCCACACATACAGGTGAGTAGACTGGAAGGTAGAGTAGATCCAGGCTGTATGGCTGATGCTGGTAGAGTAGATCCAGGCTGTATGGTTGATGCTGGTAGAGTAGATCCAGGCTGTATGGTTGATGCTAGTTGATCAGTACTGTTCCACAAGCTTGACTCCTCCCCACCCCTACCTGCCACACATACAGGTGAGTAGACTGGAGGGTAGAGTAGATCCAGGCTGTATGGCTGATGCTGGTAGATTAGTACTGTCCCACAAGCTTGACTCCTCCCCACCCCTACCTGCCACACATACAGGTGAGTAGACTGGAGGGTAGAGTAGATCCAGGCTGTATGGTTGATGCTGGTAGATCAGTACTCTACCTCAAGCTTGACTCCTCTCCACCCCTACCTGCCACACATACAGGTGAGTAGACTGGAGGGTAGAGTAGATCCAGGCTGTATGGTTGATGCTGGTAGATCAGTACTGTCCCATAAGCTTGACTCCTCCCCACCCCTACCTGCCACACATACAGGTGAGTAGACTGGAGGGTAGAGTAGATCCAGGCTGTATGGCTGATGCTGGTAGATCAGTACTCTCCCACAAGCTTGACTCCTCCCCACCCCTACCTGCCACACATACAGGTGAGTAGACTGGAGGGTAGAGTAGATCCAGGCTGTATGGCTGATGCTGGTAGATCAGTACTGTCCCACAAGCTTGACTCCTCCCCACCCCTACCTGCCCCACATACAGGTGAGTAGACTGGAGGGTAGAGTAGGTCCAGGCTGTATGGCTGATGCCGGTGTACACGTGTACATGCCTACCTCATATGTTATTTAGAATAGATCATTTATAATAGGGGGATATTGGAAATGTCTAGTTGGAAATAATTATCATGTTTATCAGTTTGTTTGGGGGTTTTACATCACTTTCAACATTATTTCAGTCATTTCACATTGAGACCTTAACAGCCTTGCCTAAGAATATTCCCACCCCCACCCCACCACCATTTTGATATTTACCTTGGATATTGCACACATGCACTCTTGGGGACCTTCCTCTGACCTGATTAGATAATGGCTGTGATTGGTCAATTTCTGTTGCCATGACTACCGTGTTGCCAACTTGACTTGTGTGCATTATACAGTCAGAACAGTTTGACATTTAGCATGTACACATGTACTTCTGGGGACCGTTCCCCAATCTGAGTACTGATTGGTTGGTTTTTGTAGCCATGTTATTTAATGTGACAAAATAAAAGAATATGAACAAATAATGTTCAATATCACGTATTACATTTCACTCTGCATGACATAATATTCAATTACTACCTCAGCCATCATTGCCATGTATTTAATACCAATTGAAATGGTCATGGGCCAGTAGCGCAGTTGGTTCAAGCGCCAGCTTATTAGCACCAGTTCCTCTGGTGATCCAAAGGTCGTGGGTTTGATCCCCGATCCCCAGCCGTTCAATTCATGACACAATTTCACAAATGAGCTGAGGCCCTTGCCTAAAGGGTTAACCCATTGTGACTGTGACTGAACTTGGGTTGTCATGTCAAGGACCTCTGACATGACAATTCAATGGGCTATTTCTGCTTCAAGTAGGTCCCATCATGAAATGACTGAAAGAATGTTAAATCACCAAAATATCATCAGATTTTAATTGACCAACATCAAGTTATAAACTGTAATCAGGTGTCCCATTCATAAACTGAGCAATCAGTAAAACTGTGTTTTCACAGCTTACAAACATGACATTTGCTCAGTGCCTAGCATGTGCCACTTGGATGGGAAGTTGTAAAAATGTTTCAGACCAAAGAGTGTATGCATACAAAGAGTATGTACACTAAAGAGTATATGCAAAGAGTATACATGTGTACATGTGTCAGCCCTGCATTGCATGTGCAGACTATGCTTTAATTGCCGTCATTTTGGTATATGGTTCAATTATGATGAAATAATTTATTATGACAATAAATAAGACAAAGTGTACAACTGCATATATTGAAAAGAGCCATTGCCAAGATTTGGCATGACCTGAGTTTGAAAAAGGAGGGTTGTTTGTCTATATTCCTGTTAGTCTCTGTTATTAGGTTATTTCAAATTTGAAGAAATAGTCAATCATAGTGCAAATGAATTGTTTCAGGTTGCTGGAAGCTGCACAAGGAATGAATATAGTGATAACATCAACATGCTGATGGAGATGTTAAGGTGACCCAACCAATAGATAAGAGACAAGGATACTGCACAAAGTGAGGTGACATCACAGAAGCTAGGCTGGCAGCATTTAAACAAGAGACTAGAATACTGCACAAAGTGAGGTGACATCACAGAAGCTAGGCTGACAGCATTGAAACAAGTGACAAGGATACTGCACAAAGTGAGGTGTCATCACTGAGGCAGCAAATAAACAAGTGACAAGGATACTGCACAAAGTGAGGTGACACCACAGAAGCTAGGCTGGCAGCATTTAAACAAGTGACAAGGATACTGCACAAAGTGAGGTGACATCACAGAAGCTAGGCTGACAGCATTTAAACAAGTGACAAGGATACTGCACAAAGTGAGGTGACATCACAGAAGCTAGGCTGGCAACATTTAAACAAGTGACAAGGATACTGCACAAAGTGAGGTGACATCACAGAAGCTAGGCTGACAGCATTTAAACAAGTGACAAGGATACTGCACAAAGTGAGTGACATCACAGAAGCTAGACTGACAACATTTAAACAAGTGACAAGGATACTGCACAAAGTGAGGTAACATCACAGAAGCTAGACTGACAACATTTAAACAAGTGACAAGGATACTGCACAAAGTGAGGTGTCATCACTGAGGCAGCAAATAAACAAGTGACAAGGATACTGCACAAAGTGAGGTGACACCACAGAAGCTAGGCTGGCAGCATTTAAACAAGTGACAAGGATACTGCACAAAGTGAGGTGACATCACAGAAGCTAGGCTGACAGCATTTAAACAAGTGACAAGGATACTGCACAAAGTGAGGTGACATCACAGAAGCTAGGCTGGCAACATTTAAACAAGTGACAAGGATACTGCACAAAGTGAGGTGACATCACAGAAGCTAGGCTGACAGCATTTAAACAAGTGACAAGGATACTGCACAAAGTGAGGTGACATCACAGAAGCTAGGCTGGCAACATTTAAACAAGTGACAAGGATACTGCACAAAGTGAGGTGACATCACAGAAGCTAGGCTGACAGCATTTAAACAAGTGACAAGGATACTGCACAAAGTGAGGTGACATCACAGAAGCTAGGATGACAGCATTGAAACAAGTGACAAGGATACTGCACAAAGTGAGGTGACATCACAGAAGCTAGGCTGACAGCATTTAAACAAGTGACAAGGATACTGCACAAAGTGAGGTGACATCACAGAAGCTAGGCTGGCAACATTTAAACAAGTGACTAGAATCCTGCACAAAGTGAGGTGACATCACAGAAGCTAGGCTGACAGCATTTAAACAAGTGACAAGGATACTGCACAAAGTGAGGTGACATCACAGAAGCTAGGCTGACAGCATTTAAACAAGTGACAAGGATACTGCACAAAGTGAGGTGACATCACAGCGGGATATTACAGATATGATCTCCATTAAGAAAATTATGGTGACAAACTTTAAGGTACAAATCCCTGTTTTAAGTGATATGGCCAATGCAACGACTGAAACTTTTCCTTAGCACCATGGGATAGTGCCATTGACCATCTGGAAAAACTATACAGTTATGTGGCATGTTGTCACAGTGCATTATATACTTTAAAGGACAAAGATACTTTTGCAGTTTGGCATGACAGCAAGGAAAAAAAGAGTTAAATATTCCGAATGGTGACATCAAAGGAAATATAAATACATGTACAGAATGGTATGAAATCAAAGGAAGTATAAATACATGTACAGAATGATATGAAATCAAAGGAAGTATAAATACATGTACAGAATGATATGAAATCAAAGGAAGTATAAATACATGTACAGAATGGTATGAAATCAAAGGAAGTATAAATACATGTACAGAATGGTATGAAATCACAGGAATTATAAGTACATGCACAGAATGGTGTGATATCAAATGAAATATAAGTATTGTACAGAATGGTGTGAAATCAAGGGAAATATAAGTATTGTACAGAATGGTGTGATATTGGAGGAGTAAGAAGTTCATGAACAGAAGGGTGCAATAATAAAAAAGATATATTAAGTCAAAGGAAATATAAGTAATGTACATGTAAGAGTTGAGTAAAATTTGGGACCAAGTTTAGCACTGTCCAAAATAATCAAATACAGACGCTGCCATGATGGTGGAATGAGGAATCTTTAATCCTGGACTGTGATTGGTTAATAATGAATCATGATGATACACTACATCTCCCTTTCTTTAGATTTGTTCTTTCTTAATATTCTCCATTACCTTATCCTCTTTTGTCAAACATTTACTTACATTATTACAATATATCTTTAGTTCTTACATTGTCATAATACAACATATGTTTTAGCTTTCTAATAATAAAGCTGATATTTAATACTCCATGGTATTATTCTTATATTACTATGTCCAGCTACTCTGATGTTATTTGATCCTCACATATTTAATAGTCTCTCTTATATACCAAAGTACCACACATGTTGGTCCATATGGTGACTGTGAATTTGACACATTTCAAATTTTCATACTGCTATAGATCTTAATAAACATGTCCTTTTGTAATATGGCATTATGGGTGCAACACATACAAATATTAGCATTCATTTAAACATATCATTATACATCATGAATACAATATCAAGTCTTTATGAACACATTATGCAAAATATATCAGTCTTTGGTACAGTTTATAAAACTCAAGTTACAGTCAGTCTGAAAAATATTTCTATCTTTTAACTGTTTCACTATAGCACCAAGATCATGAACAAATACACACAATGCGCTGACACAATGTGCAAAACTTGTCTCCTTGAAAATGAACACATAATTAAATTATTTACATTTTGATTCCTGATGATTGGCACATGACTTGGCACTTTCACTTTACTGTGACATTATCATGATGTCACAGTAAAGTGTACTAAAATGTACTAAAATGTCATCGACAATGACATGCACGCCCTCTAGATCTCCAAACAGGTCTGACATCACCTGATTAAATATGTCTCCACTGGTGTTTATTCCGAATGGCAGACGTTTATATCTGTAACGTCCCCATGGAGTGTTAAACGTCGTCAGAAGTGACGACTGCTCATCCAACCCTATCTGCCAATAACCACGCATGGCGTCAATTTTGGAAAGTACTTTGGCATCGGGCATCTCCGCGGCGACCTCTTCTACAGTTTTTACAGGGTGGTTCGCCCTCAAAATGGCTTTGTTGAGCTTGGTGGGATCCAAGCACACACGAACCTTGCCATTTGCTTTTTGTACAACAGTCATGCTATTTACCCAAGGGGTCGGTTCTAATTGTCTGACTATCACATCCAGTGATTGCATTCTGTCTAACTCGGCCTTGACTTTATCTTTGATGGCAAACGGTATCCGTTGCGGTGGATCAACACTTGGTGTCACGTTGGGATCGCAATAAAAATGCGTATCCGCTTTGACAAATCCTAGATCTGTGAACACATCCTGAAACTGAACTGCGACTGGGTGTTTTTCAATGGATTCAATTCTCTGAACTAAACCGAGTTTCTCACAAGTGTGGCGACCAAGTATAGGACTGACTGGGTCCTTGACAATCTGAAATGTCACCGAGGTCTTGTTGATTGCAGTGTGCAGTTCACCCATAGGCCTGATGCCATGACCAGAAAATGATACTAACTGTATGGTAGGTGGCTCCATCTGTACATTGATCATGTTGCAGTATATACTGTGTGGTATGATATCTGCTTCTGAACCGGTATCTAACTTAAATCTGATCAGTTGACCTCCAATGGTGAGGTCTTTTGTCCACGGTCCAGTATTCACTGAGCTACTCGACCCAATTTCGCCCACAAAAAGGGTATTGAGTTCATCTGTGACATCATTCACAGAGTACAATTCTTGATTGGACTGATATGTGTCAGCTGATTCAACTAGCTCATGAACACGTCTCTGGTGCCGGCGTCTAGAATTGCGACACATGTGCTTATAATGTCCCATCTTATGACACGCATGGCATATCTGACCACGCGCAGGGCAACGTGCGCTAGGCGCATTCGAGTTTCCACAATTACCACACTGACTGTTATTACTCCTTTGGAAAGCAGGTTTATTTCCAAAGCTCTGGGGTTTACCGTGGTTGAACCTGTGACCACTATTCATGCTACTGGGCTGTCTCTGCTGTGGTCTCTGCTGTGGTCTGGGACCACTATGTCTCACACCCGCGTCACGTTTACTACTTCTCACAAAGTCTACATTAGCAACATCTTTCAGTTGGGAAGGGGTAATCTCACTTAGACGACAGGTTGTAATGCACTTTTCTAGATTGAGCTGGTCAGTTTGTAACAGTTTTTCTCTAAGAGTTTCATCTGAGATGCCACAAATAATCTTATCCAACAGCATGCTATCTTGTAGCAGGCCATACTCACAGTCTTTAACTCTGTTCTTAATGTCAGTGAGATATTGTTCAAATGTCTCACTGGGACCCTGTTTCCTTGTGTTGAATTGATATCTCACTACTGTCAAGTTTTTCTTACCATCACAATGTGTTTTAAATTTGTCTTTCAGTGAAGCTAATTTCTTCCTTTGAGCAGCTGTGAATGTAAATGTTGAATGCACTTTTTGGGCTTCTGGCCCAGCCACGTGGAGGAATAGGCTGCACTGCCTTGACTGATCTTCCTCAGGATCATCAGTATTCACTGATAAACCACATGCAGACAAATATATCTCGAAACTGTTTATCCAGTCCTTATAGTTCTGGGACAAGTTGCCAGTAAGTTTCAACTGTCCTGGTGGCTTTAAACCAAGTGCCATTGTCACAATTTGATCCCACTTCTGACACCATATAAAATAATCAAACACAGACGCTGCCATGATGGTAGAATGAGGAATCTTTAATCCTGGACTGTGATTGGTTAATAATGAATCATGATGATACACTACAAAATCTACTAAAAAAGTATACAAAACATCATACGAGTACAATACTTATAAATCTGTTTGTTCCCTCTATGAAATCATGAACTGCTCCGACAACTATTTTTTCAAGAGATTTATTTTTTAGAATCCTGTAAAATGTTGTACAAGGTAAATTGTACATTAACAATTATTTTACCATGAGGAAAAGCCCTAACAGTGTTGAAGTTAAGACAAGTCATGAAATAAGACAAATTATCTTCTTTAGGGTGGCCACACATATTTGTGTGAGTTGATCAACCCATGAGAATGAAGGTAAGCACCTTGAAGACTACACTTCATTCTTATTCTTGCTAAAGGAGGAAAATTATATTATAGTTATGTTTGCCAAGAAAATTATGTTTGCATGGCTTGGGATCATTTTGGCAATAAGCAGTCTTGAGGTGATCAAAATCAACAAGACATCTTAAAGATGGATCAAGTAAATTCCATTCGCTCAATTTGCATGAGATGATTTAATTTAACAGTACAATCATTAGGATTGAAACCGGACTGATAAATAAAGAGCAAAAGATCTTTTTGAAAATAACTGAAAATAATGTATTGGCACTATATCGAGTGCTGTTTTGATAAGATTGCATCATTCATAATAATTCATAATAATAATAATAATAATAATAATAATAATAATACCACAAAGATGTTGGTTAAATGAAATATGAAAAATACAATTTTTGAAAAGAGAAATTATATAAATTAACAAAATGAAAGCATAAATACCTGTGGTCTTGATACCAGCTCTCTTTTTTTGACCAGAGAGAAAATAGAGATGATACTTCTTCCTTCCTCAAAGTGGATTTCTTTTAGACCACCTACAGGATATGAAACAAACAGTGGAGTACAGGAATTAATACACCCTTGACTCCATTTAAGTTCATTTATTCACAATGGCTACCTACATATAATTATTACTGTAAACCCTAATTCTATGATTATATTACAAACTTGTAAATTCAGAAGTAATTTATTTTGCTTTTTTGATCAGTGCATTAATTCGAGTAATATACTGTACTAGAATTGTATCAAAAGTTAAGTTCAGTAATTGTAATAAAAATGTCTCAATTTAGTCAATATCATCATGAATTTATTGTTCAAAACTGAAATATGTAAAAAAATAATGTTAAATTAGGACAAAACTTTTATTTTCCTCAAAATGTAGTCTTTTATTTTCATCTTAATTATTTTCATAAAAGATATCATTTTTTTGAGTATTTAATCAATAGCAAACAAAAATATAATTTTAATATCTTCTGATGAAATATCAATAGTGATGTAGTAGAATTGTTATGAAATGCCCTTTTGATAAAATAAATTTGGTAAAGATGCTAAATTGTGTTTTGTAGTTCTGTATGTTATAAGTTTCTAGATATATTATGATAACCTATATTTGAAAATGTTTTGCTTATTAAACTCATATGTCAACTTATTTATGAAAATAGATATGTCATCGGGCACTTTTTTTGTGTATCTGAAATTCAGCCATGTATATCAACGATGTACTGCAATACATTGACATACCTAATGTATGTCAAAGTATTAGAATACATAGCTGATAAACAAGAAGGAGTGGAAATACCATGGAATGACATACAAATGTGACACTTCACAATTTGGTCAGGTATTGCTATAACAGCGAAAACCAATTCATGTCCTTCATGTAACTAGAGATTTTTGATCCTGAGATTTTTTATCTGTCTTGAAAACATGTTCCACATTATCAGTTTGGCCAAGCCCTCCCCTCCTTGTCTAGCCATCATTGTCATTCTACATGTTCTGCTAATTATATTGATGTAATGTTAATAGAGATTTACAAAATATTTACACTTTGATGGTTATATATATATTAATGAAAAGATTACCTTCACTTTCATGTTTCTTGATGATTTCAAACTTCCTGGAACACCACAATGCACCAGAGCATGAAATGTTGAGGGAAACACACTTCTTCTTGACACCTCTGACTTGACCCTGATAAGGGCACTTAAGGGATATAGCATATGGGAGCAAAAGGAAATAAAAACTATATTTCATATACTACTCTATACTTTATCATATGAATATGAGTGACATAAGTTTTGATATGACTGAGTTCCCATAACAGTACTGGAGAGAAGCACATATGAGTTACATTATGGTGTACATGTATTAAGTGTTTCATATTGAAGACATCTACTGTCAAATTTGATGTTAAGTGATTCTGACATAGCTTCTGCAGTGATGGGGGGAAATCTTCTGTCATTCTGTTTGTCAACTTTGATAGTCTCCTCAGAAACTACTGGGCAGAGTCCTTAGCTATTAGGTAGGAGAGATGTATTTTTAGGGGACTAAATCGATTTTCCGTTAGTCTCAGATCTTTTTGGATTTTGTTATGATCTTTTTCAAAGTCCTAATGGTAATCAATGGGTTGTTGAGGAAGCTGCCATTTTGAATAATCAAGTATTACCCAATGAGAATTGATATAACAAGTTGGGGCCAAATGTAATATGTAACATGCATTTTAATTGGTCAAAGGTATCATCTGTTGAAGTTTGCTTTGGCAAAGGATAAAATTGATCATTTATGAAGCAATTTCTAGAAAATGTTCCCAGACATTAAAAAAATCTCAGCATAGCTCTAAGGGCATTGGCTTATGTTATTAAGTTTAGTATTTTTTTTCTGAAATATATGTGCAATTCTCAAAACCTTTTTTGGGTAGAATCTTTGTGAAAAATCAAAATAACTAGGTATCAAAGGAAGCCAAAATATTACAGTATTTTATTTACACAATTTAATTCATATCTGTCTTCAGTTTTTTATAGATTCATATCTGCAAAACAACTGATTTTTGTAGGTGAAAAATGTGATCTTGGACAACTTTGTACCTTGTATAATGGTGTTTTTCAATTCCATGGGGTGATTCTAAAACACATGGCCTAACTTTATTTTCTATTTCTGTAGATCAAACGACTGTGTGCATTTCATGTCATTTGATGTTTAGACACTGGTTTTCCATCAGTAAGGATGCTTCCTCATTATGTAGACATTTCTTAGCTATTAAGCTATGTGAGGCACAGCTTCTGCAGCAATGCGGGCGAATTGAATGATCAGAGTTCATGGCTAATTCTATCTATTTTCCATGGGGCTCAAAATTGTCTTCAACTCTTTATGACTTAATGAGAAAATCATAGCTATCACTGAGTTTTCTAGGAGGTTGATCATGGCATTTTGAATAACATGACATATATCAGCCAATGAGAATCGAGATAACAAATCCAATTAATACGGGGAGAAGATGCATTCTGGAGCTCCAACACAAAATATCTAATTTGTTAAAGGGTACGTTTAACAGAGTTCATAAACATTTCATAAACATATATCAAATAGGGCTTAACATGATAGAAGATTTAAAGTGAGACTTGCATCTTTGTAATGAAAGACTAAATTTTAAAAATGAACTGTATTAAATTACAAATTGTCAATAGTAATAGTTTGTGTGTGCCTATGGTGGATGGTGTGCAGTAATTACCCAAATATATACATATATAAAAAAGCATGAACGTGATCAGATAGGAAGGGTGACAAGATTTGAAAAAAATATATATTGCTGTGTAAGGTATTGGCTGCAATAAATTTGCCATTGACAAGAGTGTGTAATACCATTTTGGGTCATGACATAAATGACAATTTTCAATTATCATGGAGGACACTTCAGTGTCATGGGAGAAAGATAGATGGTGGTGCCACCTGATAGTTACATTAGGGGCCCACTGTCTGCTACAAATATCTACCGGTAATAGGTATGCAAAATACCTATAAATGTTGATGCAAATACAGGGTAGGTATTTCGGATGGGTATAATTCAGTAATCCTTCAGAATATAAACTGTTATTTACATTGATGAGTTCCACAGCTACACAGTGCTATATTCAACATCAGTTTATGATAGATAACACATAGTTAACTTTTGATACACATACAGGACATCACTTGGATGGCTCTGATTTGATAATCTCTAAGGATATAAGTTATGCATAGTGATAGTTTAGCAGCATAATGACATAAAAACCATTAGTATATACACTTGGACACTTTTTATCATTACAAAGATCATGGAATGTGTAATTTATATAATGCTGATAAATATTCTTTCTTGTGGAGAAAGTTCATACCTTTAATACTTTTTGCAAACCTTGCTAGACCTTTCAGTTCATTTACATCCCTTCTGTTAAATAGTTTTCTCATGCTTAAAGTGTTTGGATGACGAGTATACTCCTCAGTGATATATCTGGCCCTGTCTTGTGTAAAGGCAGTACATTTAAAAATATAATGAAATTCATCCCTAATCTCTTGAGCTGTTGAAAGGGTTCATATTCTGTCCTGTTTCAGAGTATGCACATACCTGCCTGCTACTTTGGGTAGGTAGTTGTTACATCTAAATTTACTTCGGGCTTTTGCGAGATTTGGCTCAAGTAAGTTTTGGTATGTTTGAGCTGCTGTTTGACGATTCTGTAGGAGGAACAGCTGCTGACGCTGTCTATATTCTTGTGCCATTCAGAGGCATAATAATCATTTAGTTTAGTATTAAATATAGATTTCATCTTGCCTAAAGTCACAAGATCTGAAGGAATGTCTAATAAATGATCCAAATGGAGGGATTTAAGAGAGCCTACTAAACATTCAATTTAGGAGTCCAGCTATCTGCATTGGACCCACAAAAGATATAACTGTACAATCCTGGGCAGATCTTATTATTTTCATATGTCATCAGCAGAAAGTGAGCATCCTCTCTTTCGCATATTTTTCATTTTAAATCTGCTGGAGCACCATGCCATTGACAGATGTAAGATGTGGTATTCAGCCTAATGAGCTGTTTACAGAAGTGGTTATGGAATACTTCCAGGCTATTAATGTGAGAGAAGCCCAACACTTCAGAGTCATACAACAGTATGGGACAGCTAATGGAATTGCACCAGTTGCCAGTGGAGCCTGGAATAGACTTTTAGATAGCTCTACAGACCTTTTAGGAACAAAATGGCAATGCACTTGAGTACCTGTCACAGGTAAGCTCTGGAATGCCCTGCCCTTGGAAGTGAAAAATTACCTTAAACTCACTTAAGCACAAACCATTACCTACAAAAGCGCCATGAGCTGTCATAAAGGTGAAGCACTAGATCAGGTGGGAGACTTAACCTCCTGGCCTTAGTAATGAGACTGTGTAAGGCTCTCTTGACTTGATTCACCTGTTTAGGGAGAGCATTAGTGAAACTCCCATCATAGTTAAATCTGAGTTTAAACAATTTAGAAAATATATCAATACTGTCATTTATATACAAAATGGTTATTCCATTGGCTTTCTGGGACAGAAAACCCTGCAATCATTTTAGAATATGGAGAACAGAAGAGGCGACAAGTTCTCCTGTTGGCATACACCAATGTTACATTAAAAAGCATCGGACAACATTGTTGTAAGTAATTTTGAATAATGGTCAGCACTATGCCACTGAGGACATGGTTAGAGATCTGACTGGCCACTGAATTGAATGATGTAGTTTTACAATGTAGTTTTACCTTTCTGTGTTTAAAAATTATGCAATGTAGGGGAAAATATGATCAAGAGTTGAGCACCCATCTCGAAAACCTGCTTGTTCCTCTCTTAGTGAATTATTTTCCTCAAGGAAGTTGCTTATTCTGAAATCTAAATGTTTGATATCAAAGCTCTTTAAAACAATAAAAGTGTTCTGAGATTTAGATGACCAACTGTAGAAAGTTACTTACAGACAGTTTATCATTTCATTACACCCGCATCCTCAGACTGGTAGGCAAATCAATATTTTGTCTGTGGCATTGACTTATAATTCCTGTAGTAAAATAAACAACCTCAGGTTGTAAGGCTGACCTGTCACCTCAGGTTGTAAGGCTGACCTGTCACATCAGCATGTAAGGCTGACCTGTCACATCAGCATGTAAGGCTGACCTGTCACCTTAGGATGTAAGACTGACCTGTCACCTCAGGATGTAAGGCTGACCTGTCACCTCAGGTTGTAAGGCTGACTTGTCACCTCAGGTTGTAAGGCTGACCTGTCACCTCAGGTTGTAAGGCTGACCTGAAACATCAGCATGTAGGGCTGACCTGTCACCTCAGGTTGTAAGGCTGACCTGTCGCCTTAGGATGTAAGGCTGACCTGTCACCTCAGGATGTAAGGCTGACCTGTCACCTCAGGTTGTAAGGCTGACTTGTCACCTCAGATTGTAAGGCTGACCTGTCACCTCAGGTTGTAAGGCTGACCTGTCACCTCAGGTTGTAAGGCTGACCTGTCACCTCAGGTTGTAAGGCTGACCTGTCACATCAGCATGTAAGGCTGACCTGTCACATCAGCATGTAAGGCTGACCTGTCGCCTTAGGATGTAAGGCTGACCTGTCACCTCAGGTTGTCTGGCTGACTTGTCACCTCGGGTTGTAAGGCTGACCTGTCACCCCGGGTTGTAAGGCTGACCTGTCACCTCAGGATGTAAGGCTGACCTGTCACCTCAGGATGTAAGGCTGACCTGTCACCTCAGGTTGTAAGGCTGACCTGTCACCTCAGGATGTTACACTGATGTTACACTGACCTATCACCTCAGTATGTAAGGCCAGTCTGTCATCTCAAGTTGCAAGGCTGGCCTGTCACCTGAGAGGATCATTTTCACAATGCTGTTAAAAAAGAAATGAAATTAAAAAGTAAAATCTTATCTTGGATGTCATAAGAAGATATATCGTTAGAAGATAAACATATCACATGAAGCTTGTTATAATGGCATTATTTAACAATAATGTACCTTGTTGATAAATTAGCAGCAAACCTTATGAAAACATTTTGGCTACATTAGTTTTCTACAGACAGGGATGCATTTATTCAAAATGACAAACTTCTGGTGCCCATAAAAAGGGTAGTATTTGCACTGTTCCGATCAATCCCAAACCCAAATAGTTCATGGAGTTGAATATAAACATTTAAAATTTGATTATGGCAAGCTCCTGCGTCGCCCATTTTGAAAAAAAACCATCAGCAAAAAGATAGATCATTGCGCAAAATGTAATTTTATGTTACCCGCCGCCACTGATAACACCTTATCTCCTGCACTTCCGAGACTTGTTGTGGTGGCATGATATAAATTTTGTCTGAATGTGCACTGAAAAGATGTAAAATTTTCAAGACTTGGGAACAGACTTCCTACCACCTGGTGATTCTGATCTTGACCGAGTTCTCATCCGGTGTTCAGATTATTTTGAATTCTAGACATGTGGTAATCCATATCTTCATATATATATATATATATATATATATATATATATATATATATATATATATATATATATATATATATATATATATATATATATATATATATATATATATATTAGGGTGGCTCAAAAAAACACTTTTTCGGAAAAGTTAACCTCCCGAAGTGGATTGGTGTTCCTTTGGAGGTAAAAAGTCAGGATTAATTTTTTTGGAATTTTTGAAATAAATTTAGGGGTCGCCCACGCCCCCCAAAGGTCACATCCCAAGGTCGACTATGTAAAAATATTTAAATTGGAGTTCAGGGTTGATGTTAGGCTCATATGAAAGCTCTTGGTGCGTAGAACAAAATTAAAAAAGACACTATGGTGCTAATATTAATATTTCTCAAGTTAATTGCATATTTATACCCTGACCCGGGCCCTCCGGCACCACAAAAATAAACCAATGCAGGCTGAATTGGTAGGTCACCAGCGGGTTCTGATTGATTCTGGCTGACAAAGACATGACTTAAGTTTTAAACAAATTTATTTAGCTCTTACTATGCTTTATCATGTTTATCTGTTGATACAAAATCAATCATATAATTATGTATACACTGAAATAGGTATAACAAACAGTCACTTGAAATATTTGCTACATGATAATGACATTTTTCATTTTTGTTGCTATGATGTACACTCTTGTAAGGTGTAACTCTTAATCTCTTTATACATTATTAAGATTGTCTTTTCTCAGATTGGCTACCCTTCCTCTGTGATCACTGCGGACCAAGATAACAGTGTCTCTGTGTGCTGGATCCCTGGTCATTTGCGTAGTGTCTTGCATGTCTTTCACAGATCTCTCTGCTGGATCATTGACTACTGCCAGATCCATTGTGAGTCTTTTGCAGTGATCATAGTCTTCATAATCTGGCCACACAGCTGGATGGTCCTGAAGCCATTCTGTTTGAACTTCAAGGAGATGGAAAAGCAGCCATGAGCGCTCCGTTATGAAGACAGCCAAGGATGGCCTCTCATCATCCAGCTTAGCAGCAACAGGATTGAAGTATGGCTGACCTGGCTTTCCTGTGACAAAGGCTTGTGGACGAGGGATGCTGAGCAGGGTAACAGCCATAATCTGCTTCTCTTCAACTGGTGTGTAATCATCAAACAATGCCAGGATGACAAGTTCGGGACACAAATACCAGAGGTGCCGCCTGAGACTGCGCAGTGCTGCATCCCCAATATCCTGGTCGTGTTGGCGGTACATCTGGAGCTCATACCAGAGAGTGATGTCATGACGTGGTGCTGCAGTGGTTAGTGGAGCACTCAGAAAATAGCGGCCATACAAATGTAGTACGAAGCCCACCATTCTTGTAATCATGTCATGCTGCCTTTGACTCAAGGGAAACACATTCGACAGCAGGAAAATCTTCAAGAGGTAGATGCTCTTGCCCATGAAGCGAGCATGGTGAAAGGCTCCTGGTTCATACATTTCAAAGTGCTGAAACACTTGACCTCTCTGTATCCGGATTGGCTGAAAGAGAATATCAGATTATGTTCTGATAAATACAAATGTGCACTAGGCAACGCTGATGATTTTCCAAGAAAGATATGGGCAGAAAAGCAAATTGAATTTATTATTTACTTGTCAAACAGGATTATAATATACAGAAAAGAAACTTACATCCCCTCCCAAGATGATATTGATAAGCTCACACAGCTCTCTGTAGTCTCCTCTGGGGAAAGTGCCTGCTCGGAGTTGATCCTGGACATAGGTCAGTGTGGAGCGGGCCAACCAGTTGTTTCCATTGAGATATGGTCCAGTTGGTGAATCTTCATCCCCATCCCACTGCCATAGAGCAAATGTACCAGGATCAGGGAAGAAGTCTGCCCCATTTTGTCTTGCTTCATTCCTGCTTGCCTTGAACCATGCCTTGAATCTCTTAAAAAGAGGATCATCAGGACCTCTTGTTGGACCCTGGAGCTTGTCGTATGGATGTTTGATGTGAAGTTCAGCAGCATGATGGCGGCAGGCCAGCCAAAGTAGGGCTCTCTCCAGCATGTTTTCGAGATGCACTGCTGCCCCCTCATGCAGCCCTGTGTTGCTAGATGTAGTGTCGAACACTAACCCTATGATTGTGTCTCCTGCTTGCCAGTTATCAACACAGTGCATTGCTGATTCAGCCAATAGCTGGCCACTCCCTTGTGCCACAATAGGTGCTCCTATGAACTGGGGTTTGCTATTACTTAGGGGGATACTTAGAACCACTGCATTGCAGTCCTGAAACACTAGTCCCTGTTCAATTATTATTATTATTCAGGTATAAATATGGAAATAACTTGAGAAATATTTATATTAGCACCATAGTGTCTTTTTTAATTTTGTTCTACTCGCCAATAGCTTTCATATGAGCCTAACATCAACCCTGAACTCCAATTTAAATATTTTTACATAGTCGACCTTGGGATGTGACCTTTGGGGGGCGTGGGCGACCCCTAAATTTATTTCAAAAATTCCAAAAAAATTAATCCTGACTTTTTACCTCCAAAGGAACACCAATCCACTTCGGGAGGTTAACTATTCCGAAAAAGTATATATATATATATATATATATATATATATATATATATATATATATATATATATATATATATGAAATATATATATTGAAAAAGGTATGGTCGAACAGGGTGCAATCGAAGGGGCATCCCTGAATAAAATATGGTCCAAGAGGATCCTATCTTAAACAGCCAGTCCCTGTCGATTTAGCATTTAGTCTTGGGTCCATTCCGACTAACAGATTTGATCAGAGCATGAAGTACCCAGCATGCAATTGATTATTCTTGACACTTAACATTTTAACATTTTTGCTCACAAAATTTTTAATGAATTGGAAAAATGTGGAATAATTAAGGAATACCGTCATAGACCTCTGTAAAAATGCATGATATAATTATGAACATTGTACCAAAGCTTAGTAAGTTGTTTTGGGGTTTAGATATACAAACAAATATAAATCAAACAGTTATAAAAACAGTTAAGTTAGCTCGACAGCAAGAAAATAATGTAATATGTTATCAGATAATTTCAGTTGATCCTGGACATAGGTCAGTGTGGAGCGGGCCAACCAGTTGTTTCCATTGAGATATGGTCCAGTTGGTGAATCTTCATCCCCATCCCACTGCCATAGAGCAAATGTACCAGGATCAGGGAAGAAGTCTGCCCCATTTTGTCTTGCTTCATTCCTGCTTGCCTTGAACCATGCCTTGAATCTCTTAAAAAGAGGATCATCAGGACCTCTTGTTGGACCCTGGAGCTTGTCGTATGGATGTTTGATGTGAAGTTCAGCAGCATGATGGCGGCAGGCCAGCCAAAGTAGGGCTCTCTCCAGCATGTTTTCGAGATGCACTGCTGCCCCCTCATGCAGCCCTGTGTTGCTAGATGTAGTGTCGAACACTAACCCTATGATTGTGTCTCCTGCTTGCCAGTTATCAACACAGTGCATTGCTGATTCAGCCAATAGCTGGCCACTCCCTTGTGCCACAATAGGTGCTCCTATGAACTGGGGTTTGCTATTACTTAGGGGGATACTTAGAACCACTGCATTGCAGTCCTGAAACACTAGTCCCTGTTCAATTATTATTATTATTCAGGTATAAATATGGAAATAACTTGAGAAATATTTATATTAGCACCATAGTGTCTTTTTTAATTTTGTTCTACTCGCCAATAGCTTTCATATGAGCCTAACATCAACCCTAACATCAACCCTGAACTAAATATTTTTACATAGTCGACCTTGGGATGTGACCTTTGGGGGGCGTGGGCGACCCCTAAATTTATTTCAAAAATTCCAAAAAAATTAATCCTGACTTTTTACCTCCAAAGGAACACCAATCCACTTCGGGAGGTTAACTATTCCGAAAAAGTATATATATATATATATATATATATATATATATATATATCCATATCTTCATATATATATATATATATATATATATATATATATATATGTGGTGAAGGAAGATATGGATTATCAAATGTAACATATAACATATGGAATTATAGTGAAGAATAATTCTTCCCAAAATAAACCAACCAACCCCATCAAAAAGGCCATGTGCGAACAAACATTTTTCTTTTTGGCCTCATGTTGAAGTTTGTGCGCAATCAGCAGTAAAAATCGTTAATAGTACATAAAAGTTGTTCATAAAAGATACTTTGCAATGTTTTATTTAGTAATGCCTCAGTCACATTTGCACCGGGCGCTGGCGGGGAAGTTAGAATCGGCCGACTTCACAATCTGCCGGGCGCTGGGGAGTTTATCACCAACAATCTGAGAGATGCCGTAGCTGTGGTCACATTATTAAAGGGCACCGCACGGCACGTGCAAAACTGAATGGCACAGACATCTGTAGGATATCTTTACGACGTCTGTTTCATGACACAGACGTCTGCAGGATGTCTTTAAGACGTCTGGGTAGGCTTAAAAAAAAATTGAATCCTATTTTCACCACACGATGCCACCGGCAGCCCCAAGATAATCTGCCGATGTCCCTGCGGGACACTGCCGGGACCCTGCCGTGTACTTTAAGATGATATTTGCTGATAAGACATCGGGGAAACGCCGGCAACTTTTATGTTCCAGATAAAAGTTCCCGATGACCCGCCCGACGTCTAAAAGATGCCCAATTGTGGCCGATGATCTCCTGGTGCCCGCACGGCAATCTGAACTGCCTGCCGATTTTGTAAAAATACCCATCGGCCGGGCATCTTTACTGAAATCGGCGCAAATGTGACTGAGGCATGACTTGGGTAAAACAGTTCAAGAATATATATGGACAAACTTCACCAGATTGCGACATGGTGTACTTATTTTGCATGACTGTGCTTCTGGTGGACAGTGTGATAAACAGATATATGCATGCATCAGATTTACATTTTGATATTCCAATATTAAATTTGGGAAGAACTGTTCTAAGATTAAGTTCACACATTGATTGAGCTCCATTAAAGCTCTCTTTTACATGATTATATTATCTCATTAATTCATTTCACTTTGTACATTTATAACATCTTCATCAAGATTTTACACCTAGCTCATGTAATTTATTATTATGGACTAAACACAAATAAAGTATTTTTGGAAATCCATCCTTTGCAGTCCATGTTTTTCCCAATAAATGCATATTGATCTTTACTCGTGAGTAACTCTACTAGATTCTGATTGGATGGATTGAATGATTCAATAGGCATAAATTCCAATATCCTCTGATTGGAATGATCATTCTTAAGTGTCACAATATAAATGTTCTCTCAAAGTTCTTGCCTTGATTATGCTCAGGAAATGAAGGCATAATGTTAAATCTCTGGCCTTCCTATTGAGAAATATTACATATAATATAATGGTTTAAATTTGTGACTTATTAATATTAAAATTCCATGTATTCTTTATATTTGGACACATATAATATTGAAATGGTTGCTGGCATGTTTGTAAGGGCCCCTGGTCAACTGTCTCAAAAATTCTGATTAAAATGGACCCAAGGAGAAGTCCACCCTGGTCATACCATAACCGCTCACAACTCATGAAATATCTTTTAATAAGACTATTTGACTTTGAAAGTGAAATTAAAGTTGACAAAAAAGTAGAAAGTAGGAAATTTGTTTATAATCATATGGAAGAACATGCACGATTGAAAAAGGTATGGTCGAACAGGGTGCAATCGAAGGGGCATCCCTGAATAAAATATGGTCCAAGAGGATCCTATCTTAAACAGCCAGTCCCTGTCGATTTAGCATTTAGTCTTGGGTCCATTCCGACTAACAGATTTGATCAGAGCATGAAGTACCCAGCATGCAATTGATTATTCTTGACACTTAACATTTTAACATTTTTGCTCACAAAATTTTTAATGAATTGGAAAAATGTGGAATAATTAAGGAATACCGTCATAGACCTCTGTAAAAATGCATGATATAATTATGAACATTGTACCAAAGCTTAGTAAGTTGTTTTGGGGTTTAGATATACAAACAAATATAAATCAAACAGTTATAAAAACAGTTAAGTTAGCTCGACAGCAAGAAAATAATGTAATATGTTATCAGATAATTTCAGACATATTTCATCCCTCTAATAACCAATGTTTTTCTGGGGTGTTTGCACTCCACCATCATATTTAAAAGTGTGTGAGACCTTTTATATGAGATATAAAAGGTCTCATGTCCAATATCTTGCTAGAGCGATTCCAAAAACAGTGACATCTTTTCTGTGAGTAATCATTGTTGATGTAGCAATGAGATCCCTTATCTGACATTAACACTCAGTTGAGGTTTCACCAGCAAATGTCGGGAGCCACACGTAACCGTAACTGCAACAGCCCATAACCAAATAATCTTTATGGCAATATTTTTGGTTGTGTAAAATGATAAAATATTGTTTAGGGATTTAAAACAAATTGTAAAGTTTGACCAAATTCATTATGCAATACCTAATATGTATAAATTCATCAATAGTGGAATTCAATCACAGTGAGATTGCTTTCTTTCAGGCAGAACCAAATTTACAACTTTACTTTCAGATTTTTAAATATCTTTCCAGATGAATTACTGCCCTTGATTCACAAATTGTGGCCCCCTTTCATACGAAGGCTTCAAGATGATGAAACTCTGATCACAATAGAGGTAATGTCACATATTTTTGCTTCATTAATTTAATGCCTCATGTTAATAAGGAACTGAACCTTTAAGAAAAGTAAGGTACTGCTGTCACGGTGGTTATGTGTGGCCAGCAAGTTTTTACAAAGTTCACTTGTTCTATATGTTCACTATCCTTGATCAAGTAATGTCCATTATAAGCCCTTTTCATCAGATCAGGGGTTGATACACCATATGTACAGATCCAGCTAGCATTTGTGTGCATCTTAAATAATTATTAACAGACTTTTTCCTCTCTTCTTTGATAAATGTTTCTTTTGAGACACTCAAGGTAATCTTTATTTTTACGACAATGATTCTTGTGATACGTTTGTCACAAGCCACCTAGTTTTCTTGTGTGTTCACTGGCAACCATCAGGCAACCACAATTATTGTCCAGTGGTGAAACTTCACCAGAGATTAGTGCCAAACATGGAGAGTACTTTTTAAATGGAGCTATTTATTAATCCGGAATGTTGGATCTGACTAACAATCTTTCAAGTGGCAGACCTTTATTCTCTAATTTGGTCTAAAAAATTCTGAAATATTTCCAATTCACTATATCCTAAAGTAGGTTTTCCAAATCCAAAGTAATATGTGTACTGAGCATCCAACCTTTTGATTTGATCAATTCCTACACTGAGAGCTAGTTTCTGTATCTTCCTCAAAAGATCCTCTGTGAGAGAGAGAGATGTATCACCAAACCTAATGGCTGTCTGCCCCTGTACATCATCTATGACCAAGAGAGATGTATCTCCTACTACCACATGTTCTGAGCATCTATATAAACAGGTCCATGCCTCTGGTGCAGGTTGATTGATCTGTGGCATTTCATCAGTATTACACTCATGCTCTGCATCATGAGAGAGAAATAATTGTGGGTTACCTTCCAGCTCATAAAATAGGGCATTCTTCAGATCATATGACTTAACTTTTAATAAAGTAGCATCCCCTGTCAGGTGAGGGATGTTGTGTATGATCTTAAGAAGCATGTATGTCAGCCTGGGCACTGGTGGAAGACTCTTCATGATGTGCTGCTCACGGGCATATGCCGAGATCTTCCAGCCATTGGGTAACAGCAGAGCATGACAGTCGGTCTGCATATTGTGCCCACATAGGAGGGCAGAGGACTTCCTGCTCCCTTCAGGTGCCCACCCTTCCAGGGATATGACAAAGGCAAGATCTAACTTAATCATCATGCCCGTTGGGCTCCAAATAAGGAATGTTTCGGTTGTTTTGCTGTTAATATGATGCCAGAAGAAATTTAAACTGTTATATAGTTGTCTGTTGCTCAGTGATTCATACAACAATCTATAGCAGTGACTATACAAGCTTCGTGGGTTAAGTTTCCCATCTGTAATGAATTCATTCCAAGCACTAGCTTGTGTCTCATCTTTTATCAACATGAGCTTTTGTATCCCAGATTCCTGAGCTTGTACAATACTGTTGAGGCCTGTGATATGCATTTGCATGTCAAACTCATCAGGTAGACCCACTTTGGTTCGCTCAGCCACACTCCCGGCCAGCTCTAAGGTCAGTTCCAGCCTCGGGTCCTTCCTGTTCATCTCACATATTACTCTCCTCATCAACTCCTTTGTCTCATTCTCAATTGTCTTGTATTCAAGATCCTGTGAGATGATTCCAAGTCCTTGGGTAGTAAGTAAGTCATAGATCAAGTGAAGTCCTCGTCTAAAATAGATAATTGTAAATTTACATTTTGAAAAGTTATGACCACTAAAATGATCAACAACAAACTATCTGCAATTTTCAGTAAAAGATATTTTAAAAAAGTAAAATTATGTGAAACATTTTCACATGAAAACCTTAATATCTTGAACGAGTATTGCATATGTAGTTTAAAAATAGGTTGATTATAATAAGGAGGAGTGCCATCTGATTTCACTTTCAGCTCTGCTGACTTCTTTGAAGCTGTAGAGCTCTAGGAGTGGGGAAAATGTCTGACCCTCCATCTGTCAACATTTTCTTTGAAAATGTCTTCTCCAAAACTAGCAGGATTGCATGTATATGTTTTAAATTTTATACATAGGTAGATATTGAGGTGAAGATTCAGATTCCTTCAAATCTTAGTGATATCACCGTGGCCTTGAAGTCACAAATTTGGTATGGAAAATATCTCAACAACTACTTGTAGGAGGAATTTAAATTTCAAAATCAGCAATATGTTATATTTTACAGATATAGCATTTATTGCCCATAAACCTATCTTACATTTTTTTAATAATCAATGTAACTAGGAAACAGTGACCTATTTTATAGGTAACAACCACCAAAATGTGGGTATGGTGAACATTATATTATATTATTATTTCATTGTCTGCACAGGCATCTGTTGTAATAATTAGGGCATAACGCTGGTACACGATATTATCGATATACCGGTATACAGACATAGATATGATAACCGGTATTGTCATACTGGTGCTTCGATATATTGGTTGTAACGAATTGGGCCCTCATATCATCATAACACAGGTTTTTGACTCAATATTTTACTCATCGATAAGTTTTTCAATCTTTCAAATGTAAATACGACGACTGAGGGATCCATCATTGCGCAATATATTAATATTTCAATGGGAATAAATACGCTGTAGCAACACTCCAATTGCTTTTGCATAAAAAATAAGAGCTTCTCCCCATCACTTCCGCTTTTCGAAATGGCGACCTCGTGTTGGGTATGCATATTTAAGCATTGTTAAATTAACATTTTCTCCCATTTGTGTGTGATATACACTTATTAATTGGAGGTGGACTACTGTTGACACGTCATAGAATATTTCTGTGTGTATTATAAGTCAAAGATATTAAAAATATCGCCGTTTGGGAGCTTGTACCCGGACAGTATGAGCGAAGCTCATTTACTTTTCATGCCGATAAAGTCAATCTTCTATTTCGGTCCAGTAATATCGATATGTTTCGAATACTGATAAATCGTCAGTACATATCGTATCATATCGATGAAATCCAACAATGTGATGCCCTAGTAATAATTATTGTTTATCAGATAACGATAGCAAAAATGGTCTGGGATGAAGACTTGACGAAGATTGACCTCCAAGATTGTACACATCCATTTTGTTAAAACAATATGCATAGAATAACTACTGCAATTAATGAATAAGGTTTGTTCAGGCGATATCTCACTAACTGTAAATGGATGGTATTTCAGGGACAAATATATGATGTCATACAAATTTGACTAGATCTTATTTTTCACGAATTTTCGATAGGAATTACTTCAAATTTGTACATATAATGATTTTAAGTAAACAACAGCTGACTTGGATAAGTAAATCTTATGCACATTCTTGATCCATAAAATTACCTTTGTATTTTATAAAAGTTCCTGACAAAATTAATTATTGAAACAGATTTTTCCACAATTTGTTCTCATCAGGTAGCTATGATATGGTTTAGGAAGACCAATATTTATTTGATGGCAATTATTTTGTATTAAACTGTTATCAGATGTGATAGAGGATTCCCTTTACCTGTTATATTGCTTCTTCCTCAGTAATTGTATCATTTCTACTGTCCTTGGATATTTACAGTGAGAATTTGCCCGAAGAGTCTGAACAATGTCACCTTCTGCCTCAGGTAGATCTTTGTGTTTGAACCAGGCAGTGTAGTAGTCTGTATAGAGCCTTCCAAACTTGTCCCTGATGTCTGATCTTGCTCCGTTGTCAATAAGTTTGTCAACTATGGATGTATTTTCACATCTCTGAGCGACATGAAGTGGTGTAAAACCATTTATATCTGTAGAATCAATAATGTCTTCACAGTGACCAATTATTATACTCATAATGTAAGAATAGTTTCGTTGAGCAGCAAGATGCAGAATACTGAGACCCCAGAGATCTGTGAGATTGCAGTCAGCACCAGACTGTATCAGAGCCTCAACACTTTCAGGTCTATCATGATATACAGCATAATGAAGAGCACTTTTACCTGCTAAGTCCTGAAAGTTTATTCCCATTTCAGGTGTAGTGATTATTTCTTGTAAATCATGGCTATGATTTGTAGCTTTACAAAGGTTCATCAATAATGACTCTCCCTGAGGTGATACGTAGGCCACATCAGCCCCATTCTGCACTAATAATTGAACCACATGGATATGACCGTTTTTACATGCTAATTGTAATGGAGTTTGTCCATCCATTCTAACCATATTCACCTGTGCTCCATGCTGTATGAGGAGATCCACTACATCTCTATGCCCTTTATAAGCAGCATACACCAAGACAGACCAGTTATCTTTGTTTACATGGTTCACATTTGCTCCATGCTGTATGAGGAGATCCACTACATCTCTATGACCCTTATAAGCAGCATACATCAAGACAGACCAGTTATCTTTGCCTACATGGTTCACCTGTGCTCCACGCTGTATGAGGAGATCCACTACATCTCTATGACCATTATTAGCAGCAGACATCAAGACAGAGAAGTTATCTTTGCCCACATGGTTCACCTGTGCTCCATGCTGTATGAGGAGATCCACTACATCTCTATGCCCATTATCAGCAGCATACATCAAGACAGACCAGTAATCTTTGTCTACATGGTTCACCTGTGCTCCATGCTGTATGAGGAGATCCACTACATCTATATGCCCTTTATCAGCAGCATACATCAAGACAGACCCGTTATCTTTGTCTACATGGTTCACCTGTGCTCCATGCTGTATGAGGAGATCCACTACATCTCTATGACCATTATTAGCAGCATACATCAAAACAGACCAGTTATCTTTGTCTACATGTTTCACCTGTGCTCCACGCTGTATGAATAGATCTACATCATGTATGTTTCCTGTAGCAGCAGCAGTTATTAATTTGGATACCCCAGTATCCTCAACAGTCAAACAGTTGCCCATGCTGCAGAATATGCTTACTTTTTTTACTATCAATCCTGAATCAGTTGTAAAGAAGTATCGGTGATTCGATAATACATCTTCTTCTAGATGCAAATATTGCCTGAAAAAGAAGGATTGTTATTATTAACCCTGTGATTTGTAGTACTGAGTAGTGATATGAATGATCTATAATCATAAATAAGATAGTTTTTGTTACTTTATGCTGAGAGAGAGAGTATGATGTTACCATGATGTCACTATATTGACACTTCCATGTTTGACGTCACTATGACAACACTTTCCTGTCATTATGACACATTTCTGTATGACGTCACTTTGCTTGCTTGCAATGTCAACGTATTTTTAGAGCATGAGAAACCACCTTTCTACTCCAATTTGCTCGCAATGTCATTACGGTTATATAGTAGGTAAAATCATCTTTCTACTCCAATTATTTATGAAACTGTGGTCATTTGTATATACAATATTCAGTGGAAAGAAATGTGCATCTCTTAGCGTCACGCAACTGTGTCTACCTTGCTAGCAACGTCAAGACAACTTCATTCCAGGTTAAATTATCTTTCTACTCTAATTATTGACAGAACTGGTCATTTGTATATACAATATTCAGTGGAAAGAAATGTGCATCTCGTAGCCTCACACAACTGTGTTTATCTTGCTCGCAACGTCAAGAGGCCTCAGTACACACGGTCTTTTGTATAATATATGGTCACTATTTCACTATGATGTTTCATTTCATATTATTGTCAATTCACTTAATAATAATAATTATCAATAATATGAATAGGAATGATAAAGTCATTAATTAATTCATACGTGGCATCCGCTGCACCGATTGGATTGATCTTGGGCTCATTGGAAAGAAAAAGATGCAATATTAAGAAAGGTGGAAGGGACACAGCATAAATTTCTTTTATTATTAGTTAAAATAGTCAAAAACTGCCATTTCAATCAGTACAGAGGGAGGAGTTTACAAAAAGGTAACAGCAGTATTGTACATGATCATATTAACATAATTTATGATGTTACCATGACGCCACTATGATGACACTCTTCTGTCCGATGTCACTATGACAACACTTTCCTGTGTGACGTCACTATGATGGCACTTTCCTGAATGACGTCACTATGTCCTTGGAGTATAATGAATGGAGTTGTGACTTTGTAGCATGTGTGCATGACCTCATAGCAACCCATTGTTACAAACGGCACAACTCCATTCACTATTCTCCAAGCTATGTCTATCTTGCTCGCAGCGACATTGCGGTTTCAGAGCAGGCCAAACCATCCTTCTTCTCCAATTATTGATGAAACTGTGGTCTTTTGTATATGTAATATTCCGTTGAAAGAAATGGCTTCTTTCTCCATTGCAAGTTAAATCTTTTTACTTCAATTATTGACAAAACTATAGTTTATATTAATTTGCACCTCTGCCATTTCATATTATTATTGGTTCACTTGTAATAATGATGATGATGATGATGATGATGATGATGATGATGATGATGATGATGATGATGATGATGATGATGATGATGATGATAATAATAATAATAATAATAATAATAATAATAATAATAATAATAATAATAATAATAATAATAATAATAATAACATTAGTAACAATAATAACAATAATCAAATTCATATAGCATTGATACCAAACAAAGTCTGTTCATGGCACTGTAAAAGGTTATTTATGCATATTCAGGCCATCAGAACATTACACATCATTGTGGAATGCAGCAGTAATTTTACCAGACAAAGAGTCATCAAAGATGTCATACCCAAGTACATACACCAGCTAAATAAATATGCAACTGTAAGGTGAGCAATGTACCATTATATCACAGTAAAGATTAAGCACCAATCACAGCAAAATAGGGCATGAAATAGTTGTAAAATGTAAATGGTGCGAAAGCTGATTTTGAAATGATATTATCTACCAGGTGATGTATTTACTCCTTTTTACCCACTAGCAAGGTAAAACCTGTATAGCAAATGTGGATAGATTTCTTTTCATGGAGAATAATAAAAATGAGAAATATTTAACCAAGATATTTATCCGTCAATAGTAACAATGTAACAGATAGGTTGGGGATGTATGTTAAATTAGTTGATTTTGTTTTGAATAAAACATTTATTTTTTCTTCTAATGTACCTCAAAGCTTCATTTGAATTTATTTTACAGTCAGAAAGCCGGACCAGCTTTCAAGTTTAGCGTCACCTTTAAACTGCAATTAGCACTCTTACAGACCATTGGCCATCTCTATCATCAGGTAAAATGCCAGTTTGTGTCAAGATTATGCATTCTTTTACAAATGCAGCTTAGTTTTGAAAATATCAGACTTTTTATCGGTACATGGGTTTCATTCTGTCATTATGTCTGTCAAAATCTTTTCTGAAACTACAAGATTAAGTATTGTCAGGAAATTGATCCTGTTCATTTTCCATGAAAACCAGAGTTTTAAACTAATGTTTATGTTTATGAACTGACTTGGTCATTTTACATGAATACCAGAGTTTAAACTCATGTTTATGTTTTATGAACTGACTTGGTCAGAATAGCACATGCAGTAAGGGTAGGGATTTTTAGTCATCCTGTCTGTCCTTCAAAATGTATCCTCTCTGAAACTACTGGGTAGATTTCATAGTTTTTCATAAAAAAGATGTTGGGTCAAAGGAGATGAGTCCTATCTATTTTCCATAAAGCTCTGATTTAGAATTGTGATTTCAAATTTCTCACCAAACGATGAATTGTTTTTAACATTCATAGACCTTTGGGAAATCCAGTACCTCATTCTGCTAATCAAAGCATAGCCTCAGTTTGGGAGTTCTGGAGAAGAGCACTGTGGGGGTGATACAGTCGCATTGGACAAATTATTCATAACCTTGACGAGTGTTCTTAGTCTACAAAGATGGTTAAATACTTTGGCTCATGTCTAAAAAATGATTGCCAGCAATGAATTGTCTCGTGCATATGCACACGCATATAAACACATGGAGCATTTAGTGTCTAATAAAGATGGAGTTAAGGAAAAGCAATTATATGAGAATTTGTTCCTTAACAAATCAACCTTCAAAGTTGGGTAAGTACTGAAAAGGTCAACATGTGATTTGCATTCATGCATATATACTTACATGTTCATATGCATGTGAATACATGTAAAATGTACAGAGGAACAAATTGGATAAGTTTGTATTAATTTAAGTATTTAACTATGGAAGACAGATGATGGCTTTGCAAGCATTTGCCTAGAATTCCATGAATCTCCTTTGACAATATATTTGGGCTATTTTTCCTTTCATGTGGTCATGCATTTATATTTCATATTTTATTGAGTCAGTGTGAAATAATAAACATCTACCATTGCTTTCCATAAATAGCATGGTATATTTTATATGTAGCACACTTTTGTGTCTCATCTCATAAGTTGCATGGTATATTTACTTGTAGCACACTTTTGTGTCTAATCCCATAAGTAGCATGGTATATTTTATATGTAGCACACTTTTATGTCTCATAAGTCGCATGGTATATTTACCTGTAGCACACTTTTATGTCTAATCTCATAAGTAGCATGGTATATTTTATGTGTAGCACACTTTTATGTCTAATCCAATACGTTGCATGGTATATTTTATATGTAGCACACTTTTATGTCTCATAAGTCGCATGGTATATTTACCTGTAGCACACTTTTATGTCTAATCTCATAAGTAGCATGGTATATTTTAAGTGTAGCACACTTTTATGTCTAATCCAATAAGTTGCATGGTATATTTTATATGTAGCACACTTTTATGTCTCATAAGTTGCATGGTATATTTACCTGCAGCACACTTTTATGTCTCATAAGTTGAATGGTATATTTTATATGTAGCACACTTTTGTGTCTAATTCTATAAGTTGCATGGTATATTTTATATGTAGCACACTTTTATGTCTAATTCTATAAGTAGCATGGTATATTTTATATGTAGCACACACATTGCTTTATTTATATTTCACTTGGTGGTTTGCCCCTTGTGCAAGTACAAAACAATATAAAATATCCCAATGAAACATTTCCATGTATTACTATGAGGTATTGATGTGATTTCAGATCTCACTGCATTTATAAATTTTCATATTTTATTGAGTCAGTGTGAAATAATAAACATCTACCATTGCTTCCCATAAGTAGCATGGTATATTTTATATGTAGCACATTTTTGTGTCTAATCCCATTAGTTGCATGGTATATTTACTTGTAGCACTCTTTTGTGTCTAATCCCATAAGTAGCATGGTATATTTTATATGTAGCACACTTTTGTGTATCATAAGTTGCATGGTATGTTTACCTGTAGCACACTTTTATGTCTAATCTCATAAGTAGCATGGTATATTTTATGTGTAGCACACTTTTATGTCTAATCCAATAAGTTGCATGGTATATTTCATATGTAGCACACTTTTATGTCTAATCTCATAAGTAGCATGGTATATTTTATATGTAGCACACTTCTATGTCTCATAAGTCGCATGGTATATTTACCTGTAGCACACTTTTATGTCTAATCTCATAAGTAGCATGGTATATTTCATATGTAGCACACTTTTATGTCTAATCTCATAAGTAGCATGGTATATTTTATATGTAGCACACTTTTGTGTATCATAAGTTGCATGGTATGTTTACCTGTAGCACACTTTTATGTCTAATCTCATAAGTAGCATGGTATATTTTATGTGTAGCACACTTTTATGTCTAATCCAATAAGTTGCATGGTATATTTTATATGTAGCACACTTTTATGTCTCATAAGTTGCATGGTATATTTACCTGTAGCACACTTTTATGTCTCATAAGTTGCATGGTATATTTACCTGTAGCACACTTTTGTGTCTAATCCAATAAGTTGCATGGTATATTTTATATGTAGCACACTTTTATGTCTCATAAGTTGCATGGTATATTTACCTGTAGCACACTTTTATGTCTCATAAGTTGCATGGTATATTTATCTGTAGCACACTTTTGTGTCTCATAAGTTACATGGTATATTTACCTGTAGCACACTTTTGTGTCTAATCCCATAAGTTGCATGGTATATTTACTTGTAGCACTCTTTTGTGTCTAATCCCATAAGTAGCATGGTATATTTTATATGTAGCACACTTTTGTGTCTAATCCCATAAGTAGCATGGTATATTTTATATGTAGCACACTTTTGTGTCTAATTCCATAAGTAGCATGGTATATGTTATATGTAGCACACTTTTGTGTCTAATCCCATAAGTTTCATGGTATATTTACACACTTTTATGTCTCATAAGTTGCATGGTATATTTACCTGTAGCACACTTTTATATCTAATCTCATAAGTTGCATGGTATATTTTATATGTAGCACACACATCGCTTTATTTATATTTCACTTGGTGGTTTTGCCCCTTGTGCAAGTACAAAACAATATAAAATATCCCAATGAAAAATTTCCATATATTACTATGAGGTATTGATGTGATTTCAGATCTCACTAGAGGGCAGTCATGCATGGCCTCTGATGTCAGCTTGTGCACAGTACCTCAGTGCTAGGCAGCCTTTACAGCTACAGGAGGAGGTAGGTTAACTGGAAGGTAGGGAGGTTAGGTAAAAACAAATTCTTACATATATATTTTCACATAATATATAAATATATGTTGAGAACAGGTGAAATATTAATACATCTCATAGAATAATTTAATAGTTCACATTAAATTCTTTTAGCATACTTATTTGGAAGAAAAGACAAACTGACAGATCCATTTAAATAACAAAAAGACAGATTTTCAGGACCATTTGGTTCCTTTTTTACCCTCAGCCGCTGATGTAATCAGGCTGTGGATATTGCAGTACTCCTGGCGTCTGTCTGTCTGTCTGTCTGTAGCGAACATCCTTGTCATCGCAATAACTCAAGAACAAATGATGGCAGCCTCATGAAACTTGACACACATAAGCAAGTTTGATGGATGATGACCTTGACCTATTTATCAAGGTCGCAGAGATAATTATGTGAAATCCCAAGAATCGCGATAATTCAAAAACACATGATGACAGCTTTATTAGATTTGACACACATAAGCATCAGGTGAAAACCTCGGACCAATATGATTGACGGTGATCTTGACCTATTTTTCAAAGTCACAGGGACAATTATGTGAAATCCCAAGAATTGCAATAACTCAAGAACAAATGATGGCACCTTTATGTAATTTGACACATATAAGCATCTATATAAGCATATTTTTATGAAACATGACCTTAACCTACTTTTTAAGGTCACAGGGACATTTACGATGGCAGCTTCATGAGAATGGACATACTGGTACATGAGGATCTGGTAAAGACCCCAGATAAGTTTGATGGATGGTGACCTTCACCTACTTTTCAAGGTCACAGGTACAATTATGTGAAATCCCAAACACCATGATACTTGACACACATAAGCTATCAAATGAAGAAGATATGTACTATTACGTTTTTTTTCCCCTGCATCAAATTGTCTTGGTGCAGTGACATTTGGTTCACAAATATCGTGCGGAGTGAATGTTGTACAGTAAGTTACCAGGGCTGAGGGTTGATGCATCTCTAATGCCTATGTTTTTCTCCTTCTTTGTAAACTTTGGAAATAAAAGTAGTATACTATAATTAGATATATGAGGAAACAGTTAAAGATATCAGATTTTTCAAACATATCAATATAATTTCCATTCTTTTAGTGTGAAGAATTGTTGCTTTCGTTATAAATGTTAAACTTTGAGTGTAATATGATTACTGGGATATTATAATTGATTGGGACCTATTTTGTACAGTTGTTTTGAATTATTCTTTTTCGGCAAAAAAGATAATTGTACCCTTTGAAAAGCATTCATCATCAAGTCATTAAAATTGCCCAAAAAGGAAATGTCTATATATGATAACACTCCAAAGAACTGAGATGAAATATTTCTTTTTTTGCCATACCAAATACCCAAGAACATACAGATTTATAGAAAAATGGACTCATTTGCAGACAAAATTGAAGAGAATGTATTAATACTGCCAGTGAGTCTTTTACATCACATCACAAGAACCTGGAAAGTTTGGTAGAACATTATACTATAACCAACAGAGGTTGGTTAAGTCAGATGAGTTCGGTTGATTTAACTAGGTCACCACCAGGGGCAGTACATCCACCCTTTAGTCTTGCATAAACAGATTCTTTTCAATCTTTGTGGATGATGAATAATATCAAGCTGAAAAGATTTGAGGAAAACAGATCTGGAGTAATTATAACAGCAAATCATGCATCATCTGCAAGCATTCATGAAATGAGGTTTTCAAGCACTTTTTCCTTCCATAATATAAATGTTTATACCCAAAATTTTGCAATTAAATGGTATTACCCATCATATTTCACCTACATAAATTTCTGTGCCATTTGAAAGTGGATGAGTCTTCTGTATAAATTGAATTCATCCATCGCACATTTTGTTAAAAAACTTTGTTTAGCTGACCAGTGAGCTAGACTAAGTGCAAACACCTACATGTTCTTAGTAAAGTTTTACTAACTATGGGGCACCTTCAGATTGGGACGATGGAGTGATTTGTTTGTTCATTAATACTTGTCCATTCATACAGGCCTAACACCCTGACAGACCATAATAGAAGTCACATGTGACCACCTGGTAGTCAAAAGAGTACAGGCGGTAATTGGCACTTTCAGTAAAACACAATAGCCATGGTTGGTATTTTTTAGCTGATTTTAGTGAGGCAGCTTGCTTGTATCACAGTTTGAAAGTGGATGAGTCTTCTGTATAAATTGAATTCATCCATCGCACATTTTGTTAAAACACTTTGTTTAGCTGACCAGTGAGCTAGACTAAGTGCAAACACCTACATGTTCTTAGTAAAGTTTTACTAACTATGGGGCACCTTAAGATTGGGACTATTATGGTCTGTCAACACCCTGACAGACCATAATAGAAGTCACACGCTTGTATACAGGCGGTACTTGGCACTTTCAGTAAAAACACAATAGCCATGGTTGGTATTTTTTAGCTGATTTTAGTGAGGCAGCTTGCTTGTATCACATTTTCATGACCATATAACTATTTCAGATACCCCAAACCACTCATCTGAAGTTACAGCAAATCATGCATAATAGCACAGAAGTTTGTTCAGTCAGATAAGCTTGCCTGGGAAGCCTTAAGTAAACTGATTTATCAATATAACTAAAATGAAGTAATATACATAGTTTTACTTTCACCAGTTCGTTCAAAACATGTCAGAGAATTTATTAATTGAGGTACTTTCATTGAGGTACTTTCAAGGAACACCCTTGATCTAATCATTACCTTCAAGGGGAACAAGTTTCTTAAGAGCCACCTGGTGGATGAGTACATATCGGATCATAAGATGATTAAGCTATACTTTGGTATCTCACCCCCCAAGCCCCTCAAAAATTCAATCAGGTACAGGAAATTTAAGGGATTAGATCTCCAGTCCCTTAGGGATGACATCAGATCCCTAACTAGTGTGGACCCAGAATGGGAACACTTGACCTTGAGTGACCTGGTGGAGTACTATGACAAGAAACTCATATCACTCATGGACAAGCATGCCCCACTCTAGCAAGCCTCAGCGTACCTTGGATGAGTGACCAGTTAAAGCTGGAAAGATCTCTCAAGAGGAGGCTTGAGAGAAAAATGAACAAGACTGATTCTCACATTGATAAGGAATTATATAACTCACAGAGAAATAAATACAATTCCATGTTGAAGTCAGCTCAATCTACATATTTCTCCAACCTGGTTGAAGAAAACAAACATGACCCTAAAAAGCTTTTTAGAGTCATAGACACAGTCATGCACAAGAAAAAGAACATACCAATGCCCCAATCTGACTCTGAGGTCACTCAAGCTGAGAAGTTCAACACATTCTTTCTTGAAAAAATAGAAAGAATTCGCCTAGACATTGATAAGACTCCACCCTGCCAAACTGCACCACCAGGTGACACTACAAACAATAGGAGTTCACCGGAGTTCACCGGATAAGTCTTGAGAGCTTCACACCTTTAACCATAGATGATGGAATCAACAGTATCTGAAAATATGAAAATAGCCATCATAACACCCTTGTTGAAGGAACTTGGACTTGAACTGGTTGAGAATAACTATAGACCTGTTTCCAACCTAACATATATTTCTGAACTAACAGAGAGGGCAGTAGCGGATCAACTGGTCCCACATCTGGTAAGGAACGGCCTTACCGACAAGTTTCAATCAGCATACAAAGAGTATCATAGTACTGAAACTGCTCTGCTAAAGGTGCAAAATGATATCCTGTGTACTCTGGACGATAAGAAGTCAGTCATCCTACTGCTGCCTTTGACACCATTGACCACCAAATTTTATTTGATAGACTGGAGGCTAGATGTATTGTCAAAGGTCACGCCCTCTCCTGGATCAAGTCATATCTAAGTAACAGGAAACAGTGTGTGAAAGTAGGGACTCATAGGTCTTGCCTCAAGTTCATACGATATGGGGTCCCACAGGGCTCAGTCCTTGGCCCCATACTTTTTACCATTTATATGACGTCCTTTTCTGATATCCTAGCCAAATATGGTCTGAGCTATCATATTTACGCTGATGATACTCAGATTTACATTCGTATGGACCACACCTCCCCTTATCAAGTTGGTATGAGCAGACACAAATTGTAAAAGTGTGTCAGTGAGGTTAGAAACTTCCTTATATCAAACAAGATGAAGATAAATGATGGAAAAACTGAAATGCTTATATGTACTGACAGGTATAATACTGCTTCTATCAGCAGTATCCCAGACACAATCAGAGTTGGCAACTCTGATATTGCTCCCAGTGAGTCAGTGGTGGACCTTGGAATAACCTTTGATTCTAAAATGGACATGAAGGCCCAGATCAGGAAAATGTGCCAGAAAGGCTATTACCACATTAGGAACCTAGCGGCCATTAGACATTGTCTAGACGAGAAGACAGCTGTAACACTTACCCATGCCTTTGTTACCTCTACTCTGGATTATGGCAATGGCCTACTTGCAGGTCTTCCTAAGTCCGACACCAGGAAACTACAATATGTCCAAAACTCTGCAGCACGAGTCGTAGGAAAGATCAGGAAATCTGATCACATTTCGGGAAAACTACGGGAACTGCACTGGCTCCCAGTTCACGCGAGAATTGATTTTAAAATCCTTCTCCTGTCCTGGAAGGCCTTAAATGGTAAGGCTCCGTCTTACTTGCGTGATCTACTCCTAGTCAAACAAGGTGAACACTGTCTAAGGTCGAAAGACGGCGCCCACTTACAAGTTCCTTAGACCTGGCTGAGGACAGTGGGTGATAGGGCCTTTTCATCTGTTGCCCCAGACTTTGGAATTCTTTGCCTAGTGAAAATAGGACTAGTGCCTCAGTCTCCTCATTTAAGAGTAGACTGAAAACCCGTCTCTTCAGGATGCACATCCTGAATTCAGCGCTATGAACAGACTTGTCTGGTATCAGAACTATACAAATTTTATTATTATTATTATTATTATTATTATTATTATTATTATTATTATTATTATTATTATTATTATTATTATTATTATTATTATTACTGCGAGCTTAAATCCAGTACCTCTTAGTAATCAGCCTGTCCATCCTGTGTCCGTATGTTTGTGTCTTTGTCACACCTTTTTCCTTTTTAGCTCTGCTGCCTTCGCACAGCTGTAGGAGAGGGAAAAATGTCTGTTCATATGTCTGTCCGTCTTTCAACACTTCCTTTAAAAATCATCTCCAAATCTACCAGTAATATATGTTTCAAATTTTATACGAAGGTAGATATAGAGGTGAAGATTCAGATTCCATCAAATCTTCGTGATACCAGAGCAGTGACTTTGAGGTGACAAATATGAATTTGATTATTGTTATTATTATTATTATTATTATTATTATTATTATTATTATTATTATTATTATTATTATTATTATTATTATTATTATTATTACTGCGAGCTTAAATCCAGTACCTCTTAGTAATCAGCCTGTCCATCCTGTGTCCGTATGTTTGTGTCTTTGTCACACCTTTTTCCTTTTTAGCTCTGCTGCCTTCGACAGCTGTAGGAGAGGGAAAAATGTCTGTTCATATGTCTGTCCGTCTTTCAACACTTCATTTAAAAATCATCTCCAAATCTACCAGTTATATATGTTTCAAATTTTATACGAAGGTAGATATAGAGGTGAAGATTCAGATTCCATCAAATCTTCGTGATACCAGAGCAGTGAATTTCAGGTGACAAATTTTGTATGGCACATATCTCAGTAACCACTTTTTAATACTTGGTATACAGAAATGGGTTGGGTCATAGCTTTGCCTCGTTCTACATTTTAGTCATGTGATCTTTGACCTTGGGCATGCATGACAACCACAAGGTGTAGTTGTACACAGCAGTGTTCACCAAAAGTTTTTGACCCACATCAGACAATATCTCTGACGTTCAGCCAGCCAACATCAGACATTTAGATGCATTGTAGTTGTGATTTTGTAAGTGCAAAAAACATGGTAGGTGACCAGAGAAATGAAAGTCTGAAGCACCAAGTGCACGATTACCATGCATGTCTTGCTTATCTTATAAATGGGTGAAAAACGACTGGACTGGCCTGCAGAGCCTGCAGAAAGAAAACATGGCTGATGGGCAACAAATTATTTTTACTACAATATACAAGTCTAAAAATGCTGACATGTACCACAAGCAGATAAGTTTGACATGTTGCCAGACAAATAGACTGATAGGAATGCTATATTTTTTTGTGATGAAATATCTGAAATGTCTGACGGGCTGACAATTTTTGGTTTTTCTGACTTAGCTGTTGCACTATTGAGTGTGGTATAGTCTGTAAAGGCATTATTTAAGCAGCAGCTCACAAAGTGTCCCCCTTCATGGAAACCTGATGTGCAATGAAGCCATTAACAATCTGGGAAGAAATGACAATATGTGTGGTGTTATGCAGTGCACACAGTGGGCTGACATGGGCATGGGGCAGGGGTCTTGATAGAGTGAAAGTGCACATGGAACATTCCAAACTACAGTCTCAAACATTATTCTCTGGTTTCACACTTGCATATCAAAGATTGATCCAACTTTTGTTTGCAAGTTATATAAGGTTAAATGATATCAAGGACGTTGGGAGCGGGGTGGTGTTTGGGTTGATCCTTTTATCCTTGGCTGCTGGTTGCTGGTTACATAAGCTTATGCAACATCAATCAGGGAACTTGGGTTGGGAAAGATCTTTTAGGTCTCAATCTAGTCCTTGTTTGCCATACATCACTGCTCATATTTCACTCATCTTTGTTGCCATCTAGCATCCGGCAAGTGTCCAAATTGACGTGATTATTCTCTGGCTCTAGTGTAAGTATCCGGAAATGACCCCAATTGTACGGATTACTTAAAAATTAGCATCCAACACCATTCAGAGCTTTCCCACCCATGAGTTGGGAATGTGTGTTATTATCTGTATCCAAACCACTTGTATGGGGTGGGACAGTGGCCTTTTAAAGGCAGTGAGTGGCCTTTTAAAGTCAGCACAATATTTAATGCATACAAGGTCACGCAGTATCCAACTTACGAGGAGGTCAAAGTAGCATACCAGTAGTTACATAAATTATTCTCCACATTATGAACATATTGTATTGTATGCATGATGTGGCAATACATGATATTTGATGTTATGGAAAACATGGCCCACAGATTAATGAGCATTATGATTATCCTTCATACTACAAAAGTATATAAGAGAAGTGAAAGTTGCCCTGTAACAAATATATTGTACAAGATAAAAGTAATGGAAATAAATGCTAATTGTAGTGTTTTGCAAAACATCACAAAATTGGCACCTGTGACCTTAAAAACCCTTATACATGTAGGTAGATTTCATCTGCAAAATCATATTGATGGTGCTGCAATATTGACGATAATAATGCATTCACAAGTGAAGTTGCTCTTGTGTTAATCATGACCTTGACCTTGACACTGACCTTGACCCAATGTCGTAAAAAAGTTCACCAAAATGAATTATCATGGATATTTTCCCATATTTACAATACTAATATCAAGATCTTATATTGTGTAAGGTGAATATTGAATATTGTAAGGTGAATGTACTGAGAATAAATGTCATTTGTAGTGTTTTGCCAAATATCACAAATAGCTGATTTTAAAAATAGCTCAAGGCCACCCAATATCAAGCTTATCCAAACTGTTCATACGTTGATCACATCTAAAAAGTTATGTCAATATTGCTGTATTTTGTCAGAAAATAGAGCATTCATAAGTGAAGTTGCTCATGTACCAGTCATGACCTTGACCTTGACCCAAGGTCACAAAAAGTTCAGCCTATATATTACCATCTTATAGTATCTATAATGTACTCCCTATTTCTAAGCATAACTGAATGATAAAGGAAACAAGTGCTGCGGCAGCAGACGTGATGGAAATGGAGCAAGAACATAAAGTCAGCTTTTGCTGCCGTAAAAAGTACATCTATTTATCTACATACATGTCTATCTCTAATTTCCCGTATAAAAAAGCATTTCTCCTATGAATTAGATCAGACAGCAGAGTGCATAAGGAAATGCATTACAGAATAAAAAGCTAGATCTTTAGATGAAGTCAGATATCAACCAGTGCAATGTATAGGGTTTTAAGGAATCTGTAGCCATGTCTACTATAATTATTATTGACACCAAAGGTTGTTACAGTACCTTTTGTGTCATTCATCACAAGATATCAAGTCTTAATTTTCAACATAATTAATGTTCAATGTTTTTAGCATTTAAACCTGTAATTTGTTATAATGAAGTAATGAGATCAGTAGCATGTGACAGGTAAACACGGGTAAAATGGACCTTTTTTTTTTACCTCAGATGAGGCTCAATGCAGTCTAGCACTATTTGCTGTCATTCCAGCAATATTAAAAGAACAAAACCTTTCATGACATCATAAGCATATTGCCATACTCTCATGATATCATCTTACCTCGCAGTGGCTCTATACTAACGCTCCACATGAAAATGACTCTAAGCAAAGAGCATGCTTTTAAAATTTGGCTATTAATTTGGTCTTCTTCAAATAGATCTCAGTCACTGATGGGGATGCATGAATAAAAAAATAATAGACATGAAAGATAAATACATTTATCACCTATATCATTGTGAATTTTAAATGTTTTTTGCAAAATTGGTGCTTAATTTCTTAAATGTTTCACTTTGTATTGTAGGCATGTATGTCAGCATTTTATTGCTTCATGGAAGCAGATCCAGACTGTGTATGGTTGATGCTGGTAGATCAGTACTCTCCCACAAGCCTGACACCTCCCCACCCCTACCTGCCACACATACAGGTGAGTAGACTGGAGGGTAGAGTAGATCCAGGCTGTATGGCTGTATGGCTGATGCTGGTAGATCAGTACTGTCCCACAAGCTTGACTCCTCCCCACCCCTACCTGCCACACATACAGGTGAGTAGACTGGAGGGTAGAGTAGATCCAGGCTGTATGGCTGTATGGCTGATGCTGGTAGATCAGTACTCTCCCACAAGCTTGACTCCTCCCCACCCCTACCTGCCACACATATAGGTGAGTAGACTGGAGGGTAGAGTAGATCCAGGCTGTATGGTTGATGCTGGTAGATTAGTACTGTCTCACAAGCTTGACTCCTCCCCACCCCTACCTGCCACACATACAGGTGAGTAGACTGCAGGGTAGAGTAGATCCAGGCTGTATGGTTGATGCTAGTTGATCAGTACTGTCCCACAAGCTTGACTCCTCCCCACCCCTACCTGCCACACATACAGGTGAGTAGACTGGAGGGTAGAGTAGATCCAGGCTGTATGGCTGATGCTGGTAGATCAGTACTCTCCCACAAGCTTGTCTCCTCCCCACCCCTACCTGCCACACATACAGGTGAGTAGACTGGAGGGTAGAGTAGATCCAGGCTGTATGGCTGATGCCGGTGTACATTTGTACATGCCTACCTCATATGTTCAAAGGTTATTTAGAATAGATCATTTATAATAGGGGGATATTGGAAATGTCTTGTTGGAAATAATTATCATGTTTATCAGTTTATTTGGGGGTTTTACATCACTTTCAACATTATTTCAGTCATTTCACATTAAGACCTTAACAGCCTTGCCTAAGAATATTCCCACCCCCATCCCCCACCATCATTTTGATATTGCACACATGCACTCTTGGGGACCTTCCTCTGATCTGATTAGATAATGGCTGTGATTGGTCAATTTCTGTTGCCATGACAACCATGTTGCCAACTTGACTTGTGTGCATGATAAAGTCAGAACAGTTTGACATTTAGCATGTACACATGCACTTCTGGGGACCTTTCCCCAATCTGAGTAGTGATTGGTTGGTTTTTGTAGCCATGGGGACCATGTTGGGGGGTCTTATAGTCAATGCTCTTTTTAAATATTTTGATAAGCATGTTCTCAGCTCATTTCTTGTACTCACTTTCTGATCATAACAATGACACCAATTGCCCATGTTATTTAATGTGACAAAATAAAAGAATATGAACAAATAAATGTTCAATATCACGTATTACATTTCACTCTGCATGACATAATGTTCAATTACTACCTCAGCCATCATTGCCATGTATTTAATACCAATTGAAATGGCCACGGGCCGTAGCGCAGTTGGTTCAATCGCCAGCTTATTAGCACCAGTTCCTCTGGTGATCCAAAGGTCGTGGGTTTGATCCCCGATCCCGGGCCGTTCAATTCATGACACAATTTTACACATGAGCTGAGGCCCTTGCCTAAAGGGTTAACCCATTGTGACTGTGACTGAACTTGGGTTGTCATGTCAAGGACCTCTGACATGACAATTCAATGGGCTATTTCTGCTTCAAGTAGGTCCCATCATGAAATGACTGAAAGAATGTTCTAAATCACCAAAATATCATCAGATTTTAATTGACCAACATCAAGTTATAAACTGTTATCAGGTGTCTCATTCATAAACTGAGCAATCAGTAAAACTGTGTTTTCACAGCTTACAAACATGACATTTGCTCAGTGCCTAGCATGTGCCACTTGGGTGGGAAGGTGTAAAAATGTTTCGGACCAAAGAGTGTATGCATACAAAGAGTATGTACACTAAACAGTATATGCAAAGAGTATACATGTGTACATGTGTCAGCCCTGCATTGCATGTGCAGACTATGCTTTAATTGCCGTCATTTTGGTATATGGTTCAATTATGATGAAATAATTTATTATGACAATAAATAAGACAAAGTGTACAACTGCATATATTGAAAAGAGCCATTGCCAAGATTTGGCATGACCTGAGTTTGAAAAAGGAGGGATGTTTGTCTATATTCCTGTTAGTCTCTGTTATTAGGATATTTCAAATTTGAAGAAATAGTCAATTATAGTGCAAATGAATTGTTTCAGGTTGCTGGAAGCTGCACAAGGAATGAATATAGTGATAACATCAACATGCTGATGGAGAGGTTAAGCTGACCCAACCAATAGATAAGAGACAAGGATACTGCACAAAGTGAGTGACATCACAGAAGCTAGGCTGGCAGCATATAAACAAGTGACAAGGATACTGCACAAAGTGTGGTGACATCACTGAAGCTAGGAAGGCAGCATATAAACAAGTGACAAGGATACTGCACAAAGTGAGGTGACATCACAGAAGCTAGGCTGGCAGCATATAAACAAGTGACAAGGATACTGCACAAAGTGAGGTGACATCACAGAAGCTAGGCTGGCAGCATTTAAACAAGAGACTAGAATACTGCACAAAGTGAGGTGACATCACGGAAGCTAGGCTGACATCATTTAAACAAGTGACAAGAATACTGCACAAAGTGAGGTGACATCACAGAAGCTTGGCTGGCAGCATTTAAACAAGTGACAAGGATACTGCACAAAGTGAGGTGACACCACAGAAGCTAGGCTGACATCATTTAAACAAGTGACAAGGATACTGCACAAAGTGAGGTGACATCACAGAAGCTAGGCTGACATCATTTAAACAAGTGACAAGGATACTGCACAAAGTGAGGTGACATCACAGAAGCTAGGCTGACAACATTTAAACAAGTGACAAGGATACTGCACAAAGTGAGGTGACATCACTGAGGCAGCAAATAAACAAGTGACAAGGATACTGCACAAAGTGAGGTGACATCACAGAAGCTAGGCTGACAGCATTTAAACAAGTGACAAGGATACTGCACAAAGTGAGGTGACATCACAGAAGCTAGGCTGACAGCATTTAAACAAGTGACAAGGATACTGCACAAAGTGAGGTGACATCACTGAGGCAGCAAATGAACAAGTGACAAGGATACTGCACAAAGTGAGGTGACATCACAGAAGCTAGGCTGACAGCATTTAAACAAGTGACAAGGATACTTCACAAAGTGAGGTGACATCACAGAAACTAGGCTGACAGCATTTAAACAAGTGACAAGGATACTTCACAAAGTGAGGTGACATCACAGAAACTAGGCTGACTGCAAATCAACAAGTGACAAGGATACTGCACAAAGTGAGGTGACATCACAGAAGCTAGGCTGGCAGCAAATAAACAAGTGACAAGGATACTGCACAAAGTGAGGTGACATCACAGAGGCTAGGCTGACAGCATTTAAACAAGTGACAAGGATCCTGCACAAAGTGAGGTGACATCACAGAAGCTAGGCTGACAGCATTTAAACAAGTGACTAGAATACTGCACAAAGTGAGGTGACATCACAGAAGCTAGGCTGACATCATTTAAACAAGTGACAAGGATACTGCACAAAGTGAGGTGTCATCACAGAAGCTATGCTGACAGCATTTAAACAAGTGACAAGGATACTGCACAAAGTGAGGTGACATCACAGAAGCTAGGCTGACATCATTTAAACAAGTGACAAGGATACTGCACAAAGTGAGGTGACATCACAGAAGCTAGGCTGATGGCATTTAAACAAGTGACAAGGATACTGCACAAAGTGAGTGACATCACAGAAGCTAGGCTGACATCATTTAAACAAGTGACAAGGATACTGCACAAATAGAGTGACATCACAGAAGCTAGGCTGACATCATTTAAACAAGTGACAAGGATACTGCACAAAGTGAGTGATATCACAGAAGCTAGGCTGACAGCATTTAAACAAGTGACAAGGATACTGCACAAAGTGAGTGACATCACAGAAGCTAGGCTGACATCATTTAAACAAGTGACAAGGATACTGCACAAAGTGAGGTGTCATCACAGAAGCTAGGCTGACATCATTTAAACAAGTGACAAGGATACTGCACAAAGTGAGTGACATCACAGAAGCTAGGCTGGCAACATTTAAACAAGTGACAAGGATACTACACAAAGTGAGGTGACATCACTGAGGCAGCAAATAAACAAGTGACAAGGATACTGCACAAAGTGAGGTGACATCACTGAAGCTAGGCTGACAGCAAATAACCAAGTGACAAGGATACTGCACAAAGTGAGGTGACATCACAGAAGCTAGGCTGACAGCAAATTAACAAGTGACAAGGATACTGCACAAAGTGAGGTGACATCACAGAAGCTAGGCTGACATCATTTAAACAAGTGACAAGGATCCTGCACAAAGTGAGGTGACATCACAGAAGCTAGGCTGACAGCATTTAAACAAGTGACTAGAATACTGCACAAAGTGAGGTGACATCACAGAAGCTAGTCTGAGAGCATTTAAACAAGTGACAAGGATACTGCACAAAGTGAGGTGACATCACAGAAGCTAGGCTGGCAGCATATAAACAAGTGACAAGGATACTGCACAAAGTGAGGTGACATCACAGAAACTAGGCTGACAGCATTTAAACAAGTGACAAGGATACTGCACAAAGTGAGGTGACATCACAGAAGCTAGGCTGACAGCATTTAAACAAGTGACAAGGATACTGCACAAAGTGAGGTGACATCACAGCGGGATATTACAGATATTGCAGCATTTAAACAAGTGACAAGGATACTGCGCAAAGTGAGGTGACATCACAGAAGCTAGGCTGACAGCATTTAAACAAGTGACAAGGATACTGCACAAAGTGAGGTGACATCACAGCGGGATATTACAGATATGATCTCCATTAAGAAAATTAAGGTGACAAACTTTAAGGTACAAATCCCTGTTTTAAGTGATATGGCCAATGCAACGACTGAAACTTTTCCTAAGCACCATGGGATAGTGCCATTGACCATCTGGAAAAACTATACAGTTATGTGGCATGTTGTCACAGTGCATTATATACTTTAAAGGACAAAGATACTTTTGCAGTTTGGCATGACAGCAAGGAAAAAAAGAGTTAAATATTCCGAATGGTGACATCAAAGGACGTATAAATACATGTACAGAATGGTATGAACTCAAAGGAAGTATAAATACATGTACAGAATGGTATGAAATCAAAGGAATTATAAATACATGTACAGAACAGTATGAAATCAAAGGAATTATAAGTACATGCACAGAATGGTGTGATATCAAATGAAATATAAGTATTGTACAGAATGGTGTGATATTGGAGGAGTAAGAAGTTCATGAACAGAATGGTGCAATAATAAAAAAGATATATTAAGTCAAAGGAAATATAAGTAATGTACATGTAAGAGTTGAGTAAAATTTGGGACCAAGTTTAGCACTGTCCAAATCTACTAAAAAAGTATACAAAACATCATACGAGTACAATACTTATAAATCTGTTTGTTCCCTCTATGAAATCATGAACTGCTCCGACAACTATTTTTTCAAGAGATTTATTTTTTAGAATCCTGTAAAATGTTGTACAAGGTAAATTGTACATTAACAATTATTTTACCATGAGGAAAAGCCCTAACAGTGTTGAAGTTAAGACAAGTCATGAAATAAGACAAATTATCTTCTTTAGGGTGGTCACACATATTTGTGTGAGTTGATCCATGAGAATGAAGGTAAGCACCCAGAAGTCTACACTTCATTCTTATTCTTGCCAAAGGAGGAAAATTATATTATAGTTATGTTTGCCAAGAGAATTATGTTTGCATGGCTTGGCATCATTTTGGCAATAAGCAGTCTGCAGGTGATCAAAATCAAAAAGACATCTTAAAGATGGATCAAGTAAATTCCATTCGCTCAATTTGCATGAGATGATTTAATTTAACAGTACAATCATTAGGATTGAAACCGGACTGATAGATAAAGAGCAAAAGATCTTTTTGAAAATAACTGAAAATAATGTATTGGCACTATAGCGAGTGCTGTTTTGATAAGATTGCATTATGCAATAAATCATGTGCAGTGTTATGGAAACAGACTTTTTATTTTGGTCAAACAAGACAGATTATTTACATCTATATATGGTGTTCTATGTTCATTATGTGAACATCTTGGCAGGCTAAGTAAATGATAACTCCATGAATTGTTATGATCAACTATAAGAGCCTTGTCAAGTACATGTTTGAACCAATGTCAGACCAAAACATGTTAGCTTTGACCCATATATTGAATGTGATTAAATGTTGTTAGTCAAGTTTTGACAATAACGATTGGCAGGCAGTTGAAAGGGTACATTATGATTTGATTTATTTATAATAATAATCTTTTCAGCACGATTACATGTTTGTACCACAAGAGGTCAGACCCACACATGTCATTTTTCAGTCAGACTTTAACTATAATGATGGACAGGTGAAGAGTACAGCCAGCTGCCCGGTTCATACTCTAACACTTATGATTCATTACTCACAGAATATTCATTACTCACAGAACATCCTTGAACAGATGTTATGGATATGATGTTAGTGTTAATGTCTTTTTTATAAACCATGTGTAAATCTGGTATTTGGAAATTATAATAATGAAGATGATGATGATGATGATGATGATGATGATGATGATGATGATGACGATGATGATGATGATGATGATGATGATGATGAAAACAACAACAACAACAATAATAACAATAATAACAATAATACCACAAAGACGTTGGTTAAATGAAATATGAAAAATACAATTTTTGAAAAAAGAAATTACATAAATTAACAAAATGAAAGCATAAATACCTGTGGTCTTGTTATCAGCACTCTTTTGTTGACCAGAGAAAAAATAGAGATGATACTTCTTCCTTCCTGAAAGTGGATTTCATTTAGACCACCTACAAGATATGATACAAACAGTGGAGTACAGGAATTAATACACCCTTGACTCCATTTAAGTTCATTTATTCACAATGGCTACCTACATATAATTACTACTGTAAACCCTAATTCTATGATTATATTACAAACTTGTAAATTCAGAAGTAATTTATTTTGCTTTTTTGATCAGTGCATTAATTCGAGTAATATACTGTACTAGAATTGTATCAAAAGTTAAGTTCAGTAATTGTAATAAAAATGTCTCAATTTAGTCAATATCATCATGAATTTATTGTTCAAAACTGAAATATGTAAAAAATAATGTTAAATTAGGACAAAACTTTTATTTTCCTCAAAATGTAGTCTTTTATTTTCATCTTAATTATTTTCATAAAAGATATCATATTTTTGAGTATTTAATCAATAGCAACAAAAATATAATTTTAATATCTTCTGATGAAATATCAATAGTGATGCAGTAGAATTGTTATGAAATGCCCTTTTGATAAAATAAATTTGGTAAAGATGCTAAATTGTGTTTTGTAGTTCTGTATGTTATAAGTTTCTAGATATATTATGATAACCTATATTTGAAAATGTTTTGCTTATTAAACTCATATGTCAACTTATTTATGAAAATAGATATGTCATCGGGCACTTTTTTTTGTGTATCTGAAATTCAGCCATGTATATCAACGATGTACTGCAATACATTGACATACCTAAAGTATGTCAAAGTATAAGAATACATAGCTGATAAACAAGAAGGAGTGGCAACACCATGGAATGACATACAAATGTGACACTTCACAATTTGGTCAAGTATTGCTATAACAGCGAAAACCAATTCATGTAGCTAGAGATTTTTGATCCTGAGATTTTTTATCTGTCTTGAAAACATGTTCCACATTAGCAGTTTGGCGAAGCCCTTCCCTCCTTGTCTAGCCATCATTGTCATTCTGCATGTTCTGCTAATTATATTGATGTAATGTTAATAGAGATTTACAAAATATCTACACTTTGATGATTATATATATTAATGAAAATATTACCTTCACTTTCATATGATTTCAAACTTCCTGGAACACCACAATGCACCAGAGCATGAAATGTTGAGGGAAACACACTTCTTCTTGACACCTCTGACTTGACCCTGATAAGGGCACTGAAGGGATATAGCATATGGGAGCAAAAGGAAATAAAAACTAAATTTCATATACTACTCTATACTTTATCATATAAAAATGAGTGACATGAGTCTTGATCTGTAACTGAGTTCCTATAATAGTACTGGAGAGAAGTACTTATTAGTTACTTTATAGTGTATTAAGTGTCAAATTTGATGTTTAGAGATTCTGCCACCAGGTGTTATATTAGTTCCTTATCATTTTGCTTAATTGACTTGTTTTCTTAAATATATGAGCAATTCTCAAATTCTTTCTTGGGTTGAATCTCTTTATGAAAAATCAAAATAACTAGATAAACAAATAACCCAACAAATAGTATATATACAATGTAGTATATATACAACTCTTTTCTGTTTTCAGTTTTGTTATAGATTGTAATAAACTAAAAAAATAAATGAATGTTTAGCAGTGAAATAAATGTGACTCAAGTGCGATCTTGGACAGATTGCGGTTGGTGGTTATTTGTTCTCAGTGGTATTTCATTGAAAGCATCATTGAGACAAATAGCTACCTACATTAGCTTATTAACAAATGCCGTAGGTTTGAATTACATTTCAACTTTTTGTGCCCTCAGGAGAATGCATACATGCACACAGGATATAGGCAAGTGGTTCTGTATGAAGAGAGCTGATCTAAGAATTGTAATTGTGACTCTAAAGATGTTTTTCATCCAATGAAGTCCTCTTATTATGTGCAAGTATCATTTGTTTAAACACTTTTTCAATCACTTTGGGATTTGCTCAGCAATGAGTTCTTTATGCATAAACACAAGACAAGTTGGGCTAATCTCAATTCTATGACAAAAAACATTCCACTAGCTGAGAAATTTATTTATTTATTTATTTATTTATTTATTTATTTATTTATTTATTTATTTATTTATTTATTTATTTATTTATTTATTTATTCATTCATTCATTCATTCATCTACATCTATAAGTTTACTCGGCAAAACCAATTGGCATCCCACATAATAAGAGGATTTCATTGGACGAAAAACATTTTTAGAGTCACAATTACAATTATTTATTCATTCATTCATTCATCTACATCTATAAGTTTACTCGGCAAAACCAATTGGCATCCCACCAAGAGTGCAAGATTGCACTAAGGGGGTGCAGCTGGTACACACCAGCTGCGTGTCGCCAAATTTTATACTCTGGCAAGGGAGTTCCTGAAAAATGCCGAGCTACCTGTTTCCAATGTAGTTAAATGAGGGGGAAGGTTGTTCCAGTCAGTCACTGTCCTTGGAAAATAGCTGTACTTATAAGGGTCACAGCTTGTCGCCGTTTTGATATAGCGATTTCCATTGTTTTTTTCTTGTAGGAGCTGATTTCATTTAGACATGAACTGGAAGTTTCAAAGCTATTTCACCATTTGTAGCCTTGTACAATAGAACCAGCTTCTGGGTCCTTCTTCTCCCTGCTACTGAATCCCATTTTAGGTCTTCAAGGATTTTTGTTACAGTGCCTGTTTCTCTCTTCCAGTTGCCAGTCACAAATCTAGCAGCTCGTCTTTGAACTGATTCTATGCGGTCTATATCTTTCTTGAGATAAGGGTCCCACACACTTGATGCATATTCTAAGTGAGGGCGCACAAGTGTGTTGTAGGCAGCCTCTTTGATATTTCCTGGGCACATGTTGAAATTCCTTCTTACAAATCCCAGTGCTTGATTTGCTTTGCAGACAATGTTGTTAACATGCTCATCCCATTTCAAATCTGTTTCGAGCTCGATTCCGAGGTCGGGATGATGTTCAACATGTTGCAAGATGTGACCATTTAATGTATATTTTCTGGAATCAAGAGCTTGGCTTTTTTTCTCAGGGTGAAGCTTTTCTGAGCATTGAAGTCCATTTGCCACTCATTTTACCATTCCTCCAGCATATTTAGGTCCTCTTGCAGTTTTACAGCCTCATCATCATTTTCAATTATTTTATATTGAAGACTGTCATCTGCAAAGAGCCTTATGTTTGAATGTTTTAGTTTCTCTCCAATATCATTAACATAGAGTTAATATTAATATTGTACAAGGCTATAAATGGTGAACTGTAGAAATAGTATTGGCCCAAGTACTGTACCCTGAGGCACTCCAGATTTAACATGGACAGGGTCAGATTCATCACCGTCAATAACTACGCTCTGTTCACGGTTTGTAAGCCAGTTTTTTATCCATGAACCGACCTGCCCTGAGATTCCGTAATGCTTGAGTTGCTGTGATTTAGCCGCTTGTGGCAGACTCTGTCAAAGGCTTGACTAAAATCAAGAATAAGCTTATCAACATTTTGCCCATCATTTCTAGCCTTCAGTATGTCCTGTAGAGTTGTGATTATCCAAGTTTCACACGAGTGGCCTGTCCTAAATCCATGCTGAAAATTTACCAGGATATTGTAAAGTTTTCAGTGATTCATCATATGTCTGACAATTATATGCTCCAAAATCTTACAGGGGACAGATGTCAAAGAAACTGGCCTGTAGTTACCTGCACAACTTTTATCTCCTTTTTTAAAGACTGCAACTATATTTGCTGTGCGCCATGCTTTTGGAACTTCTCCTTTGTCGAGTGAGTCTTTTTTTGGAGGATTGGAGCTATTTCATGTGAACATTCTTTCAAGACTCTTGTGGGTATTTGATCTGGGCCATTGGCTTTTTTGCAGTTTAAGTTAGAGAGCAATTTTTCCACACCGGCAACTGTGATGGTAATTGGCTCTATTTGTGGACTAGTTGGATCATCTTTGTCAGGAATATTTTCCATGTTTTCAGTAGAAAAAACAGATTTGTACTGACGTGAAAGAACCTCTGCCTTGCCTTTACTGTCCGTTACTTCATTTATTTATTTATTAAATAATGTAATAAGAGGGTGCATTCTGAAATGGTTTTGATGCACATGTACATTATTCCCGAGAACAGACTTGGGCCTAGCAGTTTGACCCCCCCTCTCCAATACCATGAATACTGCAAATCCAGGGTACAAATCCCGGTTGGTTTGAAACAGATGGATATCTGCTACTGAGTTATTTTTCACTCCAGCACTTGCTTAAAGATAATGGTTTATATTGTCATGTCTGGTAGCAATTCTGGGAGCTATGCTGGTGGCTATGCTGGTAGCTATGCTGGTAGCAATACTGGTGGTTATGCTGGTGGCTATGCCGGTGGCTATGTTGGTGGCTATGATGGTGGTTATGCTGGTGGCTATGCTGGTAGCAATACTGGTGGCTATGCTGATGGTTATGCTGGTGGTTATGCTGGTGGCTATGCTAGTAGCAATACTGGTGGCTATGCTGGTAGCAATACTGGTGGTTATGCTGGTGGCTATGCCGGTGGCTATGCTGGTGGCTATGCTGATGGCTATGCTGGTAGGAATTCTGGTGGCTATGATGGTGGCTATGCTGGTAGCAATACTGGTGGCTATGATGGTGGCTATGCTGATGGTTATGCTGGTAGCAATTCTGGTGGCTATGATGGTGGCTATGCTGATGGTTATGCTGGTAGCAATTCTGGTGGCTATGCTGGTGGCTGTGCTGGTAGCTATGCTGGTGGCTATGCTGGTAGCAATTCTGGTGGCTATGCTGGTAGCAATTCTGGTGGCTATGCCGGTGGCTATGCTGGTAACTATGCTGGTAACTATACTGGTAACTATACTGGTAGCAATACTGGTGGCTATGCTGGTAGCTATGCTGGTGGTTATGCTGGTCGCTATACTGGTGGCTATGATGGTGGCTATGCCGGTGGCTATGCTGGTAGTAATACTGGTGGCTATGATGGTGGCTATGCTGGTGGCTATGCTGGTAGCAATACTGGTGGCTATGCCGGTGGCTATGCTGGTAGCTATGCTGGTGGCTATGCTGGTAGCAATACTGGTGGCTATGCCGGTGGCTATGCTGGTAGCAATACTGGTGGCTATGATGGTGGCTATGCTGGTGGCTATGCTGGTAGCAATACTGGTGGCTATGCCGGTGGCTATGCTGGTGGTTATGCTGGTGGCTATGCCGGTGGCTATGATGGTGGCTATGCTGGTGGCTATACTGGTAACTATACTGGTAGCAATACTGGTGGCTATGCCGGTGGCTATGCTGGTAGCAATACTGGTGGCTATGATGGTGGCTATGCTGGTGGCTATGCTGGTAGCAATACTGGTGGCTATGCCGGTGGCTATGCTGGTAGCTATGCTGGTAGCTATGCTGGTAGCTATGCTGGTGGCTATGCCGGTGGCTATGATGGTGGCTATGCTGGTGGCTATGTCGGTGGCTATGCTGGTAGCTATGCTGGTAACTATGCTGGTGGCTATGCTGGTGGCTATGCTGGTGGTTATGCTGGTGGCTATGCTGGTGGCTACATTATCATATGAAACTTGGAATATCAAGAAGCTATCCTGGTGGTTATGCCGGTGGCTATGCTGGTAGCTATGCTGGTAACTATGCTGGTAACTATACTGGTAGCTATGCTGGTGGTTATGCTGGTGGTTATGGGCCTGCAAAACTCAAGTACAATGTCAAATCATATATTGGAAAGCTTGTGAATCTTTTTTTTCACTCGAGTGCTCATTCAAGCATGACACTGTTCATCATCCATGTCAGAATCTCCATACCAAATGTAAAGAGCCGAACCTTCTTAACAAGTGCAAGAAGTCTATGTTAGTATTTTTCTTGAGTTTATTCATGTACGAAGTGTTCATTCAAACATGACATTGTTAGTAGTCCATGTTATAATCTTCATACCAAATATGAAGTGACCAGCCTTTGTACTTCGCAAGAGAAGTCCATATTAGAGTAATTCTTGAGTGCTCATTTATGGGTGCAATATCTGCTCAGGCGCGTCATTGTTGATTTTTTTTATGGATCTAAGGACTATTTTTTATGGATCTAAGGACTATTTTTTTTAATCTTTAACTTATATCACTTTGAGACCAATCTTCTCTCTATCTTTATTTTTTGTCACTTTGGGATCAATCATCTCTTTATGTTTAACTTATGTCACTTTGGGATCAATCATCTCTTTATGTTTAACTTATGTCACTTTGGGATCACTCATCTCTTTTTGTTTGACTTATGTCACTTTGGGATCACTCATCTCTTTTTCTTTGACTTATGTAACTTTGGGATCAATCATCTCTTTTTCTTTGACTTATGTAACTTTGGGATCAATCATCTCTTTATGTTTAACTTATGTCACTTTGGGATCAATCATCTCTTTATGTTTAACTTATGTCACTTTGGGATCAATCATCTCTTTATGTTTAACTTATGTCACTTTGGGATCAATCATCTCTTTAACTTATGTAACTTTGGGGTCAATCATCTCTTTATCTTTAACTTATGTCACTTTGGGATCTATCTTCTCTTTACCTTTAACTTATATCACTTTGGGATTAATCATCTCTTTACCTTTAACTTATATCACTTTGGGATCAATCATCTCTTTACCTTTAACATACGTCACTTTGGGATCAATCATCTCTTTATGTTTAACTTATGTAACTTTGGGGTCAATCTTCTCTTTACCTTTAACTTACGTCACTTTGGGATCAATCATCTCTTTATGTTTAACTTATGTCACTTTGGGACCAATCTTCTCAGTATCCTTAACTTAAGCCCCAGTCACACTTACACGATCTTTAACAAAACTGTTTGGGAATTGGCATGGTTGTGATGATCGCACAAAAAACGATAGTCAGACGACCACATGCGGAGACATGAAGCGTTCAGACCCAGACCCCCACTCGACCATAACAGAGATCACCACGTGTTCAACACGTCCTTCTCTATCACGTGACTATCTGTGCAACATGGCCAGGTCTTCCTGTGGTCTTAACAAAGTCTTTACAAGTCCTCAGAAGTCTTCAGATGTCCTCAAAAGTTGTATGTTATCTGCCGTGATCGCTAGTTGAGCGTACCAGAACGGCAGGCCATCCTACCAAGAACGTATGACATGACGCACGCACATCGTAGACAAATACCTATACGACAGTCAACGGATTATGCATGACCACAAGTTCACACCAGAGGGCATGACGACTGTGTAGGGACTGCCACAGGATTGCCACCAGACCACCTTCACATCGTGGCTGTGACACAATTGTTTTGAACAGTTCAAAACAGTCGTGGGCTTGTGCCGACTTCAGCAGACCAAACAAGACCTTGGCAGAGCATTCCAGACCACCTCACTTGTGTTCCCGTTCTGATAAACGATGTGAGACCATTTAACAAATCGTGCCAAGTCCTGTGATAGATCGTGTAAGTGTGACTGGGGCTTTATTTAACTTGGGCAACAATCTTCCCTTCATAATTAAATTATGGGACATTCCATCAATATAACAAATTTGGAATAGGCTTTTTAAATATTTTATTTTTCACTGACATGGCAATGAACTTTTCTTTTCTATTCTACTTTCAACTAGAAATTCTACATCACAGTCTTGGGGTTTCGTTTTGTCATGTGATACCATGATAATTAAATTCAGTAAAGAGCTTATTTCATAAGTTTTTTTTGCACAAATCATCAATGATCTGATCATTAACAAACAAAAAATCTTTATTGTCTGAAAAAGAAAGAAAAAGTATTATAAATTCATATATGTGGCATTGTGTTTAATATGAATGTATATCACTAATTTTCATAGGTAACGTAATTATAAATTCTGTAATATTTAAAAAAATATTTCTCACGTGAGCTTATATTTAATTATTTTTTTCTTTTTGATTCACCGTTATCAGATCTGAGCGTAGCCTACATTTTAAAGAGTGAAGCCTATATTCCATATAAGAGTGTGGCCTACATCTTTAAAGGTGTGGCTTACATTTTAAAGAATGTATCCTACATTTTAAAGAGTGTACCCTAAGCAAGGGAAAAAGATACATTTTCTGTCACAGCAAAATTATGGATCGGTAGGATTTTATGCACATATACTGCACATATATATAGATATAGATATTTCTGGAAATTTTGTGATATTCTTCCAATAGAGAAACATGTTTAATAATTAGTCATGTACCAATTATACAATATCAGGTGTTTCCTTCATAAACCAAAATTCCTTTATTTTAGACTTCCTTTCTTTTATATCTTTTTTTTCAGATAAGCTAAATGATATAACTTGGTACCTTTGAATCCTCCAAAGATAAATCAGTGTCAAATTTCCTTCCTACACTGCTTTAGTTGTGATTGAACTTTTTAATTCTGAGGGTGTGTTCACAGCATGACTCACTTGGTAGTCTCTCATGGTAACAACTGACTACTGGATGAGTTCCTCTCTGAACTAATACAAGGTTAATCATTATCTTGTCTATCATCTGAAATTTCCTGATCTTTTTTGATAGTATAACCTCTACAGGTTACCCTTTATTGAACTCTGATAGCTTTGTTCATTTTTTTTTGTTCGTTTGTTTGAGGTTTACATCGTTATCAGCATTATTTCAGTTATTTCGTGACGAGACCTACATGTTGCAGATAGAGTACTGCCTCACTGAATATGGTCATGTTGCAGGTCCTTGACATGACATCTCACCTGGTCAACTCTGATAGCAGGTTCATGCAACCAACCCCTCCTGTAACTGCTATGTTTCCGGCGGAATGTATTATTTCTGTTTCTGAGACTCGCAATGGAAACAAACAGAGACCATAACATTTTCCAAGCTTTGAAACATATTCACATTCACAATTTTTCTGTCTTTCTCAAATAAAATACCCCTGGCGTTTGTTGACTAGACAAATTCTCCAAGCATGTCTCTAGAACCGGCTTTGATCTTCTGTAATAGAGACTTGAAATCAGCAGATCTTGGCAAGTTCATTCCAGTGCGTTCCAGGAAGCGGTCTTGCACCATGGGTAATATCACCTCCACCAGAAATGTCCCGTTTTGTACGATGGTCGGTAACTAAAAATGTAATTTCATTATCATTAATGCCCTTTCGTAAACTTAATAGATAAACATCTAACATTGAAAATTGCTTTTTATTTTCTTTTGAGTAGATTTGTAACTGTATTTTATGTCTTTGTGGGCATTTGTTTTTCAATCAAACGAGATACGCAATGTCACTTCATTTTGCTCACTTCAGATATTCTACAGAGTAATGATCACAATCCTCAGATGTATTTCTTCCAACTTATACTTGTCAGCCAGAGAAATCTGAGTACAAGAACTCTGGAAAAAGTCTTTTTTTATTTTTGCATGACTTCCTTTACTATTCAACAAAAATGAATCATTTAATCAAAATTCATAGTCTAACCAACAAGGTCTGTTCCATGAAACGGTCTCTGAATATTTTTTAAACTTTTTTTTTCAAAGTGTTCCTTAAGGCATGACTGGTCACTGAAGCACGTAGTTCGTCACAGATAATAATCCCATTTGTCAGTTAACATAATCCAATAATGACTTTCATCTGGGTAACTAATACTACTCTTCAAGATGTATCATCCCATCAATAATGGCAACTCAATCTATAATAGCCACTGATTATAGCTCAACCCTCTATATGTTGACAGATGGACAGACAGACAGACAGACAGACAGACAGACAGACGTACAGACAGACAGACAGACGGTCAGAAAATGACATCTCGATCAGTCTTGCCAACAGCTATTGCAGGTGAGACAAAAATTTTCTAATATAAATAATTGAATTAGTTTTAATAAAGTTGAAAACATAGACTTACTTCACTTTGGAAGTCTGATATTTTCATGGACCTCTCAGCATGTTTGACCTGGGCCAGGAGCAGGTCTACGAGTGCTGCTGACACCACACTGTGCAGTTCCTGGCAGTAGACCCGCATCAGGTCCCCACAGAGACCCAGATAAGCCTTGGTGAAGTGCACCGTGTTTGCTGTCAGGGTCGTGAAGCAATCATCTGCAGACAAAAAGAATCACTTGTCTTAGTCCTTATGTTAAACATGTTAAATTCTTATGATGCCATCACTACTTTATAATGATACCCTCACTACTTTATAATGATACCCTCACTACTTTATAAAGATACCCTCACTACTTTATAATGATGCCATCACTACTTTATAATGATGCCATCACTACTTTATAATGATGCCATCACTACTTTATAATGATGCCATCACTACTTTATAATGATGCCATCACTACTTTATAATGATACCCTCACTACTTTATAATGATGTCACGACTAATTTATAATGATGCCATAACTACTTTATAAAGATGTCATCACTACTTTATAATGATGTCATCACTACTTTATAATGATGTCATCACTACTTTATAATGATGCCATCACTACTATATAATGATGCCATCACTACTTTATAATGATGTCATCACTACTTTATAATGATGTCATCACTACTTTATAATGATGTCATCACTACTTTATAATGATGCCATCACTACTTTATAATGATGCCATCACTACTTTATAATGATGCCCTCACTACTTTATAATGATGCCATCACTACTTTATAATGATGCCATCACTACTTTATAATGATGTCATCACTACTTTATAATGATGTCATCACTACTTTATAATGATGCCATCACTAATTTATAATGATGCCATCACTACTTTATAATGATGCCATCACTACTTTATAATGATGTCATCACTACTTTATGATGCCATCACTACTTTATAATGATACCCTCACTACTTTATAATGATACCCTCACTACTTTATAAAGATACCCTCACTACTTTATAATGATGCCATCACTACTTTATAATGATGCCATCACTACTTTATAATGATACCCTCACTACTTTATAATGATGTCATGACTACTTTATAATGATGCCATCACTAATTTATAATGATGCCATCACTACTTTATAATGATACCCTCACTACTTTATAATGATACCCTCACTACTTTATAATGATGCCATCACTACTTTATAATGATGCCCTCACTACTTTATAATGATGTCATCACTACTTTATAATGATGCCATCACTAATTTATAATGATGCCATCACTACTTTATAATGATACCCTCACTAATTTATAATGATGCCATCACTAATTTATAAAGATGCCATCACTACTTTATAATGATGCCATCACTAATTCATAATGATACCCTCACAAATTTATAATGATGCCATCACTACTTTATAATGATGCCATCACTACTTTATAATGATGCCATCACTACTTTATAATGATGCCATCACTACTTTATAATGATGCCATCACTACTTTATAAAGATGCCATAACTACTTTTTAATGATGCCATCACTATTTTATAATGATACCCTCACTACTTTATAATGATGCCATCACTACTTTATAATGATGCCATCACTACTTTATAATGATGCCATCACTACTTTATGATGATGCCATTACTACTTTATAATGATACCATCACTACTTTATAATGATGCCATCACTACTTTATGATGATGCCATCACTACTTTATAATGATACCCTCACTACTATATAATGATGCCATCACTACTTTATAATGATGCCATCACTACTTTATAATGATGTCATGACTAATTTATAATGATGTCATGACTAATTTATAATAATGCCATCACTACTATATAATGATGCCATCACTACTTTATAATGATACCCTCACTACTATATAATGATGCCATCACTACTTTATAATGATGCCATGACTACTTTATAATGATGCCATCACTACTTTATAATGATGTCATCACTACTTTATAATGATACCCTCACTACTTTATAATGATGCCATTACTACTTTATAATGATACCCTCACTAATTTATAATGATGCCATCACTACTTTATAATGATGCCATCACTACTTTATAATGATACCCTCACTAATTCATAATGATGCCATCACTAAATTCTTGCCATCAGAGTTAGTGTTTATCAGTGCAACATGTACTTGACTGCCTTATGTTACTGGCAGATTATGGCTTTGACCTGTAATGTGTGCTCATATCAGACAGATTAACGCTGAGAAACATGCAAAAGTTGCCATTGGTATTAGAGGTGAAATATATGATAAAAAAAACAAACAATATACAACAAATTTAGGGATCACTTTGAAATAATAAAGGGGTTTCACTTCGACAAGATATAAGGATCATTTTCACAAATCTGGGTTTCTTTTTGATCCAATTTAGGTATCCACGATTTTCACTTGAAAATGGGTTTTATGGGTGAATCATGAGACTGCTACATCAAAGGACAAATGGGCGGGGAGTTGATCAGCACCAAGCTGAGATACGCCACAGCTATGGTCACATTATTAAAAGGCACCGCACGGCACCTGTAAGATTACACGACATTGAAGTCTTTAGGATACCCTAAAGATGTCTGCATCATTTAACATGTTTAACCGACGTTTGTGGGTTATAGTAGGGAGCCCTTGAGATAATAGGGCGTTGGCCTGGAAAGACATATAATATAAAAAAAAATTATTTTCTCTGTACAATGCCACAGCAGCCCCAAGATAATCTTGAGATATGCCTGCAGGACACTCACAGGAGCCTGTCATGTATGCAAATGTGACTGTTTTACGAACGCTTCTGAATTGATTCACTCACCTATTGTATAGTTGTGTATATGTAATATTCCCAGTTCCATCATTTCTTCTTCAAACTTATCTATGGCCTCCACTTTCTTGAAGTTGATTGGCCGCCATAAATCTTCCTGCAAGATACAAAATGCAAATAACATTTGTTGTTTTCCATGATCAAATATGAAATATAATACACACAGAGTCAACAACACTGTCCAGCCTAAACTCCACCAGAGGGCGATGTGGTGAACCTACCAAAACAGCTTGCGTGTGCTACCATTATCACACTGTTTTCAAATTGAAGCTGTCACACATTTGCAATGATCAAACATTGGGGCAGCAATGTGAGACATTTTGAAATTATAATTTGTTACTCTTTGTGAAAAGTCTACTATCTACTATGCATAAATTACAACATTTTGTTATTTCCTTTATTTATAACAGCGTAATATTATTTCTTTTTATTAAATCTACTAAATGAATACGTCAATAACAGTGTAGCGATATTTCTTTCCAAAGACATCTTTCTTGTTTTACAAGCAGGAGAGAAATTACACTCACAGCAGCTCTGTGTTTGACGGCGTCAGTCTGTATCTCGATGGCTTCCCTCACTACTTTCTCCACGTCTGGCAACATCATGCCATCCAACACAAATGTCAGCTCCAACCCAATCTCCTTCAACTGTTAATAAAACACAAAATGTCAGCTCCAACCCAATCTCCTTCAACTGTTAATAAAACACAAAATGTCAGTTCCAACTCAATCTCCTTCAACTGTTACACAAAATGTCAGCTCCAACCCAATCTCCTTCAACTGTTAATAAAACACAAAATGTCAGCTCCAACCCAATCTCCTTCAACTGTCAATAAAGCACAAAATGTCAGCTCCAACCCAATCTCCTTCAACTGTCAATAAAGCACAAAATGTCAGCTCCAACCCTTAGTCCTTAATTGATTTATAAAATTAACAACACATTTCCACTCCAACCTTGTCTCTTTTAGCCATAAACAAAACATGTTAACTTAGAGTAACCTTTGACCAAGTGACATGAATATTTGCATTGTTTCCTTGCTTTTATCTCTGATAGAACATTGGTTTAGTCTTACATTAGTTCATTCTCTGATCATTTATAATGTTTATCCTCTTTGATTCATCACTAATTCACCCTCCTGATTCTTATTATACTTCTTGTTATGCATTGGTTTATCCTGTTGATTATTAACTTGTCTTTCCTGTCGATGATTGACTAGTGTATCCTATCAATACATACTTTTTTGGTCTGGACTAGCTAATAGTTCTACTTATATCCTGCTGATTATTGATTGATTTATCCTTCATATTATTGCCTAGTTTATCCTGGTTATAATGGAGTAGTTTGTCATGCTAATGATTGACTGGTCTATCCTGCTGATTATTGACTAGTTTTTCCTTCAAATTATTGCCTAGCTTATGCTGATAATAGAGTAGTTTGTCCTGTTGCTTATTGACTGGTCTATTGTGCAGATTATTGATTAGTTCATCCTGCTGAGCACTGACCTGATCACACCTGGTTTTGGCTTCGCTGACACACTCGGCCACGCTGCTTAGAGTTGCTTTGTTCCCAAACACCTGAAGTCCAAACATCCGCACAAAATCCTTCACTTCTCCCCGCGCCCAGATCACAAAAGCTGAAGAAATCACAAGAAAGACATTTTTTGTAGGTCTGATCTCAGAATACCATGAAACAACATTATTTATCAATTATTTCTTTTCTTTGATGATAGACTTCTGGTCACAAATGATAGTTGTCAACAACTTAACACAGCAATTGGAAAGTTTTTTTCTTTGCATACATGTATGTTTAAGTTTCATTTTTTTTTTACTCTATGTCCACTCCTTCTATCATTAGTTGAAGTGAAACTTTTATTTGGTCAAATATTGGACCATAATGGTCCACGCACAAAGTATGCATCACAAAATAATGAGAAACTGTACATGACCAGAGATATTTAAATAGAGATTGGAAACAGCAGGTTTGCCACTAGGTGTCGGCGCGGTGGACCATGCAACTCACATGTGCAACTGTTGCTGATCAGCGATAAATAGTTTTGCATTTATTACACAAATTCTTCCAGCCTTGATGTCATTGATGTATGGTTAAAATAGATATGTGAAAAGTAAGTAGTTCTCGTAATAATTTCTTACAAAAAAGACATATTTATACAAGTCCGCGAGTCTGTGTATCTGGACATAGGTCTGTGTTATAAGTCTACATATAGGATTTCCCATGGCGGCCGCAAGATCAGTTCGCCTGAGCGGTAATACAGAACTTCAGCTTGTTTCCAATCTCTGTGTTAAATGTCTCTGACATGACCTTCACTGAGCTCTGTCTTAATTCTCCATGTAAGAATAGATATTAGCCCACTTCTGCATGAATCAAGGCACACTATTCTGATTGGTCAGTTATTTTCATATGTTTATGCCTCAGTCTGATTGGTTCAATCATCAACACTCATACTAAATAAAGTGCACTCACACTGCACTCACACTGCCCATCTACTAATACCAAGTAACATTGGGTGACCAGTTAAATAGAGCTCAAACACACACAAAGACTTTGGGTTGGGATAATCCTAGTCATGATTTGAGTCAGGGGTAATCCTAATCATGATTTGGGTCGGGCATAATACTAATCATGATTTGGGTCAGGGATACTAGTAATACTAATCATGAATTGGGTCGGGGATAATACTAATCATGATTTGGGTCGGGGATAATACTAATCATGATTTGGGTCGGGGATAATACTAATCATGATTTGGGTCGAGGATAATACTAATCATGATTTGGGTCGGGGATAATACTAATCATGATTTGGGTCGGGATAATACTAATCATGATTTGGGTCGGGCATAATACTAATCATGATTTGGGTCGGGGATAATCCTAGTCATGATTTGGGTTGGGGATAATCCTAGTCATGGTTTGGGTCGGGGATAATCCTAGTCATGGTTTGGGTCGGGGATAATCCTAGTCATGATTTGGGTCGGGGATAATCCTAGTCATAGTTTGGGTTGGGGATAATCCTAATCATGATTTGGGTCAGGCATAATACTAATCATTGTTTGGGTTGGGGATAATCCTAGTCATGGTTTGGGTTGGGGATAATCCTAGTCATAGTTTGGGTTGGGGATAATCCTAGTCATTGTTTAGGTTGCGGATAATCCTAGTCATGATTTGGGTTGGGGATAATCCTAGTCATAGTTTGGGTTGGGGATAATCCTAGTCATGATTTGGGTTGGGGATAATCCTAGTCATGATTTGGGTCGGGAATAATCCTAGTCATAGTTTGGGTTGGGGATAATCCTAGTCATAGTTTGGGTTGGGGATAATCCTAGTCATGGTTTGGGTTGGGGATAATCCTAGTCATAGTTTGGGTTGGGGATAATCCTAGTCATGATTTGGGTTGGGGATAATCCTAGTCATGATTTGGGTCGGGAATAATCCTAGTCATAGTTTGGGTTGGGGATAATCCTAATCATGATTTGGGTCGGGCATAATACTAATCATTGTTTGGGTTGGGGATAATCCTAGTCATTGTTTAGGTTGGGGATAATCCTAGTCATGATTTGGGTCTGGGATAATCCTAGTCATGATTTGGGTCGGGGATAATCTAGTCATTGTTTAGGTTGGGGATAATCCTAACCAAACAAAATAAAAAGATGGTGAAATATAAATTTTCACCTCTTTACTCAAATCATAGTCTCGTTTTCCCTTTTGCATTTCCCCCAATCTCATGATCAGCTTTCTCTTGTCCTTTTACCTGAGAAACATCCATAATGCCTGGGAAAAGCCTTCATAAATTCTCTTCCTGTTTCCATCAAGGCCCCAAAAAACACCTGACAGAGGCGCTTGATGTACAGAGTGGTGGCGCCCTCTATCTTCAGCTGTCGGAAGTTGTACTTTGTAATGGCACTTCGGTTCTTCAAAAACAGTTCACACGCCTACAGAAATAACACAAAAGGTTTCCTTATACTAGATGTAATGCTGCGCTGTTAAAAATGATATTTTTTTACACATCCGAATGGTTCAAGATTATTTTTCACACTGAAATCATGTGTGTGTGTGTGTGTATGTGAAAGCAGATGATAATTGTGACCAATCAAAATGCATGTTACATATAACATTTGGCCGAAACAAGTTATCATGATTATCACTGGCTAATATGTGTAATGTTAGTCAAAATGGCAGCCTCCTTGACAGCTCAAAAAAATCATAACAAAATGGAAAAAGATCTGAGCCTCATGGAAAATTGACAGAATTGGTCCCCTGAAAATACAATAGTTTTAGAGGAGAGATTAAAGTTGGCAGACAGAATGAGATAAAATTTCCCCTATCTCTGCAGAAGCTATGCTGACATAGTCTGCACAGCTGAGAATGAAATTACTATTTTTTAAAATTGCAGTGCTACCGGCCAGAGTACCAGGGATTTGACTTAATTCTGACCTGAGCATTGACTAGATAAACATAACCTGTGGGTTGATAGCTCTGCTGACTTGGAAACAAATGGACTGTGTAACCTGTAAACTTTCTGCGCTATGCAGGCTCGTCCAATTACGTTGTATGGCTGGGGATTTGCAAGCTAATGTCTCAGCAGAGCTAAAACCTGGAGCACCAGGGATTTAATGGGATACTGACCGGAGCACCAGGTATTTGACCACATACTGACCTGAGCAGATTTGCCGAGCCTGATGAGTTGGGTGACTGCCCGGCGAGCTGACCGGGGTCCACCCCGAAGTGACCGTTCTGGTGATACCTGTAACTCCTGGACCAGAACGTCGGTCAGCTGCTTCACTCTATAATCTATCCTCGACCTGAAACCAGAAAGCAGCGACATTGAAAAGTAATATATATATATATGTATGTGTGTGTGTGTGTGTGTGTGTGTGTGTGTGTGTGTGTGTGTGTGTGTGTGTGTGTATGTATGTATGTATGTATGTATGTATGTATGTATGTATGTATGTATGTATGTATGTATGTATGTATGTATGTATGTATGTATGTATGTATGTATGTATGTATGTATATATATATATATATATATATATATATATATATATATATATACATACATACATACATACATATATATATATATATATATATACAGGGAATAGGACTTACTTGTATTCTCTCGTATGGCTGGGGATTTAGGACTTACTTCTATTCTCGTATGGCTGGGGATTTACGACTTACTTGTATTCTCGTATGGCTGGGGATTTAGGACCTACTTGTATTCTTGTATGGCTGGCGATTTAAGACCTACTTGTATTCTCATATGGCTGGGGATTTAGGACTTACCGTATTTACTCGTGTATAAGTCGACTCGTGTATAAGTCGACCCCCCAAAATTGAGGTTATTTTTCTTGAAAAAAAACAATTTCCGAATATAAGTCGAGTTGGTTTTTCTTGACATATCGGCTCTGCTACCATTCAAGCTTCAGCTGAAGCTTGGCGGTCATTTTAAAAGTGAAACTTAAATATGCTTACGATATAAGATCTTAGCAGTCTTATACACGAGTAAATACGGTAAAACGTAAATACGATGTTCATATTTTCGAAATAACGGATATCAGACGTAGCGGGTCGATTTTAATTGCGTTTTAAATGATAAATAAAGGTATTTACCCAATATTATCACAAATTGTTCGAGAACAGAACAAAACCATCAATCCATTTAAAACGCAATTAAAATCGATCCACTTGTGAAAGCATTTCTGTCAACAAGGGAAGACACGACTCAAAGCAGTGGAGACAATGACGAGATGCAAAACTGTGAACGCTGATAATTGAAATCAGTGAAAACAAAGTCAAAACAAAGCATTTTGAAATAATATGTTTTAAATGATATATAAAGGTATTTACCCAATATTATCACAAATTATTTTTCGCAAGAATTTCTCCACGATGTAGAACGTAATACGATGTACATGACGTCCTTAATCTTAGCATCAAAACCAACACGTGGGAGAATATTTCTTTGTGTATTATAAAGCCAACGATATTCATTATATCGCTTTTAATTATTATTGTTTATATCGTTTTTAGCATCAAAATAAAGCGTGTTAATACACAAAGAAATATTCACTTCCGTCACTTCCGCCTTTCAAAATTGCGACCACGTGTTGAGTCGTGTCTTCCCTTCTTGACAGAAATGCCTTCACACGTGGATCGATTTTAATTGCGTTTTAAATGATAAATAAAAGTATATACCCAACATTAACACAAAATATGCCTTGCAGGTCGAGAACAGAACAAAACCATTCATCCATTTAAATGCATTACGCAATACGAGGTCGTCATTTTAAAAAGCGGGAGTGACGGGGACAAGCTCTTATTTTTGGCGCGAAAACAAATGGAGTGTATCAACTCGCATTGAAAAATTTAATATATTGCGCAACGATGGATCCCTGGCTTCTCTTCGTGTTGCCGCACATCAAATTTACCGTGTTCCGCACATCGAAAACGTAACACGATGTACGTGACGTCCTTGATAATTGGAATCAGTGAGAACAAAGTCAAAACAAAGTGTTTCGAAATAATATTGGGTAAATACCTTTATTTATCATTTAAAACGCAATTAAAATATCAAACTCGTTTTCGCGCTAAAAACAAGTGCCTCTTCCCGTCACTTCCGCCTTTCTAAATTGCAACCACGTGTTGCGACCACGTGTTGACGATCTTAAGAAATTGACAGAAATGCCTTCACCCGGGGATCGATTTTAATTGCGTTTTAAATGGATTGATGGTTTTGTTCTGTTCTTGAACAATTTGGGTTTATACCTTTATTTATCATTTAAAACACAATTAAAATCGATCCACGTGTGAAAGCATTTCTTTCCAAGCGGGAAGACACGACTCAAAGCAGTGGAAACAAAGACGTATTGCAAAACTGTGAACGCTGATAATTGGAATCAGTGAGAACAAAGTCAAAACAAAGCGTTTCGAATAATAGACCAGTAATATTGGGTAAATACCTTTCTTTATCATTTAAAACGCAATTAAAATCAATCTGTTGCGACTGATATTCGTTATTTCGAAAATATGAAGATCGTATTTACGTTTTACCGTAATTACTCGAGTATAAGACTGTTAAACCGACCCGCTATGTCCGATATTCGTTATTTCGAAAATAAGAATGTTCGTAATGAAAACTCATAGTGTCGTAATTTTTTGGCGTAAATCCTCGTCCACAGGTTGCTCTCGTGTATAAGTCGACCCCCTAAACATTAACTAAGAGTTTTTGGAAAAAAACCTCGACTTATACTCGAGTAAATACGGTACTTGTATTCTCATATGGCTGGGGATTTAGGACTTACTTGTATTCTCGTATGGCTGGGGATTTAGGACTTCCAAGGAGATGCTCATTTACTGCAAAAACAGAAAGACAGATCATACACCTAGCTCATCACTTATTTTACGGAATTTACTTTCAGGTGCAAATTCAGTTCTCAAATTAAACAAATAATCTGTTGGTTAATTCTTGGCCAAATCAAATCCAACATAAGTCCAACGTATCCTATAAGGAATTAAAATGTGTCATATATTTTTTAATATGTGTATTTCGATATTTTTTAAGAAAGGGCTCACTTTTGTTTACAAGGTCAACAGCTCCTTCAAAGTCTCTCTGAGCAATGCAAACGTCAAGGTCTTCCGGTAGTTCCTGAACCCACTCCACCAGCAACAGGTCTCGCTCCATCATCATTGATATCGACCGCAGCATCATCGTCTCCGTAGCAACCACCTCCTCCTCATCCTCATCTTCTGCAAACGCTGAAAATATATGACAGAGGGTGTCAGCACTGCATATAAAATGTGTAAGTTAATGCTGGAAAAATATGACACAAGATGGCAGCAGTGCATGAACAAAAAGTGAGTGCAAAAGGTCACACTGTCCTCCATGTCCCTGTTACGCCCCAGCCAATACAATGAATATGTGCAAACTTACGGTTATCTGAGTCCATGGAGAAGGCACAAACTTACAGTTATCAGAGTCCATGGAGAAGACACAAACTTACGGTTATCAGAGTCCATAGAGAAGGCACAAACTTACGGTTATCTGAGTCCATGGAGAAGACACAAACTTACGGTTGTCTGAGTCCACAGAGAAGGCACAAACTTACGGTTATCAGAGTCCATGGAGAAGGCACTGGTACGGTCAGCCACGGCGGCAGCAGCTGCTTCCTTCCTCTGGTTATCCATGGAGGCCTTCTTCTTCTTGGTTTCCTCAAGGATGTCTAACCACTGCCGCTGTAATTATCCACAACCACAACAGTATAGAGCATATACATGTATACACATTAACGTTAAGGGGGTCAGTGTATTCTAAAGTTCTTTTTTCCCACAAAAAAAGTGTCCCCCACTTTTGTACCCCACAAAAATGACATTGTGCAAGATAATTGCTTTGTATAAAAATAACTACAAAACCAATTGCAATTTTTAATGTATCAAAGTGAAGGGATAGAATTATCTTTCTATTTGGTTTTAAATTGCTTTTAAAATTTTATCATTTTTAATCATTCTAGATTCAAAGTTGAAGTGAGAATCGGAAAAAGATGTTTTTTTGGTAACAATAAAGCAAAAGAAAGAGCAAACTTGGAAAACAATTTTCGAAAAATTACACTATCAATAAGGCATTAATCTTTGAGTCCTGATGCTATTTAGTTTAAATAGACAGAATTTTCAAAAATGTCTTTTAACTCATTACAAGTAATTTGCATTTTTGTACATAAAATAATTCAAATAGATGTAAATGTTTGACACCATTTGATAAATTTTTACTTGACTTTTAAAAAAGTTGGACAGCTCAATAAATCTTGATAATTAAATTTGTAAATGTTCTCAATTTTGTCATATAAAGCATGGGAAATTATGAGAATATGATATTTTGTTTACTTCTTATTTTGTATCATTGGGCAGTGATAAGGTATAATGCAGCAACTACTGGCTAATGGATTAGTCATAAAAGATCACAAAATGATGTTTCCATGTGTATATATCAACATTGATCCCCTCTGAACAGAAGTATGTTACCTATTTAGCTTGTTTTGATATGTTACAAAGGTGCACTATTTCATGTAGTTCAAGGAGTAATGACCTCATAATGGTGCTGTGGCTATTTATCAATGAAAAAGTGACGTCATACCTTTCGGTAACCTAGCAACAATCAAAAACACATTTCATACAGCTGTGATCCTCTGTATGAAGTGTCCCTGTTCCCATAAACGTTAACACTGTTTCTTCTCATTGTCATTCTCAATAAATACTGGAATAACCAGCTATAAATGTTTAGTTTTGCTATTTGTATTTCATTTTTTCTAGTATCACTGCAAATTTAGAATAATTTCAGGTGTATAACTACAGAGAAATCATTTTTATTAATTTCAAAAGACCTCCTCAAGTGAGGATTCTAAAATATTGAGCATTTTCTTTGACCTTATTGTAAACAAACTCTTACCTTTGGATTATTCCCATTCTTATCTTGAATGCCAAAAGCTCTTACCTCAGGATTCTCATAGTGGCTACCTAATACTATGGGTTCTGTGAGTTGTTTCCATTGGATACAATCAGCTCTTACATTAAGGTTTGAACAATTGGTATTTGAACCATTTAACCTTTAAGGTTCTGACTTCACTACCTATGGATTTGAACCATTTAACCTCAAGGTTCTGACTTCACTACCTATGGATTTCAACCATTTAACCTTCAGGTTCTAACTTCTCTCAACCATTTAACCTAAGGCTTTAGTTTCTAACTTCTCTTACCTATGGATTTCAACCCTTTAACCTTCAGGTTCTAACTTCTCTCAACCATTTAACCTAAGGCTTTACTGTAGGTTCTGACTTCTCTTACTTATGGATTTCAACCATTTAACCTTAAGGTTCTAACTTCTCTCAACCATTTAACCTAAGGCTTTAGGTTCTGACTTCTCTTACTTATGGATTTCAACCATTTAACCTTAAGGTTCTAACTTCTCTCAACCATTTAACCTAAGGCTTTAGGTTCTGACTTCTCTTACCTATGGATTTCAACCCTTTAACCTTCAGGTTCTAACTTCTCTCAACCATTTAACCTAAGGCTTTAGGTTCTGACTTCTCTTACCTATGGATTTTAACCCTTTAACCTTCAGGTTCTAACTTCTCTTACCTATGGATTTTAACCCTTTAACCTTCAGGTTCTAACTTCTCTCAACCATTTAACCTTCAGGTTCTAACTTCTCTCAACCATTTAACCTAAGGCTTTAGGTTCTGACTTCTCTTACTCATGGATTTCAACCATTTAACCTTAAGGTTCTAACTTCTCTCAACCATTTAACCTAACGCTTTAGGTTCTGACTTCTCTTACCTATGGATTTCAACCATTTAACCTTCAGGTTCTAACTTCTCTTATCTATGGATTTCAACCATTTAACCTTCAGGTTCTAACTTCTCTCAACCATTTAACCTAAGGCTTTAGTTTCTAACTTCTCTTACCTATGGATTTTAACCCTTTAACCTTCAGGTTCTAACTTCTCTCAACCATTTAACCTTCAGGTTCTAACTTCTCTCAACCATTTAACCTAAGGCTTTAGGTTCTAACTTCTCTTACTTATGGATTTCAACCATTTAACCTTAAGGTTCTAACTTCTCTCAACCATTTAACCGAAGGCTTTAGGTTCTGACTTCTCTTACTTATGGATTTCAACCATTTAACCTTAAGGTTCTAACTTCTCTCAACCATTTAACCTAACGCTTTAGGTTCTGACTTCTCTTACTTATGGATTTCAACCATTTAACCTTAAGGTTCTAACTTCTCTCAACCATTTAACCTTCAGGTTCTAACTTCTCTTATCTATGGATTTCAACCATTTAACCTAAGGCTTTAGGTTCTGACTTCTCTTACCTATGGATTTCAACCATTTAACCTTCAGGTTCTAACTTCTCTTACCTATGGATTTCAACCATTTAACCTTCAGGTTCTAACTTCTCTCAACCATTTAACCTTCAGGTTCTAACTTCTCTCAACCATTTAACCTAAGGCTTTATTTCTGACTTCTCTTACCTTTGCTTTAGGGTTGTCTGCTTGGAACATCCTGGTGTCGGGAAACATAAGAATCTTGAAAGCATTTTTACATCCGCCGACGTCTCTGGCATTGACCACGGCCAGACTGTCCAGCTCATATAATACCTGGAACTTGTACTTGACTGGACCTCGTCTGAAACATACACTGTATTATAATCCCGGTGGTGGAATATAAAATAGTCTGTTGAAACTAGAATTATACATTATGTGTTTTTCTTTACTTTAAATATATCCTTATTTTGTATCTATTCTTTTCTTTACTTTCAGGTTTATCATTTCATTTACATTTAGGTCTATGTTTCCCTTTAGTTTTATATGGATCTTTACTATCTTGGTGTCTATCTTTATAGTTGTGTCTATTTGTGTCTATCTTTATATTTGTGTCTAATTTTACTTTTGTGTCTGTCTATACTTTTTTGTGTCCCTTATTTGGGTCTAACTTTCCCTTTGTGTCTAACATTTTCTTTTGTGTCTAACTTTGCCTTTTGGGTCTAACTTTTCCTTTTGGGTCTAACTTTACATTTTGTTTCTACCTTTACCTTTGTGTCTAGCTTTACCTTTTGTCTACTTTTACCTTTTGTGTCTAACTTTCTCCTTTCTTTTGTGTCTACCTTTCCCTCTTGTGTCTACCTTTATATTTTGTGTCTACCTTTACATTTTGTCTAACTTAACATTTTGTCTACATTAACCCTTTGTGTCTAACTTTACCTTTTGATCCAATTTACCTTTTGTGTCTAACTTTACCTTTTATGTCTACCTTTACCTTTTATGTCTACCTTTACATTTTGTGTCTAACTTTACCCTTTGTGTCTAACTTTACATTTGGATCCAACTTACCTTTTGTGTCTAACTTTACATTTTGTGTCTAACTTTACCTTTTGTGTCTACCTTTCCCTTATGTGTCTTACTTGACTGTTTGTGTCTACCTTTACCTTTGTATCTAACTTTACCTTTGGATCCAACTTACCTTTTGTGTCTACCTTTACCTTTGTGTCTAACTTTACATTTTGTGTCTACCTTTACATTTTGTGTCTACCTTTCCATTTTGTGTCTACCTTTACATTGTGTCTATATTTACCTTTGTATCTAACCTTTGGATCCAACTTACCTTTTGTGTCTACCTTTACCTTTTGTCTAACTTTACCTTTGGATCCAAATTACCTTTTGTGTATAACTTTACATTTTGTGTCTAGCTTTACCTTTTATGTCTACCTTTACCTTTTGTGTCTACCTTTACATTTTGTGTCTACATTTACCTTTTGTGTCTAACTTTACATTTTGTGTCTAACTTTACCTTTTGTGTCTTACTTTACCTTTGTGTCTTACTTTACATCTTGTGTCTAACTTTACTTGACTTTAATGTTGTATTTCACTTTACCTTTGTGGCAACCAAGTAGCCAGCATTAGGCTGTCATTCAGAAGGAAAACATGTACCGAGTTGACCTTGGTGAATGATTCTGGGTCGAGTTCAGATAGGTCACTGTCATGAACCAGATATCTACCTGGGACCTCCGTCACGCTCTGAGCAAGAAAACATAATCTTTAATAGGGAAAATGATTTAGAAAACCTTCAAAACCAGAAAACTGCATACAACGAGCTAGAGGGGGAGGAGAATCTTTTTTTAAATATAATAATGATTTCTTCTTATATCCACAATAACAGTTTGGGCCTAAGTGTTTAGGAACTGGTGACCCGACCCCAGTCAGAAAAGTTAAAACTGTATGAGAAATGTCATACTAGTACTAAAAATGTTGTGCATGTAACTTACAAATAATTAAAACAAAGTCATGCTTTTATGGCAGCCATGACATCTTCACCCTTTATGCTGATCAGAGGATATGATGAACAAAAGGTTCATAGTTTTTTCTTCAAAGTGAACTCCATGCTTCAATTGCAGTTATTTTGAGAGTTGTCTTAACCATGATGTAATACTTTACTATGTAAATTGAGAAGCCAGATTCAGATTATCAAAATAAAACTCTGGAGTTTATGGATATGACGTCACACAGTGTCAAAATATGGGCACAAAATTCGGGACAATTTGCTTTCATCTTTATCGCTTGGGTATTTATACTTCAATGTAAAGATTTCAGAGCAGCAGCATGCCCATTGGGTATGTGATTATGATATCTGATTAATGTGGCCTAGGACTCTTAATGTATCATGAGATAAAATAAACAATGAAGGATGGACAGACAGATGGACAGGATTTACGATCATAACAATAGCCTTCAACCAAGTTTGGCTGAGGGTTTGAAATAAAGAGCGTTTTTATCAGTAATGTGACCTACAGAGCATCCCTCGACTTTCTCCAGCAGGAACGCCAGATTTCTCTGCGCCTCTTCTTCCGGACTCGTCTCTGTCTCGTCTGCCGTCTCCACTGAAATAAACACAGGCTCTCTGAACAACGACAGGAACGGCCACTGTGATCATACAAACTTGCATTCAGTCATTCAATCATTGCCTACGATATTGTCAGCATTTGTGTCATTTAGTCATTGCCTAAGACATTGTCAGCATTTGTGTTATTTAGTCGTTGCCTAAGACATTGTCAGCATTTGTGTCATTTAGTCATTGCCTAAGACATTGTCAGCATTTGTGTCATTTAGTCATTGCCTAAGACATTGTCAGCATTTGTGTTATTTAGTCGTTGCCTAAGACATTGTCAGCATTTGTGTCATTTAGTCATTGCCTAAGACATTGTCAGCATTTGTGTCATTTAGTCATTGCCTAAGACATTGTCAGCATTTGTGTTATTTAGTCGTTGCCTAAGACATTGTCAGCATTTGTGTCATTTAGTCATTGCCTAAGACATTGTCAGCATTTGTGTTATTTAGTCATTGCTTAAGACATTGTCAGCATTTGTGTTATTTAGTCGTTGCCTATGACATTGTCAGCATTTGTGTCATTTAGTCATTGCCTACGATATTGTCAGCATTTGTGTTATTTAGTCATTGCTTAAGACATTGTCAGCATTTGTGTCATTTAGTCGTTGCCTATGACATTGTTGGCATTTGTGCTGAGTCATTCAATCATTGAATATGACACTGTCGGCAATTGTGCTGAGTCATTTAGTCATTGCCATTGACATTGTTGGCATTTATGTCATTTAGTCATTGTTTATGACATTGTCAACACTTGTGCTGAGTCATTCAATCATTGAATCTGACACTGTCAGCACTTGTTCTGAGTCATTCAATCATTGAATCTGACACTGTCAACACTTGTGCTGAGTCATTCAATCATTGAATCTGACACTGTCAACACTTGTGCTGAGTCATTCAATCATTGTTTATGACACTGTCAGCACTTGTGCTGAGTCATTTAGTGTCAGCACTTGTGTTAAGTTGTTTTGTTATTTCCTATGCCAATTGTTTGAGCATGCCTAGATACTTTCTTCAAATCGTATGCTCCTACTCTTGATAGTAAATATCTGGTAAAAATGTATTTCAATGAACATAGTGTAAACTGTCAAAATCTGGTGAGCTTTGTTCCAAGTGTAACATACTTTGGTTGATAGTGGCACACGGACAGGATTTATTCATACTTGTACCACAAGCCACATACAGCCTACCTTGTGGTGGTTAAGACTTGGAGTCAATTAATTCATTGTGAAATTAACTTCCAGTCTGAGACTTGCATGGACCCAGACTAGTATGGACCCAGACTTGCAAGGACTCAGACTTGCAAGGACCCAGACTTGTATGGACCCAGACTTGCAAGGACCCAGACTTGCATGGACCCAGACTTGCAAGGACCTGGATTTGCAAAGACCCATATGAACTTTGCAATGTAACTTAAGTTTTAAAGATTACACAACAAAGAGCAAATCAATGAATAACTAGCTCTGCGGAGAAAAATTGACATTTGCCCCAAATTCAGCTGGCTCTGTGACTATTCAAATTATTCATAAGTAATCATGTGATAAATGTGAATGATCCACATCTTTTGTAGGAGCAAAATTGACCATTTTAAATTTTTTTAAATAAACTTACCTTTATCCCCGGTGATTGACATTTCCAACATGGCCGCCATGATAGACTTCTGGTCTGTCAGCATGTGACTGAGTTGATACATTTCACCTTCAAGTACTGAGCGGGGTGTCAAGGTTTCATGACAAAAATGCATTTACTGTCTATAATCTTAAACAAATTTTATATAATACCAACTCAGATATTAAGACCTGCCAGAAGAACACAATGCCTTGCTCTTTCCAAATGCTGGTTAAGGGTGCTTTATTTTACATTATCACATAGGCATAACAAACGGTAACACACTTTTTCATAATTCTTGGTCAGGCTCTGCTTGGGAATAAAATTGATCAATTGATAAATATCATACTATAAAATTAAATAAATTAGGTCATGCATCGTCATATTTGCAGCATACTATAAAATCAACTGAGGTCATGCAATGTCATATTTGCAACATACTATGAAATTGACTAAATGAGGTCATATTTGCACACTATAATCTCCACTATGCCTGAGACAAGCATAGTCGAATGGAGTTATACGATAATCATGTGTGACTCCATTAGTTCCCATTTATACATGGCCAAATAGATGTTTGGAGGCAAACCTGTGTAGGATACTGGATATTTCCTTGGCTGTCTCAATAAACTGGGAGTAGTTCTTGTAGACATTTTTCTTGAGGGCAACTGCTGTGTCTTCTGCCAGGGATTGGATCTGTTCCCGCACATCTGTCAGTTCTTCCTGTCCACCAGCTGCCCGCTTAGCAACAACTGAAAGCATAAAAATATTCTAATGTGAAAAGTTAAATATATTTGTTTACAATTTACTGTTCCATGATTGGCTTCAATTGACAAGAATTTCCAAAAACATTATCTAAAAAAGAAATGGTACCCGATTTCTATTTTGAAAATATATATGGCAATACTGAACTTGAGAAACAATTGATGCTTATCATTTAATATGATCATAAATAGAAATATAAAAAAAAAGAAAAAAAGAATTATAACACCAATGGAAACAAGCTCCAGCAGAGGGCGACATGTGCCTCTGGTGGACAGTGTGCAATGGAAATTGAACACCAGGCCTTTTCATCAGCTGGCGAATACAATACTGCTGGGACATATACAGAGAAAATGAAGTTGTATACACAAAAAATGATGACATATACACAGAAAATGATGACATATACACAGAAAATGATGACATATACACAGAAAATGATGATGCATGCACGGAAAATGATGATGCATGCACGGAAAATGAAAACATATGCACAGAAAATGATGACATATACATATGTACACAGAAAATGCACACTGTCCGCCAGAGGCACATGCAATCTATAACATTACTGTCATTACCCAAAAGTAAATTCAACCTCTTTGAGAGTCTACCCCCAAGGGAGTTTTGAGGCTTTCACAGGGACCATAACTGACTTCTCCTGGGAGCTGACTTCACCTGGCCATGGAAGGGCTGAGTTTACTAGGGGTACAAATCACCACGACATGAGTAGCAACAGTGAGTGAGTTATTGTGAGTTCTGAGCAAGCCCAGAGTAAACCACAGTGATGCCAGGGTCTTTTACGCTGACTTCGCTGGGACCTATGCAGTTTTTCTTGTTACAGAGTGACAATGACATGGCATAAGGAAATGTTGATCTATTTTCATACTAATGTTGTTGTTGGCCACTAGATGTCGCCACTTGTTTCCCTAAATGTTTTGGTTTGTGTCTTCCATTTTATCTTGTGATCGGTTTTGTATTGTTGTATATGTTTATAAAGGTTTGTGTTCAATCTTCATGGAGTTCAGCTTATTTTCTACACTGTATTGACGTATTATATGGTATTTATAAATACAAAACTCAGTAAAAGTTCTTATAAAAAAATAATAAAATATATTCTTTAACCAACTTCGTTGGAATAGATAAGTGGCTTTATGAGCCTGTCCACTGAAATTTAACATGGAAACAGACAGTCCAAATACAGTAAATAGATAATAAACAACAAGTGAAATTGAACTTTGTTCTCTATTACTCATTTGAAGCATTTTCTATAATACCAAAATGAAGATTTCATCTTTGTTCTCTGTTAAGTCATTATTTTCTATATTGTCTATATTTGCAAAAATAACAAGTATCACCAATCACAGTTTTGCTCTTCAAAATCCTTGCAATGCAAGGACAAATCTGTGATCAAAGGGTATTCTGTCATTGTTTCCACAACTCAGCCTTTCAAGGGGATTCTATGTAGCCTCTGTGTCATGCCTTCCCTTCTTTATGTATTTCATATAAATAAGATATTTTTCACATAAGTAAGGTATTTTTCACTTGATTATTGTGTGTTTAATATTGTAAGGACAATTTATTTATGTACTTTGCAGAATTTACTTAGCTTTTTGGCCCTGAGATAATTGCCAACATAAAAACAAGACGTTTACTGTAGTTTTAAAGATTTCACATTAATATCTTAATGAATAACACACTTACAGAAATGATTTAAATGTCTGAAATCGTGAGAACAAGAAGACAGTTATGTTCATTAAACAAACATAATCGGAAGTGCACAAAATACTATCTAAAGTAAGTTTAAACAAGAAAAAGTGGTGATCCACATGTAACAGGGATGAGAAAAAAAAATAACCAAAATTGACAACAAACAGAACAAAAAGTAAATAAACAAAACAAAAATTACAACAAACAAAACAAAATTAAAATAAACTAAACAAAAATTACAACAAACAAAACAAAATTTAAAATAAACAAAAAAACACAAAATGAAACAATCATTGGAAACTGGGGGTAGTTGAAATTATCTTTATTTATCTTTTAAAAACATTTAATTTGGTATATGAACGAATTTTTTAGCCCAACTCTATGCAAAGATGTGCCTTTTCATGCTCGATTACGTAAGTTGCTCTATTATCGCTCAGGTGCTATCGCAAGTCATCGATCAGACTTTTGCATGCCATTTCTGTTCTAATTGTCCGATTTACACCAAATTTGAATTAAACTTACTGAAAATTCCTTGTTCTAGCGATTGGGAAGCATTTCCAAGCAATCAAAGGGATAATTTTGTGCATCGATGGGCGATGACGATGTTGTCATTTTGGCGGGATGCCTATTGGCTTTGCCGAGCCGGTAAACTTGTAGATGAGCATTTCGTCTTCGTAATCTTTGTTTACAAGTTATAGGAACGCATATTATTGATCAGAATGTCATGCTCTATCGATTGGATAACATTTCTAAGCAATCTGAATTGATAATTTCACATCGATGGGCGATGACGATATTGCCGTCTTCAACTTTTTGTCATCACGCACTTCTTTATCTTTGTTTACTTGTTATATGAACGTATTCATACGCTAGACTGGTGCCGCCCTCTGTGTATCAACACGATGTTAAGCCGAAATTACACTGTCTTTTTTTCCTTGTATTGCTTTTCATGCGCAAAGTAGGAATCTTGCACAATGTAGGAATAATTCCGACATCTTGCAGGACAAAGTAGGAATTCCTACATGGTGCAAATAATTGGGAATATCTGAGTCAAGAATCCAAATGTTAGGAACCTGGATGAGGAGGTTTAGGTTATGAACATTGGACTTCATGAATGTAGGACTAATGATAATAATAAGAGCATGCACTGATGTTGGCAATGTTAGTCGTGTGCATAAAAAAATATGTCTTTATCTGTGCAGGAAATTGCATGTGAACATTTCTGATTGGCAGTTAGGAAGATAACTAGATGTGAGCCTGTAAGCATATAATTACGAGTCAAAATAACTGTGATACGAAGTGGACTGTGCTATTGAGCTGCCACATTGGACCGCGGTGAAGCTGCTGAATTTGGATATTTTATCATTGTAAATTATCTACAAGTGTCAGTTGCAAATCTTAAATCCTGTAAGCATATAATTATGAGTCAAAATAACTGTGATACGAAGTGGACTGTGCTATTGAGCTGCCACATTGGACCGCGGTGAAGCTGCTGAATTTGGTTATATTATCATTGTAAATTATCTACAAGTGTCAGTTGCAAATCTTAACATTCATAAGCTACTTTCCGCTGTAACTGGACCTCATGTTCGCCATATAATTCTGTGAATATTCTCACTTTTCACCCAGGCCCAACATTAGAACCATGCATTCAAGTTTGGCAGCCATTTAATCTTCCAAACCGTAAATAAACTGAGGCTATGCAGCACGGGCAGTGGCAGAAATGAGTACATGAGTAAAGACTACTTCAGTAAAGTGGGTGGATCTTGACTTTGGCATTTGAAGAAGTTGAATACTGAATGTTTCAATCTTTCACATCTATAGTTCTAGAAATTGGCTGTAAACATTTGTACCTATCACAAGAATTTCGATTACTTTGAAAACATTGTACTCACAATTATCAGGGTCAAATCCCGGTTTTGACAAAATTCTTCCCAACCCGTCTGCCATCTTTGTTATTTGCGGAAGTCAGCACCACGCACTGGTCACCATTCGTATAGTAGCTTCATAAACGCATTAATAAAGATCGGATACCAGGCAAAGTTTATTATCGCGAAAATGAAGCTTAAGGGTTTGGACAACTTGTTGGTGAAAACTAAATTTACAGGGACCGGTATTGATTGGAGTACGTAATATTTATCTTTACATGTCATTGAACCCGAAAGTATGTATTGTAGAAATTGATGTGGAGATAAAATACTATTTTGTTGCCAGTCCACCGGTTGTGCCCAATGGCAATGCATGGGATTGAGACTTAACACTACTCGTAATGTCATGACAGTATGACTGTCACTGTGTCAGTGTCAATGATACTGCACTAAACTGATAGTGTGGCTGTCACTTCAAGATCGAATGACAGGGCTCTAACTTTGTGTACCTTTGTATTAATTAATTGGAGGTAATTATTCATAACTGTAAAACAAATAGGCTACCCTAACTTTGTCAGCAGAGCTTAATCAGCAGTGAGGGGCGAATTTACTGACATTCTGTCTGTTGCTCATATCCAATTTTCTCCTCTGAAACAAATAGCTTGGTTTCTGAGACCTTGGAATAATTATGAATGGTGGCGTGACGGCCGTTATATGAGATATGGCGTCAGGAGGCAATGGATTCAAAATCCTTTTATCCTATCATAGTTGCAGACTTCAAAACAGTCGAAAATTGAACATTTATATTTCTAAAAGATAAATTGGCTAATGTTTTATTGAAGTTTTACACCACACTTTGGTTTCTTTTTCTTAAGAAAAAATAAGTTGCTCTTTTCAGGCTTACAATACTATCCACTCAAAATTACTTCAAATAAATCTGTTCATTTCTATTTTGATTGCTTCAATAATAAATATTCTAAAAATAAAAATAAAAATACATATTCCAAACCTTTTATTTTCTATACATGTTTTAAAAAATGTGTCGCTATTCATGTTACGTTGTAAAAACGTTGGAAACAAAATATTGTTTATGATATAGCATTTATTAAATTCCTGTTGCATTTTTTTATTATTTTTGTTGATTTTAAAGACATTTTTTTAAGACATTTTCATAACTTTGATATGAATGTGCAAATCTTATCATGAAAACGTCTAAACTTGGAGCAGAGAAATCAAATTTATATCCCCATAATATGTATGAATGAATGAATGAATGTTTTTATTTATCATTTTCTACAACATTAAGATATATAATACATGTTTACATTTTACTTACATATAGATCAATTCTTATAAGAAAGTTATATAGAAAATGAACGGTTACCAGAAAAGATTAATCTTATCTAGCTGGTAACCACGATGATTTAACCATATCATGTTAACATATTAGTTATATTAGAGTATGACAAGTGGCATGTTTGTTATGTGATTATATAACAGCTAGTAGCAAGAGATAAAGAATTCCTTTGCTTTTCTCTTGAAACCCTCTATTGTAGTGCAGTTTTTTACTGTACCAGGAAGCTTGTTGTAAATTTTGACACCTTGGCATTTTACTGTTTTTTGACCAACAGTTGTTCTTTTTCTAATGACATGCATGTTGCTCGAATTTCTTGTGTTATGACCATGTATTGAGTTATTTGTAGGAAAATATTCATCAAACACATGGGGTAGATGGCCTAAATGTTGATTTTTGACAAATTTGCAGATTTGCAATTGAAAAATGTCTTTAACAGTTAACAATTTCAGTTCCTTGTGTAATACCATTGTTGGTGTGTACCAATCTCTGGAAAACAGGATTTTTAATACTCTATTTTGTAATGTTTGAATATTTTTAATGTTCTTTTGGCTGGTGTGACCATATACCTCTATTGCATATTGAATTTTGCTGTAGATGAATCCAAAAAAGAGCTGTCGTTTACATTTTTCAGGCAAGAAGTGACGTATTATCTTTAATGACCCTGCATATTTTACTAGAGTTCCTATGAGGCTTTTGACATGAGCATTCCAACTAAGCTGATCATCTAAAATTGCACCAAGATACTTTGCCTCTTTGACTCTCTTTATTTCATTTTGCCCTAAATGGATTGTGTCACATTCTTGTGGGACTTTTTTGTTTTTCTGGTAAAATATGCTGTATTGTGTTTTCTCCATACTAAGACTTAGTTCATTTTCAATGAACCAGTCAGCTAGCTCTAATAACACTTTGTTTGTCTCAGCCATGAGCATGTTTATCATTCGATTTTTGATAAACACATTAGTGTCATCTGCAAAAAGCTTGATTTTTACAGTTGTCTTTTTTGATACTGCCTGGGCAATGTCATTGACATACAGAAGGAATAATAGTGGCCCTAGCACTGAGGATGTATGAAAAAACAAACATTTCATTCACGATATGTTTAAATCTAAATCATGGTTTTGATGACTTTAAATTGTTCTGAAAAAATTTATGCCAAAACTTTCATATCTTGCACTTATATGGTGTCATCATAACAATGGCCATGGCGGCAACTATGATATCCCTTTTGATCTTGCGACGTTGCACCTCCATTCATAATTACTCTAAGCTGAGACGTTCAAAAGTAACAGAGATATAATATTTTCAGGTGATGAATCCTATTAATTTTCCTCAAGGGTCAGATTTATTCCAGTTTTCTTAATGACTTGAAAAAGATACAATTGCAAACTGTGAATTGATTTTGTTCCTTCTGTCTTTGCAGTGGATATGGATGTAAGTACAAGGGGTATGTTTTGTATCTAAGTTAACCTTCACCATGGCTGAAAAAGAAAACAACAGTGTCCTAAGGGGCTCCAACCTTACCATATTGGACAATCTCCATGACATGTCAGTGAAAACCCACATTTATTACAACATTAACCAAGACAATTTTAAGCCAAAAGACTTGAGACAAGACTATTTTGTTGCACATTTGGATATGAGCAATTTGGATATTCTGAAGAAGAAAGTGGCCATCTTGTTGTCAGAGAATCACCCAGAACTGGACCAGTCTCCGGTAGACGTGGAGGATCTATATTTGTACAAAGCCCGTCAACCGGCCAAAAAGATGGCTGACTGTGACACGCTCCTAGCGTTAACATACTATCGCACGACTAAGAATATTATAAAGATAGGAGCACAGTGGCGAGGGAACTCTGGGAATTCAGATCAAATATGTGTTAAAACGAGAGAGGATAAAATGGAGGGCGCCACTGAGGGACAGTCGTTAAATGAGTCCTTTTGTCCTATTCGTCCCAGCCGGCATGCCAAGATCAATGGAGTGTTGGAGGAGTTGAAGGTTTATTTATATGATGATCTGAGTGAGAGTGGGATGCCCATTGAGAGTGAGAATTACATTGCCATGTCCTTGGAGGTGAGAGACTTCCAGAGCATGAAGGCTGACATCGCCAGACAGTTTGCGGAAGTCAAGAAGCTGTCACGTGACTCTTTTGATATCCAGCAGCTTTTTCATTACGTTCCTGGACGACCGCCAAAGCTGCTGACAGATAATGATGATGTCATGCTCCTCTGGTCCGAGACACGAATCAGCTGCAAGCCGGTGAGACTGGGTATAGTTAAGGTGGACAACACAGTCAAGATGGACAGCGAGAAAATGCAATCTCTCAATGCTGACTCCGTACTCACAAATTTCACTAACAACAGTTGCTTTCTCCAACCAGCTGTTAAGGTCAAGGTCGAGCCTGAAACAGGTATAGTATATACTAGACCATCCCTAGCTGCCTTGAATGATCCTGGTGTTTATTTGAACTTTTGACAATTATCATTAGATTTAAACAGTTATATTCATCCAATTTATTTCTTCCTCAGAGATCTATTTGTGTTAGTTATTTCATAGATTTTGCATATTCTTCACCTGTAGCCACAAAACATTACAGACTTCAATGATGTCTTCAACATTAACAGTATCCAACCACCCTGACAGTCAGACACATTGACATATTAAAATACAACTGCAAATTTGGCATACAGTTTAAATGCTTTTCCTGATCTATCATGGAGTTTGTTGGTTATATCATCTGATTGCTCTTCATGACCTGATTTGGTCAAGTCAATACACAACTAAATAATGGTTGTGCATTGAGTTGACATCTATTTGGTCATGCATGATTGTGAAAGGATGAGTTCACACAGGCCCATCACATGACCATAATGTGAAATATGCGTGACCAATTTCAGTTTTTGTTTGTTTCTTGAAACAGATGCAGAATATTGCAACCAGCGTTCGGACAGAAACAGAAACATTCAAATACAACAAAGTGACCTTGTGGCTAATCTTAATGACCTCCGGGTCAAGGACATGTATTGTGATGTCATCATCCAATGTCAAGGTCAAGTCAGTGTCAAGGGTCACCGCCTCATTCTGGCAGCCAGTTCACCTTATTTCCAGGACCAAACACTGTATTCTGAGGGTTGGGGTGTTTATAATTTTGACGATGTTCGTTCGGAAACAATGAGCCTAGTACTAGTCTATCTCTATGGGAATAGCATCGTTTTGAACAAAAACATCGCAAAACAAGTGAAAGACTTAGCAGAAAAGTTACAATTAAAAGACCTGCTCAGAGAATGCGAGAGTCTGGTGCCAGAGGAGAGTGCAATGGAAGCCAAGGAGCCACGAGAGGAGTGTGCAGAAGTAGGTCAGGAAGATAAAAACAATTCAAGCGATGATCAGGATGATGATATGAAAAGTCCACAAAGCCAAGAATCTAACGAAAGTGAAGAGCACAGGAAGCGGAAGTACAAAAGGAGAAGGTCATTGAGGGCAAGTAAGAGGAGACGCATGGAGGAGGCACTGGAGAAAACGTGGGCATGCAATCTGTGCCACAAAAGTTACTCCTTCAAGTGCCTGCTGCAGAACCACCAGGAGAAATCACATGGAATACCCAAACCAAAGCGCAAGCCCAAGTGTGCGTCATCCAAGATGTCGTCCAAGTATTACTACGCCAAGAAGGAGTACCGGTGCCAGGGGTGTGAAGCAGTGTTTAGTGGCTGTACCGATTACATGAACCACAAGCGAGTGTCCCTGGAGTGTGGCACAGCGATGGAGGCGTGCCCAGTCTGCGTGCCACGCCATGAGTTCGGCAGCAAGCAGAGACTGAGGAATCACATGGCGGAGGTTCACAAGGAGGAGATGCTTGGAAACGACGGTAGTACTGCCGGCAACTATGGCCGCTTGTGCGACGTCTGCCTGCTCTACTTCCCCCAGGGTGAGATTGATTTACACCGTGTCAGAGCCCACAGCATCGGCGACCAGTTCACCGAAAAGGTCACATGTCTGAAATGTGATGAAACGTTTATATTCAAAGAGGAGTATAAATCACACATGAAATTAGAGCATAATATGAACGTCCAGTACTGCAGCAGAGAGGATTGTGATGATATTTTAACCAGGTCAGGGACAAGTGTGATGGAGATCCACCTGGTGGACAAACATGGCGATCCTAGGTACAAGTGCACCGAGTGTGACTTCATGTCTCCTCTGATAGAAATATTGAGGCAGCACGCAGCCAAGCAGCACAAACAGCTGGGATGTCCGATCTGCAAGGGGTGCGTGGTGAAAATCAGGAACTATATGAGGCTGTATACTCACATCATGAAGCGCCACGGGATCACCGCAGACAGGTCCCGCGTATATGTCTGCCAGACCTGTAACTACACGTCGCTCAGGGGAAACTCGTTAACGTTCCACATCCAGACAGTCCACAGCACCGAGAAGGCGCGGTGCCAGAAATGTGGACAAGTCTTCAAGTCTAAAATGTAAGTGTTGAGATCAATTTTCAATCATCAACTTGGTCACAAAGGAAAAAAGGTCACACAGGCCTACATTGTATCATACCATATTGGTACCAAGCATAATGTTTGCAAGACCAAATAGTGCCAAACAACAGCTGTGAGTGACTAAATATGGTCACTCACAGCTGTTGTTTGGCTTTATCTGGTCACTCACAGCTGTTGCTTGGCTTTATCTGGTCACTCATAGCTGTTGTGTGGCTTTATCTGGTCACTCACAGCTGTCGTTTGGCTTTATCTGGTCACTCACAGCTGTTGTTTGGCTTTATCTGGTCACAGCTGTTGTTTGGCTTTATCTGGTCACTCACAGCTGTTGTTTGGCTTTATCTGGTCACAGCTGTTGTTTGGCATTATCTGTTAATGCCTATCTTGCACAATATTCTCAAGCACTTCCCACATGTCATACCATGATGCATGACCAAATAGATGTTTGAATACCACTGTTAAAGCGTGACCATAAAGGTTTTACCCGAGAAATATGTGAACAAACTTGCTGCCAATGTTGATAATGCTGATTATTCTCACAGTTTCCAGGAACGCCACCAGAAAGTTTGTGGCCAGAAATTCTTCTGCAGTTACTGTGCACGAGAGTTCAACACCAAGTTTGGCTGTCAGCTCCATGAAAAGAAACACGCCAAGCAGGAAGACGAGGATAAAACCTTCAAATGTCTGCACTGCCACTTCTCATCCTGGACCAAGCTCGACCTCATTAGTACGTACTCATACTAGACTCAGATCAAATTGAATGTTTATGAAGAGCATTGGTATAAGAACCTTCTAAACCTTCAGTCTTCAGTTGACTTACCGGTAGCAATACAGATGCACAACAAAAATATCTTCGATATCTTGCCTGATATATAGATTGAACAGTCCTACCTTGCCTTATTTAAAACTAGATCAATCTTCACCTTGCCTTATTTAAAACTAGATCAATCTTTACTTTGCCTTATTTAAAACTAGATCAATCTTTACTTTGCCTTATTTAAAGCTAGATCAATCTTCACCTTGCCTTATTTAAAACTAGATCAATCTTTACTTTGCCTTATTTAAAGCTAGATCAATCTTTACTTTGCCTTATTTAAAGCTAGATCAATCTTTACCTTGCCTTATTTAAAACTAGATCAATCGTTACTTTGCCTTATTTAAAGCTAGATCAATCTCACCTTGCATGATATAAAACTAGATCGATCTTCACCTTGCTTGATACAAAGCTAGATCAATCTTTACCTTGCCTTATTTAAAGCTAGATCAATCTTTACCTTGCCTTATTTAAAGCTAGATCAATCTTTACCTTGCCTTATTTAAAGCTAGATCAATCTTTACCTTGCCTTATTTAAAACTAGATCAATCTTTACTTTGCCTTATTTAAAGCTAGATCAATCTCACCTTGCATGATATAAAACTAGATCAATCTTCACCTTGCCTTATTTAAAGCTAGATCAATCTTTACCTTGCCTTATTTAAAACTAGATCAATCTTTACTTTGCCTTATTTAAAGCTAGATCAATCTCACCTTGCATGATATAAAACTAGATCAATCTTCACCTTGCCTTATTTAAAGCTAGATCAATCTTTACCTTGCTTGATACAAAGCTAGATCAATCTTTACCTTGCCTTATTTAAAGCTAGATCAATCTTTACCTTGCCTTATTTAAAACTAGATCAATCTTTACTTTGCCTTATTTAAAGCTAGATCAATCTCACCTTGCATGATATAAAACTAGATCAATCTTCACCTTGCCTTATTTAAAGCTAGATCAATCTTCACCTTGCATGATATAAAGCTAGATCAATCTCACCTTGCATGATATAAAGCTAGATCAATCTTTAGTTTGCTTGATATAAAGCTAGATCAATCTCACCTTGCATGATATAAAGCTAGATCAATCTCACCTTGCATGATATAAAGCTAGATCAATCTTTAGTTTGCTTGATATAAAGCTAGATCAATCTTCACCTTGTTTGATATTAAGCTAGACCAATCCTTACATTGCCTTATATGATGAAGCATCGGTCCTTACCTTAGCTGATGTACAGAAACATCAATCCTTACCTTGACTTATGTACAAAAACATCAATCCTTACCTTGACTGATGTACAGAAACATCAATCCTTACCTTGACTGATGTACAAAAACATCAATCCTTACCTTAACTGATGTACAGAAACATCAATCCTTACCTTGCCTGATGTAAAGAAACATCAATCCTTACCTTAACTGATGTACAGAAACATCAATCCTTACCTTGACTTATGTACAAAAACATCAATCCTTACCTTAACTGATGTACAGAAACATCAATCCTTAACTTAACTGATGTAAAGAAACATCAATCCTTACCTTGACTTATGTACAAAAACATCAATCCTTAACTTAACTGATGTAAAGAAACATCAATCCTTACCTTGACTTATGTACAAAAACATCAATCCTTACCTTAACTGATGTACAGAAACATCAATCCTTACCTTGATTTATGTACAAAAACATCAATCCTTAACTTAACTGATGTACAGAAACATCAATCCTTACCTTGCCTGATGTACAAAAACGTCAATCCTTAACTTAACTGATGTAAAGAAACATCAATCCTTACCTTGCCTGATGTACATTGTACAGAAACATAAATCGTCATGTTTTGTCTGATGCGTTACTCACCTAGTTGTTCATAACGTCTGCAGGTCACTCGTTCAGCAAGCACCGACTGGTCCTGGACAGCAGCATACGGGTGTTCACCTGCGAGTACTGTGGTTACCAGACCGTGAGGAAGAGCTCACTAGAAAAACATTACTCACTCATGCATACAGGTCTGTTACCATGGTTACAATGTAAATAATATACATGGATTCAAATATTTCTATATTTTTATAATTCAAATTAGACTGCCATGTTTGATACATTGAGTCTGAAAAGTTTAAGATAATCACTGAGGCACACATGTGCCTGCCATATCGTGCTCTATGATAAATATGTTATACTGAAATATGAAGATAGCAAAGTATAAAAAAAAATCATGTCCTTTTTTACCGTCAACCCCTGATGTAAACAGGCTGAGGGTATTGCAGTACTCCTGACGTGGGTATATATGTACAGTATGCTTCAAGAAACTTGACACACATAAATATCTTGTGAAAACCTGGGACGAGTTCAATGGACAGCGACCTTGACCTATTTTTTAAGGTTATAGGGACAATTGTGTGAAATCCCAAGAATCACAATAACTTAAGAACAAATGATGGCAACTTTATGAAATTTGACACACATAAGCATCTGGTGAAGAGCTCAGACATTTTTGTATGGAACATGACCTTCACCTACTTTTCAAGGTCACAGGGACAATTATGTTAAATCCCAATCATTATGATAACTCGAGAACAGATGATGACAGCTTTATGAGACTTGACACACATAAGCATCTGGTAAAGACCCCAAAAGAGTTTGATGAAATATGAATGGTGACCTTCACCACTATTCAAGGTCACAGGGACAATTATGTCAAATCCACGTCATTGGAATAACTCAAGAACAAATAATGGCAGCTTCATGAGAATTGACACACATAAGCATCTGGTGAAGACCCCACAAGAGTTTGATGGACAATGACCTTCACCTGCTTTTTAAGGTCACAGGCCCATCATCTCAATAATTCTAGAGTAATTGATGACAGTTTCATGATACTTGACAAGTATAAGCTATCAAAGGAAGTAGATGTACACTATTGTGTTTTATTTACCCCTGCATCAATTTGCCTCAATGCAGTGACTTTTTGTTCACAAATATTGTGTGGAGTGAATGTTGTGCAGTAAGTTACCAGGGCTGAGGGTTGATGCATCTCTGATGCCTATGTTTCTCTTTATTTTAGGTTTAACTTAACTTAGATATTATTTCAGAAAGTGAAAAAGTGAAATGTCCGATATGTGGCGTTGAGAGGAAGGACGAAATAAATTTGAAGAGACACATGCATGTCCATAACCGTGACCCGGACGTGAAGCCAGTGTCATGCCCCAGGTAATATAGCGGGTGTCATGCCCCAGGTAATATAGTAGATGTCATGCCCCAGGTAATATAGTGGGTGTCATGCCCCAGGTAATATAGTAGATGTCATGCCCCAGGTAATATAGTGGGTGTCATGCCCCAGGTAATATAGCGGGTGTCATGCCCCAGGTAATATAGTGGGTGTCATGCCCCAGGTAATATAGTAGATGTCATTCCCCAGGTAATATAGTGGGTGTCATTCCCCAGGTAATATAGTAGATGTCATTCCCCAGGTAATATAGTGGGTGTCATGCCCCAGGTAATATAGTGGGTGTCATGCCCAAGGTAATATAGCGGGTGTCATGCCCCAGGTAATATAGTGGGTGTCATGCCCCAGGTAATATAGTAGATGTCATTCCCCAGGTAATATAGTGGGTGTCATGCCCCAGGTAATATAGTAGATGTCATGCCCCAGGTAATATAGTGGGTGTCATGCCCCAGGTAATATAGTAGATGTCATTCCCCAGGTAATATAGTAGATGTCATGCCCCAGGTAATATAGTAGATGTCATTCCCCAGGTAATATAGCGGGTGTCATGCCCCAGGTAATATAGTAGATGTCATTCCCCAGGTAATCTAGCGGGTGTCATGCCCCAGGTAATATAGTAGATGTCATTCCCCAGGTAATATAGTAGATGTCATTCCCCAGGTAATATAGTAGATGTCATGCCCCAGGTAATATAGTAGATGTCATTCCCCAGGTAATATAGCGGGTGTCATGCCCCAGGTAATATAGTAGATGTCATTCCCCAGGTAATATAGTAGATGTCATGCCCCAGGTAATATAGTAGATGTCATGCCCCAGGTAATATAGTAGATGTCATTCCCCAGGTAATATAGCGGGTGTCATGCCCCAGGTAATATAGTAGATGTCATGCCCCAGGTAATATAGTAGATGTCATTCCCCAGGTAATCTAGCGGGTGTCATGCCCCAGGTAATATAGTAGATGTCATTCCCCAGGTAATATAGTAGATGTCATGCCCCAGGTAATATAGTAGATGTCATGCCCCAGGTAATATAGTAGATGTCATTCCCCAGGTAATATAGCGGGTGTCATGCCCCAGGTAATATAGTAGATGTCATTCCCCAGGTAATATAGCGGGTGTCATGCCCCAGGTAATATAGTAGATGTCATTCCCCAGGTAATATAGTAGATGTCATTCCCCAGGTAATATAGTGGGTGTCATGCCCCAGGTAATATAGTAGATGTCATGCCCCAGGTAATATAGTAGATGTCATTCCCCAGGTAATATAGTAGATGTCATTCCCCAGGTAATATAGTAGATGTCATTCCCCAGGTAATATAGTAGATGTCATTCCCCAGGTAATATAGTAGATGTCATTCCCCAGGTAATATAGTGGGTGTCATGCCCCAGGTAATATAGTAGATGTCATGCCCCAGGTAATATAGTAGATGTCATTTCCCAGGTAATATAGTGGGTGTCATGCCCCAGGTAATATAGTAGATGTCATTTCCCAGGTAATATAGCGGGTGTCATGCCCCAGGTAATATAGTAGATGTCATTCCCCAGGTAATATAGTAGATGTCATTCCCCAGGTAATATAGTGGATGTCATTCCCCAGGTAATATAGTAGATGTCATGCCCCAGGTAATATAGTGGGTGTCATGCCCCAGGTAATATAGTGGGTGTCATGCCCCAGGTAATATAGTAGATGTCATTTCCCAGGTAATATAGCGGGTGTCATGCCCAAGGTAATATAGCGGGTGTCATGCCCCAGGTAATATAGTAGATGTCATGCCCCAGGTAATATAGTGGGTGTCATGCCCCAGGTAATATAGTGGGTGTCATGCCCCAGGTAATATAGTGGGTGTCATGCCCCAGGTAATATAGTGGGTGTCATGCCCCAGGTAATATAGTAGATGTCATTCCCCAGGTAATATAGCGGGTGTCATGCCCCAGGTAATATAGTAGATGTCATTTCCCAGGTAATATAGCGGGTGTCATGCCCCAGGTAATATAGCGGGTGTCATGCCCCAGGTAATATAGTAGATGTCATGCCCCAGGTAATATAGTAGATGTCATTCCCCAGGTAATATAGCGGGTGTCATGCCCCAGGTAATATAGTAGATGTCATTCCCCAGGTAATATAGTAGATGTCATGCCCCAGGTAATATAGTGGGTGTCATGCCCCAGGTAATATAGTTGGACCACCTGTTTCAGCAATGTTAAATAATATAATATATTTAATAATAATTAATTTAATAAGTAATTAATATTTATGACCTTAATATTTATGACCTTATGACATTATTCTCTCATGTCAAAAGATGTTTACCAAAATTTCACTGAATGCTAATATTGTTATTGTTGTAGGTGTGAATATCGCAGTTACACTGTGAACACGATGGCGGAGCACATGCTGAGTTCACACCTCCTCAAAGGACAGAAACCATTTGCATGCAACTACTGTCCTTACCGGTCCAACATGAAGGGCAACGTCACCAAACACATTCAGGTCCAACATCCAGGTAAGTCCAAATATACAGGTACAACATCCAGTAAGTCCAAATATTCAGGTCCAACATCCAGGTAAGTCCAAATATACAGGTACAACATCCAGTTAGTCCAAATAATCAGGTCCAACATCCAGGTAAGTCCAAATATACAGGTCCAACATCCAGGTAAGTCCAAATATACGGGTCCAACATCCAGGTAAGTCCAAATATTGAGGTTCAACATCCAGGTAAGTCCAAATTTACAGGTACAACATCCAGTAAGTCCAAATAAGCAGGTCCAACATCCAGGTAAGTCCAAATATTCAGGTCCAACATCCAGATAAGTCCAAATTTACAGGTACAACATCCAGTAAGTCCAAATAAGCAGGTCCAACATCCAGGAAAGTCCAAATAATCAGGTCCAACATCCAGGTAAGTAAGTCCAAATATACAGGTCCAACATCCAGGTAAGTCCAAATATTCAGGTCCAACATCCAGGTAAGTCCAAATATACAGGTCCAACATCCAGGTAAGTCCAAATATACAGGTCCAACATCCAGGTAAGTCCAAATATACGGGTCCAACATCCAGGTAAGTCCAAATATTCAGGTCCAACATCCAGGTAAGTCCAAATAATCAGGTCCAACATCCAGGTAAGTCCAAATATACAGGTCCAACATCCAGGTAAGTCCAAATATACAGGTCTAACATCCAGGTAGGTCCAAATATTCAGGTCCAACATCCAAGTAAGTAAGTCCAAATATTCAGGTCCAACATCCAGGTAAGTCCAAATATTGAGGTCCAACATCCAGGTAAGTCCAAATATACAGGTCCAACATCCAGGTAAGTCCAAATATACAGGACTGGGAAAATCTGAATATACAGGTGCTGCATCTGGAATATCAATATAACTACACAGGCATACCATTTGACTTCAAATCCTGCAAAATCTCCTGTGACCTCAGTACTTTCATGAAAGCCTTAAGTAGTAATTATATACTGGCCAAACATACAGGGGAATCCAAAATATACAGATTTTAGAGAAATATAAGGAAGAGTAAATGTATATACAAGCCAAGTGACTGGATAAGTTGAAATGAAAGTTTAAGCTCCTCCAGGTTCTAATCAGCAAAAAGTTTTAGTAAAAAATTTATTTCTCCTTTTTAATTCTCCCTATCTGCTCTCCCGTATCCGCTGCATTTTCAGAGCGCTACGATCGAATTTCACCTCGATTGTTGCACTGGGTACTTCCGGTCCAATTATACACCAGTCAAAACAAACGCACGTTATTCCTCCGTCATTTCAATCTGCTAGCATAGTGTGTACAGGTCTTCAACGGTCATCTTATGTTCACTAATTGATTAATCATGTTCCAATGTAAATAAAATGAACTGCAATTTCAAAAATATGTGCTGCATGTGTCCCGAGTGCAGACATTCACTACGTGAGGTCCGTGGGCCAAACATGTGCCCCGGAAGTATAGCGTGCAACAAATCGGCCCACAATGCATTGCGAATCAACCGAGCTGACATCTGGTGTTCAATAAACCGGGAGAGCAGATAGCGAGAATTGAAAAGAAATCATAAAGAGTTAGGTTTGAACAACATTTGAGGGCCAGACAGAAATGTTAACATTCATATTTTTAATTATAAAATTAGTGGCAAACATTTTACAATTTTTATTCTCATTTTCATAAACAAGCATATTAGAGCAGTGTTTCATATAATGCGCTTTGATCGGTTGCAGGGAAGGACTTGTTGGTTCACCAGTTACAGGAGATCCCACGCAGACATGACATCCTCGCTTACCTCAAGTACAGCGGACAAGAAACAAGGTCAGAGTACTGGCTGTATAATACCCTTAGGCTAGTCACATTTGCGTAAATCTCCGGAAAGATGCTCAGTCGATGGATCTTATTTTTACACAATTGGATGGCAAACCAGGGTGTCATGAGGGCAATGAGAGATCATCAGCCACAATTGCCTATGGGCAATTTTAAGATATTGTACAGGTTATTGGGTACTTTGAGCTGCAACATTGAAGTTGCCAGCATTTCCATCATGTCTTTTCACCAAACATCATCTTATAGTACACAGTAGGCTCCTGTGAGTGTCCAGCAGACATATCTTAAGATTATCTTAAAGTTGCCGATGGCAATGTATGGTAAAAATAGGATTATTTTTATTTTATGTGTTCCTAGGCCATTATTAGATAATCCCAAGGGCTCCCTTTGATATCCTACAGATGTCTGTTAAACATGTTAAATGATACAGATGTCTTTTAGATATCAGACAGACATCTGTTAGATGATGCACAGGTCTTTATGACTGGTCAGTACTTACCAACTAAATGACACTTCAAAAACCCAAGGCATGTTAGTACTGAAGATCTAAATGACACTTGAGAGACCCAAGGCAGGTCAGCACGGACTGTCTAAATGACATTTGAGAGACCCAAGGCAGGTCAGCACGGACTGTCTAAATGACATTTGAGAGACCCAAGGCAGGTCAGCAGGGACTGTCTAAATGACACTTGAGAGACCCAAGGCACGTCAGCACGGACTGTCTAAATGACAGTTGAGAGACCCAAGGCACGTCAGCACGGACTGTCTAAATGACACTTGAGAGACCCAAGGCAGGTCAGTACTGACTGTCTAAATGACACTTGAGAGACCCAAGGCAGGTCAGTACTGACTGTCTAAATGACACTTGAGAGACCCAAGGCAGGTCAGTACTGACTGTCTAAATGACACTTGAGAGACCCAAGGCAGGTCAGTACTGACTGTCTAAATGACACTTGAGAGACGCAAGGCACGTCAGTACTGACTGTCTAAATGACACTTGAGAGACGCAAGGCAGGTCAGCACGGACTGTCTAAATGACAGTTGAGAGACCCAAGGCAGGTCAGTACGGACTGTCTAAATGACAGTTGAGAGACGCAAGGCACGTCAGTACTGACTGTCTAAATGACAGTTGAGAGACCCAAGGCACGTCAGTACTGACTGTCTAAATGACAGTTGAGAGACCCAAGGCACATCAGTACCGACTGTCTAAATGACCGTTGAGAGACCCAAGGCAGGTCAGTACTGACTGTCTAAATGACACTTGAGAGACCCAAGGCAGGTCAGTACTGACTGTCTAAATGACCGTTGAGAGACCCAAGGCAGGTCAGTACTGACTGTCTAAATGACACTTGAGAGACCCAAGGCAGGTCAGTACTGACTGTCTAAATGACACTTGAGAGATGCAAGGCAGGTCAGTACTGACTGTCTAAATGACACTTGAGAGACGCAAGGCAGGTCAGTACTGACTGTCTAAATGACACTTGAGAGACGCAAGGCACGTCAGTACTGACTGTCTAAATGACACTTGAGAGACCCAAGGCACGTCAGCACTGACTGTCTAAATGACACTTGAGAGACCCAAGGCATGTTTAAATAACACTTGATCAAGCTGAAGCACTCATAATTTTTCAAGTATCAATAATGATGGCCTTTTCTCATTTGACTTAACTTGCTATTTATGAATGTAATGTGGTGCATAAACCTAAAATAGTTCATACATTTTTAATTGATGAAAAGAATCATGTGAAAAATGGTCCGGGCTTGTGCACTTTCATTTGGGCTAGTGCAAATCTCCACTTACCAGCCCGACTGTCTCGCAGCCTATAAAGTGTTTGGCCCAGATAACTGGTGCTTGGAACTCTTTTGTCATGTACCTGAGTTTGAAGTTGCTGTTATGTGGTAATGAGAAATGATTTACAGACTCCTTTATTTTCTTGCTTTGTCTGATCACACTTGATAAATGATGCTATTTCTTTGAGGTCATAATTTAAAGACCTGCATGTATTTTCACTGATTCAAGCCTATCATAATGGTGCATTTTCCGGATTCAGACTGTGGTGCCGTTTTCTGTTATCTGTTTTGTATGTATTTAATGTACTAGTGTAATGGGCAGAGCCCAGTATTTAAGAGGATTTGTTTATTTTTTTACTGATAACTTAGAACATTCCCTCCATATATCTTTTTTAACTCAAATATTTTGTTGTATTTGCAGGACTTTGGAGGAATTTATTGAGGAGCGGATGAAGAAACGAAGTCTCGACCTCAGCAGCTCCAAACCGGAAGAGAGCTCAGCCAATTAGCAATGATAATGATGCCGTATGTCTGATGACCTCAGCAGCTCCAAACCAGAAGAGAGCTCAGCCAATTAGCAATGATAATGATGCCGTGTGTCTGATGACCTCAACAGCTCCAAACCAGAAAAGAGCTCAGCCAATTAGCAATGATAATGATGCCGTATGTCTGATGACCTCAGCAGGTCCAAACCGGAAGGGAGCTCAGCCAATTAGCAATGATAATGATGCCGTATGTCTGATGACCTCAGCAGCTCCAAACCGGAAGAGAGCTCAGCCAATTAGCAATGATAATGATGTCACATGTCTTATGACCTCAGCAGCTCCAAACCAGAAAAGAGCTCAGCCAATTAGCAATGATAATGATGCCGTGTGTCTGATGACCTCAACAGCTCCAAACCAGAAGAGAGCTCAGCCAATTAGCAATGATAATGATGCCGTGTGTCTGATGACCTCAACAGCTCCAAACCAGAAAAGAGCTCAGCCAATTAGCAATGATAATGATGCCGTATGTCTGATGACCTCAGCAGGTCCAAACCGGAAGGGAGCTCAGCCAATTAGCAATGATAATGATGCCGTATGTCTGATGACCTCAGCAGCTCCAAACCGGAAGAGAGCTCAGCCAATTAGCAATGATAATGATGTCACATGTCTTATGACCTCAGCAGCTCCAAACCAGAAAAGAGCTCAGCCAATTAGCAATGATAATGATGTCACATGTCTTATGACCTCAGCAGCTCCAAACCAGAAGAGAGCTCAGCCAATTAGCAATGATAATGATGCCGTGTGTCTGATGACCTCAACAGCTCCAAACTGGAAGAGAGCTCAGCCAATTAGCAATGATAATGATGTCACATGTCTGATGACCTCAGCAGCTCCAAACCAGAAGAGAGCTCAGCCAATTAGCAATGATAATGATGTCACATGTCTTATGACCTCAGCAGCTCCAAACCAGAAGAGAGCTCAGCCAATTAGCAATGATAATGATGCCGTGTGTCTGATGACCTCAACAGCTCCAAACTGGAAGAGAGCTCAGCCAATTAGCAATGATAATGATGTCACATGTCTGATGACCTCAGCAGCTCCAAACCAGAAGAGAGCTCAGCCAATTAGCAATGATAATGATGTCACATGTCTTATGACCTCAGCAGCTCCAAACCAGAAGAGAGCTCAGCCAATTAGCAATGATAATGATGCCGTGTGTCTGATGACCTCAACAGCTCCAAACTGGAAGAGAGCTCAGCTATTTCTTTGAGGTCATAATTTGAAGACCTGCATGTATTTTCACTGATTCAAGCCTATCATAATGGTGCATTTTCCGGATTCAGACTGTGGTGCCGTTTTCTGTTATCTGTTTTATATGTATTTAATGTACTAGTGTAATGGGCAGAGCCCAGTATTTAAGAGGATTTGTTTATTTTTTTACTGATAACTTAGAACATTCCCTCCATAGATTTTTTAATCACTGTTATTTAAAAATTTAGTATACAGGATTATGGTTTAAATTATTCTAGTCAAGGGAGAAATGAGTTTAAAATGAATTAGACTCTTAAGCAAATATCTTGTTTCGAAATGTGTTTATCACGGAATGTACATTATTCACAGAAAGTTTGAGAATAAATGACACAAACATTTTAAAAGAGTTTTGGGACCATGAAAGATAAAAACTGTTTCCAAAATGAAATTATGTCCTGGCAGGAGAGAATTATAACAATTGCAGAAGAAAATTGTGATTGCAATAGACATTGAAATGCATTGACATAATGACCCACTTTTACAAGGTCACAAGGTCGCAATATTGCCAATTATTTGTGCAAAATGTTTTAGTATAGTTGTCCTTCAAGCATTCATTAAATATGTACTACCTTCATGTATTTTGTTATACATTGAGGTACTGAAGATTGATGAAAAATATTTTTTAAATGCACGTAAAGTTGCTCATTAGAAGACAACTGCAGTAGTTCGTGCTTGAGAGTAACAGGGTTATTTACATATACAAGTTTATATAAACAGATGCAAAGGCTGTCATCTTATATATGCGTATAATTATTTGTACATGCATAAGATGTGGAGTGTTGTCAGATACATGATGTGCTTTTCCATTAACAAATAAAAATCTATTTTCAGCCAAAACTACCAGTACTACATCTTTCATATTTTATATAGCGGTAGATATATAGGTGAAGATTCAGATTCCTTAAAATCTTAGTGATGTCACCATTGACCTTAGTGCAGTGACCTTGAGGTCACAAATTTTGTACTGAGCATATCTCGGCAACCACTTATTACAGGATATTAAATCTTGGTATGCAGAAATGTCTTATGTTAAAGCTGTGCTTTGTCATACAATTTTAGTCATGTGACCTTTGACCTTGACACATTGACCTTGAATTCAAAATAATAATAATAATAATAAAATTTGTATAGCGCTGATACCAGACAAGTCTGTTCATAGCGCTGCCACATCACAACCATCAGAAGTGAATAAAAAGCACTTCATATATGTTATATACTAACACTATGTTTAAAAATCTTCTCCTCCAAAACTACCAGTAATAATTGTTTCATATTTAATACAGAGGTAGATAGAGAGTTGAAGATTCAGATTCCTTCAAATCTTAGTGATGTCACCTTTGACCTTAATGCAGTGACCTTGATGTCATAAATTTTGTAAGGAGTATATCTCAGCAACCACTTACAAGAAGAAATTAAATCTTGGTCTACAGAAATGTCTTAGGTCATAGCCACGCCTCATCATACTTTCTTAGTCATGTGACCTTTGACCTTGACACATTGACCTTAAATTCAAAATTTGTGAACATGCAACATCTCAAGCATTAAAAGTGAATGAAATCTAGTTCATATTTGCTTTTATCAACACTCTTTCGAACACCATATACATTTTATATAGATTTGACCTTTGACCTTGATTCTGTGACTTTGACCTTTGTATTATTGTGCAGGCCATAGCTCATGAATGATGAACTGGAAATACTAAATATCTGTTATGTGTCAACACTATGTTTAAAAAAAATCTTCTTCCTAAATGATCATTTAAATCCTTTTCAAGAGCAGAATTGAGCAGATAATGATTTTGACCAATCAAAATGCATGTTAAATATCAAATTTGGCCCCAACTTGTTTTCTTGATTCTCATTGGCTATGTTATTCAAAATGGCAGCCTCCTTGACAACTTAGTGATAGCTATTAGATTTTTGAAAAAATAACAAATTTTGTGCATGAAATATTGCATTGGTAACATGATAATGATTTACAAAATGTTAATGAATATCTCATCAAAACTGAATTGGGATCATAACCTGGTTGCTTATTGCACTTTATCTCAGTTCATGTGTTTTCATTCAAGTCAGCAGAGCTATCAACCCATGGGGTTATGTTTTTTCTTTCATTAGAATAAAATTGAAGTATTGCAATAAGGTTTTTTTTTTCTTTTTAAATGACATGTTATTTGCTTTTTTTTAATGAAAAATTATTTTAAACTATTATGGTGCTGTTATTTAAATATATAGCTGCGAAAACCATCGCAAAAGCTTTAATATTACAATAGGATATTTTATTCAGTCAAGAAATTATCAGTTTTATAAGTTTCGATTATATGTTGCCATAGTCTTTCAATAAATTATTTTGAAAGAAAATTGAATGACCTATTTTGCCCTATTTTTACATACCAGTATCTTCAATCGAACTTTGAGTTCTGGATATACAAGTCGAAGTTGTCCAATAGTTTTGTTGAAAGCTTTGAGAAGTAGCATTTATATAATTGTTGTTTTGATATACATTTTTGTATGGTGATAATCACTTTATGTTGGCGGATCAATAAAAACAAAAATTACATCAACTAATATTGGATATTTTTTGTAGTTCTCCTTGTTGACCAATGCTAATATTTATGAGGTTAAGATTAAATGTTGACCAATGCTAATATTTATGAGGTTAAGATTAAAGGGAGTAATGATAGCTCAAGGGGAATGCAGCTTTACCTATTTTATAGGCACCACATATCTCGATTGTTGGGTGTGGGTTTACTTGTGAGAGACAATGTTCATTAAAGGTATCAATCATTGCTGTATTTTGGTCAGTCCTTTATGTAGGGCTTGGCTTAAAGGACACATTTTCCCATGTGATATCAGGTACATTGAAATACCCTGCTTGTAATGTATTAGGGGTATTTGTGTCAGACTGGAATCCCTCCAAGAGATGCATTTAGTTCATGGACATCAGATATATTCCTATCTGTAGGCCTATAGTAACATCCTATGAACAGGAAATTTGTTCCAGCTATGTTAAGTTTTGTCCAAAGAAGTTCACAGTCAGTTTTTAGACTCTCCTCCTTAGGGTCTGACAGCCACCTTTTGTGGATACCGATCAATACCCCACCACCGTCATTCCATATGTTTTCTCTACCTATATCATAGTCAGGGTGGATGACACAGTCAGCAATAGTGTGGTCAGTGTGGGATTCAGTAATGCATAATATATCAGGATAATTATGCTCAGTTATAAGTTCCTGTAGCTCCGGTAGCTTTTGGTTGTGTTTTAGGCCTCTACTGTCATAACCTTTTTGAATCTTTTGCTTTTTTCTACCTTGGTCTTATGATATGGGTTTTTCCTACAGTTTGATCTTGAGTTCTTTTGCCTATGCCACTTTCATCACTTAGTGTTTCAAAAAGATTACTTGTCAGAATTAATCATTTGAGAGTTAAAATATTGTAATACAACTTTGAAATCTTATTTTAAAAAAATTTAAAATGTAATACAACTTTGAAATCTTGAACCAACTTGGGCCAACTTCACATTGACCTACTTTATTTAGTCAAAATTTGTGATGCAATAAAAAACACATGTAGGACACAACATAAATAAAACAAGGTGAGTTAAATTGATTTTATCAAAGCTTTCATACATTATTTCATGTTAGTTATAAGCACATACATGTGTAGAATAATTGTTTTTCCAACATTTTTATATTTTTGGCATAACTCATTGAAATTGAAGGAACTCCAAGGGGGATAATTTCTGTAACATTTCTGTAATTTCTGTAAATGAAAATGGAGAACTTTTTGTCTGTATTGTCAGAGCATATCATAATTTCTAAGCAGTAAACAATGTAATTTTTGTTATCAGCCTCTCAAATGTTGGCATAATTATATCTAGATTGTAATGTGGTACCTATATTTACAGGGATATGTATGTGTTCACAATATCGAAAAAAGTTTGTGGACATGGAAGTAGTGTTCTTCAATCACCAATCGGCAAAGCCCAGATAGGTGATCTGGAGGGGTTTGTCGAACGTCCATTGTCTCTACCAACTCCAACCAAAGAAAAGTTAGGTGGAGTTGATTGAGCTCTAGTGAAGTAAAAATTCGCCAGCTGCAAAAACTTTGGTAAACCCGTTTAAACGTCAAAATTGAACCCGTTTCAACTGCCGTTAAAACGGGTTTGATTCAATTTTTGCAGCTGGCGATTATTATCAAGTATTTATATTTTCTTTATTTAATGTTATCCAAAAAATATAAATATCAAGCTTTTTTGTGAGATTTTAGACATAATCATACATAAAATATGAATTATCACTTAAACAGTTGGGTATTTAAAAAATCACATCTGAACGAGATTAAAACCAAAAAGCAAAAATCTCAGACCTCTCCAGATCACCTATCTGGGCTTTGCCGATGGGTGATTGGAGAACACTAACATGGAAGGGTCACTTTTTCATGAGACTCTTGTAAAGCTTAGGTTGCTAAGCCGGGAGAATCCATGGTTACTGATAAGGGGGAGGTTCCTTTTGGGACTTCTTTTAAAAAATGTTCTTCATGTTCATTCTTTACTTTTTAAAAAAACGGCAATTTTTCTCACTGCTTTTCACAGTTGCTAGGAATTTGGTGGTAAAAGTAACAAAATTGGATAAATAGTTCAAAGGCTATGAGCAAAAACGTGATAGCAACTTTTCTGTATGAATATTTTTTCAATAAAAAAACCGCAAATTTTCTCACTGCTTTTCACAGAAGCTAGGAAGATATTACTTGCAGGTCTGATAGAGAATTATCTTGGGATCTCCTTATTAGCCAGTGGGCCCCCCTAAAAAGTAGTTCCTTTCCTTTGAAAGATGGAGGCGAACCCTTGACAACCAGTAGACCTGAGCTCATATAAAATTCTATTAAAATTTTGCATGCTTTAAGTTACCTGAAGGCCTCGACCTTAGAATCTGGTCATGTAGAAATATGTCACTAGAATATGCGTCAAGGTCGTCAAACCAATTATACTGTTAGAATGATATATTCTAGTTTTACACCACCACACTGCCATGTAACGTTTTTCATCAATATAAATAGTGAACACAGGTTACTTGTTACATGGAGTTCCACGCCCAATCAATGATTTGTTTATGTATTGTCATTGGTAACTAGAAATATTAAGAATAAAGTTAAATAAAATGAAATGAAACGCAAGATTGTTTTCTCCACGTCAGAATGTTGAATATATGCTGCACACGTCTTTGTATAATACTATTATGATAATAAGTTTATATATTGTCACATGACCACATTACATTTTATGTAAATAAACTTGATCACAAATTGACACATTTTCTTAGCGCACAATCTTCAGACCAGACCAAGCATATCAGTGGAGCCTGTTATCTATATTTGTAGAGTGGGTCAGATGTCCAGTGCAGCAAACCATAACGAGCCTCCCAGATAAATGAATATAGAAGGCAGTTGACATTTAGTCTGCACAAATAAGACACATGTGTACTTATATTTAGCGCTTGGAGGGTGGAATATGGAAACATGCAGATGAATATTTAGTGCACTACACTACTACTACTCTTGTCCCTTGGGCTGAAGGGATACAGTGCTGGTAATCATGGCCTGGAAACAAATCAGATATTTTGTTCAAATTTTAGTATCAGTTCTGTTATCTCTCTATATTTTTTCACATTTTATAGTTCAAGATATTCCAAAGAAAAATGTAGGAGAATCAGATGGCAGACACAGCCTTGAAAGGGAACTTTACAACGAAACAGATGTTATTGTAAAATTAACAAGACAATTACAATCTGGGGAAAAGCATATGTCTGTCAGAAAGGAGGATGACCTCACATTTGGTGGGCACAGCAGTGATTTCACAAAGGTGAACAGAGGAATGTATATATACTCCGCCTATCTGGACCTGAGGACAGCAAAGCCTAAGGTGAGGATTATTGCACTTGCTTCCAAATACAAAAAACATTTGAAGATTCAGTGCAATTTTGATAAGCGATTGTCTGGATCTCAATTATGGTCCGCAGAGGCCAGCATAGTCATGAAGGACACCTATTTTAGCCCATTTTGTGAATTCACTGTTGCAATCATAACCTGCCATATGGATCAAAATGCGACCACCTTACCTCAACATGTCTCCCTTCACATTGCCAACAAGTCAGTTCTTCAACACCACATCAAGATCAAGCACCACGCCTCCCGGTCGCCTACTTCCACGCTCGGGCTGTGTAGTAAAACCCTCTACAATATGCCCTCAGAATCCTTTGCAATCCTTGTGGAATACATGGAGCTACAGAAACTACTAGGAGTTTCTCATATGTACATATATGGTTGTTATAATTGCTCTCCTCTCGTCCACGCCGTCCTCAAACATTACAGTGACAATGGCTTTCTCACACTTCTGCCATGGCATATGCCGCATGGGATTTCATTCAATAAGTGCTACAGTGACAGCGATGAGGAGATACCATCCTGCGTCAAATGCTTTGCACAAAGGACATCCATCAACGACTGTCTGTACAGAAACATCAACAACCACAAATATTTGGCAAATATTGATCTGGATGAAATCATTGTACCATACAAACATCCAAATATAGTGGATATGTTGGAAGAATTAAGGTCATCCAAAGAACAATTAGTGGCTAGTTATAAATTTCCTGAGGTCAAATATTGGATCCGGGATGGACCCAAGATTTTAGGGACACAAAAAAATATTTTTTTGAAATTAGAAAAATTGGGTGGTGGAAAAAAATCAATCATTGATACTGACTTAACAATCTGGATGGAGGTCCACTCAATGAATGACAAACCACTTAATGCCTCTATCAAATGGTCATTGAAAGTGATAGATTCTGGCTTAGGTGCTGTTCTCCACTATAAAAATCACAAATCTGACAAAGATAAAGTCATAAAGGATTACACGATGTTTAAGTATCAATCCAGCATAGCACAGAAAGTGATCAGTGTTTTTCAAATCATGCTGTCTGACGTGCAAAAAATTAGATAAAGGACAGAAAATAATAAGAGGTTTTAAACAGATCAGAGACAAGACAACTGATATTGCTTGCACACATAGAGGAGTTCTTTTAACCCAGCAGACATGCCATGTGAAAACCACATACATTTCTGGCTGAGATCTCAAAAATATCTGGGCAACCATATTACCAGATCTTAATGATTATTAAGGATTTGTCTGCATCTTTCAAGGGGGTTTTTAAATATTTAATATTTGTCCCTAAAAGAGGCCTATGTTTTAGGGGGCCCACTGGCTAATAAGGGGAATCCAAAATTGGATTAAACATCTTAAAACAGTTCTGAGCGTGATTTTTAATAAAAACTTTGCAATTAATTTTTGTTCATTGTATTTTCTTTGAGTAGGTAGGTACATCTTATTGAGAAATGGAGTAGGTAGGTACATCTTTATGAGAAATTGACAAGTTGAAATGTCCTGTATGCGATGCCACATTAATATATAAAGTTTATGATAGCAAGTGGATGCAAACTGTGTGTAATGATAAGTTGCCACATCTTATATCAATCAATTTTTAAATATATATATATATATATATATATATATATATATATATATATATATATATATATATATATATATATATATATATATATATATATATATATTTTAAAATTGGGACATTGGAGCTATTCTACCTTTAAGAGGCTCAGCTCACACTCTGCAGCTGGGCTTTACACATTTCATATACTTTTGTTATCTCGCCCTTGGGCAATATTCTAATACACACAGACCAGTTAATCTATGTTCTGGAACACAAGGAGACAGAGAGCAAGTCTGAAAGATGAAAAAATACCTTTGCATATGTGTATATATATTATATATTTTTCTTCCAAATTTGCCCTCCTTCTTGTTGTGTTGTAATAAATATGCAAGTATTAAGCTATGTAATACATTTGTCACAATGGAATGTCATTATGGTCAATTATTGGATTTATGTTATATTATTTGATGGTAATGGTTACGCATTTTTGCTTTATTTTTTAGTTAAAATGTTTTTTGATTTCAGCCCTATATTGTACTATTGAATTGTTAAAGACTTATCTTGTTGTCTTTCAATATGGATGTAAATGATTATGATTAAAATATATGAAATGTGTTACAAATGAATGAATTTAGAATGTGTAAATAACATCTAAGAAATAGTAAAACCTGACAATTTGTCCCTAAAAATATAAAAGCACAGAATGCCAAATTCATAATTGGCATTGTTGCTGAACTGTATATCAAGCTAGGTGTTATCAATTCATTGACCTAACCTTGCCAAGGGAAATTCCTTTCATGACAGGGGTACAACCCAGTACATAAAAGGTCGATTGCCAATGCCCAGAGAGCCATTTGAGGTATTGATGTCAACAATAATCTCATTTAAGTGAAAAGTCCGGTTGTGGGTTTGATTCTCGGTCATGCCGAGATTGTTTTTATGATACATTTACGTTACAGTTATACTCAAAGAGGCAGAGGCTTGTGGAAATTCAACAATTCCTTACTGCATGATGGTGTATATGTCAAAGGTATAAAAGATGTCATAAAAGCCAGTAATGAGAAATATGATTACCTCGATGACAAAGGTTTTATAACAAAACATACCGAGTCGGGAAGCTGGGTGAGCGGATTCAGTGAGTTGGTGATTGCGGACGGATACCCTGAGCCGAAGGCGAAGGGTATCCGTCCGCCATCACCAACGAACTGAATCCGCTCACACAGCTGACCGACGAGTGTATGTTTTGTTTTTATACCTCAGACAACTACTGTATTTTTAAAAAATGATACATGAAACAAGATATTTATCGTCACAAACATTTGTAAACAAAGCGCACCTCATTTGACCCCGTCACGTGACCCGAAAATGGCGCGTACAGCCACAGACTGGTTGCTGTGCATCTGTGTATATACACGATGTTCTTGACACTCGATGGGGGACCAGTCTAAAGATGGCCGACGCAAAATAGTTCCAACTAATCAATATTTTACAAATAATCGGCATGCGCGTATTCATTCGAAATCGCATAAATACGCGCATGAGGTATAAAAAATGGGATTTGATTAAATTAGAAATAAGATCTTTCACCATACCTTACTGTGTAAAGAAGAAGAAGGAAAAAATTATATACAAAACTGATTTAGAAGAACGATTACAAGATCTCAGAGTAATATTAGATAGGCAACCATGCAAACTCAAACATGATGAATATAAGTGTATAAAACAAGAACTAGAGCAAATCGAAAAAATAGAAGCTATGGGATCAAAAGATCAAAAGTAAAATGGACAGAAGAAGGAGAAAAAAATTCAAACTACTTTTTGTCATTGGAAAAAAGGAACTACACAAATAAATAAATATCACAGCTACAAGTAAATGACACTATCATTTCTGTCCCACAGGCAATATTAGAAGAAGAAAAATTATTTTTTAAGAATTTATACACAGAAAAATGTGACTCTACTATCATTGTTTATAAAAAAAAAGCATAATCTGACTTCTTGGACTTGGGTGACATAAAACAGTTATCGGAAACAGGAAAAGAATCACGTGAGTCAGAAGTGTGAGTCATCATTGATGATGATCAAACAGGTTATATAAAACGAAGATTTATTGGCCAGAATATCAGGATATTAGATGATATCCTATTCTACTCTGAACTTGAAAATATTCCAGGCATCATTCTAACAATAGATTTTGAGAAAGCTTTTGATACTTTAAACTGGGAATATTTAAATGCTTGTTTATCCAAATTCAATTTTGGAAATAATTTTAGAAAATGGATAAAAATCATGTATCACAATATTGAATCATCTGTAATAAACAATGGTAACATGTCCAGTTTCTTCAAGTTAGAAAGGGGAGTTAGACAAGGGTGTCCCTTGTCAGCATATTTGTTCATTATTGTTGCTGAAATCTTAGCCCATAAAATTAGAGCAGACAAATCTGTAGAAGGAATCAAGGTTGATAATCACAAAATTAAGATAAGCCAACTGGCAGACGACACCACCTGTTTTCTTAAAGATATACAATCCCTAGAGCAACTATTATCTATTTTTGAAACATGCTCACTTTGTAAGGGCCTGAAAGTTAATATGCAAAAGACAAATATGCAAAAGACAAATATGACCACTTTCCCCATGGTTTATCATGGATTAAAGATCCATTAGAATGTCTTGGCATTGTATTTGCCACAACACCAGAAGAAAATTATGTTTAACTTTAAAAGTCATATGACAAGAATTTTTTTAAGTGGTAAATCTTGAGATTTCATACCTCTGAGAAACATCTGACAATTTTTTCTGCAGTCTGATGTTTAGTTTAGCTATAATCTAAGATCTTTGAACCCCCAGGGTAATTAACCTACTCCCTTGACCTAGAACTGGGTCAGCAGGCTGCCTACGTCATTGTGCCCCGCATGCATCTCCTGCACACATATTCCTCCTATGTCTGTACATGTATAACAGCTGATGTCCTTTTTTCTACACTAATAACATCCATTGAAAATATGATTAATGGCAAAACTTAAGGCTGTAAAATAGAGACTTGCATTTACATCAGCTTCCCATCCCACAATCCCTACTTTAATTGAAGAAAATAAACAAACATGACTTAACTGGGTAAAGTGTCTGAAATATGGCCTGCTCTACTCTGATCAGTTTCAAGACACTTATAAGCTAGCCCTAAACATTATGGCATGAAGTTTAAGGGTTTTCAAACTGTAAATGGAACATTGAGATGACACTTTTAAAATATCTATGAATTATTTTTAGTTGATATTTCCATATTTTTTTACACTGAAAATTTATTTATTTATTTGTTAACCAATGACCAGTAACAATATCAAGTGGTTGAATATTATTCATATTCAGTAATGTTTAGCTAAACTTTGTTTGACATAATTGAAAAAAAAATGTTTTGAAAGCATTCGACACATATTTCTAGATCTGTTTCATTGCTGGAAATTATTTTGACTTCTAAATTGTGAGGTCTGGTTATATATTATTTATGCACTGCAGTTGTATTTCAATGGCCATTTGAAATGTTTAGTTTGGTATTTTTTTTAATGTCTGTCATTGTGTGTCAGTGGGTACCCAACTAAATCATATATCAGTATTTATATACAAACAGACAAAGGAATTTTGAATAAAAATAGAAATTCTGTAAAAATGATACTAAACTTTGAGATTTCAACATTTCTTTCTCAACAAGGAAATGACATTGACCATAACATTATGATAAAGAATAGTTCAGTCAGTCCCTTGTAGGATCTGAATAATCTCAAGAGGCAGATGTAAGTTTGCCAAACTCAACTGGGAGGCTGGCTGTATTCCTGTCTTCCCCATCACAACAGACAGAATCCAAGTGACTATGATGTGAAACATGATCTGACCTACCATCCACATGTGCTAATTAGGCCACCAGTGGTTCAAAGATGTTATCAACACTCATGTTATTACTTATAAATTACAATCCCTCAAGACTTTCACTGGCTTGGAGTGGTTTGTTTTGAACATGAAGGGCGAACATGCGTCACTTCCGGCAAAATCTCAGCAGCCCTGATTTGACCCACATAAAAAGGGGCGTGTCCAGCAAATCACTTTGATCCACTATAATTCTGTACTCCATTTATAAAAATGTGTAAAACATGTTGAAATGCAATGTCCATGTATTATAATATATTATGGCACAATATAAACATTTTCACAATTTTCTTGTCATGTGACTTTTAAGTCAAGAATTATTAAACTTAGAAATATGGTCAACGTATGGAAACAAAGAAAATTGTCTTATAAAGGTAAAATTTCAATTTTAAATAATCTGGCATTATCCCCTCTCATATATGTTTCTAGTGTTATAGATACCCCAGACCAGCACTGGTTGTAGGAAATGCCTATCATGTGGGCCATATAACGCGATAGGTACTTACCGGGTCCATCCACACGAGGAAGTTCCAGCACTGGTTGTAGATGTCTATCATGTGGCACATATGATAAGATAGATACTTACTGCATCCATCCACATGAGGAAGTTCCGGCACTGGCTGTAGGAGATGTCTATCATGTGGCACATATAATAAGATAGATACTTACTGGGTCCATCCACATGAGGAAGTTCCAGCACTGACTGTAGGAGATGTCTATCATGTGGCACATATAATAAGATAGATACTTACTGGATCCATCCACATGAGGAAGTTCCAGCACTGACTGTAGGAGATGTTTATCATGTGGCACATATAATAAGATAGATACTTACTGGGTCCATCCACATGAGGAAGTTCCGGCACTGACTGTAGGAGATGTCTATCATGTGACACATATAATAAGATAGATACTTACTGGGTCCATCCACACCAGGAAGTTCCAGCACTGACTGTAGGAGATGTCTATCATGGGGCACATATAATAAGATAGATACTTACTGGGTCCATCCACATGAGGAAGTTCCAGCACTGACTGTAGGAGATGTCTATCATGTGGCATATATAATAAGATAGATACTTACTGGGTCCATCCACACGAGGAAGTTCCAGCACTGACTGTAGGAGATGTCTATCATGTGGCACATATAATAAGATAGATACTTACTGGATCCATCCACATGAGGAAGTTCCAGCACTGGTTGTAGATGTCTATCATGTGACACATATAATAAGATAGATACTTACTGGGTCCATCCACATGAGGAAGTTCCAGAACTGACTGTAGGAGATGTCTATCATGTGACACATATAATAAGATAGATACTTACTGGATCCATCCACATGAGGAAGTTCCAGCACTGACTGTAGGAGATGTCTATAATAAGATAGATACTTACTGGATCCATCCACATAAGAAAGTCCCAGCACTGACTGTAGATGTCTATCATGTGGCACATATAATAAGATAGATACTTACTGGATCCATCCACATGAGGAAGTTCCAGCACTGGCTGTAGGAGATGTCTATCATGTGGCACATATAATAAGATAGATACTTACTGGGTCCATCCACATGAGGAAGTTCCAGCACTGACTGTAGGAGATGTCTATCATGTGGCATATATAATAAGATAGATACTTACTGGGTCCATCCACATGAGGAAGTTCCAGCACTGACTGTAGGAGATGTTTATCATGTGGCACATATAATAAGATAGATACTTACTGGGTCCATCCACACGAGGAAGTTCCAGCACTGACTGTAGGAGATGTCTATCATGTGGCACATATAATAAGATAGATACTTACTGGATCCATCCACACGAGGAAGTTCCAGCACTGACTGTAGGAGATGTCTATCATGTGGCATATATAATAAGATAGATACTTACTGGGTCCATCCACATGAGGAAGTTCCAGCACTGACTGTAGGAGATGTCTATCATGTGGCATATATAATAAGATAGATACTTACTGGATCCATCCGCACGAGGAAGTTCCAGCACTGGCTGTAGGAGATGTCTATCATGTGGCACATATAATAAGATAGATACTTACTGGATCCATCCACACGAGGAAGTTCCGGCACTGACTGTAGGAGATGTTTATCATGTGGCACATATAATAAGATAGATACTTACTGGATCCATCCACATGAGGAAGTTCCAGCACTGACTGTAGGAGATGTCTATCATGTGGCACATATAATAAGATAGATACTTACTGGGTCCATCCACATGAGGAAGTTCCAGCACTGACTGTAGGAGATGTCTATCATGTGGCATATATAATAAGATAGATACTTACTGGGTCCATCCACATGAGGAAGTTCCAGCACTGACTGTAGGAGATGTCTATCATGTGGCATATATAATAAGATAGATACTTACTGGGTCCATCCACACGAGGAAGTTCCAGCACTGGCTGTAGGAGATGTCTATCATGTGGCACATATAATAAGATAGATACTTACTGGGTCCATCCACATGAGGAAGTTCCAGCACTGGTTGTAGGAGATGTCTATCATGTTGCACATATAATAAGATAGATACTTACTGGGTCCATCCACATGAGGAAGTTCCAGCACTGGTTGTAGGAGATGTCTATCATGTGGCACATATAATAAGATAGATACTTACTGGGTCCATCCACACGAGGAAGTTCCAGCACTGGCTGTAGGAGATGTCTATCATGTGGCACATATAATAAGATAGATACTTACTGGGTCCATCCACATGAGGAAGTTCCAGCACTGACTGTAGGAGATGTCTATCATGGGGTACATATAATAAGATAGATACTTACTGGGTCCATCCACACGAGGAAGTTCCAGCACTGACTGTAGGAGATGTCTATCATGTGACACATATAATAAGATAGATACTTACTGGATCCATCCACATGAGGAAGTTCCAGCACTGACTGTAGGAGATGTCTATCATGTGGCACATATAATAAGATAGATACTTACTGGATCCATCCACATGAAGAAGTTCCAGCACTGGCTGTAGGAGATGTCTATCATGGGGTACATATAATAAGATAGATACTTACTGGATCCATCCACATGAGGAAGTTCCAGCACTGGCTGTAGGAGATGTCTATCATGTGGCACATATAATAAGATAGATACTTACTGGGTCCATCCACATGAGGAAGTTCCAGCACTGACTGTAGGAGATGTCTATCATGTGGCATATATAATAAGATAGATACTTACTGGGTCCATCCACATGAGGAAGTTCCAGCACTGACTGTAGGAGATGTTTATCATGTGGCACATATAATAAGATAGATACTTACTGGGTCCATCCACACGAGGAAGTTCCAGCACTGACTGTAGGAGATGTCTATCATGTGGCACATATAATAAGATAGATACTTACTGGATCCATCCACACGAGGAAGTTCCAGCACTGACTGTAGGAGATGTCTATCATGTGGCATATATAATAAGATAGATACTTACTGGGTCCATCCACATGAGGAAGTTCCAGCACTGACTGTAGGAGATGTCTATCATGTGGCATATATAATAAGATAGATACTTACTGGATCCATCCGCACGAGGAAGTTCCAGCACTGGCTGTAGGAGATGTCTATCATGTGGCACATATAATAAGATAGATACTTACTGGATCCATCCACACGAGGAAGTTCCGGCACTGACTGTAGGAGATGTTTATCATGTGGCACATATAATAAGATAGATACTTACTGGATCCATCCACATGAGGAAGTTCCAGCACTGACTGTAGGAGATGTCTATCATGTGGCACATATAATAAGATAGATACTTACTGGGTCCATCCACATGAGGAAGTTCCAGCACTGACTGTAGGAGATGTCTATCATGTGGCATATATAATAAGATAGATACTTACTGGGTCCATCCACATGAGGAAGTTCCAGCACTGACTGTAGGAGATGTCTATCATGTGGCATATATAATAAGATAGATACTTACTGGGTCCATCCACACGAGGAAGTTCCAGCACTGGCTGTAGGAGATGTCTATCATGTGGCACATATAATAAGATAGATACTTACTGGGTCCATCCACATGAGGAAGTTCCAGCACTGGTTGTAGGAGATGTCTATCATGTTGCACATATAATAAGATAGATACTTACTGGGTCCATCCACATGAGGAAGTTCCAGCACTGGTTGTAGGAGATGTCTATCATGTGGCACATATAATAAGATAGATACTTACTGGGTCCATCCACACGAGGAAGTTCCAGCACTGGCTGTAGGAGATGTCTATCATGTGGCACATATAATAAGATAGATACTTACTGGGTCCATCCACATGAGGAAGTTCCAGCACTGACTGTAGGAGATGTCTATCATGGGGTACATATAATAAGATAGATACTTACTGGGTCCATCCACACGAGGAAGTTCCAGCACTGACTGTAGGAGATGTCTATCATGTGACACATATAATAAGATAGATACTTACTGGATCCATCCACATGAGGAAGTTCCAGCACTGACTGTAGGAGATGTCTATCATGTGGCACATATAATAAGATAGATACTTACTGGATCCATCCACATGAAGAAGTTCCAGCACTGGCTGTAGGAGATGTCTATCATGGGGTACATATAATAAGATAGATACTTACTGGGTCCATCCACACGAGGAAGTTCCAGCACTGACTGTAGGAGATGTCTATCATGTGGCACATATAATAAGATAGATACTTACTGGGTCCATCCACATGAGGAAGTTCCAGCACTGACTGTAGGAGATGTCTATCATGTGGCACATATAATAAGATAGATACTTACTGGGTCCATCCACATGAGGAAGTTCCAGCACTGGTTGTAGGAGATGTCTATCATGGGGTACATATAATAAGATAGATACTTACTGGGTCCATCCACACGAGGAAGTTCCAGCACTGACTGTAGGAGATGTCTATCATGTGGCACATATAATAAGATAGATACTTACTGGATCCATCCACATGAGGAAGTTCCAGCACTGGCTGTAGGAGATGTCTATCATGTGGCACATATAATAAGATAGATACTTACTGGGTCCATCCACATGAGGAAGTTCCAGCACTGACTGTAGGAGATGTCTATCATGTGGCATATATAATAAGATAGATACTTACTGGATCCATCCACATGAGGAAGTTCCAGCACTGACTGTAGGAGATGTCTATCATGTGGCACATATAATAAGATAGATACTTACTGGATCCATCCACATGAGGAAGTTCCAGCACTGGCTGTAGGAGATGTCTATCATGTGGCACATATAATAAGATAGATACTTACCGGATCCATCCACATGAGGAAGTTCCAGCACTGGCTGTAGGAGATGTCTATCATGTGGCACATATAATAAGATAGATACTTACTGGGTCCATCCACACGAGGAAGTTCCAGCACTGACTGTAGGAGATGTCTATCATGTGGCACATATAATAAGATAGATACTTACTGCATCCATCCACATGAGGAAGTTCCAGCACTGACTGTAGGAGATGTCTATCATGGGGTACATATAATAAGATAGATACTTACTGGGTCCATCCACATGAGGAAGTTCCAGCACTGGTTGTAGGAGATGTCTATCATGTGGCACATATAATAAGATAGATACTTACTGGATCCATCCACATGAGGAAGTTCCAGCACTGACTGTAGGAGATGTCTATCATGTGGCATATATAATAAGATAGATACTTACTGGGTCCATCCACACGAGGAAGTTCCAGCACTGACTGTAGGAGATGTCTATCATGTGGCACATATAATAAGATAGATACTTACTGGGTCCATCCACATGAGGAAGTTCCAGCACTGGTTGTAGATGTCTATCATGTGGCACATATAATAAGATAGATACTTACTGGGTCCATCCACATGAGGAAGTTCCAGCACTGGCTGTAGGAGATGTCTATCATGTGGCACATATAATAAGATAGATACTTACTGGGTCCATCCACATGAGGAAGTTCCAGCACTGACTGTAGGAGATGTCTATCATGTGGCACATATAATAAGATAGATACTTACTGGGTCCATCCACATGAGGAAGTTCCAGCACTGACTGTAAGAGATGTCTATCATGTGGCACATATAATAAGATAGATACTTACTGGGTCCATCCACATGAGGAAGTTCCAGCACTGACTGTAAGAGATGTCTATCATGTGGCACATATAATAAGATAGATACTTACTGGGTCCATCCACATGAGGAAGTTCCAGCACTGGCTGTAGGAGATGTCTATCATGTTGCACATATAATAAGATAGATACTTACTGGATCCATCCACATGAGGAAGTCCCAGCACTGACTGTAAGAGATGTCTATCATGTGGCACATATAATAAGATAGATACGTACTGGGTCCATCCACATGAGGAAGTTCCAGCACTGGCTGTAGGAGATGTCTATCATGTTGCACATATAATAAGATAGATACTTACTGGGTCCATCCACATGAGGAAGTTCCAGCACTGACTGTAAGAGATGTCTATCATGTGGCACATATAATAAGATAGATACTTACTGGATCCATCCACATGAGGAAGTTCCAGCACTGACTGTAGGAGATGTCTATCATGTGGCACATATAATAAGATAGATACTTACTGGGTCCATCCACATGAGGAAGTTCCAGCACTGGTTGTAGGAGATGTCTATCATGTGGCACATATAATAAGATAGATACGTACTGGATCCATCCACATGAGGAAGTTCCAGCACTGACTGTAGGAGATGTCTATCATGTGGAACATATAATAAGATAGATACGTACTGGATCCATCCACATGAGGAAGTTCCAGCACTGACTGTAGGAGATGTCTATCATGTGACACATATAATAAGATAGATACTTACCGGATCCATCCACAAGGATAACACATCCATAAGGATTACAGGCATACCTGTATGAGTTTAAGGACGACAAGTTTGACTGTGTGAGTCAATAAGGACTACAGACTTACCTGTAGGAGTCTACGAGGACTACAGGGTCAACCCGAACGTCAAATGTATGCCCGCCAGTTGGCAGAATCTCTGCATCTGTCCCCTTACTTATCCTTTGATTGGGAAAGATCTTTATTTAATTCCTGGACATGTTTGATCAGCCTCCTTAAAATTGTTTTCCATCATCATCTTCTTTTAATCTTAAGGTAGTTCACCCATAACAAGTTTGGTTTTTACATTTCCAACTTTCATATTTTGAGTCAATGTTTGTGATTAATTCCATCTTGATTTAAAAATGGGTTACTTTTTCAAATATTTCATATTTGACCTCTTAGTTTAACCCATTATACTAATTTGGGAAAAGTTTGGGCAGATACTATGTACTCTATAGATGAATCAGTATAGAGGAAAACAACATTGAAACATATCTCATATGTTTGAGCTCCTAATTCAACCCCTTATAATAATTGCCCAATTAATGAAAATACAGGGAGGTACTAGGTACCCTATAGATGGTTCCCTATAAAGGGAAACACCATTGAAACATCTCTCATATAAAATAATTTTTGTGCAAAAAAATATTGAAATTGTGAGAATTTTTCATTTTTTGTAATGTTTAACACCCTAATTCAACTCCCTTATGATAATTGCTCAAGTAGTGAAATATTCAGGGAGGTACTATATACTCTATAGATGAATCCCTATAATGGACAACACCATTGAAAACATCTCTGAAAAAAACCCAATAATGTATGTTCTGTAAATAAAAATTATTATGAGAGATGTCTCAACAATATATATATATATATATATATATATATATATATATATATATATATATATATATATATATATATATATATATATCAATCATTGATACTGACTTAACAATCTGGATGGAGGTCCACTCAATCCAAGACAAACCACTTAATGCCTCTATCAAATGGTCACTGAAAGTGAAAGATTCTGGCTTAGGTACTGAGATGTACCAGTGATGGCAGATGTACTGAAATGTATGAGTGATGACAGATGTACTGAGATGTACCAGTGATGACAGATGTACTGAGATGTACCAGTGATGACAGATGTACTGAGATGTATGAGTGATGACTGATGTACTGAGATGTACCAGTGATGGCAGATGTACTGAGATGTACCAGTGATGGCAGATGTTCTGAGATGTACCAGTGATGATAGATGTACTGAGATGTACCAGTGATGACAGATGTACTGAGATGTACCAGTGATGGCAGATGTACTGAGATGTACCAGTGATGGCAGATGTACTGAGATGTACCAGTGATGACAGATGTACTGAGATGTACCAGTGATGATAGATGTACTGAGATGTATGAGTGATGACTGATGTACTGAGATGTACCAGTGATGACAGATGTACTGAGATGTATGAGTGATGACAGATGTACTGAGATGTACCAGTGATGACAGATGTACTGAGATGTACCAGTGATGATAGATGTACTGAGATGTATGAGTGATGACTGATGTACTGAGATGTATGAGTGATGACAGATGTACTGAGATGTATGAGTGATGACAGATGTACTGAGATGTATGAGTGATGACAGATGAACTGAGATGTACCAGTGATGACAGATGAACTGAGATGTACCAGTGATGACAGATGTACTGAGATGTATGAGTGATGACATATGTACTGAGATGTACCAGTGATGATAGATGTACTGAGATGTACCAGTGATGACTGATGTACTGAGATGTACCAGTGATGACAGATGTACTGAGATGTACCAGTGATGGCAGATGTTCTGAGATGTACCAGTGATGATAGATGTACTGAGATGTACCAGTGATGATAGATGTACTGAGATGTACCAGTGACGGCAGATGTACTGAGATGTACCAGTGATGATAGATGTACTGAGATGTACCAGTGATGATAGATGTACTGAGATGTACCAGTGATGACAGATGTACTGAGATGTACCAGTGATGGCAGATGTACTGAGATGTATGAGTGATGGCAGATGTACTGAGATGTATGAGTGATGACAGATGTACTGAGATGTATGAGTGATGACATATGTACTGAGATGTACCAGTGATGACATATGTACTGAGATGTACCAGTGATGATAGATGTACTGAGATGTACCAGTGATGATAGATGTACTGAGATGTATGAGTGATGACTGATGTACTGAGATGTATGAGTGATGACAGATGTACTGAGATGTATGAGTGATGGCAGATGTACTGAGATGTACCAGTGATGACAGATGTACTGAGATGTACCAGTGATGATAGATGTAATGAGATGTATGAGTGATGACTGATGTACTGAGATGTACCAGTGATGACTGATGTACTGAGATGTACCAGTGATGGCAGATGTACTGAGATGTACCAGTGATGATAGATGTACTGAGATGTACCAGTGATGACAGATGTACTGAGATGTACCAGTGATGGCAGATGTACTGAGATGTACCAGTGATGACAGATGTACTGAGATGTACCAGTGATGGCAGATGTACTGAAATGTACCAGTGATGGCAGATGTACTGAAATGTACCAGTGATGACAGATGTACTGAGATGTACCAGTGATGGCAGATGTACTGAGATGTACCAGTGATGACAGATGTACTGAGATGTACCAGTGATGGCAGATGTACTGAAATGTACCAGTGATGGCAGATGTACTGAAATGTACCAGTGATGACAGATGTACTGAGATGTACCAGTGATGATAGATGTACTGAGATGTACCAGTGATGACAGATGTACTGAGATGTACCAGTGATGACAGATGTACTGAGATGTACCAGTGATGACAGATGAACTGAGATGTACCAGTGATGACAGATGTACTGAGATGTACCAGTGATGATAGATGTACTGAGATGTACCAGTGATGTTAGATGTACTGAGATGTACCAGTGATGACATATGTACTGAGATGTACCAGTGATGACAGATGAACTGAGATGTACCAGTGTATGATTAATGATTAAGTATCTTAATTAGTTTTCAGTTTATGGGTTGTCATGTTAAGGACCTGCGACATGAAAATTCAGTGAAGCAGCACTATATCTGCTACAAGTAAGTCTCATCACGAAATGACTGAAATAATGTTGAAAGTGATGTAAAACCCCAAACAAACAAAGCAAACAAAAACCAACTCTGTTTACTCCATCTGAAGCCCATTACATCCCTGCTTCCCTACCTTTGTACAGTATTGGTACTATGTACTACAACATGCTTGGTCTTTGCTCACACAGTGGTTTGGCCCACCATCACTGATCCTATTCTCCTCTCTACGTCATGCAGATAATACGAAGTGAACATAATTATTGAGACCAGTGAGCTGCCTGTAATTCCTAATCCATAAATGTATTATTAAAGAAGGTCATTGAGTGCTAATGCTCTCATTTCAAGCCCATTGAGATTCAGCATTTCGTTCTGTTCTCCGCTCGTATGCTGTGTAGATTTGTTTTCTATTTAGCCAAGACTAGATGGTGTTCTTGCATACGGCTTTCTTTCTTCTGTTCTGTATCAACCCAAGCAGTTGTGTCTCCACTCCTCTCAGGTCTTGTGTTCTCTCCAGGTAATATTTTTAAAGCTCTTATATGGCATCTACTTAGCAGTCTTATAATTGTCTTATAAGTTCTTTACAAGGTATTTGGGGTTGGGTGCTAACATGACACTCTCCCACTCATTACATGAATGTACATGTTTATATCAAGTGCATGTAATTCACGTCCCCTTCCAGCTGCTGATCTAAAAAACAATTTTGAAAGTCAATATTTCATAGAAGTTCCATGGAGAGGTTCAAATGATGGTTATACCTTGGAGTAATTATGAATGGAGGCGCAACGGAGCAAGATCAAAAGGGATATCATAGATGCCGCCATGGGTATTGTTATGATGACGCCATATAGGTGCAAGATATGAAAGTTTTGACGTAATATCTTTTTCAGAACTATTTTAAGTTATCAAAACCTCAATTTAGAGCTACACATATCGCGAATGAAATGTTTGTTTATTTATGCAGATCATGGGGGTATAAATTTTATTTCTCTGTTCCAAGTTTTGACGATTTTATGACGAGAATTCATATCATATTTATGAAAATGATCAAAATTTCCGTTTTCCTCTCAGATTGTCAGGAAATCATGTACTTTATTGTTATTTTTGTCTTTCCAGTTTATTTTTAATTATTGGCGCATATATTGGTAGATTGGAAAAATATATCATGCTGTTCAGTAAAAGAAATTCTATCAGAAAATGCAATTTATATTCCTGCCAATATATGCGCCGACATATATAATTTGCTTTTTGAAATGTTATGTCATCATTTAAAATAAATGAAATATGAACAATAAAAAAACTGCATCAGGAATTTCCAAATGCTATATCATAAACAATATAACGGCCGTCACGCCTCCATTCATAATTACTCCAAGGTTTGTCTAATATTTAAAAATATAGATATTACATTTTCCAACGGCCGTCACGCCTCCATTCACGGCCGTTATATGAGATATGGCGTCATGGTAACGCATTGTTTTACACAATGGATTCAAAATCCTTTGATCCTATCATAGTTGCCGACTTCAAAACAGTGGAAAATTGAACATTTATATTTAAAAAAAAAAAAATTGGCCAATGTTTTATTGAAGTTTTATAGCACATATTGGTTTCTTTTTTTAAAAGAAAAAATCAGAACAGTTGCTCTTTTCAGGCTTACAATACTATCCATTCAAAATTACTTCAAATAAATATGTTCATTTCTGTTTTGATTGCTTCAATAATAAATATTCTGAAAAAAAGAAAAATACATATTCCAATCCTTTTATTATTTTTATACATGTTTTAAAAAAATATGTCACTATTTTGTTACGTTGTAAAAACGTTTAAAACAGAATATTGTTTATCATACAGCATTTATAAAATTCCTGTTGCATTTTTTTATTGTTATTTTTGTTGATTTTGAATGATGACATAACATTTTATTAGTCAATTTATTTATAACGGCACATATATTGGCAGGGCTATAAATTACATATTCTGATAGTATTTTTTTCACTGAACAACGTGGTATATATTTCTAAGCTGCCAATATATGCGCCAATAACTAAAAATAACTGGAAAGAAAAAGATAACAATAAAGTATGTGATTTCCTGATAATGTAGGGTTAAACGGATTTATAACTCATTTCCATAAACATGATATGAATTTTGATATCTTCTCATAAAATCATCTAAACTTGGAGCAGAAAAATAAAATTTATATGCCCATAATCTGTGTGAAATAAGAAACATTTCATTCGCGATATGTTTAGATCTAACTCGTGGTTTTGATGACTTAAAATAGTTCTGAAAAAAAATAACGTCAAAACTTTCATATCTTGCATCTATATGGCGTCATCATAACAATGCCCATGGCGGCAACTATGATGTCCCTTTTGATCTTGCGACGTTGCGCCTCCATTCATAATTACTCCAAGGTTATACCAAAGATTGTAACACCAGGGCGAGATTCCCCTTTGGAAAACTATGTACTCATGATCAAATGATTTAATCAGGATCGACATCAATACAACAGGAATCTGTTACTTCTGATATGGAGGCTCTTACAGGTAAAATGTTTAATTCTTCGTATTTCAGAGACAAAATGGCTTCACTTCATAACTTTTATAATTGTGAGCTTTTTTTCATTTTTCCTCATGTTTGAGCTCCTAATTCAACCCCTTAAAAAATTGCTCAGTTAGTTAAAAATTCAGGGAGGTACTTGGTACCCTATAAACAACATTGAAATGACCCTCATAATAAAAAAATTGTGCAAGAAACCATTAAAACTATGAGAATGTTTTTTTTGTTTTTTTTAGCTCCAAATTGAACCCATTATATTAATTGCTCAATTAGTGAAAATTTCAGGTAGGTACTAGATACCGTGTAGATGATATCCTTTAAAGGACAACATTGAAACATATCTCATATGGAATATTTCTGGTGTAAGAAACACATTAAAATTTTGGGATTTGTTTTTATTTTTTCTGAAAGTTTGACCTCCTAATTCAACCCGTTATATTAATTACTCAATTAGTGAAAAATTCAGGAAGGTATTAGTTACCCTAAATATGATTCCCTATAAAGGACAACAACATTGAAATGACTCTCATATTGAAAAAAATCATGCTAAAAACAGTTAAAATTTGATGATTTTGCAATATATCTATATTTGACCTCCTAAATCAACCCCTTATGTTAGTTGCTCAATTAGTGAAAAATCCATGAAGGTATTACACACTATATTACTGAATTTCTATAAAGGACAACACCATTGAATCATCCCTCATATGAAAAATATATCCCACCAAAATCAGCTAAAAATGGGTTAATTTTTCAAATATTTCATGTTTAACCTCTTTGTTCAACCCCTTATACTAATTGCTCAATTAGTGAAAAATTTGGGCAGATACTATGTACCCTATAGATGAATCCCTATAAAGGGAAACATCATTGAAACATCTCTGATATGGAAAAAATAATGTACAAAAAAAAAATTATAGATTTTTAATTTCTTTCTCATGTTTAACCTCTTAATTCAACCCCGTCTGATAATTGCTCAATTAGTGAAAAATTCTGGAAGATACTAGGGACCCTATAGATGAATCCCTATAAAAGACACCACCATTGAAACAGCTCTCATAATTATTTTTAATTGCAGAATATATAATATTGTTTTTTTTGTCCAATTTCAACCATTTTTTTTTTCATATTTAAATTAAATTTTTGCATTGGGATTTTTTTTGGCAATATATATATATCCCCTGGTAGTAATCCCTAAACATTTGAAAAGAATTGAAGCATTGCGTCATATGTTTTAACAATAAAGTGTAATGCAAAGTCAAATTTTCGGGAAAAAAATTGAAAAATGAACTGTGAACTGTGAAATATCTTCCCGCAAAAAAAGTAAGAGATAGATACAACAGTGAGAGACAGCTGCGCAAGTGAGAGATGGATCAGTACAACACTCGGTCACCAGTAAGACAGCTGCATAAGTGGAATATAGCTGCATAAGTGAAAGATAGCTGCATAAGTGAAAGATAGCTGCATAAATGAAAGATAGCTTGCATTAGTGATATATAGCTTGCATAAGTGAAAGATAGATGCAAGAGTGAGAGATAGCTACAACAGTTAGAGACAGCTGCATGAGTGAGAGATAACTGCAAAGGTAAGATTTCACCCCTTCTCAGTCGAGATTGCTACAACAACGAGAGAGTTTCATAAATGAGAGAAATCAGAAAATAGTACATGATATGGGGCAACCACAAGGGAACCATGTCCTCACATAATATCAAGCAGGTCTCGTCATGAGACAACTGAAATAATGTTGAAAGTGACATAAAACAACCAGCAAAATCAGTAGCCCTCCGTGAACCTGAAACCTAAATGTGAAACACCAGATGGCGCTAGTGAACAGTGTGACCCCCAATCATATCAGTCCAAATATGACACCTCCTGCCAAAGCAATGCGATCTTTGCACAAAGTAGTAAGAAAACATGTAAGTTAAGGCTTCCACATAACTTAAACTTGCACAAAACTAAAACAAAACCTCCACAGAAGCATTTAACACCACTACTTTCATACCAGCTACATCCATCAATGGCACATAGCAGTTAACACCACTACTTTCATACCAGATATATCCATACACACATAACAGTTAACACCACTACTTTCATACCAGATATATCCATCAATGGCACATAGCAGTTAACACCACTACTTTCATACCAGCTACATCCATCAATGGCACATAGCAGTTAACACCACTACTTTCATACCAGACACATCCATCAATGGCACATAGCAGTTAACACCACTACTTTCATACCAGCTACATCCATCAATGGCACATAGCAGTTAACACCACTACTTTCATACCAGACACATCCATCAATGGCACATAGCAGTTAACACCACTACTTTCATACCAGCTACATCCATCAATGGCACATAGCATTTAACACCACTACTTTCATACCAGCTACATCCATCAATGGCACATAGCAGTTAACACCACTACTTTCATACCAGACACATCCATACACACATACCAGATATATCTTTCAATGGCACATAACAGTTAACACCACTACTTTCATACCAGATATATCCATCAATGGCACATAGCAGTTAACACCACTACTTTCATACCAGACACATCCATCAATGGCACATAACAGTTAACACCACTACTTTCATACCAGATATATCCATCAATGGCACATAGCAGTTAACACCACTACTTTCATACCAGACACATCCATACACACATAGCAGATATATCATACCAGATATATCCATCAATGGCACATAGCAGTTAACACCACTACTTTCATACCAGACACATCCATCAATGGCACATAGCAGTTAACACCACTACTTTCATACCAGCTACATCCATCAATGGCACATAGCAGTTAACACCACTACTTTCATACCAGCTACATCCATCAATGGCACATAGCAGTTAACACCACTACTTTCATACCAGACACATCCATCAATGGCACATAGCATTTAACACCACTACTTTCATACCAGCTACATCCATCAATGGCACATAGCAGTTAACACCACTACTTTCATACCAGACACATCCATACACACATACCAGATATATCCATCAATGGCACATAACAGTCAACACCACTACTTTCATACCAGATATATCCATCAATGGCACATAGCAGTTAACACCACTACTTTCATACCAGACACATCCATCAATGGCACATAACAGTTAACACCACTACTTTCATACCAGATATATCCATCAATGGCACATAGCAGTTAACACCACTACTTTCATACCAGACACATCCATACACACATAGCAGATATATCATACCAGATATATCCATCAATGGCACATAGCAGTTAACACCACTACTTTCATACCAGATATATCCATCAATGGCACATAACAGTTAACACCACTACTTTCATACCAGATATATCCATCAATGGCACATAACAGTTAACACCACTACTTTCATACCAGATATATCCATCAATGGCACATAACAGTTAACACCACTACTTTCATACCAGACACATCCATCAATGGCACATAGCAGTTAACACCACTACTTTCATACCAGACACATCCATACACACATAGCAGATATATCATACCAGCTACATCCATCAATGGCACATAGCAGTTAACACCACTACTTTCATACCAGACACATCCATACACACATAGCAGATATATCATACCAGATATATCCATCAATGGCACATAACAGTTAACACCACTACTTTCATACCAGATATGTCCATACACACATAGCAGGTAACACCACTACTTTCATACCAGATATATCCATACACACATAGCAGGTAACACCACTACTTTCATACCAGACACATCCATCAATGGCACATAACAGTTAACACCACTACTTTCATACCAGATATATCCATCAATGGCACATAACAGTTAACACCACTACTTTCATACCTGATATATCCATCAATGGCACATAACAGTTAACACCACTACTTTCATACCAGACACATCCATCAATGGCACATAACAGGTAACACCACTACTTTCATACCAGACACATCCATCAATGGCACATAACAGTTAACACCACTACTTTCATAACAGATATATCCATCAATGGCACATAACAGTTAACACCACTACTTTCATACCAGACACATCCATCAATGGCACATAACAGTTAACACCACTACTTTCATACCAGCTACATCCATCAATGGCACATAACAGTTAACACCACTACTTTCATACCAGCTACATCCATCAATGGCACATAGCATTTAACACCACTACTTTCATACCAGACACATCCATCAATGGCACATAACAGTTAACACCACTACCTTCATAACAGATATATCCATACACACAATGTCATAGCAGTTAACACCACTACTTTCATACTAGATGCATTTACCAATGACATAGATTAGTTATCACCCTTTAGAACAGCTGTGTTTTGTGTTTCACAGTTTGGCTACCATTATCACAAATGATTTTATCGGTAACACAATACGTGTGAATGCTTTCGCGGTGATGCCTCATTCAACTTTTTAATCTCCAAGGCTGGTTCCATGCCAAACCTTTCGCTCTTGATTTTTATTTTTGCATGTTTGTGGTTTGGGGTTTTACATCACTTTCAACAGTATTTCAGTCATTTCATGATGAGACCTACTTGTAGCAGATATAAAGCTGTCTCACTGAATTGTCATGTCGCAGGTCCTTGACATGACAACCCACCCGGTCACAGATTTACAAGGACAACTTTAGGCTCAAGTGTTTTCTCTTAAGGGAATAATAACACATTTAATTGTGAAACAATATAGTAAATATCCAACAGGCATTAACATCAGTTAGGTTATTCATATGGAATTCAATATGCCCACACAATGCTTTGCCAGGTTTGCCAACGTGCACATAAATGAAGGATGAGAAATATTCTTGGAACATAGCAACTGTAATACAACATGATAGCAAGTATGATGCTATATTAGCTTGGAGAATGATAGCATGTAGCATAGAAGGTTTTATATCAACTTGTAGAATGATGGATGAGAGGAGGAGCCAACAGCTCATAGAAGCCTACAAAGAAGTACCCTACAGAAATGCATAGAACAGAAGCTGGCATGTATGCCAAAGACGCTTGTGAAATACGCGCACTTTATTATTGACCAATCACAGTCAAGCATTGTATGTTTCTGCATCTCTATATAGAACATTCTCAAATAACCATCTTGTCTTCTTGTTATTATTTATCTCCACAAAAACTGGGACCAGGATGTAACAAACGAGTAGCTCATAGTTGTTAATCAAACATCTGTTGAATTGATAGAGTGGGGCAAACATAGAAACGTAAATTATTAACCAAATAGACGAATGCTCTCCAATTGCAACATTATTCATCTTTAGCCCGAAACTTTCTCGGAAGGAAAACCCGTTTTGCAATATCTATTGCAAATAATATTTGATGTTCTAACTGAGGGGTCTCTTTTGACAAGTGGAGCATCCCCATGTAAATAAATTATAAGAACGTTTATTGTTGAAGCTTGGGAAGTATTGTAAAATAGTCTGCCTCCCATCTGCGAGTCGCATTAACACAGAGTTTGTTGAAAATTCAACTACAACCAAATGGACTGGCTCTAGCATATTTAATTATAGTATGCAAAGTTGCCTCCTGTTTCTCAAACATTTTCTATTCCAATATGGGGTAGATACCTGCAGACTAGTGGCACATCTATGGGGTAGATACCTGCAGACTAGTGGCACCTCTATGGGGTAGATACCTGCAGACTAGTGGCACCTCTATGGGGTAAATACCTGCAGACTAGTGGAACCTCTATGGGGTAGATACCTGCAGACTAGTGACACCTCTATGGGGTAGATACCTGCAGACTAGTGGCACTTCTATGGGGTAGATACCTGCAGACTAGTGGCACTTCTATGGGGTAGATACCTGCAGACTAGTGGCACCTATATGGGGTAGATACCCGCAGGTCACAGTGGACAATACAGATCCGGGTCAAAATGTAATATGATTAACCAACGTTACAGATGCGTGGGTGTCTGTCAGATGAGGGCTGTTAAAACCAAACAAAACATATGACTGGAAATCTTTTGATAAATATTTAAAAGATATCTCGTAATGATAAAAGTCAAATGATAGCTAATCAATATGAAAAAAATAAATTTGGGGGCAGTTCCAAAATTATTTAATATTCATGAAGTCTTCCTAAAAAAAGGCATTTGCACTCAAGATCTGGTTTGAGACCAACCCAGACGAAAAGTTTCCATGTGAATGTATATTTATAAGAAAATATAAGTAGAAAGGATCAAATGAAACTTTTTGACAATTTTTAGTGGAGTTGCAGGTTTAGATTGGTTTATACAATGGCTTCGAATTGGTGCTTTGTGGCCTGCAGACTTGTGGCACCTCAAACATATCTTTGCCTTTACGATTCATGAGAGGTAATTAGTAATGTATTTGTGAAGATAATTACGCTATTTTGTGTTTTTGTCTTGGAACATACAGTGAATTATGGTTGGCCAGTGGTGTTGATCTCAACCCCAAACACCTTTTTACTCCGTACTAAGGCTTTGGTAAGTGGTTACTTCCCAAGGTTTTCAACATGAGGGATATAACCGTCCAGATGTTCCCTGAAATTATGAAACCATTTTTTTTTAAATTCAAACTCTTCACCCCGTCTTCTGCACACCATACCCCCAACCCTCCTCTTCCATCTTCCTCACCAGGGGGAAATCTTAACAAGTGTATAACAATCTGTCAGGGCTGGAGTTTCTCCTGAGCATCAATTTGTTCTTTACGAAACAATCAGCGTATTCTTACAGCAAGTCAGGAGGTCGGGATATGAACAGTCTGGGAGAAAAGATCCATTAAGTAAGCGGTGTAAACTCTGTGAAATGTTTTATGTTTGAAGCACCGGGGCGTCCTGGTGTTAAACATGGGGAATGGGCTGTCTGAACAGCTGCACCCTTCATGAACATGTGCAAGGTGGCAACACCAGCAAAGTCAGATCCCACAGGCTAAATAGCTGTAAATATATGTGTTAAAGAGAAAACCAAAGAGGCACGCCATGACCATAATAACAGAAACATTCTACCATATACATGGCATATAACAGAAACCTACTGTGGCACCATATATATGATATAACAGAAACTTACTGTGGTGCCGTATATATGATATGACAGAAACTTACTGTGGCCCCATATATATGATATGACAGAAACCTACTGCAGTACCATATATATGATATAACAGAAACTTACTGCGGTACAATATATGATAAAACAGAAACTTACTGTGGCGCCATATATATGATCAATATCTCATAAGAGGTATTGATATGATATGGCAGAAACTTACTGTGGCGTCATATATATGATATAACAGAAACTTACTGTGGCGCCATATATATGATATAACAGAAACTTACTGTGGTGCCGTATATATGATATGACAGAAACTTACTGTGGCCCCATATATATGATATGACAGAAACCTACTGCAGTACCATATATATGATATAACAGAAACTTACTGCGGTACAATATATGATAAAACAGAAACTTACTGTGGCGCCATATATATGATCAATATCTCATAAGAGGTATTGATATGATATGGCAGAAACTTACTGTGGCGTCATATATATGATATAACAGAAACTTACTGTGGCGCCATATATATGATATAACAGAAACTTACTGTGGCGCCATATATATGATATAACAGAAACTTACTGTGGTGCCGTATATATGATATAACAGAAACTTACTGTGGCGCCATATATATGATATAACAGAAATTTACTGCGGTACAATATATGATAAAACAGAAACTGACTGTGGCGCCATATATATGATATAACAGAAATTTACTGCGGTACAATATATGATAAAACAGAAACTTACTGTGGCGCCATATATATGATATAACAGAAATTTACTGTGGCGCCATATATATGATCAATATCTCATAAGAGGTATTGATATGATATGGCAGAAACTTACTGTGGCGTCATATATATGATATAACCGAAACTGACTGCGTTACCATATATATAACAGAAATCTACTGGGGTTCTACTGTATCCAAAAGTCATCCCACTTTATTTTCCAGTGGCTTCTTTCTCCAGCTTGAGATTCCTAAACCTAATTGACTTCTTGTGAGGTTGAATATATTCAGATCAAGAATAAGTGTGATCACTTTGTGGTTAAATAGTAACTACTTTATGGGTAATTACAAGATCTGGGGTGCTCATATGTTTATGAGTCAGTTCCTTGATTCAATAGGTCATTTCAAAGGTAGGGGCGGTATCAATAGGTCATTTCAAAGGTAGGGGTGGTATCAATAGGTCATTTCAAAGGTAGGGGCGGTATCAATAGGTCATTTCAAAGGTAGGGGTGGTATCAATAGGTCATTTCAAAGGTAGGGGCGGTATCAATAGGTCATTTCAAAGGTAGGGGCGGTATCAAGGAATTTCATTACATTTTGAAGCAGGCAGCATGTGGCATATTCACATGGAAGTTGTAGTTGCTAAGGACTATTGTTTCATGGATGAAATAGCAGTGTCAAATAAATCGGAAGAGTAGGCTTAGTTCTGTAGATGATTACATAAATATACAGAAATAACATAGACCGACTGTCATAAACATGATATAACACACTAAAAAATATAAATAGCAAGATAATTAATTATTACTGATCATAAAATAAATTCATATTTTTATTGGCTTATAGCGACCAGTGACATGAACTGATAATCTGAAACTGTGGTAACCAGAAATATCAGCTTGATGCTTCAAAATTGCATGGATAGATCCAGCTTATAGAAAGTGAAGTACACACCTTCCTACTCTGTAGCTATGGACACGTTGAGATCGACTTAACAGTGTTAACAACTTGATTTATTTACACAAGTTTATCTGGATTTTTTTTCATATTGGTTGTGGTAAACAGCAGACTCTATGCCAGTCCTTAATTATAGCCTATCTGAGAGTAAGAATAGTATTGAAATGGCAAAGACAGGCTGCATTTTGAAGCAGGCAGCATTGGGGAAACACATCTGTGGCCAATGGTATTTTGATTTGAGGGTACAGGCTCATGATTCCTTCAGCGGGGGATTTGGCAAGTTGGCACGGTGCTATAACACCTGGAAATAACTCACCTGATAAGCAAAGAGCAGAAAGACAGGGCGGTGAAGTCAAGAGGTATGAAGGGTGAGGTATTTTGTATTTTCATCCAATAAATATCACGAAGATTACCGAGCTCTGTCGAAGATTGCCGAGTGTTGCATGCCGGGAGTTTTGGGATGAACACAGGATGTGTGAGATGTTATATAGCGGTGTGTGGTGTGCAGAGTATAGCATAGAGAGAGAGAGGGCCAATGTGTAAGGTGGAGAGACATTTAGCCAAGCAACAACGTATAAAAAGTGGCCACCAGGACTTTTGGCTGCACATGAGTATCTGACACCACAAGTGGCAAGCAGAGCTGCCTTCCACCGCCCCAACTCTCCACTGAGTCTATACATGTGAACCTGGCATGTGACTTCACCACAGGGTTTGGATATAGGAACACCACAATCAACCATCACCATGGGGACAGTCTGGATACCACTGCTGGTCCTCTGTGGGATTTTTACACAGGTTTTATGTGACAGACAGCGGCAGTACTACAGCCAAAATGCTGCTCACAATTATGACGCATCTCAAAGCTCTTATGGAAAAAACGTTTATGATTACAATTCGGAATACGTGAGGAGAGTGGTGAGGGCTGAGTTGGACTCATTTAAAAGGGATATTAGTGCCCTGCTTGCTCCGGACAGACAGACCTCTCACACGCTGAACACTCTGTCTCAGCAAATACAAGGTCTGTCTCAAAGGATAGATTCCCTGATGCACAGACAACCCCAGAACTCACTCACCCATCAGATTGAGCAGCGATTTCAGTCTTGGTTCCAGCACCTAGAAAGCAGAGCCCAGTCTGAGCACGGACAATGCCAGAATGTTCAGAGAAGCATCATGGACCTCAACCATAAGATGGACTACCTGCAGACCTTAGTCACCCAGAGTAGGTCCAACGCTGACGCCTCAGCCTACAGGAGGTATGATTATAACAGCCGGACCTGGGTGTCTGAGCCCAGGGACGATGATACCTCAGGGAACTCAGCTTCCTCCATAGTGAGGCCGTACCCCACCGAGCAAGGGCCTGAAGGGAGCAGGTCCAGTGCTATCTTCGCCGGAAGTTACTACGACCAGAGGAGAGCCAATCAGCTGCAAGGACAGAGACTTCCGGGGGATAGCTCTGAGGTCACCGATGGCGACAGGTCATCTTCAAGAGAGGAATCTTCTGTGGAAGTTAGAACGCCCAGACCTCCACCAACCCCGAGGCCAACAAGACAAGCAGAAAAACTTAATGTCCCGGATGTTAATCAACCAAAGCAGAATTACTGGACCTATCATACAAAGGCTCCCACCAAGCCACCCCCGACTCCCGTTAGGTGGCGCCCCCGACCCACTGTCCACCAAAGGAGAAGGCCAGAAATTGCTAAACCGTACATTTTACCGACACATGAAGATCGCGACGATGAAAGAAATGAAAACAGGGGGACAGATATTTCAGAATCACGGGCTGAAACAGACCATAGGTTTATTTACCCCAAATATTTTGAAAATCCTTCCCCCACCCCAAGGAGACCCACGCCTAGACCTCGCATCAGCACCACCTACCGGAGGAACAGGAACTGGTCGCGAGACTCCAGCAGAAGGTCTTATTGGACCAGACAAGAGGACGAACAAGAGGACGATAAAGAGGACGCTGTGCCCTCCAGCATTGCTGTAAGAGGACAGGACACATCCTCTTTCCAAGCGCACCAACAATATGGTTTGTACTCTGGATTATTTTCTCTCTCCCATTTATACCTGAGGCAAGCTATGAGACTAAACACTGCACAAACCACTCAAATAATCTGCTTTGCAAAATAGAATATTAACAAATATTTTATGAGAAATCTTGCTTGATCATATATATATATATATGGTTGACATGCAACGGAAATTTATTTGCTTGATGTCAAGCAAATAAATTTACGTTGCATTTTATGGCATATATATATATATATATATATATATATATATATATATATATATATATATATATATATATATATATATATATATATATTTGCTTGATGTCAACCATTAATGTCAATAATTGATATCAATTATTTCCATAATCATAAAGAGATTCAGTAATAATTATATGAATACATTAGATATTTTCTTTTATCATAACTTATTGAAACGTGGTGAGGGGAAAGATTAATGAACGCACATCTCTGCCAAATCGTCGCTAGTGGAGAGCTGTATATTGTTTGTGTATTGTTTGGGTTATGTATGTCCAGTATAAGTGCCAGAACTATTTGTTTCTCCAGCTGATAATGACTTCCCCGTGTGATACGTCGCTCACATTTATCCAATGCAGATATATTACTGACGTCTCAATACCCCGTATGAATATAAACTCCGGTACTATATTCCCATGCGAGATTCCGTTGCATAACAAAACATATCTTAGAATTCATAGCGTAATAAGATAAATACACACACACACATACACACACACATGTTTTTTTATTTTTTGTTTTTTATATTAATCTTTTTATTTTATTTTTGTTGTTGTTTTTTTGTTTTTTGTTTTTTTTTTGTGTCAAGCAAAGGTCACAGCTTTAAAGGGTGTCGCATGCCGAAGTGTGTCGCCAGAAATGTTTATAAGATTTACAGTGAAGTTAGAAGAGGTTTTAAATGATATCCAGATGGCCTGGTAAAAATGTGGTATCTATCTGAACCGCGGTCACATACTGTCACGGGCTTGTCACTCTGTGTGACAAGACAATAAAGAGAGACGTTGGGCAAAAAGGGCTCTCTCTCTGTCAAACAATAACGGCTACCTGTGCATCAGAGTAAATTGAGCTGTTGTGGCCGGGCACCTATAAAGCTGTGTATCGAAAAGGGTTTTTTTCTGAATTATCCAAAAAAAAGTGTCAGAAAAAACAAAAGTCTTAAAAAACAAGATGCCTGTGTAAATCGTATGACATTCAACACTGTGCAGTGCCCCTGGTCTATGAGACGTGTGGTATAAGCTCATGTACATGCACAGTTAATATTATTTAGAAGAAGTATGATGAAAGCATTTAGCGTATGTCAGTTATTTCAGCACATAAGTTGTTTGCTTGAAGGTTAAATGTCAGCTCTCAGGTAAGTCATCTGTGAAGCCCATAACCTACACGATAAATCTTCCTCCCCCCGAGGTCATTGACTGGTTTACAATCTCAGGTCCACAAGGTGGCGCTCTAAGTATGCCCCAGAACAAAGGACCTGTATGATGCGATGACACAGGGCCTCCGGGACAGTAGGTGACACAACACACTGTGTTTACTTGTTGCTTAGAATTAGAAAATTCCAGGGATCTTTCAGCGTGTATAGCACAGGTGCGCCACAAACAAGGACTGCTTTATACAACAGTAATGGGACGATGGGAAAGTTCATAGGATGATGTGTAATGGGCGTGTGATACGTGGGCTTTAGCATCTGTTTGGTTGGAGGAAATTTGTTATATGCACTTGTGATAATTCAGCTTCAAATATGCAAGTGAGGACAAATCCTATCGCTTATTTCATGCACAGACTCTGAAAGTGATCACACACAGGGAGCGCCACCATCAGATCACCAACAGACGGTGACACTGTCAGATCATCCACAGATCGTGACACTGTCAGATCACCCACAGACGGTGATACTGTCAGATCACCCACAGATGGTGCACTGTCAGATAACCCACAGACAGTGATACTGTCAGATCACCCACAGATGGTGATACTGTCAGATCAGCCACAGATGGTGATACTGTCAGATCACCCACAGATGGTGACACTGTCAGATCACCCACAGATGGTGCATTGTCAGATCACCCACAGATGGTGACACTGTCAGATCACCCACAGATGGTGACACTGTCACATCAATCACCCACAGACGGTGCACTGTCAGATAACCCACAGATGGTGACACTGTCAGATCACCCACAGATGGTGCACTGTCAGATCACCCACAGATGGTGCATTGTCAGATCACCCACAGATGGTGACACTGTCAGATCACCCACCGACGGTGATACTGTCAGATCACCCACAGACAGTGATACTATCAGATCACCCACGGATGGTGACACTGTCAGATCACCCACAGATGGTGCACTGTCAGATCACCCACAGACGGTGACACTGTCAGATCACCCACAGATGCTGACACTGTCAGATCACCCACAGATGGTGACACTGTCAGATCACCCACAGACGGTGATACTGTCAGATCACCCACAGATGGTGACACTGTCAGATCATCCACAGATGGTGACACTGTCAGATCAGCCACAGATGGTGACACTGTCAGATCACCCACAGATGGTGACACTGTCAGATCACCCACAGATGGTGACACTGTCAGATCACCCACAGATGGTGACACTGTCAGATAACCCACAGATGGTGATACTGTCAGATCATCCAAAGATGGTGACACTGTCAGATCACCCACAGATGGTGATACTGACAGTAAGAGATCACCCAGAAGCAGTAAGAGTGGGTGATAGCCAAAGATCATCCCACAGACACTGTCAGATCACCTACAGACTGTGACACTGTCAGATCACCCACAGACATGGAGAGTGTCAGATCACCCACAGACTAGGAGAGTGTCAGATCACTAACAAAATGTAATAGAGTGTCAGATAACTAACCAAATTTAAAAGTGTTAGATCAACCACAGACCTGGAGAGTGTCAGATCACCCACAGACTGGGAGATTGCCAGATCACCCACGTACCTGTGCAGGTTGTTCATATTACTGGTAATACAGCAAACAAGAAGAGCACATATATCTTACTAATGATAAACCCTGGGGGCAGGGGGACGCGGCATTCTGTGTGCATATTCCCAACTCTCATCCACGTGCTCCAGAATACATTCAAAAGATATACGACTGCTTTGTTTGTTTGTTTGGGGCTTTACATCACTTTCAACATTATTTCAGTCATTTCGTGATGAGACCTACTTGTAGCAGATATAGTGCTGCCTCACTGAATTGTCATGTCGCAGGTCCTTGACATGACAACCCACCCGGTCACAGATTTACAAGGACAACGGGTTAACCCTTTTGGCACGGGCCTCAGCTCATGTGGGAAATTGTATCACGAGTTCAATCTCGGCATGGCCGGGATTCGAACCCACGACCTTTAGATCACCACAGAGGAACTGGTGCTAATAAGCTGGCACTCTAACCAACTGCGCCACGGCCCGTGGCCCTCAAAAGATATACGGACTTCTTTGTTTGTTTGAACTAACCTCAGAGCATGTGCTCCTGGGCCGACCTCCATCTCCGATGACTGCACTGCAAAGTGTACAGATATGAACACTCGGTGTGGTTATCATTATGATGGTAGGATGGGCAGGTACCTGCGTACTCACTGTGGTCAGAACATTGTGCTCTGCTGTGTACATGTTGTGTGCTGCTCTTAGGACTGAAAAACTCAAGTCCTACGACGTGTATCAACACACTGGTAGTATCTATCCATCTGCATAGTGTAGCATCTGTTAATGGGTTTATGCCAATTTTTTGTTTGTAATGAACCCTGACTGAATAACGGAATGAGTAATTATCAACTTGTAGTTAATTCGGCATATATTGGTTTTGTTTGTTTGTTTGATCGTTTGTTTGCTTGCTTGGGGTTTCACGTCAACTTCAACATTATTGCAGTTATTTCATGACGAGACCTACTTGTAGTAGATATAGTCTTGCCTCAATGAATTGTCATGTCGCAAGTCTTTGACATTACAAATCAATCTATCCACAGATTTACCAGGACAATGGGTTAACCCTTCAGATACGGGTCTCAATCCTTATAAGGAAATGGAGCATGAGTTCAATGCCGACACAGGCGGGGATCGAACCCACGACCTTTGGATCACCACAGAGGTTCTGGTGCTAATAGGCGTACACTCTGATCAAATGCGAAAGTATGTATTGAAACAACATTCCAAGTAAAACAGGTTGAAGCCCGATTGATACGTCATTTTATCACTGCATACCTCTCAGGATCTCATAATGAGTATGTCATCATTGTTATCATATAAAGTGTGTCATGAAAAACCGACTCGATCTACCTTTAAATCCTCATTCCAGTGTTCCAGGCGTTGGAAAAAATATCATGGTGTATGGCACAAAGTCAACACTTTTCCATCATAGAAGGCGATAGTCTCATAAATATTACAATGTTTCGAAAAGCAAATGGTGTCAACTGGAGTAAAAGGTATATAATGCCAAATGTTACAAATAAAAAAAATGTCAAATGGAGAACAAAATGCACATATTGACTACAAATATCCCAAGCCGCTAAATGTCCGTATTATGTACGAAGTTAAAAGATGCGGTCTGGTGCTGGTAAAATCGCCAGCATCCCATCATTTCCAAAATATTTCAAAATTTGGATGACATCAGATTGTGAAGTATAAAATATACTGGATACGTTGAGTGTCTCTTTAAGACTCGGTCATTGGACGTGTGCCTCAATATGATAATTTGATTGGTCAAAGATTTCATTTATCTTTGAGGAAACAAAACAGGATTGGTTGAACATGATAGTTGTAGGAAATACATATGCATATTGATCATCGTGAGGGAATTTTGATACCCAGCCAAGGAGTGGGAGGGTTACCTGAAAGTATGGTATCGGAACAACATACTGGAACCCTGTCAAACGTTAGCATAACAACTCACTGGGATTCTGCCAAACGTAAGCATAACAACTCACTGGAATTCTGCCAAACGTAAGCATAACAACTCACCCCAAAATGAATGCCTCAGTGTGAAGCTCGGGGCATGTTACATCTAAGGGGCCCCCATAGGGGGGGTATGAAAAACCCAATAATCCCCCTTTTTTTACCTAAAAATCCAAAAATCCTTATCTTTTGTAGCCAAAAATCCTTAAATATTTTTCCCCTCAAATCTAAAAATCCAAAAGTATAAAACAAAAAATCCTAAAATATGTTTACATTTAGTGCCCATAGAGTGTCACACAAATATTTATCACAAATATCATGAAACTCATATCTAAATCATTAATTGTTAGAATTAATAATCCTTTATTACTGAAAAATCCTAAAATCCAATTATCTTATTAAAAATCCATTAATCCTAAACACTTTCCTCAAAATCCAAAAATCCCAGATATTTCACCCCAAAAATCCAATAATCCCTCTTTTTTAGGCCAAAAATCCAATAATCCTAAAACCCTATGGGGGCCCCATCTAATGTGTTCTTACACCTGTTAGCATAACAGCTCACCCAGAAGAGAATAGTGTGGTGTCAAACCTTGTAATAACTTATGAGGGCAGGTTATAAACATATAAATATGCAGGGGTGTGCATAGTGTCTAAGAAATAAACATATTCAGGGGTAGGCTGCTCTGCAGTACAGTAAGGATAAAGATGCAATATACAGGGGTACTCATCTATAAGATAAAAACAATTTACAGAGGTACTCTAACCTTACTTATTTGGGCGAGGGTAAACGTCCGGTTGTACTGAATTGAATGGTTTTTAGCCACCATTTCCTCCCCATCTGGTTATTTCCATGGTCCACCGATTATGAAACAAAGTCTTAAAAGAAGGGGGGAGTTATGAAATATCCTGTCCTGTCATTATTCACAAAGTTCCAATGTTTTATGTTCCGTTATGTTAATGTGTAAGGTTATTATCAAGATAGTATTAAAAGGTCCCAGACTGCCACATGAAACTGATTCCTGAATCCAAGAAATAGGTAAAACGAGGACACATTGACCTATTTTAATTGAACCAATCATCAAACAGCATGGACTTAAGCTCTACAAACCCGGATGTTTATCCACTTGGACCCTGCATCTGTTGGATCTTTTAGCCAATTTATAAATTGAGTTTTGATTGATTATCTTAAATTGCAGGTTAGCAGTATGGACAAATCTGAATGGAAACACGTGACCCCCTCATGCTCTGAGTTCCGACTCACTGCTAGTCTGTCAATGGGACAAAATGCCCTACTCTTTTCAAAAGAGTCAAAATGAATATCGCACGTCACAAGACCACCTAAAACAACCCGTATGGCTCTGGTTTTCAATTATTTAGGCCGAAATAGCTCAGTTTACAGAATATTCGCCTTGAGACCCAGGCATTCTCGGTTTGAATCCAGGCCAGTTACTATCAAGTAAAATGAGAAGACATTGCCTGGAATCAGCGCTAAATAAAAGTCACCTTTACTTTTTCTTCCCTTTTATAACAACTATAACACTTAATGAGTAAAGAACAAACCAGATTTATTGCTACTAGTGCCTTAACGTGATCGTATACAGTCCGCTGCATTTAGCAATATATGATATTAGAATGGAAGCGTACAGTATACAAGGTTTCATGGATTCTCGATTGAAGTGTAGCGAGGGTGAGGTGATTTGCTTGTTTACGAGTTAAATGAGCACGGCACATCCCACGTGGAACAGAGCACACAACTGTTCCTACCATACCTCACATAGCTTTGACGGGCACCCGACTCTCACCTTCACTCCCATCTTTAATAGGAAAAATATGAAGCTAGGGAGCCAGTCAATTATGAAGGTCAAATCTCAGGTAAAACCCATGGCATATCTTCTCCTTTTTTATGCTTATGTGAAATATTTATGATCTAGTTTTTTTCTCCATTTTAATCTTTTTAAAAGGATTTGAAAACAAATACACCTGGATGTAAAAAATATTTTTGTTTTCTTACTTCTTAGGCGGATGCAGATAGCGGGCAAAGTTTGTCTTCTGACAGGCTGGTAAAATATCTTATGATAATGGAATCCAGCCAATCTTTGTTATCATTGTAAAGATTTTAAAATAAATTGAGACCTAAATCAATCCTTTTTAATGTTTTAAAGATATCAGAATAAGATTTTTTAAATGCAGTCAATATGGTGTCTTGCAAAGAAAGCACCGGTGCTACAAGCCCGTCAGCTTTATCAAGGAGGCCTACCGTCTCTCATGTTTTCTAACTATATATAATAAAAGGTTGACCCTAAACGTGTGAACCGAAGATGAGGATGCCTTGATTGCCACAGACAGGTGTATTCTTATTGCTTTGTGAGTGTCCCCACTTGGCAAACTGATAAATTTGTAGATCCTATGTTTAGGTGGTGAATTAAGATTCACAGTTTGAAATGGATGAAAATATTCAAATGCTAGAAATTGGTCATTCTGATGGGTGTATTGGTTCGTTTTACTTCTCCGATTAAGATGAATAGCTAGATATACAACAGGAAGTAAAAGAAATATGACTCAGCAAAAATACCCTCTAAACATCTCTAAATCACCGACTATCAGTTACACAGTATTCCTATATACATACAAACACACATCTACAGTATAACTGACGCATAACTCTTCCAAGAACTAGCCTGCAGGATAACCCAAAGAAAGTTATGAACCTTTGCCTCTAAGACAAGGTTTACAAGGTTTGAATAAACGCATGGGCACACTAGACATGTGACAAAAGAAAGGAAAAGGTGCAGGAGGTTGAACCCCGTTGACAGGCGATTTAACATCTGATCTGATTTTGCACAGATTTTTCTTTTGCTAGAAAGGTCATTAATATTATAATATAATCAAATTACAGAGTCACTCATGATCAATGACAGTCATTCTTTCAATGGAATAGAAGAGTGCATCACTGTTCATGTTTATGTTATAAATGTGTAAGACTACATGAGTATCTATTTAGGTGAAATATGGCAGAAACCACAAACATTTGTTTGCCCTGCTGGAATTTACAAGCCGTATTGAATCCAGTGAGTTCTGCTTGCAGTGCAAGCCTCGTTTTCGTACAGGCAGCACATTTCACTTCCGGGTGGCCGTTGAAGATGCGCGGTTATAACACCTTGGCAGAGAGTTTTTCTATCTGTTAAACACACCTTGAGATGAGAAGAGACTTTTATAGTCCCAGGATATATAGTGTTTCAGCAGGTTTTCCCTTGAAATATACACAGTTTCTTTGCAAAGGGCAAAAGAAACAGGTCAGTTATTGGGTTTCACCATAATGACCCGCTTGTTACCTAACCCCTCTGTGTTTTCCCTCCACATTCCATTAACAATAAACGTTTTTGTGCCTATGTGGTAACGATAATACATCAAACAATAAACATTATGTCTCTAAAAAGCATATCCTGAATGGCTGTGAGGTCTGCCGAGTCTCATCACAGCAAAGCTACGAAATGAACCCTAAATAATTTAGAAACATTATCTGTTGCGGTGTAAACTGGGGACCAGGTCAAGGGCCCTGAAGTAGGGGATTGCTGTTCGTTACTCGATCCCTCTCCCTCAAGTAGAAGACCTGCAAAAAATGATGTTTCTATCATGTAAAATAGTTCATGTTTGTAGAATTCATTTTCGTTTTTATAAACTTGATTGATGGCTATATAAATTAATACGTGGCTTTCATATGATATGGCGGACTGTCACTGTTCTTTTTCATTCAAGATTAACATGTTTCCAATTTTCCTACTGGCAGGAATATAATGTTGACATGAAACACGTGGACTCTGTTAGAAGAGTATTATATTTAATACCAACTACATGCACGTATTTTAATGTTTTATGGTATTTTACTCAGAAGCTTACTGTATGCTGACCACGTGTGTAACATACTTATGCGTAAGAAATATACATTGGTGCATACAGTAAATGTTTTTGTTGTATCTGAGAAGCAGGTCCCTGGTAAAACAAAACTAACCCCAGGGCCAGTAGAGGGCACATACCAAGGTAAAAATCTAACAAAAACCACACAGCACCACCACAATGGTACAGAACAAGTGCACAGAATTCAGCCTGGAGATAGAACTAGGTACAATACAGTCTACTTACAAGACGGTTCAAGTGGCCTCTTGTCAGATTCGCTGTACTTGTATTTGAAAGAAAATTGCAAAAAAGCAATATCCTGCTTTTTGCTAAGATCTTTCTCTATTTGTGAGTCTGACTTAGATGTATGAAGTGTCATTCTAAGTACGCCATTAAAGTCCTTAAAAAGGGACTACTCTGTTGAGTCAGAGAACTTAAATTCCATAAACCAGAGCTCAATTAAAGCAATAATGTCACCACGTTTTGTACAATGAATATAATCTGTGTAACACCAAATTTATGCTCCTGACATTAAGTGTCATTACAGTACATCATCGAATTTGTGCACCTGTAGTTATTTTCAAAAGATTCATACTGTATGATTATACATTCACTTGGGTCAGATAGTTTTACAAAACCTTGGTCAAAATCATACGTTACGTATGTGTATTTTCATATCAGCAAAGGGTGTGTTTTATAAAAAAACAAGTATTAGCTATACCCTTTAAGACATGTCTTAAATGTTGGTAAATATTTGAATCATGTCAAGATTTTCTTATTGTGCCTGAATGTGATATGATATACAAAACAATAATAACTTTGCACCCATCCATTACCATTAGATTTACAGCTACAGACACAATTCTGCCAATACTGTCCAGAGAAATATCATGGAAATATACAAATGTAACATCAGTATTATTCAAACGGGTAAAATTGAATATGGAAATGTCTTGGCAGGCATTTAGGACAAGGATTTAAGGCCGGGCTTCTGTTTAAAGCACAGGCATGATCTGGTCCATATTGGTAAAAAGCTGCGCGGCCCGTTATCGCGAGATATTCCATTATTTAACATGATGAGGAATCCTCAATAATACAGTCCCAGGGACTTTAGTGGCATTTTGGGTTTTTATGTTATTTATGGAGTCATTATAAATAAAAATACGATAGGGCGTCAATGAGAAACAAGACTTTTTCTTTGGCCTAATGTTAGGCCTTGTTGTACATATCAAGATGAATGCTATATCTTGTAAATAAGTCCAAATCAGGTCATACATCATTATAAAGTGTCCAGCCAGGCAGGTGTATAGCTCCTGGTTATCACCCCTTACTGATGACCTCGGCATACCAGGAAGTCCAGGTGATGTGTGAACAACAATGGTGTGAGAGAGTCTATCCATCAGCTCTCCATACCCCAGCATGCCGGGTAGAAGTGTAGTCAGGTAGGGTTGCTAAACCCAGGCTGGGGTTGGTCACAACAACAACAAACCCACCTTCAGGGGTGAAGGAACTCCATTATAATCACACCAGGACAGGCACATAGGCTAATAATATAGGGTGAAGATATAGGTGTATAGAGAGACACTGGAGAACCCAGAGTAATATTACACAGATAGGGCCTATAGTACTAGAGGTGCACAGGTGAGATGGCAAGACGGAGTCAAACTGCAAGATAACATGCTGCCCACAATGATAAGGGTTGATGAATAGTATGCTTGTAGACACATAGTTTATACAATGTTACTAATAGTAAATAGTAAACATGCATCGTACATAATGTTACTAAACATGAACAGTAAACTAAATAATAAACATGCATGTCACAGAACACAAAAAATGTTTCTTAAGAGGGAGTCAAACTGCAAGATGGTATGCTGCCCACAGTGAAAAGAGTTAATGAACAGTATGCATGTTGGCACATAGTATATACAATATTACTAATAGTAAATAGTACACATGCATGTCATGCATGTATTTAGGCATACAGTTTATACAATATTATTAATAGTAAACATGCATGCCACATAGTACAAATGTTTCTAAACATGAATAGATTACATGCTGTCACATAGTATATACGATGTTACTAAACTAAATAGTAAACATGCATGCCACATAGTACAAATGTTTCTAAACATGAATAGCATGCATGTTGTCACATAGTATATACAATGTTACTAAGCTAAACAGTAAACATGCATGCCACATAGTACAAATGTTTCTAAACATGAATAGCATGCATGTTGTCACATAGTATATACGATGTTACTAAACTAAATAGTAAACATGCATACCACATAGTACAAATGTTTCTAAACATGAATAGCATGCATGTTGTCACATAGTATATACGATGTTACTAAACTAAATAGTAAACATGCATACCACATAGTACAAATGTTTCTAAACATGAATAGCATGTATGTTGTCACATAGTATATACGATGTCATTAAACATGAAAAGTGAACATGTAGTCACACGGTACAACTTGTTACTAAACATAAATAGTTATTTGTAGTCACAAAGTACAATGTTACGAAGCATGAATAGTAAACACCTACATTACATTGTATACAATAAGTCGAAACTTAAGAGGGACAGATTGATGATATTTTCAAGAGTAAACATACATGTTACACAGTATGCAAAACATATAAACTTGGCATAAAGCTATATAATGATGTTAGGTTTTAAAATTAAACATGCATGTACATGCTTTGAGGGATTTGGTCAAAGATATGTAAAGGGTATATTTGTTTGTTTGTTTGGGGTTTTACATCACTTTCACCATTATTTCAGTCATTTCGTGATGAGACCTACTTGTAGCAGATATAGTGCTGCCTCACTGAATTGTCATGTCGCAGGTCCTTGACATGACAACCCACCCGGTCACAGATTTACAAGGACAATGGGTTAACCTTTTTGGCACGGGCCTCAGCTCATACGGGAAATTGTATCATGAGTTCAATCTCGGTATGGCAGGAGATCGAACCCACGACCTTTGGATCACCACAGAGGAACTGGTGCTCTAACCAACTGCGCCACGGCCCGTGGCCGTAAAGGCTATAATAAGAAAGACAGTGTTTCCAAAAAATATATATCTTCATGGGCAGAGCATTTTGAGTTCATATATGTAGATAACCAAATAAAACTATGGATATGTGTTGAAAACATCCTTTACATCCTCACAAGACGTAACTGACAGCCCTCTAAACACTAGCAGGATTTCGTCAAACATGGCGCCACTTTTGCTTCCGGTGGGTAAAGTTGGGGTTGTCCCTAACAACCAGATGAAATTCACATATCTGACAGTCATTATTGGAAACATGTGGCAATCTCTAGCTAGGGATTTGGAGCTCTTTAGATTTCGCTGGAATATGCAGAAAAACATATTGAAGAATGTAGCACATAACACCCTCATGAATTCCTAACCCCAAATCAGTAATATTATAAAATAGTTTCTATACACATTGTGGTAACAAGAAAGACCAAAATGCACACTGTAGAACTATGTTTCATTTTAATTTTGTTATAATTTCGATAATTGGAAGGAATGTTTTCTTAATGGAGTGTTTTTGGCGCACGAACGTTAATGTGTATGTACGTATATACGCACATGACAACCCACTCAACGTGTGCGTTTATGTGCGTGCATGTGTACATGTATTTGTGCATGTTTATAGGTTTCCGTTTCAATAACTTCAATAGCTAAACAATTTCAACATTTGGAAGGAATATTTACATGACTATCAGAGGCAGCGTTAAGATGGCGTTTCTCTCACCAGATGTGCCATCATTCAAGAAACCAGTACAGACACATTAATGTGTTTCTAAAAGAGACGTATTTCTGAATGATCGAGATAGCAAAGTATAAAAAACAAGATATTTCAGTCATAAAGTTTTGCTTACAATATGGCCTTAACTGTTCCATACAGCATGTATACACCCATTTGTGTTGCTTATATCCTTTGCATATATACCTTTTTAGTACAATTTAGAATGGACACTGACTCGGGTCTTCCCTTTGTAATATCACAAAGATACTTCGAGAAAAAAAACTACGGCTTTAAATTTATAACTATCATGTTTCATTGTCTGGAGTGTGAAAGAACTCAGAACTAAACTGAGCCATATTAGTTTATCATGATAATAATAATTACAAACATATAAAAAAGCATGAACGTGATCGTATAATAATAAATTTTGTATAGCGCTGATACCAAACAATGTCTGTTCATAAAGAGTTTATCACAGAACTTGTCCAAAATGAGTAACTGAATGTTTCCTATTTTCTGTTTGCAGGAACCTGTCCTTCCTTTGTAACTGGTCTTGGCGAGAGGGAAACTCTGAGACGGGCTCTGGATACGATCATTGGAACATGGATGAAAGATACCGGAGAAAATAACGGAAAAGTGTGGGCTGTTGAAGGCGCAAATGCCCTCAACTGGAAGAACATTCTGGAATATTCTTCAGAGAGTAATTTTAAGAAGAGAATCAGCTCTGAATATCATGAGTTACCAGAGGCATGTTCAGGCCTCGGTGCTGTTATATATAAAGATCACTTATACTGCCAAGCAGCGTCCGGTAGGAAGAGCAAAGCGGAAATCATCAAATACTCATTCGAAGAGGAGAGAGTCGTTGCCAGGGGGCGCCTTGAACCACCAGGTGGCACTGAAATCGGAGTACCATATCGAGGCTGGGCGGGAATTTATTTGCATGTTCAGCTCATGGTTGATGAAAAGGGCATGTGGGCAATATCGGGAGAGAGCCACACTAAAAGATTGGTTATTTTCTCAATAGATCCAGACACACTTGATATACTGCATGTGTACCGCACCACAAAACCTAAAGATTTGATCGGACCTTCTTTCATGGCATGCGGTGTTCTTTACGCAACAGACAGTCACTACGCGGTGTCCGTGCGCTACGCATTCGACACAAACACAAGAAAAGAGAAGAATTTGGCTGCGGGACAGTTTACCTTTCCTTTCATGGACCTCATTACCATTCAATACAATCCTATGGACAGGAATCTTTATGGTTGGCAAGTCTCCAGAAAAGAGCTCAACAAAAAGGGAACTACTTTTCACAGATCACGTGGTCCCAGGAGAAAACTGTACGGATTGGCTGACAGAATTATCCCCAAAATTTCATACAAGTTCACCTGAAAAAAAAAAATCTGACTATTATGTAACAGTTACCTCGACATGTTATGTACAATATTATTTGATAATACAATCAATTATTCTATATAAAGGGAAGTTTGTCAGCTTTATAGTTTGAGAAAGAAAGTGTACATACATATTGGTTTAATGAGGTTTGTATTTTCCGCTGTAGGCATTGGTGGGGCTTCGCTGCATGGCTTCAAAAAGTCAAAGTGTTTCTACAGTGCTGAGAAAGGTCCTTAATCTAAACTCAGGGTCATATGAGAAAGGCAGATTAGGGTATCATAGAGCAATAAGAGAATTATCACTTCAAACATTAAAACAATCAAAGTATGATATACAAGAGCATAACCTGAAACTATTGGTCTAATGTCTTTCCTAATAAATGTTACAAATCACTCAGTGCTAATTTGAAATGTGGAAAAGGCTAATTGTTTTTGTTAAATAGGGAATGAATGAATGAAGTTTGGTTCTCATATGAATTTTAAAATGTGACAATTTAATAATTTCGATAAATACTAAGCATATTATTTTAGCTATCTGGAGAATGAAATCAACAATATCTGATTTCAGTCTTTGTAACTGGTTTTTAATTCTTATTTATATACACCTGTCAATGAAAAATAAATGTAAATAAATTCATTTTTAGAAAGAAAAGCGTTATTTTTATCAATTCTGTCATTAATGTGTGTGTGGTCACTGTATCTCAGTCATATTGATTTGTTAATTTGGGGTTTTACATCACTTTCAACATTATTTCAGTCATTTCGTGATGAGACCTGCTTAAAACAGATATAGTGCTGCCTCGCTCAAGTGTCATGTCGCAAGTCCTTGACATGACAACCCACCCGGTCACAGATTTTCAAGGACAATGGGTTAACCACGAAAAAAGCATCTCCCTGTATGTTCTCTTGGTAGAGGTCTGAAAGTGTCAACATGGTTCTTAATGCCATCATTCCACAGAATAAAACTATTGTAAAAACACCAAAATGGTTTGACAGAGTTTCTATATATTAGTATAAAAAGTGTTGGTCTTAAATGATTAAATACAACTGAACTTTTATCAATTATTCTAACGTTTGTATTGGTTGACATTGTGTTGTTGATAATCATGTTGTTTTCACTCTACCCAGATATGCATTTCTCTACTTGGATATGCGTCAAACCACTTCATCAGCATTTATATCTCTGATTCTAATAAAAAAAAATTGAATCTCTCTCAATAAAAATTGAATGAAATGAATATTTATTGATATTTCTATAAACAGTGATGGTCAAAAATAATTAAATACATCTGAAATATTATCATTTATTCTGACAGCTTGTATTGGCTAACAGATGACCCCTTTCTGTTTTGTCCAAATACTTGTTATTTCTATTTATTATTTTCTATTTATTTTGATGGGGGGGGGGGGGGGGTGGAGTTTACAGCAGACACCGGTAAACTGTTCATATTCCCGGGGTAGTTTAGTTAACCTCAGTGCCACCTGGTGATGAAAAGCCAAATATCATCTTTTTTCCAGACCACCATATGGAGGAGACATTGGCTACGGAGATGTTAGCTATGGAGACATATAGGCTATAGAGATGTTTGCTATGGAGACATTGGCTATGGAGATGTTAGCTATGGAGATGTTTGCTATGGAGACATATAGGCTATGGAAACATTGGCTATGGAAACATTGGCTATGGAGACATTGGCTATGGAGACATTGGCTATAGAGACATTGGCTATGGAGACATTGGCTATGGAGACATTGGCTATAGAGATGTTTGCTATGGAGACATATAGGCTATGGAGACATTGGTTATGGATATATTGGCTATGGAGACATTGGCTATGGAGACATTGGCTATGGAGACATTGGCTATGGAGACATTGGCTATGGAGACATTGGCTATGGAGACATTGGCTATGGAGACATTGGCTATGGAGATATTTGCTATGGAGATATTGACTATGGAGATATTGGCTATGGAGATATTGACTATGGAGACATTGGCTATGGAGATGTTAGCTATGGAGACATTGGCTATGGAGATATTTGCTATGGAGATATTGACTATGGAGATATTGGCTATGGAAATATTGACTATGGAGACATTGGCTATGGAGATGTTAGCTATGGAGACATTGGCTATGGAGATGTTAGCTATGGAGACATTGGCTATGGAGATATTTGCTATGGAGATATTGACTATGGAGATATTGGCTATGGAGATATTGACTATGGAGACATTGGCTATGGAGACATTGGCTATGGAGATGTTTGCTATGGAGACATTGGCTATGGAGATATTTGCTATGGAGATATTGACTATGGAGATATTGGCTATGGAGATATTGACTATGGAGACATTGGCTATGGAGATGTTAGCTATGGAGACATTGGCTATGGAGATATTTGCTATGGAGATATTGACTATGGAGATATTGGCTATGGAGATATTGACTATGGAGATATTGGCTATGGAGACATATAGGCTATAGAGATATTGGCTATGGAGTCATTGGCTATGGAGATATTAGCTATGGAGATGATAGCTATAGAGATATTGGCTATGGAGATATTGGCTATGGAGACATTGGTTATGGATATATTGGCTATGGAGACATTGGCTATGGAGACATTGGCTATGGAGATGTTTGCTATGGAGACATATAGGCTATAGAGATACTAGCTATGGAGTCATTGGCTATGGAGATATTAGCTATGGAGATGATAGCTATAGAGATATTGGCTATGGAGATATTGGCTATGGAGACATTGGTTATGGATATATTAGCTATGGAAACATTAGCTATGGAGACATTGGCCATGGAAACATTGGCTATGGAGACAACATTGCCTAAAAGGATGGAATGCATTTGTTGGCTTTATATATGTCACAGTAAGTCTTATAATTTAGACATAATGAGCCGCAATGTCAATATGGGCCTAATTTGATGGGAAAATACACTTATATTTTCACATAAATGATATTTCGAATGCTTATTCGAATTAAGCAAAGATTCATTTTCCTTTCAAATTCACCAGCATCAAATATTTTACCGAGAGCAAAAATATCAGTTTACATTTGCAAACCTTGAGGCGATTCGCGATGAACAAAATGAATCTGGAACAGCGATATAAATAATAGTTTTTTTATCTAATCCAAAAAGAGTATTTTGTTGGGATATACCTTGTACGTGCACTAATGTTTTTGACGGTAAAAGTTATACCAAATTATATTACTAAATATGAATGACACACATATTGTGCACTTAAAATTTAATAGAGGTTATATTAGTTGCAGTGGCCCAGGGCATCAGGTGTAAATGGTACCAGTCCAATAAAAATGTTTATGAGATGTAGAATTATAATGATACACAACCTGTTACCAGTCAATTTTCATGTCGGCCTGTGATAGGCAAATATAATCCAATTGTTTTGCTAACAGTTCCCAGAGAACCTGAGGATGGCTTCATATCAACTAGGTGTTAAAAGTTGTAAGTGTAAAAAGCAAGATTTTCGGGATGGCTTCAATAACTTCTGGCAAGTAATGGCAAAATGAAATATTCTGTGGATTGTTTCAATATCTAAATTCAAAGAGGTGTAAGAAGCAGGATTTTATGGATTGGCCTAGTGTCTACAAGTAAACTGGATTGAAATGGTGGATATTCTATGGATGGATTTAAATGGTTGGAGCTGTATACTGCAGTGAGTAGATAAGCTTGTATTCTCATCTATTTTCTCAACTAAAATATCTTAAAACATGCTCAGCTGAGCCCCGCAATTAAAACAAAAGAGCAACCAAACTATAGCAATGGGCAACGCAAAGGCCACTGTATGCCTCATATTTCTTTGCTGCAACCTGTGTGCTCTGATCTACATATATCAGGATGATATCAACGCATGGAATGACATTTCAAATCGTCCACCAGATGTCAGTAGTGAGCATCAAACACAAAATACGCCAGGTGTCGACAGTGGGCACAATGTGAATGGGACAAACAAACAGCGAAAATCATTACCACATGCCATCCTCATAGGAGCCAAAAAATGTGGGACAGGTTTGTTTTGTTTGATCTTATTTCCCCAAGTCTACCGTAACCCTCTGATCATCTTAGAAATATAATTATTATGCTATAACGATAAATCTAATTAGTAGAATAAAGGATGAGAGGATGTGAAATTAAGTATTATTGCGCATTTACGTAAATGTGAACCTGTCACTGTTAAGGTAGAATCCTGTTAAAATAGAAACAAAAACCTTTCTTCTGGCACTAAATTGATTTGAAGATGAAGTTGCAATTACACTTCATGCTTTTAACACCTTGACTCGGCTAGTACAATTAAATGTGCCAATATGCATGTGCTATAATCTTAGAGAAGGGACCAGCCTAATCTGAGAGAAGACCAGCCAAAGTCAAGTTCAAATTGACGGAAATACTATTTGTGGGTACCCTATCCTTGTCCCATCGCCATCAATATCCAGTAGATATTTCCATGACAGTCCCGAGACTGTCAATAGTCACGTGCCCAATCTCTGTCATAAGGTGTAGATATTGACAGTTTTCGGACCATGACGGCGATTGGGCGCAGCATTAGAAATGGCACAAGAAGAAAGTCAAGGAGCCGACATGGAGGACATGTCAAAGGTCATAGGGAATCAATCACTCACCATAAAGTCGTCTACATTTGTGACACTGAAATCCCGGCGACATTATTCATCATCATTTCTTAAAAGTCACATGACAAGAAAATTGTGAAAATGTTTATATTGTGTCATAATATATTACAATACATGGACATTGCATTTCAACATGTTTTACACATTTTTATAAATGGAGTACAGAATTATAGTGGATCAAAGTGATTTGCTGGACACGCCCCTTTTTATGTGGGTCAAATCAGGGCTGCTGAGATTTTGCCGGAAGTGACGCATGTTCGCCCTTCATGTTCAAAACAAACCACTCCAAGCCAGTGAAAGTCTTGAGGGATTGTAATTTATAAGTAATAACATGAGTGTTGATAACATCTTTGAACCACTGGGGGCCTAATTAGCACATGTGGACAGTAGGTCAGATCATATTTCACATCATAGTCACTTGGATTCTGCCTGTAGTGATGGGGAAGACAGGAATACAGCCAGCCTCCCAGTTGAGTTTGGCAAACTTACATCTGCCTTTTGAAATTATTCAGATCCCTCAAGGGACTGACTTTATCATAATGTTATGGTCAAATTCATTTCCTTGTTGAGAAAGAAATGTTGATATCTCAAAGTTTAGTATCATTTTTACAGAATTTCTATTTTTATTCAAAATTCCTTTGTCTGTTTGTATATAATATTATGATTTAGTTGGGTACCCAAATCATGTTAATATTATGATTTAGTTAGGTACCCACTGACACGCAATAACAGACGTTAAAAAAATACCAAACTAAACATTTCAAATGGCCATTGAAACACAACTGCAGTGCATAAATAATATATAACCAGACCTCAAAATTTAGAAGTCAAAATAATTTCCAGCAATGAAACAGATCTAGAAATATGTGTCGAATGCTTTCAAAACATTTATTTTCAATTATGTCAAAAGAAGTTTAGCTCAACATTACTGAATATGAATAATATTCAACCAATTGATATTGTTACTGGTAATTGGTTAACAAATAAATAAATAAATTTTCAGTGTAAAAAAATATGGAAATATCAACTAAAAATAATTCATAGATATTTTAAAAGTGTCATCTCAATGTTCCATTTACAGTTTGAAAACCCTTAAACTTCATGCCATAATGTTTAGGGCTAGCTTATAAGTGTCTTGAAACTGATAAGAGTAGAGCAGGCCATATTTCAGACACTATATACCCAGTTAAGTCATGTTTGTTTATTTTCTTCAATTAAAGTAGGGATTGTGGGATGGGAAGCTGATGTAAATGCAAGTCTCTAAATGCAAGCCTTAAGTTTTGCCATTAATCATATTTTCAATGGGTGTTATTTGTGTAGAAGAAAGGACATCAGCTGTTATACATGTACAGACATAGGAGGAATATGTGTGCAGGAGATGCATGCGGGGCGCAATGACGTAGGCAGCCTGCTGACCCAGTTCTAGGTCAAGGGAGTAGGTTAATTACCCTGGGGGATCAAAGATCTTAGATTATAGCTAAACTAAACATCAGACTGCAGAAAAAATTGTCAGATGTTTCTCAGAGGTATGAAATCTAAAGATTTACCACTTAAAAATATTCTTGTCATATGACTTTTAAAGCTTGCTCTGACATCAAAGTTCAATATAATGCTGATAAATGTATAGTGCCTTAAATGTGTGACATCTTTGAATGAGAGAGACATTTTTAATATCAAGGTCAGCAATATCGAAAATAGGTTTCTATCTCAAAAAAAGAAATGTTTTGATTTATTCGTCTATCATGAATACAGTATAGAAAGGTCTTGCCACAATTGAAATAAATTTTTATTATTCATATTATTGTGTACAATTTCAGGGGGATATATTTTCATGACACAGTGAGCAAAACCTGCCAACTGAACCATTGCCTATCAATCTCTTTATATTCAACACAAAATTCTTTTCTTTTTCTTTCAGCAACATTTAGAGCATTTCTTAATGTCAACGAACAGATGTGTGTCATGCTTAGAGAAGCTCATTTCTTTGACAAACATTATGAACAAGGTCTGGATTTTTATGCCAACCTTTTTTCGTCATGTGCCTCTGGTCAAATTATTTTAGAGGGGTCACCAGTTTATTTTCTGGATCCACGGGTGCCATATCGCATAAAGAAGATGAATGACTCCATACTTTTACTGCTGATTGTGAGGAACCCAGTCAAAAGACTTATATCAGATTACACACAGCTTACCCTAAAATGTAAACGATTATGGAAAATTTGCCCAACCTTCGAGGAAGCAGTTCTTGATCAAAATAATCAAGTCAATAAAAATTATGAAGCTTTGCACATTGGATTCTATGCTCATCATCTGAAAAAATGGTTGCGTCATTTTTCAATCAAACAAATACACATTATTGATGGTGATCGTTTCATAGAGGACCCAGTGGTTGAATTGCAGGTAAGGCTCTTGGATACACTTTGAAGTCTGGCAAAAAAAACTCTTTTCTGAAATCATAACCATCCAACTGATATTATTAAGGATACACAGTCTCAATATTTATTTTTAAGGCTGCAGAATCCTTTTTGAAAATACCGCCCACCATCACACAGAAGGATTTCGTGTTTGACCAGAATAAAGGGCATGTTTGCCTCGTGGACAAAGCTGCGGGGTTGCCTCGATGTATGAGTGAAAACAAGGGCAGACATCGATTATATCCAAATGTTTCCAGCGAAGTTTATATCAAACTTCAAAAGTTCTACAAGCCTTATAATGATCAATTCTATAAGCTCATAAACAGAGAATTTAACTGGGACTAAACGCGCACGAGGCAAGGTAAACAAATTTCAACAATTTATAACAAGTTTCATAACAAGGCAAAGAATTGTGCCTGTATGCAAGACATTACTAACGGGAATAGAAAATTTGATATATTCTTAATATGCAAGCCATTTGAATATACATTAAGAAAAGAACAGATGTGTTGGTTGTAATATACTCGAGAAAGCAAATTCGAGAAAGCAAATTCGAGAAAGCAAAATGCACATTTTTGCGATTTTTATGTGCTTTTAGCTGTAATTAATATCTTATATCTTGAAAATTAGGATCGGCTCGTACGTGGAATTGGCCCATTAAATCAGCAAAGGCAATAAAAATGTGAACATTTCAAAAGTGAGTGACAGATAGAAGAGAAAATAGTAAAACTCGTGAGAAATATGCATTGAAACATTTTATCTGCAGTAATTACATGATTGAACAAAAAGTAGGACTATGTTTGACATGTTTTATAAAACGTGGTTTGCTTACAATATACATTTAAATTAAAAATTGTATTTGGGAGACCTTCAAAGTGAAATGAATTCTTATACAGTACTTTTTTTACATTTCAAATGCTCAATATTGACAATATTGTACATATCATAAATGTCCAACACTTCTGCTCAAAGATGTCACGCAAGAATTTGCACAATCAAGGACACAGACGTGTGCCCCACCTGGTGTGATAGGATAGTCCTAAACGTTCTCAGATACTTGGTTTTTGTTTGTTTGTTTGTTGTTTGTTGTTTTTTTTTGTTTTTTTGTTTTTTTGTTGTTTTTTGGGGGGGAAGGGAGTTACATCACTTTCAACATTATTTCAGTCATTTCGTGATGAGACCTACTTGTAGGATAAATGCATGAAAATGACCATCACTTCAAAGGGACATATGATACTCTCAAGCTATATACATATATAAGATTGGTTACATAATTATGAAATCAGCACGTTGATATCTTTCCAAACATATATACATAATTAACTGATATTAACCCTTAACTTTGCCTACTTAATATTGAGCCTAAAACGCAAAAAGGCTAAATCTAAAATCCTGTCCTACTGATTAAATTAAATAAGTACGTAAATGTTTAGATAATGGTCTTTATATTTGATTTAGAGCTGATAACCAAATTAATATTATATTCCCAACTTTAACATGTACCGCTTTGCATTATCATTATCAAAGGTTTTTTTTAGATTGATTGATGTCCTCATGATAGCCTCTGGGCATTCATAAGAATTTCTCATTTGATTTAGAAAAGTCATTAATGTATTGTTTGACATTTGTCCTCCCAAAAATAAGTAAATTTGGAATATATGACCTTCATTAAGCTGAACATCTAAAATTGTAATAGCGATGTGATTGAGAGGAAGCAATCTGTGGTAATTAAAGGAGGTAATCAATTACAACCTCTGCAGTCATTGCCCTGTTTTTGATCTCATTCAAAGTTTGGAAATCCCCAAGTCAAAAATGCTCACAAAAATATGATCAAATCTGAATTGACCAACATTAGGCCATAAACTGTAATCAGGTGTCTAGCACATATACTGACCAATCAGTACAACTGTCAGAACAAAACAAATCTACCTGTTTAATGCAGAGTAATGACATTGTAACACTCTTTTGATGTTACAACACCATTTTGACATTGCTACACTTTATGACATTGCTACACTCTTATGCATTACAACAATCAATCAAGTCAGTCATTCTTTTCTTTATCAATAACTTTGGCGTGACCTGTGCCAAGGTTATTTAATGTGATGGAATGAATGTATACTAATATTGAGATCACTTGATCACTTAGCTATCATGATTTGAATCTCAAAAACTAATCATCTTGATTGTGAAAAACAAAACAAATCTATTTATATTCTTTCACCAATGAGTTTACAGCCAGATTTCTCTGAATACCAATGACTTGCGCTGGATTCTGCGCACACATTTATAGCTTTGGTGGCAGGGACTGATATGATAGAGAAGTCCTGCTATGGAGGATGCACTGTTCAGTGGCCGAAGCTAGAAAAAATATTGTGCATGTTTTGTTAATCAAACTTATTTCTTCTATTTTCAGCAACATTAAAAGCATTTCTTGACATCAACCAAAATGTGTGTGTCACACAAAGAGGGGCCCATTTCTTTGACAAACATTATGAACAAGGATTGGATTTTTACGCCAACCTTTTTTCATCATGTGATTCAAATCAAGTTATAGTGGAGGGGTCGCCGATTTATTTTCTGGATCCACGGGTGCCATATCGCATAAAGAAGATGAATGAATCCATACTCTTACTACTGATTGTGAGGAACCCAGTCAAAAGACTCATCTCGGACTACACTCGGCTTGATGTGATATGTAAACGTTCAAAACAAAAATGCCCATCCTTCCAAGAAGAGGTTTTTGATAGAAATTCTAAAGTTGATATAGAATACGAACCAGTGCACTTAGGATTTTATGCATTTCTTCTAGAAAAATGGTTAAAGTACTTCTCAATTAAGCAGTTTCACATCATAGATGGGGACCGTTTCATACAGGAACCAGCAGCTGAGTTACAGGTAAGTGAAGTCCTGTATTATCATCTGTTATATGGCAATTATATTAGCATCTTAATTCTCGAAATCGGCGACTGGCTTTTTCGGCCGTTCCTCTATTCGACCGCTTTAGAGTTCAGCTGTAACCTGTAAGACCATGCCTGTTTGTCTGATACTGAAAAGATCTCGGCTGTACACGTGGATCACAGATAAACGGTCTACTTTACATACAGTGGGGTCCTCAATCTGAGGAGCAGACCAGAAATCTGTCTGATATTAATGGATATCAATTGATCATATAGCAGATAGATCATCATACAATCAAACTTCAGCACGGTGCAAAGAGCAGGGGAACGGTAAAAAAGCCAGCGTCCTATGTATGCTGTACTTAGTTATCCATATTTTATGGATAACTAAGTTATCTTATTTAGTTATCCATAGCATAACTTCTGTAGTGAAGTGGGGGGCGGAGGCAGAAATTTTCTGTCATTCTGTCCATCAACTTTTACCTTCTCTGAAACTATTGGCTGGAGCAATTAGCTGGAAAGATGTATTTTCAGGGGACCAATTATATCCATTTTCCACTTGGCTCAGATTATTTCCATTTTGATACAGGTAGTATGTAACTCATATACACACTACCTGTATAATGCGAGGTACATGCTCCCTGTATAAAAATATGCTGCCTGTATTTTCAAAAATCTAATAGCTATCACTGAGTTGTCAAAGAGGCTGCCATTTTGAATAACATTACAATTATTAGCCAATGAGAATCGAGATAACAAGTTGGGACTAAATTCAATACGTAAATAACATGTATTTTAATTCGTTTAAATTATCATCTGCTAAAGTCTGCTCCGAGAAAGGATTTTAAGAATCATTGAAATAATTTCCAGAAAATGTTTACAAACATATATCAACATGTTGTGCTTTATTTTCAAGGCTGTAGAATCCTTTTTGAGAATACCACCAACCATCACACAGAAGGATTTCATGTTTGATCAAAATAAGGGCCATTTCTGCCTGGTAGGCGAAGGAGGTCTGCCTCAGTGCATGAATAAGCAGAAAGGAAGAAGTCGGCTATATCCAAATGTTTCCAGTCCTCTGTATGCAAAGTTGCAAGAATTCTACAAACCATACAATGAAAGATTTTATGAACTGGTTCAAAGAAGATTTCACTGGGAATAAATGTGCTTTATTAAGCAGTCTACAAACCATACAATGAAAGAATTTATGAACTGGTTCAAAGAAGATTTCACTGGGAATAAATGTGCTTTATTAAGCAGTCTACAAACCATACAATGAAAGATTTTATGAACTGGTTCAAAGAAGATTTCACTGGGAATAAATGTGCTTTATTAAGCAGTCTACAAACCATACAATGAAAGAATTTATGAACTGGTTCAAAGAAGATTTCACTGGGAATAAATGTGCTTTATTAAGCAGTCTACAAACCATACAATGAAAGATTTTATGAACTGGTTCAAAGAAGATTTCACTGGGAATAAATGTGCTTTATTAAGCAGTCTACAAACCATACAATGAAAGATTTTATGAACTGGTTCAAAGAAGATTTCACTTGGAATAAATGTGCTTTATTAAGCATTCTACAAACCATACAATGACAGATTTTATGAACTGGTTCAAAGAAGATTTCACTGGGAATAAATTTGCTCTATTAAGCAGTCTACAAACCATACAATGAAAGATTTTATGAACTGGTTCAAAGAAGATTTCACTGGGAATAAATGTGCTTTATTAAGCAGTCTACAAACCATACAATGAAAGATTTTATGAACTGGTTCAAAGAAGATTTCACTGGGAATTAATTGGGAAATGCTTTCTTAAGTATTAAGGGTATATGCTTTATTAAGATTTTCCCGTGTTTAAGGGTCAAGGTTATTATTCTGGTTACTAGTAATCACCCATGACTTTTCCCCTTATCTATCATGTTTTGTCTAGGATCTGGTGTTGAATATTAACATTGCATTGCCATGTTTGTTTTTTCTTAAACCTGTCAATTGAATATAAAAAATACAAATGTTAGAATACATATTTATTGATAAATATGATTTAGATCAATCCATTTAAAACAATAAATCTTATACTTATTAGGCAAATCTACTGTATACACGTGTAAATAGCACAATTTTCAACAGTATGGCATCATTTCTTGTTCAAAGAACAGAGAAATATTTCTTGTTTAACTTGTCAATAAAGCTTATTTGTATTATATTATCCTGAATGATAGTTTTGGGTGAAAGCTGCCTTCTGGGCTCCATTGTATGATTATATTGTACTCCATGGTATTACATGGACTACATAACTATATAATTTTGTTCTTATTTGTCACAAAGGTCATCACATTATGAGTTAGACACTAATAACATGTCCATATATATGGACAGTACACCACCTCGCAGTTGCCTGTATGCCGTGCCCGGAATTCCGGTCATACGTCACTGGAAATGTAGGTTGTTGTTTAGGGTTTCCCTGTTCTATATTTATGTCAATCAATCAGACAAACTTGGTGGACAGTGTGCCAATCAGAGCAATCCCCTCCAAAAGAGTGACAATATTCACCCGCTGCACAACAAGACGTCCTTGATAGTCCTAATAGAGATTTGGACTGCATAGTCTAATTATGAATAGATGTTTCAACCAGTCAAACGAAACAAAATTATAGGAAACGAAAAGATACGAAACCAAATGAAAAAAAATAATAAATTAAAAAAGCCCAACCTGAACTATTTTCTGTTTGGAAACCTTAGATCTGGAGAACACCTGGTGTTTTGGCAACAGAAGGAATCAGCAGTCTTTATCTTTGTTTTTATTTTCTGACAGATCGATAAAGCACATTATAAACAAGATAATATCAAGCTGGGCTGAGTCATAGAGATGATAAGGTCATTAATATTAACACACAAAACAAAACCGATGGAATTCTAATTATGATCGGACCATTTGGTTTCTCTTAAAGAAAAACGATGTTTTGCTCATAGTAACAAAAATACTGTCAAACTAGTCTCAGTCAAGTAGTTTGCAAAATTGTTTATTGTCTATGATGAAGTACTCAGATATTCAGGAAGATCTATATCCATAAAAAAACTTATGTACATCTTAATGATAATCTGACCATTTGGTTTCTCTTGAAGAAAAACGATGTTTTGCTCAAACTACAGTCGCAGTCAATTATATTGCAAAATTGTTGTTGTCTGTGATCATGTTCAGGGAGATGTCCAAATCTTTTCTTTTTTTTTTGAGATGTCCAAATCTGTCAATATCTCTGAATGGAATATTTGTTGTGTATCGCTTTAGTATACCAAATATATTTATATGTTTGCACTATTCTTACTCCAATTTAACAGCCATGATTCACTGAAGTACTTGGTATTAAACTAACACAGATATGTCGCTGTTTTTCTGTTTTTATTATTTGCCTTAATATCAAACTTAAATACTAACTTTTTTTAACCTTTCAAAATCATTTCCACAATATGTATATATAAATATATTAATATATTTTTTAACAAACCTGATCATTCTAACAACGTGTATTATTCATAAACATATGCGCGCGCACACACACACACACACACACACATACAATTTCAAATCGCATGGAAAATGATAATCAAACGAATGGAGTAATATAGTTTACATTTATAAAATATATAAAGTGTGAAATACAAAAATAGCTATTCCCCTTGTAACATTCAATGACGCATATAAATGACACGTTTAATATCTAAATCAAGAGGATAAATGAAACATAATGTCAGGGAGATAACAAGAAATGTGATTTTTTTTTTAATGAAAAGAATTTGAATATTATCTCAGCAGCATGAATGGCAAGCAATGTCCATATATATCCGACTGATGAGAATTGCACTGAAACGGTTAGATTTTTACATATTTCAAATATGTTTAGAAGAGCAACTTTGGGTTCCTGACCATTCAAGATGTCATATATATTCTCCAGAAGTAATTCTAATACATGATGAAATTTTATTTCACAAAAAAGCTGCATGTTCTCATTAATCACCTACTAAAGAAAAATATTAATTTTGCTCATCAAATGAAAGTCTTAACAGCTTTGAATTAGGCGACCGCAGAGTCGTTTCCGGTTTGGGGGAATGCAGAGAGTTTCTCGGAGATATGGCCCGACCTTGACCTCTATTCTCAAGGTGAGAGTCTTGCGTTGAGTGATGGCGGAAGGGAGATGACCCCCCAGTAAGAATGGGTGAAAACAGGCCTAACTCTATGTCGTTTTCTTCACGAAGTGGATTGTTCCATAACTCTTCTTCATTGTCAGACGCCACCTGCACACTCCGTGAGAGATTATGCGACCTTGGCGTGAAGAGCAAATCGTGACGTGGAGTGTGCCACCGACTGTTTTCATTTTGGCTTTGACTTTTCTTCTTCCTGCAGACCCTGAGGGCAACACAAAGCCCTACAACGGCAGTGACGATGAGCATCATAGACACAAACAGCGACACCATCAAATATATCTTCCTCTTTGTCTTGGTATTGATGGGTTTGCTTTTTTTGGATACATCTTCTGTTTGCCCAATTTGGTTGGATGATGGAATGCGTACTAGATTATCTGCATTTACTGAAAAAAAAACAAAAAACAAAAGAAGAACATTTTATTCACAAACAACACATTCAAAATTCTATTTGTAGTATTTGGAAATAATGGACACCAGGTTTAGTGCAGCAGGTAGGGGTTTACAACTTTAAATAAAAGGGTCCACAATCCATTCATCAGATAGCGGTTCTAATATCCGACATAACATGGTACTAAAAATATAAAGCTGGTAGGGTTCTTTAAACTTAATCACTAAAATAGGGTCCCAATACTGCAAACCCATGTTGAAGTATCCCCAACAAATAAAGCAGGTATATGTTGGGATGGACCATTATTCATTCTAGGAGGGTGGAGGAAAAGGATTTTGCAGATTTTTATTTTTGGCACACAGGCCATTCTCAATTGTTTTTTCCTAAGTTTTTTGGGCCACCATTCTTTTCCTCGGCTCCAAACACCCCCCAATACTTATATCTGTGTAAACGGATGTATGATTTATCAGAAAATTATACAATGCATTATCTACACTAATTCGCAGCTAATACAACTATTTCAAGTAGTCATTTATTGAAGTAAATTTCATCTGCCTATTAAGTCCTGATAATTGATGTAAAGTTAAGAAATTCAGATTATGAAAGTTTATGTATTGCCCAATAATAAATGTGACGTAAAGTAATCAAGCTGAATCTCTTGTTAATGCAAAAATTACTCTACTTTTGTAACTTTGAGTCAATATACAAACAATGCATGACATTCCCAACACTAATCCAATTTTCTAGTCAACAGATGAAACAATAAAAGTGTCATTCAAATATTAAATAGAGAAACACAAATAAGAACTTTACTTACAGACGTTGGTTGGGGTGTTTGCGCTGCTGGAGTCCTCTGATTTCTCCAGGGTTATATTCAGTATCTGTGAATGGCCACTTACACTTCCTATCCCCTGTCTCCGTACTCGCAAACTCTGCCTGTCCTGCTTGGTAGATTGGGTGCTGTGCCTGTCCTGCTTGGTAGATTGGGTGCTGTGCCTGTCCTGCTTGGTAGATTGGGTGCTGTACCTGTCCTGCTTGGTAAATTGGGTGCTGTGCCTGTCCTGCTTGGTAGATTGGGTGCTGTGCCTGTCCTGCTTGGTAGATTGGGTGCTGTACCTGTCCTGCTTGGTAGATTGGGTGCTGTGCCTGTCCTGCTTGATAGATTGGGTGCTGTGCCTGTCCAGCTTGGTAGATTGGGTGCTGTGCCTGTCCTGCTTGGTAGATTGGGTGCTGTGCCTGTCCTGCTTGGTAGATTGGGTGCTGTACCTGTCCTGCTTGGTAGATTGGGTGCTGTGCCTGTCCTGCTTGGTAGATTGGGTGCTGTGCCTGTCCAGCTTGGTAGATTGGGTGCTGTGCCTGTCCTGCTTGGTAGATTGGGTGCTGTACCTGTCCTGCTTGGTAGATTGGGTGCTGTGCCTGTCCATCTTGGTAGATTGGGTGCTGTGCCTGTCCAGCTTGATAGATTGGGTGCTGTGCCTGTCCTGCTTGATAGATTGGGTCATGTACCTGTCCTGCTTGGTAGATTGGGTGCTGTGCCTGTCCTGCTTGGTAGATTGGGTGCTGTGCCTGTCCTGCTTGGTAGATTGGGTGCTGTACCTGTCCTGCTTGGTAGATTGGGTGCTGTGCCTGTCCTTCTTGGTAGATTGGGTGCTGTGCCTGTCCAGCTTGGTAGATTGGGTGCTGTGCCTGTCCAGCTTGATAGATTGGGTGCTGTGCCTGTCCTGCTTGATAGATTGGGTCATGTACCTGTCCTGCTTGGTAGATTGGGTGCTGTGCCTGTCCTGCTTGGTAGATTGGGTGCTGTGCCTGTCCTGCTTGGTAGATTGGGTGCTGTACCTGTCCTGCTTGGTAGATTGGGTGCTGTGCCTGTCCTGCTTGGTAGATTGGGTGCTGTGCCTGTCCTGCTTGGTAGATTGGGTGCTGTACCTGTCCTGCTTGGTAGATTGGGTGCTGTGCCTGTCCTGCTTGGTAGATTGGGTGCTGTGCCTGTCCTGCTTGGTGGATTGGGTGTTGTGCCTGTCCTGCTTGGTAGATTGGGTGCTGTACCTGTTCTGCTTGGAGGGTTGGGTACTGTGCCTGTCCTGCTTGGTAGATTGGGTGCTGTGCCTGTCCTGCTTGGTAGATTGGGTGCTGTGCCTGTCCTGCTTGGTAGATTGGGTGTTGTGCCTGTCCCGTTTGGAGGGTTGAGTATTCTGTCTGTCCTGCTTGACAGATCCAGTGCTATTGTTAAGTTGCTGCAAGTTGGCATTATTCCCAGAGGGTGTCTGCTGTACCCCACGTCGCCGCCTGCTGCCGGGGTCTTCACTGGTGTTATTCTCAGAGGCTGTCTGCTGTACCCCACGTCGCCGCCTGCTGCCGGGGTCTTCACTGGTGCTATTCTCAGAGGCTGTCTGCTGTGACTCACAAGAGTGCTAAAGGATACAAGCAGCAGGATCAGTCTTAGTATATACATATTCTGTCCTTCACTGACTAGACTTCCTAATGTTCAATTGACATGTTTCTTGCGATGTGCCTTACATTTAACATATAGTATCCCCTTTTATAGTACTGTGTCCCTTGCCCTTGATAAGTAGTAAAACCATTTATATTACTAAACATAACTATGGTACCCCTTGATATGTAGTATCCTTCTTTAAACTGCTGTACCTAACCCTTGACATGTAGTATAACCATTTATAGTACTGTGCCCAACCATTGACAGGTATTATCTGCCTTTACAGTACTGAATCTTAGCAGGCAGTATAACCAGTTATGACACTGTACCTAATCCTTGACATGTAGTATAACCATTTATAGTACTGTACTCAACCATTGACAGGTATTATCTGCCTTTACAGTACTGAATCTTAGCAGGCAGTATAACCAGTTATGACACTGTACCTAATCCTTGACATGTAGTATAACCATTTATAGTACTGTACTCAATCATTGACAGGTAGTATCTGCCTTTACAGTACTGAATCTTAGGAGGCAGTATAACCAGTTATGGTACTGTACCTAATCCTTGACATGTAGTATAACCATTTATAGTACTGTACTCAACCATTGACAGGTATTATCTGCCTTTACAGTACTGAATCTTAGCAGGCAGTATAACCAGTTATGGCACTGTACCTAATCTTTGACATTTCTCTCAGACATAGAACTCACCCCTTGACATGCCTCTGTATCCTTGCAAACGATGAAGTAACATTCAAAGTAAATCTGATCTGTCAATGGAAAACCAAAACTCCGGAACAATGCTGAGCGTGCCTGCACAGATGTGGTGCCATCTTGGTTGGTGGAGGGTGGGAACGTGTAGAAGCCCCGCATGTCATCAATGATGTTACCATCCCCACATCTAATAACAATGTCAAGAATGCACATTCAATGGCAATTATTTCAACCAATCAGAGGGCAGCTAACAGACAATTTCAAGAAATGTTCATAGTAACAATGTCTGGAAGTGGTGATCACCACATCACATAAATTGCTTTCTCAGAATAAATAATAGAGACAAATCATTTAGAAAAATAGAAAAGGTTTCTTCGGTGCCAAATTTTATGAATCACAGTTTTCTCAGTGGTGAAACACAGTTTACTTTCTGTTTTGAAACATGATTTAACCTACTGTCATGAAATATTATTGAACCCACTGTTATGAAACATTTACCCACTCTTGTGAAATATAATTTACTAACTGTTATTTAACATAATTTACCCACTGTTGTGGCACATACTTTACCAACTGACATAAATAACAGTGTTCATTGACCGGGACTCACCCTTGGATGATGAAGATATGGTAATAATTGGAGCTATCTTGGTGGTCCTTGGCTCTACACTCCCACACCCGGAAACTGTTCTCTGGCTCTAATAGAAACACTCTCAAATTTATTATACAGATGATCATCAGAATACACATATCAGATAAATTATATATATATATATATATATATATATATATATATATATATATATATATATATATATATATATATATATATATATATATATATATATATATATATATATATATATATATATATATATATATATGTTTAATATTTCCTGTTTAATATTTCTCAATTTTAAGTGATGTTACACTGTAATTAACTCCCCATGTTGCATCAATGTGTAAGATCTGACACCTGAATGCTGAGTGAGGGTCACATATGGGTCAAAGTATGGTGCCCAGTAGCACACCCTAGACTTAATTGGCTAATTACCCAACAGGCATGTGGTCAAGTGGAGGAAATACAGGGCTCAACACTTATGATAAAAGATTATCATTTTCAATACTAAACATGCTTAGTTGTTTTGTGTCCGGACTGACATATTCATTTTTATTAGTTCATCTAAAATATATTGAATAATACTGTACTGTACAATTATTCTTGCCATCAAACTTTTCTTTAAGTGCAACAAGATGTGGCCATTTAGTTACTAAACATCTATTGTGAATCTGAAAAACAGTCAATTTTGAACCCTGGTCTTGGCATGTCTGCCAGTCACATATTAGTGGCCCAGAGGCAATGCTTCTGCCCCCGGGGCGGCTATTAGGGATAATACGATATATATGTGTGTGTATGTATGTATTGACATGTGAGCGTGTAGGTAAGTTATGCATGCTGATTTGTTGGACATTGGTATTTTGAACTTAAGACTAAATTATCTTAATAACAACTCTATTTTCAACACAAATTACCAATAACTCACCCGTGACTCAACCCAAATACTCACCTGTAGGCGTGAATGTGACATGGAGGCGGATGAGTTGACCTAGTTTAGGGTGTGAGACAGGGTCTCCCCACAAGTCGAGCGTCTCCATGATGAAACCTCCCTGCGCCTCGCCCCCTGCCAGTATAAACGACGACCCCACAACCAAAGATCTGATAAAATGACAAACACCCAAACACTATCAGAGAAGTTGTGATATATGGTATTTCCCTCCATATTGTCAACGTATTTCAAAAATGTATTTTCCATTTAACAGTTATGCTAAGCCATATTTTACGAGATAAAGATCCAATTTTGAGATTAGTATGACCTTGTATGATTGTACCAAGGTCATACCTTGAAAATCATATGACTTTGTCTGATCTTTCATGAGTTAAATCAATATGAATAATTGTAATGTAATGTTTTGTAATGTTTTTTTTTTCACCTGGGATGTTTGGCCTTGGAAAAGAGCAATCTTGTTTTTATTATGATTTAATTTTAATATAACATTAAAAAAATATTTGAAATCGGTTTGCCAAATTCCAAAAAGAATCGGCTCAGATTTATATCCAAGTCGCGGGAAACATCCAAGGAATTTTTTATCTGTTTCCAGGTTTTAGTCGCTTTCAATATTTTTTCCAGTTATTTTATGACGAGACCAACTTGTAGAAAATATATTCATATACCTATATTCATTGGGAGAAATAATTTGAAAATATATTGTATGTAATTTTCTTTAGCACAGTATTATTTCTTATTGAAAGAAATCTTTCTTGTTTACACCTACCCTGGGCCCACCACACTTTCAATGGACTCGCCCTCGTCTGTGCCAGTACTTTCCTTGAAACTGCACTCAGCCCGAAACACTGGGTCTGACTGCACGCGTATCATCCCATGTTGTGCCACGATGTCAATGTAATATACGTCCACGGTATTGTCATGCTGAAACAGAGAAGGGTTAATAAAACCAAATAATCAAATTAAAAAAATAATAAATAATAATAATATTATTATAATAATAAAAAAGTAATCAGTCAAACATAATAATCATAATCAAAGTAATTATCAAACAAAGTTATAAGTCAAAATAATCAGTCAAAATAAATATAAGAAATGTCTAAACTAATCAGTCCAGCTAAACAATCAGTCAAATGAAATAATCAGTCACAGGAAATAATAATCATGCTTCATGAGTCAGTTACCTGAAAAATAACTGTGTTTCAACTACTCTTTCAGCGACAATAGCCAAAGTGGGAATACCCTTTATTCTTAAATAGTGTGAATACCCTTGGTGTGATTACCTTTACTAGTGGGAATACCCTTGATGTTCTTCTTTAATAGTGGGAATACCCTTGATGTTCTTCTATAATAGTGGGAATACCCTTGACGTAATTCTTTAATAGTGGGAATACCCTTGACGTAATTCTTTAATAGTGGGAATACCCTTGACGTAATTCTTTAATAGTGGGAATACCCTGGACGTAATTCTTTAATAGTGGGAATACCCTTGACGTAATTCTTTAATAGTGGGAATACCCTTGACGTAATTCTTTAATAGTGGGAATACCCTTGGTGTGATTACCTTTACTAGTGGGAATACCCTTGATGTTCTTCTTTAATAGTGGGAATACCCTTGATGTTCTTCTATAATAGTGGGAATACCCTTGACGTAATTCTTTAATAGTGGGAATACCCTTGACGTAATTCTTTAATAGTGGGAATACCCTTGACGTAATTCTTTAATAGTGGGAATACCCTGGACGTAATTCTTTAATAGTGGGAATACCCTTGACGTAATTCTTTAATAGTGGGAATACCCTTGACGTAATTCTTTAATAGTGGGAATACCCTTGGTGTGATTACCTTTACTAGTGGGAATATCCTTTATTCTTAAATAGTGGGAATACTCTTGGTGTGATTACCTTTACTAGTGGGAATATCCTTTATTCTTAAATAGTGGGAATACCCTTGGTGTGATTACCTTTACTAGTGGGAATACCCTTGATGTTCTTCTTTAATAGTGGGAATACCCTTGAGGTAATTCTTTAATAGTGGGAATACCCTTGATGTAATTCTTTAATAGTGGGAACACCCTTGATGTTCTTCTTTAATAGTGGGAATACATATGACGTAATTCTTTAATAGTGGGAATACCCTTGATGTAATTCTTTACTAGTGGGAATACCCTTGATGTAATTCTTTAATAGTGGGAATACCCTTGACGTAATTCTTCAATAGTGGGAATACTCTTGACGTAATTCTTTAATAGTGGGAATACCCTTGATGTAACAGTAATTCTTTAATAGTGGGAACAACCTTGATGGTCTTCTTTAATAGTGGGAATACCCTTGATGTAATTCTTTAATAGTGAGAATACCGTTGATGTGATAATCGTTAATAGTGGGAATACCCTTGATGTGATAATCGTTAATAGTGGTAATACCCTTTGACGTGAATAGCTTCAATAGTGGATATATCCTTGATGTAGTTCTCTAATAGTAGGAATATCCTTGATGTGATTACCTTCAATAGTGGATATATCCTTGATGTAGTTCTCTAATAATAGGAATATCCTTGATGTGATTATCTTCAATAGTGGATATATCCTTGCTGGGATTGTTTGAAAGTGGGAATACCCTTGACATGATTCTCTTTAATACCCTTGATGTGATTATTTTTAATAGAAGGAATATCCTTAAAAGTTGGAATGCCCTTGATCTTTAACAGTGGGAATACCCTTGATGTGATTCTTTCATAGTTAGAATACCTTTGATTTGATTATCCTTAATAGTGGGAATACCCCATGACGTGATTATCTTAAATAGTTGGAATACCTTTGATTTGATTATCCTTAAAAGTGGGAATACCCCATGACGTGATTATCCTCAATAGTGGGAATACCCCATGACGTGATTATCCATAATAGTGGGAATACCCTTGATGCCTGTTACCTGCACTGCACAGCCAGTGGCCATGGCATCTTCTATGACGTGTTGTAGAGGCGGGTTAAAGGTGGCCATGCAGTCATCAGGACGCAAAGACGAACCCGAGTACACGTACTTAGCTTGTCCAGTGTACGTTATCGTCCATGGAACCTCGGCGCTCTCACCGCACTCAAAGTCAACTGAAATGTTATGGGGCACACATTATGTATCGAATCTGGAACTGGATAATCAAAGAGAAATGATGATCTACAAATCTCAATTATTTAAATTACTTTTTAGTTCTGCATATTAATCAAACCTTATATCTGGAACTCAATACTCAAAGAGAAATAACGATCTGCAAATCTCAATTATTTAAATTACTTTTTAGTTCTGCATATTAATCAAACCTTATATCACGTTTTTAATTGATCTTTAAAAATTTTCCAATTTTGTGTATATTCCCAAAAGTTATGAAAATGACAATAAAAAGAATTATAAATGTAACAAGTGATGGAGGGCATAAAATAACTACAGTATTTTTAAAGCTTTTAATAGAGACGGGCAAATAATTCTTATAAATTTGAGAAAACTAGAACCATAATTTCATGAATTGAATTAATAATTTTGAATAAATATAACAAAAACTTTGTAAGTACTGTTTTTATCACGTCACTGGTATTGGCAGAGCTTCGCCTTGATATCATATGTGAATTACCCTCAACCTTTTTATAGATTACCTCCATCCTATCACATGTCTTTAATAACAGAGGAACCCTCATGAAAAGAAAGTCTTAATATTTTCTATTCGGTTTTTTGTAATTGTGATAATAGTTTGCGAAGTGTGATAAATAGTTTGAAGATGAGTATTGTTTCTTGATGAATTATGACAAGTTTCGGGTTATTGGCTCACTTTATGTTTTTGGATGAGGGTAATTTAAGTTACCCTCATCCTCTTGCTACCTTTCAATAATTCAGTCCAGACATTATTATGAATACTTATTCTAATATACATCTTTCTAAAATCAGCAAGAACAAAATATCCTCATCTATAAATTTAGCGAATATTTGGCCCATGCAATCTGTATTTTCAAGAACAATAACTGTGTGTTATTACAATATACTGAAAAAGGCTACTGTAATTTTAAAGTTCAATTTAATGGTCCTAGTGTGATGTGAGAGAAAGGTTTATTACTGACCTTGTTCCTCTATGCCATCTTCACCACCGTAATCTGGTGATCCGTAGTCTGGTAACCCGTAGTCTGGTGACCCATAGCTCTCTGAGTCTCTGTCATTACTTTCTGGTGTCTCATCTGGAACTGTTTCATCTGGGGAACCATAAGCATCAGGGACTGTCTCATCTGGGGTTGTTTCATCTGGGGAACCATAAGCATCAGGGGCTGTCTCATCAGGGACTGTCTCATCAGGGACTGTCTCATCTGGGGAACCATAAGCATCAGGGGCTGTCTCATCCGGAACTGTTTCATCTGGGGAACCATAAGCATCAGGGACTGTCTCATCAGGGACTGTCTCATCAGGGAGTGTTTCATCTGGGGAACCATAAGCATCAGGGACTGTCTCATCAGGAACTGTTTCATCTGGGGAACCATAAGCATCAGGGGCTGTCTCATCCGGAACTGTTTCATCTGGGGAACCATAAGCATCAGGGACTGTCTCATCAGGGACTGTCTCATCTTGGACTGTTTCATCTGGGGAACCATAAGCATCAGGGGCTGTCTCATCGGGAACTGTTTCATCTGGGGAACCATAAGCATCAGGGACTGTCTCATCAGGAACAGTTTCATCTGGGGAACCATAAGCATCAGGGACTGTCTCATCAGGGACTGTCTCATCAGGAACTGTTTCATCTGGGGAACCATAAGCATCAGGGACTGTCTCATCAGGAACAGTTTCATCTGGGGAACCATAAGCATCAGGGACTGTCTCATCAGGAACAGTTTCATCTGGGGAACCATAAGCATCAGGGACTGTCTCATCAGGGACTGTCTCATCAGGAACTGTTTCATCTGGGGAACCATAAGCATCAGGGGCTGTCTCATCTGGGACTGTTTCATCTGGGGAACCATAAGCATCAGGGACTGTCTCATCGGGAACTGTTTCATCTGGGGAACCATAAGCATCAGGGACTGTCTCATCAGGAACTGTCTCATCTGGGGAACCATAAGCATCAGGGGTCGGGTCATTTTCCCCTTGGACAAGCTTAAAATATGCAACATACAAATCAAAGATGATTTTTCGGATTTAAAGTTTTATACATCATATTCATAATAACCAAGGATATGCTAGGGTGGGTAGAAAATAGAAAAAAAACTTCATTTAGAGAGTTTTTAAATGAAATCCATGCTTTATATTTCTTCATCGAGGTGATCACATTGATGTTATCAATAATATAATCACCAAATCCGGGTAACTCAGGTTCTTCTTGAATCATGATTTCTGTAAAGGTTCTTAAAAAGTGATTTTTTCCTTTGTTCCACTTATTATCATCATTATCACATGAACTCATTATTTGATATTAGTAAAATATTAAAATCATATTACATACCAAGAAGAAGACCAGAAGTTCCAATATGAGAACACCCCAGGTCATATTCGTTAACATAGCTCAGAAACTCCAAAACCTGAATCTGTGAACACGGCCACACGGTTCCTGGGCGCTTCTGAAGATACATACAGTGTAATTGATACCAGATCCATGATCAAATTTGTTTGTCATTAATGTTTTTTAATCAAGAATTATATAAGGTCATCAATACTATAACTGTAAGATAATAAATCATGTGTTTATTTAATTATCGGATTAGTTAATCCGACCACACACCTTATAATCTGCAGATAATCGCTGAATGTCTTGTGAATGTTGGGTCAGCACTGTTTTTTTTTCTGTCTGGTCCGCGTGTGTACATTTCACCAGTTTGACCATTCTGAGCACAGATTGGGGTCAGTAGAACTTTAGCGTCGCTCAGTCATCAGGTCAGTTTCATTTTGGAAGACAAATATTTGAAGAATGTGACACTTTGATTTTGAAAAAAAACTAACTTCTGATGTGTTGTCGATGTGGTTAGTTAATCTGCATTACAAAGGTTTTCTCAGCATAAACCAATTCCTACCTCTGCAGTCATTGCCCTGTTTTTTTATCTTATTCAAAGTTTGGAAATTCCAGAGTCATAAATACTTGCCTTACTCACAAAAATATCAACTCTGAATTGATCAACATTAGTTCATAAACTGTAACCAGGTGTCTGGCACATATACCGACCAATCAGTACAACTGCCAATACAAAACAAATCTATTTATTTTCTTTCACCACTGAGTTGACAGCCAGATTTTTCTGAATACTAATGACTTGCGCTGGATTCTGTGCAAACGTTTATAGCTTTGGTGGCAGGGACTGATATGATAGAGAAGTCCTGCTATGGAGGGTAGTGTTTAGTTCAAATGTCACCAAATTTAAACATCCTGAACTTTGATCACAGTGTTGTAATTTGAACATGATAACTGAGTTGTAAGAGGTTTTCTCAGCATAAACCAAATGATAGTATAGCAATGTAAATAATTGTGTTTAGTAACATGAGCCACATATACGTTCCAATTTGTACATGTAATGAAAAAAACCCAAATAGGAAAAAAGTTCAGGTGTAATATTGAAAAGAGCAAAGAAGCTGTCATCAAACAAGGCATCACACAAGAAGATTCGCCATTTGTCATCCAAAAACGCCGACTTAGCTGTCGTGCAAAAAGGGCAATTCAAACGATGTATGAGCCAAACACAAAGTGTACGCCATTTGCCACTCAGAAACGTTGACCTAGCCGTCAGACTAAAAGGACAAACAAGGTATCAAACAAAAAAGGTACCCTATTCGCCACTCAAAAACACCAACCTCGCTCTCATCCAAGAACAATTGTCTAGTTTCCACGAGGACTGATAGTTAGGCCAAGTGAAGTAAGTCATGTTTCTCATCCCGTCACTTTATTTTCAGGTGCACTTAGTAAACAATTCTTAGTTGGTATAAAGTTTCAGGTGAACTAAGAGTAAACAATTCTTAGCTCTTCCTCAAATAAAGGCATGGCTATGACCCCTAACAATGTATAATTATCACAAAATATATGTTACAACTTTATCATTAATTTTACATTAAATATATTTAAAAGTATAATTTCGGGAATTATTATACAGCAGTTTCTATTGCACCTATATTTTTCTATTGTACCCAATATTTTTCTCTTGTACCTTCATTTTTGGCTGTCACATAACAGTTATATATTTTGTAAATCATGTTACTGTTAGCAATAGTTGCTGTTAGCAATAGTTGCTGTTAGCAATAGTTACTGTTAGCAATAGTTAATGTTAGCAATAGTTACTGTTAGCAATAGTTGCTGTTAGCAATAGTTACTGTTAGCAATAGTTACTGTTAGCAATAGTTACTGTTTGCAATAGTTACTGTTAGCAATAGTTACTGTTAACAATAGTTACTGTTAGCAATAGATGCTGCCATATTAATCCACTATTACATTACCAAATATTTGAAATAAAATTATAAAAATCCATCTTTTCTTTGGCTATTACTTCACATGGTTTGCTAAAAAATAAATAGTCATATTGGAAGAGCCCAAGATTTAGATGGATCCATGCCATTTTGAGACATACAATTTTGAGACATACAATTTTGAGACATGCAATTGTAAGACATGCTATTTAAATTCACCCTACCAAAAGCTATTTACAGTGCACTAAGATGATATTGATTTAAACATTACTACTTTAATTTACAGTATTAAAATATATTTAATACTGTAAATGTACCACTTCCCATAATGTAGATATTTTGTATATTTTGTTATCTGCCACCAGGGGGCACTGATCGAAAAGACTTCAAAATATCCTACTGGCCTCATCATGCATGAGTTTTAAAGACATGGTTTTAGGTTATTAACAATCTATACATCTTTGCACTTCATGTTTCTAGATTTCATGTTAACATTATTTGTGTATTTTTTTTCAAAGCAGAGTCTGGTATACAACACTATGCAATTCAAAGTTTTCCTTATTAGGTTTTTCCTTGTAAGTTAAGCAATTTGCTTAAATATAGATACCAGACACACATGCTCAGGCCTCGACATACACACTGGCCTGGTCGCCCTGGGCCACCAGATCCTCTGTTTGGGCTAGTGAATGCTCTGTTGTAGTGGCCCAGTTGGGCAGCTATATTTTCGGTCTTTCAGTGGCCCAAACTATCTTGATTTTATTCTAATCCTTGATAGATATTTGTTTCATATCACGATCAGTGGACTTCTAAATTTTGATTGGGACAAGTAATCCCCACTCTAACACTAGTCACTATACAGTACTATATACAATGCTCTTTATTGTATCATGCATCCTATTATCTTTAGAAACTTCGGGCCACCACTTGCTCTGTTGGCTCCACTGGGCAACCAATTTTTCTCTTTATGTCAAGAGCTGATGCTACTGGACAGACAGATAACTGGATAGGATGTGACCCATTTTAAATTCCCCCTGGATATGATGTGACCCATTTTAAAGTCCCCCTGGATAGGATGTGACCCATTTTAAAGTCCCCCATCCTCAAACTGGACGTGGGACAAACATTAAGGGACAAATGTTGCTTAATTGAACCAGGCAACACAGGTTCCATAGAAAATAGCTTTATTTTGTTCCAGATACATGTATCAATAAATAAGACAGCAAATCAATGATTTTATTCTTGTGTACATTACCAAATCACTGTGTCCTCTAATCTGTTAAATACTTGTAAACACAAATAACACAATTTCTTTATTCTTAATACCTACATAATCTGAGTAAACTTAACCAGTAAATACATATTCCACAACTTTAACAATTAAGGCACAGCTCAGATTCTTGACCTCAAAATCAATCGAAAATCAAATGAAGTTTCAATATATATAAATATGTATATCAATTGCATGAAGGAGAGAACTGAGCATCACTTTTGACTTCTGTATGGTATTTTCCTCTTACGGGCATATTGATATCAATCAAAATGCTTCAATATCTGACGTAAAACTGTAAAAATATTCATAAAAGCATTATAATCTTCAATCAAATTAATTACTGACTTCTTTATCCACTTATGACTTCTTTGTTTTGATTGGAAAAGAAAATGTTAAAACAAAAGCTTGCATTTCAAGCTTATACTCAAATTAGATTTCTATTAAAGCAGCATTTTTACAGCCAAAAATAACTCAACTGTTGCTTTTTACAAAGAAAAAAACCCCAGTAAAATGAAGCAGTATTTGTTATTTGTAATGACAATAACTCTGAGAATGACTTGTTTTGATCATAATTATTGCTGTGTGGGATTTGATTGGTTTAAATCTGCTTTTTATAAATATTCATAAATTGCTTGAAGATGCTTCTTATGAATATTCATGATTCATTTGAGTATGTTTGTTATGTCATTTAATGATTGGCTTGAATTTGCTGATTATGAATATTCATTATTATTTTAACTTATGAATATTCATAATCAGCTTGAATATAATTTTCCTCCTCTTATTTATTCCATTTATAAATAATCTTTCTGCTCTTGTGACCATCAGATTTCTATGCTATAACAATCAAAATTTATAACAGCTTTTAATTCATTAGGTTTTATAACATGTTTAATTTGTGATAATATATAAGGGAATGAAAAGCTAAGGAAAGTAACATTTTGAGAATGTTAATATTTCACGTTTCCTTTGCAAAGAGTGGAATGTTATTTATGTAGTGAATTACTTTTTACATCATTCAAGATTACCAGTATAATAAACAGTTTGAGCCAATACATCTATTTGGTCACCCACAAAGCTGACCCAGTATGGTTTACTCCCATTTTACGCCAAATGGCGCAGTGCCACAGCACCACATATATGTCATGTGAAGGGTAAAGAAAACATAAACATCAAATAATTCTACATGGTCACAAAATCTCCTCAGAGGAGACCATTTGTCCCTTAAGATATTTACCCCACCCTGACTTGACCATCCTGTACTTTGCACCAGTGTTCTGTGTGGCACCATGGCACCACGCTCTGTAGCGCAAAATGGGAGTTAGACATATGGCTTTGCTTGACCATTGTGTGATTTAATCTATTGCGAGACTCTATTTGTTCATGTGTAAGTGGCCTGGTATGGTTAGCGATGACCCTTGTAACCTTGTTTGGCCACATTCAAGCATGGTGAAATACAAGTTTGGTTTGAACTGAATAGATAGGTGAGCTTTGACTCTACCACAATTAGACATATCTGTGTGTTATAACATGTTGCTTTAATCTCAAATTGGATGTCATATCAGGCCAAATCTTACCCTTTATATCAGTCACCATCAAAATCAACTACCGTATTTACTCGTGTATAAGTCGACTCGTGTATAAGACGACCCCCCAAAATTGAGGTTATTTTTCTTGAAAAAAAACAATTTCCGAATATAAGTCGAGTTGGTTTTTCTTGAGATATCGGCTCTGCTACCATTCAAGCTTCAGCTGAAACTTGGCGGTCATTTTAAAAGTGAAACTTAAATATGCTTACGATATAAGATCTTAGCAGTCTTATACACGAGTAAATACGGTAAAATGTAAATACGATGTTCGTATTTTCGAAATAACGGATATCAGACGTAGCGGGTCGATTTTAATTGCGTTTTAAATGATAAATAAAGGTATTTACCCAATATTATTTCGAAACACTTTGTTTTGACTTTGTTCTCACTGATTCCAATTATCAAGGACGTCACGTACATCGTGTTACGTTTTCGATGTGCGGAACACGGTAAATTTGATGTGCGGCAACACGAAGAGAAGCCAGAGATCCATCGTTGCGCAATATATTAAATTTTTCAATGCGAGTTGATACACTCCATTTGTTTTCGCGTCAAAAATAAGAGCTTGTCCCCGTCACTCCCGCTTTTTAAAATGACGACCTCGTATTGCGTAATGCATTTAAATGGATGAATGGTTTTGTTCTGTTCTTGACCTGCAAGGCATATTTTGTGTTAATGTTAATTTATCATTTAAAACGCAATTAAAATCGATCCACGTGTGAAGGCATTTGTCAAGAAGGGAAGACACGACTCAAAGCAACACGTGGTCGCAATTTTGAAAGGCGGAAGTGACGGGAAGAGGCTCTTGTTTTTAGCGCGAAAACGATTGTTAATATTACGCAATATTGAATGGTTTTGTTCTGTTCTCGACCTGCAAAACGTAATTTGTGATAATATTATGTATATACCTTTATTTATCATTTAGAACGCAATTAAAATCGATCCACGTGTGAAAGCATTTCTGTCAACAGGGAAGACACGACTCAAAGCAGTGGAAACAAAGACGAAATGCAAAACTGTGAACGCTGATAACACGCTGATAACACGCTTTGTTTTGATGCTAAGATCGATATAAACAATAATAATTAAAAGCGATATAATGAATATCATTGGCTTTATAATACACAAAGAAATATTCTCCCACGTGTTGGTTTTGACGCTAAGATTAAGGACGTCACGTTCATCGTATTACGTTCTACATCGTGGAGAAATTCTTGCGAAAAATAATTTGTGATAATATTGGGTAAATACCTTTATATATCATTTAAAACATATTATTTAAAAATGCTTTGTTTTGACTTTGTTTTTACTGATTTCAATTATCAGCGTTCACAGTTTTGCATCTCGTCATTGTTTCCACTGCATTGAGTCGTGTCTTCCCTTGTTGACAGAAATGCTTTCACACGTGGATCGATTTTAATTGCGTTTTAAATCGATTGATGGTTTTGTTCTGTTCTCGAACAATTTGTGATAATATTGGGTAAATACCTTTATTTATCATTTAAAACGCAATCAAAAAGGGAAGACACGACTCAAAGCAGTGGAGACAATGACGAAACGCAAAACTGAACGCTGATAATTGGAATCAGTGAGAACAAAGTCAAAACAAAGCGTTTTGAAATAATAGACCAATAATATTGGGTAAATACCTTTATTTATCATTTAAAACGCAATTAAAATCAATCTGCTACGTCTGATATTCGTTATTTCGAAAATATGAACATCGTATTTACGTTTTACCGTATTTACGTTTTACCGTAAATACTCGAGTATAAGACTGCTCTCGTGTATAAGACGACCCCCTAAACATTAACTAAGAGTTTTTGGAAAAAAACCTCGACTTATATACGAGTAAATACGGTACTCACAAAGCAACAAAATGAGTAGAAAGTTTCGATTTTTAGCAGGATGTTTGGCTACTTGTACTCTTACTGACCCCAAGATGTTGTTGCAGCGATAAACAATTTTCATAAAATGTAGGAAATTGGTGATCGAATGATTGCTCTAATGGGACAATTCCAGCGAGAATGATATCCCCTTTTATTCTGCAGAAATCTTCTTAGTAGACATTTACTTCATAGACATTTACTTAGGGTACATTTGCATCATAGACATTTACTTTGAAAACATTTATTTTGGTAGATGTTTACTCAGTAGACATTTACTCTGTAGACATTTACTCAGTAGACATTTACTCAGTAGACATTTACTCAGTAGACATTTACTCAGTAGACATTTACTCAGTAGACATTTACTCAGTAGACATTTACTCAGTAGACGTTTACTCAGTAGACGTTTACTCAGTAGACGTTTACTCAGTAGACGTTTACTCAGTAGACGTTTACCCAGTAGACATTTACCCAGTAGACATTTACCCAGTAGACATTTACTCAGTAGACATTTACTCAGTAGACGTTTACTCAGTAGACGTTTACTCAGTAGACATTTACTCTGTAGACATTTACTCAGTAGACGTTTACTCAGTAGACGTTTACTCAGTAGACGTTTACTCAGTAGACATTTACACAGTAGACATTTACTCAGTAGACATTTACTCAGTAGACATTTACTCAGTAGACGTTTACTCAGCAGACATTTACTCAGTAGACATTTACTCAGTAGACATTTACTCTGTAGACATTTACTCAGTAGACATTTACTCAGTAGACGTTTACTCTGTAGACATTTACTCAGTAGACATTTACTCAGTAGACGTTTACTCAGCAGACATTTACTCAGTAGACATTTACTCAGTAGATATATACTCAGTAGACATTTACTCAGTAGACATTTACTCAGTAGATATATACTTATTTAAGAAATTTACTTATTTCCCATTTACCTTTATTTCCACATTGTACATTCACTTGGTAGACATTAACTTCATTCAGGATGTTGCAGTTATGATTGTACATATTGATATGAAACTATGTGAGTATGAAAACGATGTGGTTTTGAAAGTCTGTGTGGGTGTGAAAATTAATGGTGTTTGAAAAGAAAGTGATTTTTGGTGGAATAACTTCTTAACTGAAAGACTCTGAACATAAATCAAGTTTGTAAATACAAATATGAAATAAAAAATGCTATATTTCATAAACTGACCAGATTTACGTCAAAATAACAAATATAAACATATATATTCTTATCAGAAAAGGGAATTGCACCATGTGAAGTCAAACTGAGGCAATGATTTTTTGTTGGTTTTCAGTAATATATTAATTTCCATTTGATGCCAAACAACAGCGTGTTGCCAGGACAACAAACATCAGAACAATGTTTAGTTGAATATTTGATTTTGAGTTAGTTCAAGCAAACAAAAATAAAATATATGTCTTCCTTCAAGATCAAATTTCCATTTTGATGTGACCACAAATATTTGAATTCTTTATTACCTTGCGAAAACAACAATAATAGTGTCCTCTGGTGGCAAGAGTTTGCATTTACTTCTCTTATTTCACATGAGAATAAAAACTGTCTCCAACCAATTTCTTCACTCTTGCCACAACTAACAAGAAAACATATTTATTTAACATGAAAAACTGCAGAATTTATAATCATTTAAAATGCATCAAATATCAGATTTTTTTCTCCTATTTTTTCCCAATCCCCAATTTCCCAATATTTCAAGTAAAACATCAGCAGCGTAGTTTGGAGGATGTGGGTGTAATATTATGTGTGGCAAAAAGTCGCCTGACAAAAAAGACCTGGAGTGCAGTGGTGGCTATGATGACAATGTTCATGAGGATGGACCAGTTCTGTATGTAAGCTTCATTGCTGGTGATGATGTACCAGTCCGTGATGGCGTGTTGCCGACTTAACGCCTGTGCCCGCCTCATCTGGTTCACACGCAAATCCACATTCTTCAGCGACTCCTGCAAAACATCAGGATACAAAACTGTGATATATGCTTATGAAACAAGAATATGATGATGATGATGATGATGATGATGATGATGATGATGATGATGATGATGATGATGATGATATAATCTGTCACTCATATGTTGTTTCCTGTGACATAATATGTCACTTACTGTACCATATTATGACAGTTACTGTACTGTATTATGTAACCTATTTTTACATTATTTGTCACTAACTGTAACTTTATTTATCAGTCAATATAACAAAACCTGTCTCTTACTGTGACATTATCTACTGAGATGTCAAACTGTTGCAGATCCTTGGTAAAACGATGCCATTCTTCTATCACATATGTCACCAAGTAGAAATAAACCAACTTGGATGAGAATCGACTGAATGTATTATCAATGCAGACTGCATATATTCCTGAAAAAAAGAGAAGAAAAATATTTAAAATCTCAGATTTGATTTAATTTGTGGGAATGAACTCCATGACGTAAGTCCTGATCAGTCAGAGAAAAGAAAAATGTTTCAGCTAAGATTTACACCAGTACACAAAATACATATCTGCCAGCATGTCTGACATTCTTTGTCAACTTGCTTGTCAGTGCTGCCCCCTTGTTTCTTACCCTCTTTGTCAACTTGCTTGTCAGTGCTGCCCCCTTGTGTCTTACCCTCTTTGTCAACTTGCTTGTCAGTGATGTCCTCTTGTGTCTTACCTTTGTCAACTTGCTTGTCAGTGCTGCCCCCTTGTGTCTCACCCTCTTTGTCAACTTGCTTGTCAGTGCTGCCCCCTTGTGTCTTACCTTCTTTGTCAACTTGCTTGTCAGTGCTGCCCCCTTGTGTCTTACCCTCTTTGTCAACTTGCTTGTCAGTGATGTCCTCTTGTTTCTTACCCTCTTTGTCAACTTGCTTGTCAGTGATGTCCTCTTGTGTCTTACCTTTGTCAACTTGCTTGTCAGTGCTGCCCCTTTGTGTCTAATCTTCTTTGTCAACTTGCTTGTTAGTGCTGCCCCCTTGTGTCTGACCTTCTTTGTAAACTTGCTTGTCAGTGCTGCCCCCTTGTGTCTTACCTTCTTTGTCAACTTGCTTGTCAGTGCTGCCCTCTCGTGTCCATTGATGGCTGTCTATGATTTCTCCCATTGGTCCCCGGATCATAATGTCTATATTCCTGTCTGCTCCACGCAACACCTGAAAATATAATCAAAATGTTATTTCAAAGAATGCATTTATATTATTATATATCTATTATAACTGCATGCAAGAGAAAGGAGCACATCTAAAAAGAGATAGAAATAAATTTTGTTGCAATATTTGTTTGTAAGTCTGCAATTAAATATCATTTTTAATAGTAATTCAGTCATTTCATGACAAGACCTACGTATAGCAGATATAGTGTTGCCTCACTTTATTGTCATGTCACAGTTTCTTGAAATGTCAACCCATCTATTCACAAATTTGCAAGGACAATGGGTTAACCCTTCAGACACAGGCCTCAGCTCATTTCAGAATTTGTAACATGAATCTCAGCATGGCCAGGAATCAAACTCGCAACACTTAAATCATTACAGAGAAACTGATGGTAATAAGCTTGCAAACCATCACCAGCTTATGAGCACCAGTTCCTCTTTGGTGATCCGAAGGTTGTGGGTTCGATCCCCAGCCATGCCGAGATTGAATTCATGATACAATTTCACATATGAGCTGAGGTGCATGCCTTACAGGTTAACCTGTTGTCCTTGTAAATCTGTGACCGGGTGGGACAATTCAGTGAGGCAGCACTATATCTGCAACAAGTAGGTCTCATCATGAACTGACTGAAATAATATCAAAAGTGATGTAAAACTCCAAACAAACAAACAAACAATATCCTGTTTAGTTGAGCTATATCCAATATCTATAAAGAATGGGGGACAACCCAAACTGAATAATAGTTGCAGCCAAACATCAATTTGGTCATGCATCAATGTGACTAAATAAGGTCATACAAGGCCATTGCGTGACCATATTGTTCTCTAAACAAGGCACGAATGATAAAATAGTGCCACGCAGCAGCTATATTATCCAGATGATGCGTAACCGAATAGATGTTTGACCCTGACTGATCAATGAATGATTTAGCCATCATCAATTGCTAATTTCAACAAATTGTCAATTTAATCTATTTAATCTCCAATCAACTGCCATATCAAATGATGATATTATTCATTTAATCATTGAATATCAGTGATACAACCATCTGTGTAAATAACATACCGGTTACAGGCTCGATGCTAGTACCTGCTTTAAACAGTCTGAGGCAAACGTCTATCAGATCACGCACATTTGTTTACACAGGAATCAATCTGGTCATCCTGGTTGACTTTATGGGGTCAGACATGTGCATGAATCAATAGACATTTGGCTCAATAGATATTTGGCTCAATAGATTTTTGACTCAATAGATGTTTGACTCAATAGATTTTTGACTCAATAGATGTTTGGCTCAAACCCTTTAACTCCCCATGGCAGCAAGCCAGGGACATTTCTATATTATATAAATATATAATGTGTATGGTGGGAATACAAATTTTTGTGACATTATAATGGTAGGCCAACCTAATGATTAATTTACCCTGGGAAAACGATATGCAGACAATAATGTTGTTCTCTAAAATCCTCAAATTTTAATCATTGTGCTGTCACCTTGTGTTAGAATTGTGAACTTAGGTTGGTTGACTATTGATATGGGTCAATGTGAGGATAAGTTTGAAAATGCTGCTTTAGGGTCAGAAAATGTGCACTTATTATTTATCTGGATTCAGCATTATGACTGAGAAGCTTCAGTAATAAAACCTTGATAATCAAGAATGGTCAACAAATATGCCCAGCCTGATGAGCAAAATAATGGTTATATCAATGTTAATAAACACATGAGTTTATTGCCGAGCCACAGTCTTCATCACAGATAACTGGAACATATGGTTGATTAAATTGGAAAGGTTGAAAGTGGCTGGATTTGGCCATGTATGAGAGAGGCATTGTTTTCTGTGATACTATGGCCAGTGAGGCCTGCAGTTCATATGATCATATACCTGGGTGTATTGATGAATGAATGGATTTCTGAATTCAGAGTTCTGCTGAAGAGACGTGGAGTATATATGTAGAGAGTATGAAGGGGGTCTTGGTGAGGAAATAAGTCATGGCCCCTGTAGGGCAGAAAAGTCAGACATAAAGGTGTTGCATTAATACAATGAGTACATTTGTGTGAGATAGCGCAACATGAAACATATTGGTAATGGAATATGAAGCTGTCATAACTGGGAAATATACAACTGTCATCACTGACAGGCCATGGGATATACAGCTGTCATAATCGAGTAATATACAACTGTCATTACTGACAGGCCATGGGATATACAGCTGCCATAATCGACTAATACACAACTGTCATTACTGACAGGCCATGGGATATACAGCTGTCATAATCGACTAATATACAACTGTCATTACTGACAGGCCATGGGATATACAGCTGCCATAATCGACTAATACACAACTGTCATTACTGACAGGCCATGGGATATACAGTTGTCATATCTGACCAATATACAGCTGTCATAAATGACAATGATACAGCTGTCATAACTGGCAGGCAATGGGAAACAGCTGCCACACACAACAGGTTATTGGCTATACAGCTGTCACACCCAACAGGTCATGGGATATACAGCTGTCACATGTAACAGGTCATTTGATATACAGCTGTCGCATGTAACAGGTCATTGGCTATACAGCTGTCACACCAACAGGTCATGGGATATACAGCTGTCACACCTAGCAGGTCATGGGATATACAGCTGTTGCATGTAACAGGTCATTTGATATACAGCTGTCGCATGTAACAGGTCATTGGCTATACAGCTGTCACACCTAACAGGTCATGGGATATACAGCTGTCACACCTAGCAGGTCATGGGATATACAGCTCTCACACCTAGCAGGTCATTAGGTATACAGCTGTCACACGAATATGTCATTAGGTATACAGCTGTCACACGAATAGGTCATTAGGTATACAGCTGTCACACCCAACAGGTCATGAGGTATACAGCTGTCACACCTAGCAGGTCATGGGATAAACAGCTGTCACACCTAGCAGGTCATGGGATATACAGCTGTCACACCTCGCAGGTCATGAGGTATACAGCTGTCACACCTAGCAGGTCATGGAATATACAGCTGTCACACCTAGCAGGTCATGGGATATACAGCTGTCACACCTAGCAGGTCATGGGATATACAGCTGTCACACCTAGCAGGTCATGGGATATACAGCTGTCACACCTAGCAGGTCATGGGATATACAGCTGTCACACCTAGCAGGTCATGGGATATACAGCTGTCACACCTAGCAGGTCATGGAATATACAGCTGTCACACCTAGCAGGTCATGGGATATACAGCTGTCACACCTAGCAGGTCATGGGATATACAGCTGTCACACCTAGCAGGTCATGGGATATACAGCTGTCACACCTAGCAGGTCATAAGGTACACAGCTGTCACACCTAGCAGGTCATTAGGTATACAGCTGTCACACCTAGCAGGTCATGGAATAAATATGATATACAGCTGGTATGACTGATTCCTTTTAAGGTCATCATTATTATCTCCTAAATCCATCTTTTTAAACTAATTCAACTTCCCATTCACAGAAAAAAAATACTTTAATCGGTTTTGTTTATTTTACTGGGTTGTTTAAAGAGTGAGACTTTGCTCTGAAGAAATCAAGATTAATCTCATCATCAGCTTTTATAAACCCTTGAGGGGCCTTTGCCAATGATTAAATATTTACTGTTGAATGCACACAATAGAAGAAATGCTTCTGGGACTCTTCGTATATATACACTAAAACAGTTTGATTAGCGTTGGCTTTCCCTTCATAAAATATGTCTTTAAAAAGTGAAGTTAGGACTAAAAAATGCATATTAATATTTGGGGGAAAAATTCCCAATAATTTCTTTTAAAAAAATACTGCATACAAAAACTGGGCCACATATTTGGACCAGTCTTTAATGTGGCCCAGTATGTGTACATTGTACACTGAAAAATCTCACGTGTATTGGAGCTCATGCGCTCATAACATACTGGGCAAAATTGTTCATGGAGGTCAGCCAACCCATGCAAAATATTTAATTTTTAATCTTGCCAACCTAATATTAACAAAATAAATGATATAAATATAAAATGTTATAAAAAATACAAATGACGTACAGGTCAGGATTTGATAATTCAAAAGTAGATTGGTATGGGAAAAGCGTGAAATGTCAATGAGCATTAGAGATACTACCATATGGTGAATTGTTCATGCCTTATGCACACATATACATACGATAACATTACCTCGAATGAGATGTGTAGTTGTGCAGCTTGCTTGATCCTCTGGAAGAAACACTCCTCTCGGCCCGGGGAGACCTCCACCTTAAACTCATGCTGCACCCCGGGCAAACCATCAAAATCAAAATCCTCGTTGCTTTCTCCAAGAATGGACTCCGGGTTAACAGACCTGACGATGGTAGACAGTGAAAGCAGGATCCATGAAATACACACACTGGCATCCATGTTGAAAGGAGCAACAACACAGCTGGCCGCCGCTGTGACACGTTGAACATTAAGCCGCTACCTGCCACCCCTACTACGCGGGATGCTTCTAGTGGACTCGCCCGCACGCGACTCCCAGACGGCGTATCGCGTTTCTCTTGGACGGTTATAAGTTTGACAGCAGGGGTGGCAGGTTGTTACATTGATGTCGAATTCATAACGTGAACTAATTTCGTGGGAAATAGACATGCCCTGAGGCAAACAAGGAGTATTTTGTGATTATAAAATGATTATTCCCTAAGGCATTACTTTTTATACCGCAGTTATGCAGTATTTGTATGATAATCATTTATATCCGATTCATTCATTCCCATAGTACAGTTGTCAGTGTATACATCACTTGAAAAACTGGTCTATTGTAGTTTTGTGACAGTTTGTTCACTTGCAACAGATGTGCCTTCTCTGAATCCTATTAGGTTCAGAGGCTGTTTTTTATGGTGGGGGAGACCCCATTATATATATATATATATATATATATATATATATATATATATATATATATATATATATATATATATATATATATATATATATATATATATATATATATATATATATATATATATATAAATATATTATATATATATTAGGTTTATTTTATTTTAATATAGGGAATATATACCAGTAAAAACAGCCAAAAATTGATATGCACCCTTATAACAGAACATTTTTCTAATCTTCAACATGAGTCTTATTTGAGTCTTAATTGCAAGATAAGATTTTCCTTATCTCATGATATTCAATGACTGTTTATCCTTCAGGAACCCTTTTCCTGACTCTTGGGTCCTTACAGGATGAGGGCTGGGAGTTAAAACTAAATTCTTCAATTAATGGCCAAATTAACCATTTAGAGTATTAAAGCTGGTTTGGTAAGTTCTGATCTTGTCTCCTAGTGAATATTAGGTCGACATAAAATTACACTTTGTTGATTATATTTGTTTCAACTTTGTATTTATTAACACAAGTTTACAATATATTTTCAACTTAAGTCATTTACACATTTCAACTACTCCCTCAAACATTCACACCAAATATTGCAAAACACAATCGCAAAGATCATTTTGATATTTATCAAAGAGAAATGATAATAATAATTAAATGAATCTGTATTGTAGATACAGTATATTATATATGTGTAGGTTATTTCAAATGACAGAAATTTAACGGTGGTATTTGAGAAACCTATATTTTTCAATTGCATATCAAAACTTTTAATATTATGATGGAAACTCGACCAAAGTGGTGGAGAACAAGGTATTTGGAGACATAAAAAGCTACATTTAACCACAACCCATATATAAATAACATACCATTCACACTCTGCCACCAGAGGACAGCACACATCACATTCAAATATATTTGTGAAATAATGATTATCTACAGAGTCCTGTTCTTTATAGACATCTATTGGGTCATGCATGAACAACACCCATATAAGTCATGCAAGGTCAATTTAGTGCTGGACTCTTCATGACTTCAAAAGGTCATGTATATGCATGACCAAATAGATGCTTGGCTGTTTGATAAAAGGAATCTCTGAACTGTTCATATTTCATTATAGTGCTAAACAAATGTCGTTTTCATCTTATTTTCTTTTACAGGTGCAGGTTTACACTATGAAAGCAACACAATTTTTATACTTTCTGCAATAAATAAATATCTTTATAACAATGCATGTAATATTTAATAGGTTATACTTTTAAAATATTCAATATGTAATTTTATTTCTGTTATTATATATTATTATTATTATTTAGCACAAATATAATGCATTCATTTAATAGAATACAATCAGAAATCTTTAACAAAACAAAACAAAATGCCAGAAGGATCCAGATCTTGCAAAAAAATCTATCTCATATTTATCAGAACAGATTGCTGTATATAATGGACTCTCCCACAATGTTAAGCACCTGATCAAAACACTTTTTTTTTCTCGTTTTTTATTGGCCTTTGCCATTTATAATTAATATTTTTATTACTTATTGAAGCAAACCTGTATCATACATATATTTAATACCTATGCTTACTTTTTTGTGTATAATTTCCCCACCAAAAGAATTTTGGATTTATTTTAGCTTGCTTTTTACACTTGAATCAAGAGTCAGAAATATCTATTTTGGTATGCAATTACAAAAAAAAACAAAAAAAAACAAAAAAAAACAAAACAAAAACAAAAAAACTTTGGTATATTTTTTGTTTGCTTTTCACACTTGACTCATTAATATCTACGCCAGTTTCAGCAGCCATTCCTCTACAGCTGATAAATCAGCGTCGTCTCCTCCGTTCTTCTTTGCACTCGCTTCGCAGAATGTCACCTTGAAAGACTTGAGATCATTAAAACTAAAGTCTCTATCACGTTTCCCTAGGAATATACTGCTGTTTGAGCTTCCGTCAGTACTTTCCAATGCTGCCGACCGTGTGACTCGCACAGTGTTCCTTAAATAAAAGACGATATATTAAGAAATTCTGTAAATTTTCAAAAGCAGTAATTTACAACATAGGTTAAATTGACATTAAATTATACTAGTCCTATCATTCAGCCAAGATAATGTTGTTTATTGAGTATCTATCTTTACTATACAATTTTGTGAACAAACTGGTTTTAACAAAAAAAAAACTATTTAAATATGTTTTGATATGAACATGATATCTAATATGTAGAGAGAACCAAGATTCTGGCCTCTGCCTAAGGTCCTGGCTTCTTAACTAAGGTCCTGGCCTCTGATTAAGGTCCTGGCCTCTGACTAAGGTCTTGGCCTCTTAACTAAGGTCCTGGCCTCTGATTAAGTTCCTGGCCTCTTAACTAAGGTCCTGGCCTCTGACTAAGGTCCTGGCCTCTGATTAAGGTCCTGGCCTTTTACCTAAGGTCCTGGCCTCTTAACTAAGGTCCTGGTCTCTTAACTAAGGTCCTGGCCTCTGATTAAGGTCCTGGCCTCTTGACTAAGGTCCTGGCCTCTTAACTAAGGTCCTGGCCTCTGATTAAGGTCCTGACCTCTGATTAAGGTCCTGACCTCTGACTAAGGTCCTGACCTCTGACTAAGGTCCTGGCCTCTTAACTAAGGTCCTGGCCTCTTAACTAAGGTCCTGGCCTCTTAACTAAGGTCCTGGCCTCTGATTAAGGTCCTGCCCTCTGCCTAAGGTCCTGGCCTCTTAACTATGGTCCTGGCCTCTGACTAAGATCCTGGCCTCTGACTAAGGTCCTGGCCTCTAAACTAAGGTCCTGGCCTCTTAACTAAGGTCCTGGCCTCTAAACTAAGGTCCTGGCCTCTTAACTAAGGTCCTGGCCTCTTAACTAAGGTCCTGGCCTCTGATTAAGGTCCTGGCCTCTGACTAAGGTCCTGGCCTCTAAACTAAGGTCCTGGCCTCTTTAATAAGGTCCTGGCCTCTTTAATAAGGTCCTGGCCTCTTTAATAAGGTCCTGGCCTCTTTAATAAGGTCCTGGCCTCTTTAATAAGGTCCTGGCCTCTGACTAAGGTCCTGGCCTCTAATCTAAGGTCCTGGCCTCTTAACTAAGGTCCTGGCCTCTTAACTAAGGTCCTGGCCTCTGATTAAGGTCCTGGCCTCTGATTAAGGTCCTGACCTCTGACTAAGGTCCTGGCCTCTTAACTAAGGTCCTGGCCTCTGACTAAGGTCCTGGCCTCTGATTAAGGTCCTGGCCTCTGATTAAGGTCCTGGCCTCTTTACTAAGGTCCTGGCCTCTGACTAAGGTCCTGGCCTCTTGACTAAGGTCCTGGCCTCTGATTAAGTTCCTGGCCTCTTAACTAAGGTCCAGGCCTCTGACTAAGGTCCTGGCCTCTGATTAAGGTCCTGGCCTCTTGACTAAGGTCCTGGCCTCTTAACTAAGGTCCTGGTCTCTTAACTAAGGTCCTGGCCTCTGATTAAGGTCCTGGCCTCTTGACTAAGGTCCTGGCCTCTTAACTAAGGTCCTGGCCTCTTAACTAAAGTCCTGGCCTCTGATTAAGGTCCTGACCTCTGATTAAGGTCCTGACCTCTGATTAAGGTCCTGGCCTCTTGACTAAGGTCCTGGCCTCTTACCTAAGGTCCTGGCCTCTTAACTAAAGTCCTGGCCTCTGATTAAGGTCCTGGCCTCTGACTAAGGTCCTGGCCTCTGACTAAGGTCCCGATGTCTGCCTAAGGTCCTGGCCTCTTTACTAAGGTCCTGGCCTCTTTACTAAGGTCCTGGCCTCTGATTAAGGTACTGGCCTCTTTACTAAGGTCCTGGCCTCTTTACTAGGGTCCTGGCCTCTGACTAAGGTCCTGATGTCTGCCTAAGGTCCTGGCCTCTTTACTAAGGTCCTGGCCTCTGATTAAGGTCCTGGCCTCTTTACTAAGGTCCTGGCCTCTGATTAAGGTCCTTGCCTCTAAACTAAGGTCCAGGCCTCTTACTAAGGTCTTGGCCTCTTACTAAGGTCCTGGCCTCTGACTAAGGTCTTGGCCTCTTACTAAGGTCCTGGCCTCTGACTAAGGTCCTGGCCTCTTAACTAAGGTCCTGGCCTCTTAACTAAGGTCCTGGCCTCTGACTAAGGTCCTGGCCTCTGACTAAGGTCCTGGCCTCTGACTAAGGTCCTGGCCTCTTTACTAAGGTCCTGGCCTCTGATTAAGGTCCTGGCCTCTTTACTAAGGTCCTGGCCTCTTACTTAGGTCCTGGCCTCTTTACTAAGGTCCTGACCTCTGACTAAGGTCCTGAACATATTATAAACATATTGCATGGGATATATGTCATATCAATAAGTGATATAAAAGATAGATAAGGGGGACTTATCCATCTTTGGTGATATTTTGTGTGTTATGGTATTTATCTGATTTTGCCAATTTGCTCCTCACAAACTGATGATGTCAAACATGTACAGTGCCGAGATTCGGAGGTCCTGACCCTAATAATGGGCACCTATATCTTGATCTTTTATGAATAAATAATTTTGAAAGGTCAAGAGAGTGACAAAAATTTAGAAATGAAGAGAGATGCACTGATGAAAGCCTTGTGCCACCATTTACGATATCTGGGGACACCAGTACTCATGCTTCTTTAACCCTTGTGCCACCATTTACGATATCTGGGGACACTAGTACTCACGCTTCTTTAACCCTTGTGCCACCATTTACGATATCTGGGGACACCAGTACTCACGCTTCTTTAACCCTTGTGCCTCCATTTACGATATCTGGGGACACCAGTACTCACGCTTCTTTAACCCTTGTGCCTCCATTTATGAAATCTGGGGACACCAGTACTCACGCTTCTTTAACCCTTGTGCCTCCATTTACGATATCTGGGGACACCAGTACTCACGCTTCTTTAACCCTTGTGCCATCATTTACGATATCTGGGGACACCAGTACTCACGCTTCTTTAACCCTTGTGCCTCCATTTACGATATCTGGGGACACTAGTACTCACATTTCTTTCTCGAGCTGAGCCTGGATGACCTTGGCGCCCTTGGCCAACATCTGGTCCTGCTTGTTGCATACAAATAACACAGGTGGCGCTGCACTGTTCATGACACGGTCCGTCAGCAGCGTGTAAACAAACCTGCAACAATTTATCATATCACTTATCAAGTTATTTTATAAACGTATTTTGTGTATTGAGACTAAAATGTATAAAATCTACTGGCTTCTAACATAAAACTAGTAGATATCAGAAATAAAAACATTAATCTGAGCCAGTAGAATTTCAGAACCACTGGCCAGTATTGGACCAAGGCTCAAAAAAGCCTTCAGTTCTTAATGCTGATAATGGGTCATGCCTGAGGTGTGTATGACCATAAATAGTCAAGAAATAGCTGAGCATGACCATCACATGGCCATTATGCATGACCTCACAGGCCTTGACATAAAGAGAAAAATGTTGGTTGCCCAGTTGGGCCACCAGAGCATGAGAAGTGGTGGCCCAAAGTTTCTAAGGATAATAGGATGTGTGTCTGAGTGGGGGATACTTGTCCTAATCAAATGTCTTTCATGATATGATATCTATCCAGAATTAGAATGATAAAATCAAGATAGTTTGGGCCAATTAAAGGCCAAAAATATGGTTGCCCAATTGGGCCACTACAACAGAGCATTAACTGGCCCGGACAGAGGATCTGGTGGCCCCGGGCCACCGGGCCAGTGCGTATGTCAAGCCCTGACTCATCAAGTCATATCACCAAAGAGATTATTGCATCCAACTGGCAAGAGAATTTTTCCATTTTTAATTTCAATATAAAGGAGATATTTCTTACTCTGCGACATCTTTGATTTCCTTTTGGAAGGTCAGACTGTCAATCACAAACATAATCCCCCTGAAATAAAAAAGACAAATTCTTAAATGCTTGAGTTTATATTGCTTGAATACTTTGTTAAACTGGACCTATAAAAATATAGGAGCTATTAATTTCAAGGATGAGAATTTTCTGATTTAAAAATGTGAAATTGTAACCAAATTAATAGCTACTTTTGGATGTAAAAGTCTGATAATAAGTCAGTGAATTTTAATGTAAATATGCATACTTCGTCATATGCACAGGCTTAACATTAAAATGTCCAGTCACTTATTTAGGTTTGTATTGGCACAGCGAAATTAAATTAGTTGATAATTTTACACTTCGATTGGCATATTTGTGGCTGAACTACTTAATAATTTGAGGAATTCATGACAAGAATTGTAACCTGGCTGATTATGTTTATAATTTGATGAAGTTTATGATTTCTTACCTGACTGATTATGTTTATAATTTGATGAGGTTTATGATTTCTTACCTGGCTGATTACGTTTATAATTTGACGAGGTTTATGATTTCTTACCTGGCTGATTATGTTAATAATTTGATGAGGTTTATGATTTCTTACCTGGCTGATTATGTTAATAATTTGATGAAGTTTATGATTTCTTACCTGGCTGATTATGTTTATAATTTGATGAGGTTTATGATTTCTTACCTGGCTGATTATGTTAATAATTTGAAGAGGTTTATGATTTCTTACCTGGTTGATTATTTTTATAATTTGACATAGTTTATGATTTCTTACCTGGCTGATTATGTTTATAATTTGATGAAGTTTATGATTTCTTACCTGGCTGATTATGTTAATAATTTGAAGAGGTTTATGATTCCTTACCTGGCTGATTATGTTTATAATTTGACGTAGTTTATGATTTCTTACCTGGCTGATTATGTTTATAATTTGATGAGGTTTATGATTTCTTACCTGGCTGATTACGTTCATAATTTGACGAGGTTTATGATTTCTTACCTGGCTGATTATGTTTATAATTTGATGAGGTTTATGATTTCTTACCTGGCTGATTATGTTTATAATTTGATGAGGTTTATGATTTCTTACCTGGTTGATTATTTTTATAATTTGACGTAGTTTATGATTTCTTACCTGGCCATGCTCTTGTGAGTATCTATGTGCTTGCTGCGACTTCTCTCATGGCCCGGCAGGTCTATCAAAGTCAGCTGCTTACCCTGACAAATAAATAATATAAATTAAAATATCAGTTATGTTGGTTAAGTAAACATTAGAGATAATGGCAATTTGTGTCCATCTCAAAAACCCATTTGTGCTATCAAATTGTACTGAAATTACACCTACCTTTTCTTTGACATCATATGTTCCTATGTTTTCTTTCATTGAAGTAACAGTCTCGACAAATCTCTTGTGAACAAGCTGAAAACAAACAATTTTAATACATTTTTCAATATAAGGTATTCAATTTTAATTCTTCATCATAAGGTCACTGACATTTTTTTCCATATAAGACATGTGCAATAAAATATGTAATTAAAACAGAATGTTTATGGGTTTTATGAATGAAATACTTCAGAGACCGAGGGGACTCAAGGGAGTACAAGCAAATAAAGTAAGAGCGGACAATATCAGAACTGGTGTGTATCATCTCGGATGATACCTTATACTGAGAATTGTCATTCGCCATTTTTTCTTGACTGCCCCTTGTAAAAAGTAAGCTTTTGCCTCTTCGACATATTCCATTTCAAGCGTATGTTATCTAGAATGATACGTATCTAACAACTGTATATTAAGAATTGATATCTGCCATTTTTTCTTGACTTACCCTTGTAAATATTAAAGTTTTGCCTCCTCCACATATTCCGACCATCGCAACTCCCCGCCGCTTATTGGATCCTCCTCCACAAGCTAGGATGACTGAAACATCAATTAAACATCTACATTTTCCAAGGAACATATATATTTATTGCCTTTAAAGAATCAGCTTGCGCCAAAAATTTGTTTTGATGATTTTCACATTTCTTAATCAACAAAATTCAAGTAAAGATTTGGAAAACAATGACGTCAACCCCAAGTGTCAAGTGAATGCTAAGCCCCCTGATTTAACAAACTAGATTTTCTAGTATATAACTTTTTAGAGGCTTTCAAGGATAAGTAAAGGCCTTTTGGGTCAAATAGCCTTCTTGAAGAATATTTTGTGAGTTTTAAGCTGTTAAAGAGTCAGCGGGCCCAATTTTTCCTGGGGACCAGGTTCACCTAGCTAAAATAGGGCTCAGTTCTCTTTGGGGCTGACTTCACTGGTGTTTCAAAATTCAACTTCAACAGGGGACTCAAGCCACGGGTGCCAGAGTATTTGCACTTGCAAAGTTGCTGTGCTTATTTCTCTCCTTGTTCATTTAAAAATTATCGGAGACTCAGCAATTTTACATGACATATGGTCAAAGCCAAACGGCCCAAAGGATGTCAAATGTGTTGTCCCATGCCATGAGCATAAAATATTTCTAGCATTTTCTTGTGAGTGTGAAGAATGAGCGCATCAAACTAGCGAGTGCAAACAACTCCAGAGGCATCTGTAAGCCTACTTAAGTTATGGCTGACCAGTTTTCCATCTCTACCAATTATTGGTGATAACTGTGACCAAGCTTGAGCCAAGCATAAAGTAGCCACTGGCAGTCATGGTCTACTGGTAAACTGGTCACTGACGATTACGACTCAAAAATGCATTTATCTGACTGATAATTGATATTGGCGCCTTGGTGTCAACAGATAATGACGACAGAAGTGGCGACACCTGAAGATGAGTCGTGACACTTTTGACAGTCATGTTGAAATGAAAGTGAAACATATGCGCCATGTTTTAACTTTAACTGAGGTATAAGTGACTTACCTATGGTCAGAAACACAACAATGACGGCCACTACTATTCCAACAATCAGCGGCTCGCCGTCTAAGAGTCCTTTCTGGACAATCTGCATCAATTCCTCAAGAGAATGCATCACTTCCTCAAGAGAATCCATCGCGGTTTCCCGACCAGCCAGCGTGGCAAACCGAAATAAGACGGAAGTAGATATTTACAGCTTTTCACCACAGAAGAGTTCTCCGTTCTGTTATCACCGACAGGTGGCCTGCTTAATTGGTGCCTTGGAACACTAACAGGTGGCAGCACTAAGAATAAGACCATTATTGTGTTTCCTAGCAACCAGAAATTAAACAATATTTTTTTTCCCACCCTAAAAACTTGACAGTTATCATCCCTTTTAACCAATGTTTATGAATTTGCATTTTGGCATAAATGGCAATTTCTGGTTTAAAAAGAATAAGTTGAGAACAGGGAACGTGATAGAGTGACAATTTTCTTGTCATTAAGTTTAATTCTTTTTCAAAAGTTTTTTTTTTTTGTTATCAGGGGTGTGAGACTTCTGAACAGTCCTGGACTATAACTGCAGTATAGCCGAGTGGTATGATGTCATACCATTGTTCTGATCTAATCTGAATGTATTGGGGTGATTCTGAAAAATAATGACTTCTTGAGCTCTCACAAAAGGCATCAAATCTTCACAAAATTTCATTATGGCTGTGTTGCGATTTAGTGTCTGACTATGGCTATATGGATGTGTTATTACTATTTAGTCTATGTTGCAAGTGTCTAGAATTGACATAATTATGCGTTGACTCTGTTGTGAGGATTTGTATGGATTTTTTAAAAATTTACAGTTTGGCAACATTTAGAGATCTCTTGCTCCTGGTCAAGGTTTAAACAAATTTACTAAATATAGCCATACTTGTTGTGGCATCATTTTCTTCCAAATTTTTCATCATATCAGGATATTTTTATCTGGCATGCTCTAATATAACCTAAAATATACATATGTAAGTAAATATAAGAAAAAACCATAATGTAATATTTCATTTGTTTTTATTAATGTCAGCATTTACATTGAGACTGATGGTTCATGTTACACATGATAAACTGTGACATAGTATGAATGAAATAGTCCATATCTGACATAGTATGAAGGAAAAACTCAATATATCTGACATAGTATGAATGAAATAGTCCATATCTGACATAGTATGAAGGAAAAACTCAATATATCTGACATAGTATGAATGAAATAGTCCATATCTGACATAGTATGAAGGAAAAACTCAATATATCCTACATAATATGCAGAAAAAACTCAATATATCCGACATAATATGCAGAAAAAACTCAATATATCTGACATAATATGAATGAAAAACTTAGTATCTATGCCACTGAATGAAGGAACAACTCAATATCGGAGACGGAAGCATTGTCACCGCACATCTTAACACATTGTCAGCACCATTTAACAAACATTAAATTAAGCATCTGGGTTGATCTGGGAAACAATATATAACATATATGTACAACAGTTTGGGAAAATACTCATATCATGATGCAGTTTAGATTGATATTTTTTTTTTCTCGACAAAATTGAAAAAAAGAAAAGAAAAAAAACAAACAAACAAAAACAACAATGACTGGCCTAAGGCAGTGAAATGCTCCAGCAATGTGGAGTCACATAAATTTGACAAACAGTAATTCCCAGTGTAGCCTCAAATTGTAATACCTATTAATAATAAGCTTTAGATTTTTGTATATTCTGACCAAACCTTCCAGGCCATACAGGAGAATTTAATGACTTTAAGAACAACAGTGATCAACTGTTTTTTCTGATCATTATTTCTTTTCATTAAACTTACTGTTATCACAAGAATCTGTTTTTTTTCAATATCTTTCAGTTAAGTTTTGTTGTTACATAATTCAATTAAAGTACAAAAAGAGCACAGTATAGATTATGATTTGGAACTCAATCATACGCACAAATTAGTTCAGGTAAGAGAAATATTACAATATGATGCCATGATATTTATTCCCCTTAAGGTCTATAATCCACAATCAGCTTGAAGCATTTGGAAAGAACTTCGTGTGGTCTCGTATATTTACGTAACTGCCTTTGGCTCCTACAGCACACATGGCGGACAAACTCTTTTAGTGATATTTCATATTTTATGCCATTATTATATCTAAAATATCCCCCAAAAGTTTGATTATTCTTTGGATGACATTAAATAAAGAAAATATAAAGACTTTATATAGGTCGCCAGCTGCAAAAACTGAGTCGAACCCGTTTTAACTACCGTTATAACGGGTTCAATCTAAATAATAAATATTTAAGACTAGCTGGTTAAGTTTACTTTTTCTGTGCTAAATTAATAAATAACATTACTTTGAACACATTTAAGCCTAAAAAACATAAGTCTGTCCCAGTTTTTTCATTGTGGATTATAGACCTTAAATCAATCACCTCCATTTTGGATTCATACAAAACTTACTTCACTCCAAGTATTCAACAATACAATTTTTTTTTACGGCAAGAATGATACTGGACCCAAATAAATCCATTTTTACAACAAGTACACCGCATGTATGTGTCCAAATTATAAAATTATAAAGCAGCGCCATAGGTATTTAATGCAAGAAACCAATATTTCTTTGTCAAAGCCTAATCTGAATATTATGCCTTACATAAAGTGTGCTCATGGAGCTTATGATAATCATTTCAAAATTGCCACTATGCATTACCTGGCAGCACCGTAGCACTGAGCGATTCCCCGAACGTGAGTATGAACTCTTTGTTCTATTTACATAAGCAACATCAATAAAATAACAAATAGTGCAAAAATAATTAGAAATTTCTTGGAACTCATGTTCAACTTATTTCATGGAACCAAATTATAAATTGAACACAACCATTTTGATTTTGTACTTTCTACACTCACTGAGGTATTTAATACAACTCGTAGTAAGCGGTACAAATAATCAATAACTCAATTTCTTTTTCAAATATACCGCCAAAACAATTACTTCTGCATCAAAATGATAATTCTCAAAATTGCTCTAAAGAAACCTGATTTATATTTTTGAAATCCAAAAAGAAAAAATTGGCACATAGAGTTGAAATTATATTTAAAAAATAATTGATCTTGGCACAGCAATGGGACCAAATGTCAAATATAGGGGTCCTTCTGAGGCTACGAATTGAAACACCATAAACAAAATATCCTCTCTTTTTCTTTAAAACTTTCCCCAGTATGTTTTCTTTGTTGATGATATAATCAAATTTATGGGAATTCTAATGAAATTCTAATTGTTTTCAAAATAATTCCCACGTTTCTTTTCACCAAAGAATATTAGTTTAAGCAAAAATCCAGTTATCTATTATGAAAGATTAGAAAATTGACAGTTTCACTTTATGGCATGGAACTATTGAACCTGTCACACTGAATGCTGTGTTCTTTCAGAATTAAAGCTGGTAAGAATTTGTGTATTATCAATAAGTTCTAATTCCCTTATATCAATAAAATGTCCATTCAATCTGAGGAGGAATATCAATGGAATCAGTTCACATCTTTCTAATACATAATGAAATGAATCAAAGTCACATTACAGAAGTTTGTCATTCATGTACACCTTGTATCATAACAAATATTTTCCCATTTATATGTTCAAATATGTCTCATTTTTTGACTGAGTTATACCAGATTCTGACCTTATTCGCTTGAGGGCAATCTGGAATTATGTGCCCTTTTGTTCTTAATGATAAATATGCCCAGAAAGGTAAACTAATGAAGTTCTACTTGGTCAATGTGTGCAGACTTCATACATATGATACATCTCATTTGGTCACATTTATATGTCACCTCATTTGGTCACATTTATATGTCACCTCATTTGGTCACATTCATATGTCACCTCATTTGGTCACATTTATATGTCACCTCATTTGGTCACATTTATATGTCACCTCATTTGGTCACATTCATATGTCACCTCATTTGGTCACATTTATATGTCACCTCATTTGGTTGCATTCATATGTCACCTCATTTGGTCACATTCATATGTCACCTCATTTGGTCACATTTATGTCACCTCATTTGGTCACATTCATGTCACTTCATTTGGTCACATTTATATGTCACGTCATTAAGTCACATTTATATGTTACCTCATTTATGTCACATTTATGTCCCTTAATTTCTGTCCGCATATAGATTTTTAGCTATATTTTTATTGAATTGATATAAAAGTATTATGTAATAACACATATACTCCCCAGATAAATACATACTATATACAGCCTTGACCTTCTGTTAAATATTCAGTGTTGTACACAACAGATTGATATAAATTAAATAACATGAGAGATTAAGGATGTCTCTCTCTGAATTGTATTCAAAAATCGTATGCTTCACAGCATCCCATAACTCATTAAGAATGGCAAACTCATTCATGGAAAAGATTGACCACACACCTCAACCTCACAAATTTGACTTGTTTTGATATATGATTATATATTATACTATATACATCAAGGTATATAATTATATATATATATATAGATATATACACATGTACACATGGTCTATAGTTGATGGTACACACTTCTCTCTTTGTTGTGGCGTGGTAGTAGTGACTGGATAATGAAACAAGCTGTGGACAACTTATCACATTGTTACATTGTAGCATTTTACATTTATTGCTGGCGATTGTTACAATCTCAGTGGCAAATTCTATTTCCTTTCTGTTTTATCTGCCAAACTTTCGATCAATTTACCGTACAATTTACAAATGGGGACTTAATCATCGTTCTCTTAAATTGGATTTCAAGTGTGCAAAAAATGAGATAACAGGGATTACCTGCGTGTCAATTACTTGTGGCAAAGCGGGTATGATCTCACCCTTGTCTGTTTGTCTGTAATTTTGTTTGTGTGTTCAGTAGATATATCAAAATGTGATGAACAAATTTTGATTGAACACTACTTGATGATTGGTCCTGTGCAGTGGTCCAAGCTATCTAATCGTGGGAAGATCTAGATGCTGGTTTGGACCAAGGATTATCTTGAATTTGGGGCAAAATAGAGAGTTCAGCAAAGTATAAGTATGGCCCTCAACTGACCATCCTCGGATTGATAATGTGACTGGATCACAGCAATGTGACTGGTGGTAATGTGACTGGATCATGGTAATGTGACTGGATAATGGTTAAAATGGTTGCAATGTGACTGGATCATGCAATGTGATTGGATAATGGTTACTCTGACTGGATCATGACAATGCGACTGAACTTCTGCAATGTGACTGAACATCAGCAATGTGACTGAACATCAGCAATGTGACTGAACATCAGCCATGTGACTGAACATCAGCAATGTGACTGAACATCAGCAATGTGACTGAACATCAGCCATGTGACTGAAATGTGACTGAACGTCAGCAATATAACTGAATAATGACAATATGACTAAATAATGACAATGTGAATGAATCACAAGTGACGTGACTGGACCACAGGTCTTGTGAATGGATAGTGTATCCTGTGACTGAATCTTGGGCATACAAAAAGGAACAGATCTCAAGCTGGAAGGAGGGTATTGTCTCCAGTGGGTATTGTCTTTAGTGGGTATTGTCTCTAGTGGGTATTGTCTCTAGTGGGTATTGTCTCTAGTGGGTATTGTCTCTAGGGGGTATTGTCTCTAGTGGGTATTGTCTCTAGTGGGTATTGTCTCTAGGGGGTATTGTCTCTAGTGGGTATTGTCTCTAGGGGGTATTGTCTCTAGTGGGTATTGTCTCTAGGGGTATTGTCTCTAGGGGGTATTGTCTCTATATATACAGGCACAACAATAAGTCAGCAGACTGGCTGGCAAATTCATTTCTGATTTCAAAATTATAGTTTTGACATTGCCCTCAACACAGAAATATCGGAATCAAAGTGCATCACAATTCAGTAATGGATAAAATTTGGAAGTGAAAATTCTGGTTTTATGCCTCTCCTGTGCATGGACATGGTCTGAGGCAATGCACTTATCTTAACCAATCAATTCTGGTCAGATCATGGCAATGTGACCCATGGGGTTGATTTAGGTCAATTTAGGTCAATATGGGCCAATGGAGGTCAATGTGGGTCACTGGAGGTCAATGTGGGTCACTGGAGGTCAATGTGGGTCAATGGAGGTCAATGTGGGTCACTGGAGGTGTAGCATCGGGCAGGGAAGTTGTCCTTGTGGAGGGTATCTATTTGATGGCTGGGGATCTACTGTTCAGGAGTTCTTATCAGTGCTGACATCTGGTGGACAGATTGAGTAATATTGAACATTAACATGAACACTTTGCTTGAAGGAAACTTCAATCAACATTTACAATGAGTGCTAGATCTGAACAGGTGACAAGGATTCATAACTGGTGACTAGCAATTCATCAAGAAGGGCTCTGATTTCTGCTGGCATAAAACAACATTTATCAAGCTTTGGTCTGCAATATTTGCACTTATTAACCACTCCTCACAATTTTCATCTTCATCTTAACAATGGATTGACCTTCCAACCAAGCACACATTTATCATACAATTCTGATTATTATTTAACCCTTTACATATAAATTTGGCTTTTTTGTGACATACATTTTAGTTCTCTCATACATTTTGTTGTCTATCTTATATCACATTTGAGTAAGAAATGCCATCTTTGTTCTTCCTAATACAAAGGACCTGCCAAGGTTGGTCTATTGTGGGATTTTTTTCATGACATATCATGTGACACCTCAAAATGTGTCATGTGACACCTCAAAATGTGTCATGTGACATTTCAAAATGTGTCATGTGATACCCCCAAACGTGTCATGTGACACTTCAAAATGTGTCATGTGACACCCCAAAATGTGTCATGTGACACTTCAGAATATAAATCATGTGATATTTTCTTAACACTCATAAAACAGATACATGGACAGACAAGACCCATAGAGAGTGTTAAAAACAAAAACACCAATCAGAATATCTGACTGCACATATACAAATTTAAACTTTGATGATTTACTTTGATGGTTATTTTGTTCACACAGATCTGTGAATATATCTGTTAATATTTATTAAATGTTCTTTTTGAAGAGTTGGCCACAGAAACACCACTTCTCCCCTTATTTGACAGTGGTCGGACAATTTTGGGAGAGCTACATGGACACATTCAGGGCTGTCCTAACCGGTCTGGTTTATGACATGTTGACACATTCGAAACTGTCATGACAGGTCTGGTTTATGACACATTGACACATTCGAAGCTGTCGTGACAGGTCTGTTTATGAAACATTGACACATTTGAAGCTGTCATGACAGGACTGGTTTATGAAACATTGACACATTTGAAGCTGTCATGACAGGACTGGTTTATGACACATTGACACATTTGAAGCTGTCATGACAGGACTGGTTTATGAAACATTGACACATTTGAAGCTGTCATGACAGGACTGGTTTATGACACATTGACACATTCGAAGCTGTCATGACAGGTCTGGTTTATGACACATTGACACATTTGAAGCTGTTATGACAGGTCTGGTTTATGACACATTGACACACTCAAAGCTGTCATGACTGGTCTGGTTTGTGACACACGGAAACACTCAAGAAGTGTCCTGACCGATATAGTTTATTACACGTTGACACACTCGGGGCTGTCCTGGCCAGGAGGGTTGGCTATCAGGTAGTTGGCGGCCTGCTCTACGTTCCAGGTACACCTCATGAGGGCCGCCTTGCACGGCTCCAGGTCACCCAGCTTCAGGCTCAGCATCTGTTTCAGCTTGATGTATTTTATGGCGTTGTGCACGTCCCACTTTGTGTCATCCAGAGCCATCATGCAGTCCTCCACCGTCACCTGCAAACATACAACAACATTCTCCATTAGGTGGCGCCAAAACAACATAATATTAATGATAACAATAATAGGTTTCTATATATAACTGATGCCATAGCAATTAATAGTGACTGCCCGGGATTCAAACTCCTGATGCCTCAAGGTGAACACGATAACAGCTGACCTATTTCAGACCTTACTCTATTCTAAATTTCTTGATTCAGTTCAAGTGACATTTTCGTACTAGAACATTTTTTTTGTTCACTCTTGATGGCTAAGCTATACCTGTAGACCAGGTTACAGCTAGATTATAGATCACTGTGCACATTCAATGATTGTTGCACCTATCCTACTTGATCTTTTGGCATCTGACCTAGTGACCTAGTTTTTGACCCACTGACCTAATTTCTGACACAATGACCTAGTTTCGGTCCAATGTGCAACCAAGCATATCAAGTAATCTCTCCTCCCTCCATAAGTGACCTCAATTATGCTGTTTTTTCTTAAGTTTTACTAAAAGTGATGATATCTGTGTTTGGGCCTGATTGGAGTTGTACTATTTATAGGTGAGGCAGATGAAAGATAGGACAGACACACTTATTACAGAGAGGCACTTCAATATCTAAAGGACTTTCTAGAAAATTCCAAATCCTTTGATTGTTTACTTCATAGCAATGGGGCTCTCGGTCAAGTGAAGGACATTTTGCTCCGGTGTGGGAAATTTACACTGAAAAATAACAAACTGTGGTTCAGAGAGGGGTACTGCAGGGATAATCATGAAGGCAGTCTGTAATTAGAATGAACAAATTGGTCTTTCCCTTCAACCATGAGAATACTTGAAAAATATTAGATTTTACCCAGCAAAAAAAAAAAGAAATTCTCACATGCTTCACCAGCAACTTAAAAAGTTAAACACCGAGCCCAAGAATCTGCTACAAGGTTTCATACAGCAAGGAAAATGCAGGAAACCAAATAAAATTAACCATTTATTCAGAGGAAAAAGTGTCATGAGGGAATAACAAATGACTGACTAATGACAATTCTGAGAGGGAAAAACTCCACAAACCGAACCACAGAAAACACAAAACATTATCTGGACTGGTAGGAAAGGGTAGAGGGTTAAAAAGTTTTTTAAAAAAATGTTTATTATTATAATTTCTTAGTTTCCTTGATCAGTATAATACATCATTCAAAAACTACTATTCTTCATACTGTAAAAAATTTCAAAAGATACAACTAAATCTATTTTATTGTAAATATGTTTCTATGTCTAAAATATGACCAAATTTTATGGCCTTTGCTAAATAACGAAACTGGAAACAAAATTTATATCATTTCAACTCTGATAGGGGCAAAATGAATTTCAAGTAACCATGGATACGACAAACTACAAAGCTAAGCTGGTACTGCGGGTGTACATGCAAAAAAATAGCCATTCGTGGATAACGAAAGTAGAGTCGACCTTGTCACTGGAAGGGTCCACTTCGTTTGGGGAATATCAAAGCCTAAATGATATACACACCAAAATTAATAACATTACATGTTTTATGCTCACAAGTACAGAAATAGTCTATGCAATTTTAAGTTGAAATGGACATATATATGTGCATAATTTTCTTGTTTTGAAAGGGTAACTAATGGCAACAACAATAAATCATGAAAAAAATTATGACCATGGCAACAAAGATGTAAACAAGGGTTAAAACTGTGGTAACTGATGTGAAAATAAATTAAAATGGGTAGAAAAATAAATACACACTGCACTACTCTATCCATCCAAATCGACCTCTCTCTCTTTCGAAACAGTTACGATATTTGTTATATGTGGATGGACAGACAGAAACATAACAATATCCTTCTATCTTTTTTCTTGAGGGTAAGAGTCCCTAAGCTCTATATCTGTTTAATACTGAAGAAAAAAAAATAGGCTATTTATTTTGTTATATAATTTTGTTATCAAAAGGTGAACTTACGTCTCGTGTGAGCACTTTTCTCATCAAACGGATCTCGTCACAAGGGGGCGTTTCTGCAGACCTGCAAATATGCATTAAAATAAAATAACTATCACATGTTGAACAGCAATGCATTGTGGGAAGAATCCTGCATATATGTTCCTGGTCATTTCATCGTGTTATATAGTTCATGCCAGGGTTTTATTTCACTATTCAGTAACATACGTATTGCAATAAATAATTACATATCTAATAATGCAATATCAGTGCTATGAGAGGTGAAAGAGGTTTAAATTTTATAATAGAATCTATTATAATCTGTTACAGAATAATGCTGATAAATATGACAAATATATGTATAAATTGAAACTGGCATTGAAATGCCAGAACAATATATAGAATATCTTAATAAGGCCACATTTATTTAAATTTTAGCTACACGTAACCACTTTCTAACGTGCATGGATATGAGCTCAATTTGGTTTAAAAAAATCAAACAAATAAAATACAATAATGATATATCATTGATATCATTTATATGTCAAGTTTATTATGTTGCTGCTAATTTTATCCAGTGAAGTCAAAAAAGAAAAAGAAAAGAAAGCTATGACTATCGCCACAATGGAAGGATCCGGGAATCTAACAATGAAATAAGTGTGGCCTATAACATTAATGGGTTTGGAATTAAGGGAAAAGCATGCTACATTTATGATTTACATCAGAAACATGTACTTAAAGGCTAAAGACAATTTCTGACTACTGATACAAATGTGGTAGGTAAAATTTTTAAAAGGCTGAACATCTTCAAAAGTTTGCTTCTCTAGTTTCTGATTAATGCAAAAGAAGGAATATAAATAGGCTGTCAAGACTTTCAGACTTCAGAACCAAATACAGGCACTGAGATTTGTTGGCCTATGAAACATATTTATAAAATGAGGACAGAAGGCAATGATTCTGATTGTTATCTCAGATTATCCTCAGATCAAAAGCATTCATGTGAGACAAACAAAAACTTGTCTATCAACTGGTCTTTGACTTTCAAATTGTATGGCAATTATCCTGAGGACCCCTGCCAATCTCCGTCATCAAGAGGAGTTCGTGCAGTTCTGGTTCCAGTAAAGTTGTACAGTTTTCAATGAGGTAAAAAAAAGAAAAAAAAGAAAATGGAGATCGGGAAATGGCCTTTTGTGAGTGAATTTGTCAATGAGGTAACTATTGCCCTCTGATGCTATATGAATTTAGAAAACGCCCTCTGGTGCAAGAGGACAGATTTTATAAAGGAGTAGCACCCTCTGGTGTTATAGGAGGGAATTCATTAAAAATATCATGCCCTCTAGTGGTAAATCACCACAACTTTTAATGACATGCGCTGAATTAGGTGTGTATTTAAGGCAGGTAGTAATGAGAGTAATATATAATTTTAGAAAGTTTGTTACTCAAAAACATGAATTGTGTTAGTAGTATTGGTTAGTACCTTATACTAAATATAAGTATATATAGAAGATTTGTGGAAGCCATAAAGCTTCTACATGAAAGTGCTTATCTTAACTGGGACTGATCTAAACTTCAATCAACATGCTCAAATCTGACCTTTTACAGGCTACACTCATGGAAAATATCTTGAATTGTTGATGTTCAAATATATATTTCAAATCTAAATTTTACCATGTTGGACAACAAAATGTTCAGAATAATTCATATCACAGAAAAATCTGTTTAAATAATATCCCGAGGGCCACGGACCAGCATATGTATCAAAAGTGCTCTTATTCTTTTGGAACATTTGGTTAATAATTTCTCTTATTACAACTAAGTTTAACCTGGGTAACCCAATCAAGGAATTTCAATTTAACTGTTACAATACTTTTTTGGTAAAACATCAATTATATAAACAATCATAAACTTCAGATTATTAACAAGACAAAATAAGGCTAAGGAAATATGATTACGTTTCACGGGACTAAATTTACTAATTTTTTTTCAAGATTTCTTCATAATTTTCTTTTACAAAACTGAACTTATTGTTTGCACAGGACTAAATATTTTACTTTAAAATCTTTTTTTCAAGATTTCCTCAAAATTTCTTTTTACAAAACTGAACTTAATGTTTCTCACAGAAACACATATTCAACTTGACAAAATCAAATTTCCTTAGCCTTGCTTTCTGCGACACAAAAGTTAAAAGACAGGACAACAAGTAGAACCTAAACCTCAGACACCACATGTACACGGCATACCTGGGTCTCGGGCGACGCTTTATGCCCTTTTTGCTGTTAAGAAGAGGAAGATGATAACAGTTATAATCAAATACCTACGTTGCAACCCTAAAATGAGTTTATAGAAAATATTTTGAAGTGTCGATTTAAATGTCGGGCAATAACTGAGATTCCCTGGGTTTTGTGTCCCATTTGGTGTGTCTCTGACCTCATATTTTGACAGACACAGTTATTTTTTATGCTGGATTGGCATTTCTGTATATGTTTAACATGATTGACAGCTCAAACTACTATTTGGAATGTAATCACCCAATGTGGGATATTGGGCCAAACTCTGTCACCAGGAATACAAACAGTAAATATTTGACGAATCATTCCATCCTCCGTCCACTCTCAGTCTCTTTACATATCTTATGTCTGGACGTACGGTACTTGCATGCGACCAAATGACTGAATAGAATCATAATCACCCTGTTTTATCTCAGGGCTTCGTGTTTATGCGTGACCAAACCTGACTTGAGTCCCCACACATAGTGCCCTAAAATGATGTCACACAAGTCAACTTCCTAAAATGATGCCACACAACAGCTAAAAGTGTCCTAAAATTATGTCACACAAGTCAACTTCCTAAAATGATGTCAAACAACAGTTAGAGTTGTAAAATGAGGTCACACAACTGTCCCAGTGTCCCATGATGATGTCACACAACAGTTAAGAGTCCAAATATGTCAAATAATGATCAAGATGCCAAGTTCATACATAAGAACCAGAGGTATTCTTGGCTTGGCCTGAATAGTCAGCATAAGAACCAGAGGTTTTCCTTGGCTTGGCCTGAATAGCCAGCATAAGAACCAGAGGTTTTTCTTGGTTTGGCCTGAATAGTCAGCATAAGAACCAGAGGTTTTCCTTGGTTTGGCCTGAATAGTCAGCATAAGAACCAGAGGTTTTCCTTGGTTTGGCCTGAATAGTCAGCATAAGAACCAGAGGTTTTCTTTGGCTTGGCCTGAATAGTCAGCATAAGAACCAGAGGTTTTCCTTGGCTTGGCCTGAATAGTCAGCATAAGAACCAGAGGTTTTCCTTGGTTTGGCCTGAATAGTCAGCATAAGAACCAGAGGTATTCCTTGGTTTGGCCTGAATAGTCATCATAAGAACCAGAGGATTTCCTTGGCATGGCCTGAATAGTCAGCATAAGAACCAGAGGTATTCCTTGGCTTGGCCTGAATAGTCAGCATAAGAACCAGAGGTATTCCTTGGCTTGGCCTGACTAGTCAGCATAAGAACCAGAGGTATTCCTTGGCTTGGCCTGAATAGCCAGCATAAGAACCAGAGGTATTCCTTGGCTTGGCCTGACTAGCCAGCATAAGAACCAGAGGTATTCCTTGGCTTGGCTTTCATGCACAGGTTCATTTCCCTGGTCTGGCCTATTGGTATGATACTATGAGGTAAAGGCATTTACTATTATCTAATGTAAATATCAAACTGTCAAGGTTTATATATCTATTTGATCACACATTTTCAGAGTAATATTGGCCTGGGTGGATTATCTCAGGAAGACTGTCCGATGATTATCTCAGGAATACTGCACTAAGATTATCTCAGGAATACTGCACAAAGATTATCTCAGGAAGACTGCACTAAGATTATCTCAGGAATACTGCACTAAGATTATCTCAGGAATACTGCCCTAGGATTATCTCAGGAATACAGCCCTAGGATTATCTCGGAAATTCAGGTTTTGGATTATCTCAGTAATACAGGTCATGGATTATCTCAGGAATACAGGTCTTGGATTATCTCAGGAATACAGCACTAAGATTATCTCAGGAATACTGCACTAAGATTATCTCAGGAATACTGCACAAAGATTATCTCAGAAATATTGGGTTTTTATTATCCAAGGAATACGGGTCTTAGAAATCTTGTTCTTGCAAGATGAATAGAGAAATTTAACATATTTCACATAAAATAAACCCAAATTTTATCTCGGGCCAGTAATAGTTTACTCTATCATTTCATCAAGCCTGCATGAGCTATGAACTTGGTCTGGTAAAATATCCCATAAAAAAAAATTGGCATTTATCACAGTCAATATCAATAATTGAATAGTTATCAATGGTTAGCAAACTTTGACTTACTCGTCAGTGTCCAGGGCAAATTCCATGAGGTCCTCGTAGCTGACGTTGTCCTGAGTCTTATACCTCAGCCCACCACCCTGCCGAGGGGTCGTATCGCCATCTGAAACCTCAGGGAAGTCCTCAAAATTCACATTATTTGACCAGAAGCTGTCCGAGTTGTCGTTGAGACCAAGTTCGACGGCATTTAGCCGGACGTTTTTCACACAGAACTGTGAACTGTTCACTAAGGAGGGGAATTTCTGTGGGGGTGGCTGCGGTTTCTGTTCTGTCTCGGAGTCAAACACGCTGTCCTCTGACTCTCTGGTAGTGTTAAGGTCGGAGGAGGATTGCGTGGCGGACGACGGCTGATCAGAGAGCCTGTCGCTGTGACCCTCCGAGTCCATTGTTGCTGTGCGGTTCACGTGATTCATCTCTCCGACCTCTAATGGGTACTTCCTTTCCCGCGGTTTGCTATTTATGGTTCCCGGCCGGAGCGGCCTTCTGGGAGGTAAAGGTACGGCGTTAGGAGAGCCTCTTTCTGACTCATCTCCTGATGATACGGGTCTGACCTCTGCCTGACCTTGACCTGACCCTCTCTGACCTATTCTCTCCGGAGTGGTATCTCGAAAGCGAGAAAGGAACTGGGTATTAGATGCCAGGTTTGGCCTGCGTATACTGTCCATGCTGGTTGACTTAGGAGTTGCGCTGTGGCCATTAGTGGCTTTGTACGTGGAATCGAACTCGGCTGACGGAGGTCTTGGGTTGGGTGCTGGAGGATTAACAACTTGACTGTCTCGTAACCTCCGCAGGGGATTAGTGTCCATTTCACTTCCTCCGCCAGCTCCGGGTAATATCGCCCGCCGTCCCGGAATTCCCTGCGGCGCTCTTATGTTCATATTTACAGGGCGACCGTTTCGTAATTTGTCTTTAGGACTATCGACCTGTTGCTGGTGTTCCAGTGATCGGCGGGTCCGCCGCTCTCGAGCACTCAGTCTCTCTCCCTTGTTGTCCTCGCCTTTGTCTCGTATAGAACCCTTCACCACCAGCATGTTATAAGCCTCCTGGCCTTCTGGCGTGATGTCCTCCTCGATGTCTCCAGACTTCTGCATCTCCTCCGTAAACGTCCTCTTCTCCTCTTTCTGAGGGCTCTTTTTTCGAAAAGAAAATAGTTTTGATTTGGGTGATGTGTCAGTATTGGAGCCCTCCACTTCAGGCTGGGGACTCTGGGTTTGTGACGTCATGGAATCCTGAGTTGACATCTGTGCGAACTCATTGGCGATGGCGATGGCGGCGTCCATCTGCTTTTCTTCAGAAGCTGACATCGGTTTCACTGTCGCCTGTTTCTTTTCCTTGGTGCTTTCTCGAGAAGGAAGACGCTGAAACATACCAATATTTTTTCAATTCACCTTTCCACAAGATGACACATCCTCAAAAATCAATAAAATTGTTTGACTTCAAGAAATTTATAACATTCAAATCAGAAGAAACTGACTGAAATGCCTTTACTGGTGTAAATTATAATGATAAAATGGGATCTGTATTCAATGTATTCAATTTAATTAGGTCATGGAGCATGCTCAGTGGGATCACTGACTGGTACCCACTCTTTATATCCTAACCAGTCATTATGTTTTAAGCATTATTTTATGACTTTTGACATGTAAATATGCAAAACATCAACAATATGAAATAAGCCTTCGGGCTCTTAACCTTTTTTTAAAGCAATAATTTATTTTAACCATTGCCTTCCTGTACAATAAATAATATTAGATTACAAAGTCTACAATATATTTTGTCATTTCAAACGTTCAATATCACATAATATTATACATTAGTAAAAACAGGTAAAAACATGTAATTAGGTGCAGTGTTAAATGCTGAAATATATAATATTAACATTAAACAAGATGGTTGAAAATCCTATAGCTGTCAAATATGCAAGATATTACAAATGTAAAGTGCTAAAACATTTCAATATACATCATTAATATTTCTACGCACAAATATAGCTACAAACATCTAACGCACCAATGAAAGCTTCTCGCCTTCCGTACATTTACGACAGCATAAGGAACAGAAATTACCATGATAAAATGAAGATTTATTACTAATACCATGCTTTAAACTCACATGCATCTTGGAACGACGACTTACTCTAGGCATTCGCTCTATCATTCCAAGAACATCAAATCAAACTAAGAAATTTCTTTTGAAATAAACTTAACAGAATAGAAAGATGTTTTATTGTATTCGTTGGCAGGTCTAATTTTCGTCAGAATGTGTATGTTTGTGACTGTACTGTATTTCTCATCATGATGAATAATCAATGTTTTAATCGATTGGGATTTTGTCCTATTCCTACATTTTATCATAATTCTCCTGTCTATTTGAGAAGGGAATTCTGGGACAGGAAGGAGTACAAACATAATTGTAAACAGACATCAGGAAAGTCAGAGGGAACAGTATCAAAACAATAAATATTTATTTTTATTTGAGAAAATTGGAATAAACAATTTGGGTCAAATGGTATTTTGATAACACCCCCTTTCATGGCACAACCAACTATTCCAAATGATATTTTTAACAAAATATTTGGATAATTTCGATAATGACTCATTTCATCACATTTTATGTTTTGAAAACAGAGAATATTTGCTAGATATATGGCTAAATTCAAAGTGTATTCTCTTTTCTTTCCAGAATATTTTCTGAATCTTTTTCAAGTTTCAAGAAATGAGTAAATTACGAGTGATTTAGTTCCCACTCTAACTTAATGATGACATTTTTCACAACTTTAAAACTGGACAGGACAAATATGAAACAGATTATTACGTCACAACACCAGGTGAGGATGTGCAGATTATAGGATTAACAGATTATAAGATTAACAGAATATCTTAAGATATTAACAGATAAACTAGATGTTTATTTATGACATATATTTAAATAAAAGTCGTGTATAGGACTTAATTTGGTTTTGGGGAGGTTAACCTTAAATATCATATATTAATTATTGTTAGTTCCTTAACTTAATCATAACATAAATTATTCAAATTCTATTGATTGAAATGAGAAATACATTTTACATATCATGAGTTTGTCAACAAAATTGCAACATGTTTCTGAATATTAAAAAAAAAATAATCATAAAAGAGTAAAAAAAATAATCAATCAACATATTTTTATTTAAGAAAATGAATACACAGTGATATAGACATTTGCAGTGTGAAAGCTTCAAGTGCCCAGATGGTGTAAAATATATAATGTGCACAAATGTAGTATATTTATCAAAAGATTTTGCAGGAAAAGCTTGTAAAACTATGTGTTTCTGAAAAATATTTTTACAAAATGTGGTTCTGGCACAAATACTTAAATCTTACAAAGCATAATCGCTCAGGTCAGCAAAACTTTTAATTATAATATTTTGATTTCACTTCAAATAAAAACTATAAATTGTAATTGATAAATATTTCCAGGAGGAAACAGAAAATTGCATTCTGATAGATTGTGATTTGGTGTTGGTGATAAACATGTATACACTTAACACAAAGGCATAAGCGAGGTGAATGCAACGAACAAACAAACAAACAGTCAAAGAAAGACGAGAGAAGGCCGTGATCATTGCAAGGCATTAAACTCACTATGAGGCAGCAGGCACAACAACTGCGAAACATATCACCGGGGAGAAAGAGGTACAGCAACACAACAAAAACATCAAGACATTAAGAATCTTTTATAGCTTAACCACTTTAAAAAAAAAAAAAAAAAAAAATCTGATTTATAAAAATGGTTTTTGATAACAGAAAAAAAAAAAGCGTACACTGATAACTATACAATAATAAAGACGTCACAGGACGAAACAAAACATGACGACACGACGCCACATGACGTCACAACATAGGATGTAGGGGTAGGAATGCGTGGGTCTACTCACACGTGGCCTACGTACACTCAGCCTGCTCCTAAGTCGCGTATAACCTCCCGTGTTTAACTTCAGCCTCATCATTATACCACCAACATAATCCGCCATTTCTCACAACCTCTCGTATGGGGCTTTTCAAACTTTTCTTTTTTTTTGTCTCTACTAAATTTGGAATTTTAAAATTTATTTCACTATTCTATGTGGATGTAATTTGTCTCACTCACACCAGATTTTCTCACCATTCACTCCATCAAATGAGTTTTAAAAAAATATTCCACAAATATTTGGCTATACTAGATCAAATATCTAAGTTCATATTCCATGTTGTAACATCATATTCCAATTAAATATTTGTTTTTTTCCCAATCTCCTTTCACATTTTATAAAATAAGTCTTCTTTTATGTAATTTTAGCACGATTCTCAAAATGTCCCATTTTCTCTCCTCATACAATGCGGCCATCATTATCTACATCAATATCTATGAATTCTATATTAAGTACCGATCGGTTTTAATCTGCTGATCCTTGCATCTGGACTACGGACAGGTTATCCTCAAGATAGAATAACAATCAAGGTCTGATACCATTTAGCATTAGCTGGAAGTTCGCCAAGGTTTGTTTATACTAACACAATGATAGCTACAAATTACATATTTTAAACTTCTCTATGAATTCTATTAGACTAAAAATGGCGAGATTCAAAGTATTTTTTTAAATATGTTTTTATAACTTATCATTTCTACGTATGTATTCATATACAAACAATAATTTTTTTGTTTTTTTCCTTTGTTTATAAATAAGTTTCTTTATTACAACAATAAAACGAGAAAGCTTACATCAGAAGTAATATACAATCAAATATGTCAAATAAAAAGAAAGAGATTTTCACATTTAAACTTAATTCTTCGTTAATATAAACGTAAACCATTAACAAACATGTACAGCTCATTTCAATTAGCTTTTTACATTATTCTGATTTTTTTCACAACAGAATTTTAATAAATAAAGCCGATATCAAAGCAGTTATTTGGAGCTAGAGCTGACATATAATGTACTTCACTTTCATACTCTCAGTGAATATTTTGGCAATTTCTTTCACATCATATAGCAGATTTCTACTTCAAGTATTCACACATAGTTATTATGTATTTCTATGAGAAGCCTTTGCTTTCACGAGAACCTCCAATTTTGACCAATGAAAATGCATGTTATATATTGAATTTGGTCCTAACTTGTTATCTTGATTCTCATTGGCCATTGTTTGTAATGTTATTCAAAATGGCAGCCTCCTTGATAACTACATTTTAAAATAAAAAGCTGGGCTCATTAAATTAACATGAACTGTGGCTCTCTAAAAATGACTCTCCAGATTACTGTAAGCTTTAAAGTTTGTCATGGTACAAACATACAAATGTACGACACTTTCTGGCCTGCATCCTGTTTATAGAGCAATAACAGGATGTATCCTGTTTGCCCACAGATCAGTGGTCCACATACTGTATTTACCCAGAGATCTGTTTCAAATTCTCTTTTTTTTTCTCACAACTACTATGATCTCCATATTTTTCTTGATAAATCGTAAAGTGAACTACATCTAATTTGGTATAAAAAATGACATGTTATTTTAGGTGTTATAGTGTGATAAAAAATATATAAAATGGTTATTAATATGAAATCACACTGTCCACCAGAGGCACACGCAAACTATTACCTCTGGCCAACCCAGATTAGTATTCATCCGGTCCTACTTTTACTGGCCATGTGCTTATGAACTGTCAAACTTAAATAAATATGATTAACATGCTAACATCTTTTAATATCAAATATAAAGTTGTCCCGAGTTGTATTAGAGTTCATTTGTTAACATTTGAACATTTTCCGTTGGTTTGTTTTAACCAAAAGAATAAAGAAAAATAGAATTCAAATTATAAACAAAGCGGCCATCTTTGTGGTGTATGCGCCACATTACCACCCCAGGAAATGGCTCCTCCATTTGAGAAAGTAGTTCCATGTTTTATTTCTCTAAATAGTTGTTTAAGTATGCACAAACTTTTGTATTAAGGATGAAATATATCACATTTTGCCAATCTGAGTACAACTTAAGCAAAAATATAAGTTAGAAAGACAGTTGCACTAAAATTGGTGGATGTGCTGAGCCAGCACCAAAAGGCACCTTGTACAGAGGTGATAGGTTCACCAGGTCGCCCTCTGGTGGAGTTTGATATGAAATATTAGAGTTCAGACAGAAAGTTTTGATTTCAAGAACTGTAGTTCTGGCTTCCTCCTGAACAAAATTTTCCAAAATATTAAGCACTGTGATTAAATATATTTTAAGAATCACATATAAAAAAAGAGAGAAAAAATACTGTTTTATGCCATAACTGTGTCAATTATATTACATGTGGCGTCTACCAATCAAACTTCTCGCCATCTTCACTTTAAGTCTACCATGAAATGCGAGCCTTTCATCCACTGTGCCCACAAACCTTTTCAATAATTAACTAATAAATAACACATCGCTAAACAAAACTGCAGTTGACTGAACTGTTAATTTCGCAAGAATTTGAGAAGGTAAAAAATAAACTCACTTGTCAGAATTTATCTACATGTTATGAAATTAGCTCTAAAACTACTTCTAATCTACAACTACAGCTAAGTAAAATGTATGGAAAACTCTCTTCATCGCATTCAGTGTAATTACATCAAGGTTTTGCATATGTTATATATTTTGATTATGGCTTTTTATCCGCAAGCATTGGCTGATATGCAAATGGATTGATCCCCGACAAGCAAATCTTTACATTATCATATTAGGATATGTATGCCTATGATAGGGTACCAGTAGAATTATGCCTGCCTATGATAGGGTACCAGTAGCATTATGCCTGCCTATGATAGGGTACCAATAACATTACATGTATGTCTGCCTATGATAGGTTACCAGTAACATTATGACTGCTTATAATTGGGAACCAGTAACATTAGGCCAGCCTGCAATAGGGTACCAGTAGCATTAATAGCTAAGTTCTGGCACTGGTTCAGTTCTGCTATATAATGGCTTAGTTTCTGCTACTTTTCTCTAAATCACAAGAAGCAGATTAATTCTTGGTATTCAATTCCACACTGACCTTTCTTGAGACTTTGTAAGGAATAAATGCAGTCCTAACTAATTTTTATGTATACGTCGTATATAAATATAATGAACTAGTTACTGAAATGCTGCATGAACACATTTATATACAGGCCAATATAGAAACATAGGAAACAATACTCTGGTTGCTATAGAAACATGGGTAACAATGGGAAATCCTCAGTCAGGTTGCTATAGAAACATGGGTAACAATAGGAATACCCCACTCAAGTTGCTAAAAGAATTGTGGAGAATAATAGGAATACCCCATTCAGATTGCTCTTGCTATAGAAACATGGATAACAATGGGAATTTCTCACTCAGGTTGCTATGGAAACATGGGAAACAATGGGAATGCCCTACTGCGGTTGCTGGCAAGTCTCTCAGCATGGTGAATACGCCTAACTTCTCAAGTTAGTAATTTAGTGGTGTACAGATCCAGTAAGACTTTCTTTCAGTAAAACTGTATGATATTTAACTGGGATGTCCAGTGTGCATTGTCTTTAGTCCATTATTGCATTAACTTTAAATTATTTCCTCAACATTGAAGTAATCTCTCATATTCCTTTAAAGGCATCAACTATATACAGATTCAAATATGATTATTTAGCAAACAAACTAGGTCAAGGTCATCCACCAGATAATCTGGGTCACTGAGACAATCAAGGGATTAGAGGTAATCTAAATCTTCATGATCTCCAAAAGAAATGTCACTGTATCTCTGTGTTGCGATGGAAGTGGATGCTTTTGGCTGGTTGCCATAGCTACCAACACTCTTGCTTTGGCTACCATTGTCTTGGTTGCTATGGCGATATGTTATTTTGGGTTCATTGTAGTCAGACAAGGCGTCTGATTGGTCAGATTCTTGGTGGTCCGAATGATCTGATGTAATTGTCTGTTTGAGGAAATTCAAAATTGAAAAAAGAAAATCTGGTGTTAGAAGCTGAAAATTGAAGGTCCATCTGTCATTTTCAACATTCCCACATTTCTTTGATATCAACCCATATTACGTCAAAAAATGACATCCATCCAAAAATTTTGACAATTCTCTTTATCCAAAACTAAAATATGAAAACGGGAAAAAATCATTTTGACAAATGTGGCAATGTTTTAAATTCAAGATGACCTCTTAATGGTATAATAATATGAATAGTACTGGTAAAATACAGTGTTTTACCATGCAACAAACATAGTGCATAGGAAGGCAGGAGGACGGACAGAACATCAATGAATACACAAATAAAGTCTCTAACATAGAGCATATCATAGCAATACTTTCTATATCCTCGGTTACATATCCGAGCAAATCTTCTATCCTATCTTTTCAAACCTTCCCAACATCAACTATTGTTAATATATCAGAGTTTTGTCCCGATAAATTCTTTTGTTTTGTCTTTCAAGGCTTTAATGCAGTATGTTCTTAATATTTGGTGATCGTCATGGGCTATTGAAATATTCAATACAAGAGTGGTTTGAGCAACAACAAAAAAACATTTAATAAAATATATTTTTATATTTATCATGATTTAAATCATAAATGCAGATTAGTATATTTCAGAATCGTAGGAATTTGAGAATTATTATTTAGGCAATTTTTTTAAAGAGAAAATTTTGTAGATTATATTCATATTTGTATATATAGTCAGATTCATTCTTTTAATATATTTCAAACCATGCAGTTCCCAATTAATTGCAAAAAAAAGATTTATGAAGTAAGTAATTCCACTTAATTGGGTTATGTATGAGAATTGAGAAATTGTAGATTTGCTGTTAGATCATATAAAAGCTTGAAAATTAGAAATAAATGTGTTTATATTTTCACAGGAGTGCATAGTCATATTTACCCATCTCTTGAGAAATGTATCAGAGAGGTAAACAGACAGAGAAATGTTACCAAATATATCACTTGGTAGATATTATCGAAGAAAAAAACTTGTTTTGAGATATATTTTCTCTCTCCATAAATTTTAACTTCTGTATAATCACTGTAAATACATCCTAAAATTGGAATTGAAAAATTAAAAAAAAAGACTGAGTTTATAAAATTAGCAACTTATCTGTAAAATGCTTTTTTAAGATTTCATAGTTAAAATGTGTATATTTGTGTTTATTGAAATACATTTTCACTGAGAGGATCCAGGTAGCATTCATTTCAGTGAGGTAATAGTCTGTTTATATTTTTATATATAGTCAGTCAATAAGAGCAGGCTCATTCACACAATTTGTGGGACTTCATGAACTTGCCTCAATGTCAAAACATTTCTTGAAATCGGATGGATAAGGAACATAGTGCCTAAAATTACACCCACATATATTAGCTTATCATGTATTTTATTTGTTATCTAACATAAAAATGTCTTTGCCTCTCATCAAATGTATCTTATTCAGTAATATGTGACCATTGTATTATTATTTTTAATCCCTAATATGACTGCAAATTTATTTTTTAGTCATTTATATTACTTAAAATAAAACTTTAAAAAGTAATTAATCATAATGATATTTAATTAGTATTTTATGTCCATTTTATAATTATGATTCATTACCTTTAACAAATATTTATTATTTTCTTATGCCAATTATAGTGTTCCCTAACAAATTTTGGTTTTAATTCTCGACGTTTTATTCATGCCCAGAGAATTTTATTAGTACAATAGCATCTATGTTGCACAATTAATCAATTATTAGTTAAATGTGTCAAACAAATAAAAAAGTTTCCTGTGTCAAAAACTGTAAAAGTGACAAATTCTTTAACATGACAAATCATATCTCACATTTTTTTCTTTTATATATTACACAAGTGTCTTTCTTATAAATCTTGTGACCCCTGGTGGGAGTTTTCATATTTGTTTTGATTTTGTGAGTGATTTATAATTTGCCAAATGTGAAAAAATATTTGTCTCTTTTAATCAAGATGTGCAACACACTTTTATAACATGTTTGAATTAGACCAAATATATTTATTCCAAGAAGATTATGAGCATTCAAACCAAGCATTGTTCACCATTTTATGTGAAATTCAAAGAATTGAATTTTAATCAGATCTTGATGAAGTGGGTAAGAAGCTTTGAAAAAATGTTCACTTAACTCCCAAAGTTTACGTTTAAATGCCTTATAAAATAGTACAGAAGCAACCACCACAATTATTATAAATCTATCAAATCTACGGCAGTGGTGGAAGGCCTCAATTTTCTCAGATCATTTCCCAGAATTTAGATCCATCTTTTAAAAAAAAAATATCACAGCTCACTTTCAAGTGCTGTTGCCATGTCTCCTAGCTAGTTCTAGACAGTCTCCAAGGCAAGGTTCTAATGTTAAAATGTAAACTAGACATCTAGATATTTCCCCGTCTAGATCTGAGTGTATCTAGGGGGCAGCACCTAGACATGTCTAGACATCTACGTGTCTACGGAAGCTTCCCAAACCATGCGTTCTTACCTCTGCATCAGACTCTTCCTCCGTATCCGCACTCTGTGCCTGTTCCTCCTTGGAAGGCAAAATCACCAGTTATGGATAAGCTTACGTTTATCATACACTCTCAATAACAGTAAAATCAAAATAGCATGATATCGGAAAAATTATTCTCCAAAAAAAAATCTTCAAAAATGGTGATATTTGAGAAATTTGACCTTGTTTCAGAAAAATAAAATAAACAAATAAAAAATAAAAAGTTTTATTTTGATGTCAAGAAATTTTGAAAAATTGCATGTGCGCAGACTGAGAATTGTAATGGATACATTTTCCAAAAATAAAAATAATAAAAATAGAATATCTTTTTGCATATCTTGTCATATTTATTATAGACTGGTTCACACTGGCAGTTATCTATTAGTTTTCACACGGAAGTCAACCGCTTCCTCTGTCAATAACAATCCAAGGTCAAACAAAGTGTAAATCCCATCACTTCCAAATGTCAGATCAATTCCATATGTCAATCAAATTGACTGTCAATCAATCCCATGTGTCAATCAAAGCAAGTGTCAATTAATTCCAGGTGGGATATTTTCAAATCTACATATCTCAATCATCAGTCACACTCACCAGTCTCAGTTTGGGTTTCCATCGACTTTCTCGCGGAGACTGGCTGGAAGACTTGGAACTCGGCTGTGAACTTTGCGACGACACCGAAACCATGCTGTCCAGGTCGTCGTGTCCGTGACTGGACGTCGTCAAGGCTGAGTTGTCAAAAGTTGACTGGCCATTGGTGTAGGTTGAACTAGAATCGAGGAGTGGACTTTTATCGTCGGCGCTTTTTCCATTCGTACTGGGCTGATCTAGAGCTTCATTTAGGGACTTCATCACCTCGTCCATGAACGATGGGCCAAGGTCAAGGTCAAGTGATGTCTGAAATGAGAATCAGGTCATATCAAGATAAAACGACTTAATCAACAGTTCCAACAAAATTAGTAGGTGAATAACACTTATTAATATTACAGGACTTACCGAAAAATCAGGCATTTTGAAATCGCCGAAGTCCCCAAATCCATCGTCTACATCTTCATAGGCTAACGGAGAAGTGCGTCCATTTGACCGGAACTTTACGCTGTCTCCGTCATGCATACTGCTTACATCAGTCAATGTGTCCCTGAATGTACAAAATAAGGAAACATCATCACATGGCCTCCAGTTCCAAAAAGTGTTTACGATATAGAACTTTTTATGATATATATGTCGATATTGCACATTGCGCATGGAGATGCATTTATACAGAGAGCTGTTAACGTTACGATTTACATAACTGCCACTAGGTGGCACAATCTGTTTTCTACAGTAGCCCAGATGGGGCAGATCAGAACATTTTTCCCACTAACTTCTGGAAAGGTAAGATCAGAAAAGGAAATATCTTTATGTCTTTTGGTAAAACGTGATTTCAATTAAAAGCGATTAAACCTCATCCTTACTGACAAATGCATACTGATATTATTCTGACAAAAGCTTACTGGTTTTATTCTGACAAAAGCTTACTGATTTTATTCTGACAAGAGCTTACTGATTTTATTCTGACAAGAGCTTACTGATTTTATGCTGACAAAAGCTTACTGTTTTTATGCTGACAAAAGCTTACTGATTTTATGCTGACAAAAGCTTGCTGATTTTATGCTGACAAAAGCTTGCTGATTTTATGCTGACAAAAGCTTACTGATTTTATGCTGACAAAAGCTTGCTGATTTTATGCTGACAAAAGCTTGCTGATTTTATGCTGACAAAACTTACTGATCTCTATGTGACAGAAAAGCTTACTGTTTTTATGCAAACAAAAGCGTGTTGATTTTATACTAGCCAAGGCTTGCTGTACAAAAGTTTGCTGATTTTATATTAACCAAAGCTTGTTGGTTTTATTCTAACCAAGGCTTGCTGACATTATACTGACATCAGAGTGTATTACTTGACATCAGAGTGTGTTACTTGACATCAGAGTGTATCACTTGACATCAGAGTGTATCACTTGACATCAGAGTGTATCACTTGACATCAGAGTGTATCACTTGACATCAGAGTGTGTAACTTGACATCAGAGTGCAGTACTTGACATCAGAGTGTATCACTTGACATCAGAGTGTATCACTTGACATCAGAGTGTGTCACTTGACATCAGAGTGTATCACTTGACATCAGAGTGTGTCACTTGACATCAGAGTGTGTTACTTGACATCAGAGTGTGTTACTTGACATCAGAGTGTGTTACTTGACATCAGAGTGTGTTACTTGACATCAGAGTGTGTCACTTGACATCAGAGTGTATCACTTGACATCAGAGTGTGTTACTTGACATCAGAGTGTGTCACTTGACATCAGAGTGTGTTACTTGACATCAGAGTGTGTTACTTGACATCAGAGTGTGTTACTTGACATCACAGTGTGTTACTTGACATCAGAGTGTTTCACTTGACATCAGAGGGTATTACTTGATATCAGAGTGTGTTACTTGACATCAGAGTGTGTTACTTGACATCAGAGTGTATTACTTGACATCAGAGTGTGTCACTTGACATCAGAGTGTTACTTGACATCAGAGTGTGTTACTTGACATCAGAGTGTGTTACTTGACATCAGAGTGGAGTGTATTACTTGACATCAGAGTGTGTCACTTGACATCAGAGTGTGTCACTTGACATCAGAGTGTGTCACTTGACATCAGAGTGTGTTACTTGACATCAGAGTGTGTCACTTGACATCAGAGTGTGTTACTTGACATCAGAGTGTGTTACTTGACATCAGAGTGTGTTACTTGACATCAGAGTGTGTTACTTGACATCAGAGTGTGTTACTTGACATCAGAGTGTATTACTTGACATCAGAGTGTGTTACTTGACATCAGAGTGTGTAACTTGACATCAGAGTGTGTTACTCGACATCAGAGTGTATCACTTGACATCAGAGTGTATCACTTGACATCAGAGTGTGTCACTTGACATCAGAGTGTGTCACTTGACATCAGAGTGTGTTACTTGACATCAGAGTGTGTCACTTGACATCAGAGTGTGTCACTTGACATCAGAGTGTGTTACTTGACATCAGAGTGTGTTACTTGACATCAGAGTGTGTTACTTGACATCAGAGTGTATTACTTGACATCAGAGGGTATTACTTGACATCAGAGTGTGTTACTTACTGGGACTGTGAGGTGCTGAAGCTCCGGTAGGAGGATACGCCGATCGTACTCGTCGACATGATGCTGCTCGCCAGCGAAGCCTGAGACTCGCTTCCTGACACCTTCTTCAGGTCATCACCATCAGGTGGCACTGCCGGTGACCCTGCAAGGTCATCCTGCGGCTTGTCTGAAGGTCAACAACTCGAATGTCAAGTTCATTGTCGCTTTACTTTAATTTTGACCTTTCCCAGAAACAGTCTCCGATTTGATCCAGATTTATCGTCTCACTGGGAGGCTTTAATTGTTATTTATTTATTTTTATCTTCTCAACATATGAAGTAATTCAAAATTTCAAAATTTTATGTTATTCAAAATTTCATTTTTTTTCCAAATTACACATTTAAATTTATGCCGAGAACTGACTTCAAATGTAAAAATTTCCGACAAAAATCACCAAATTTGAACGACAAAATCTCATAAAGATAATCAATTTCAAGAGATGAAAGCTACTCACATGGAGAGACGACCTTGACTGGAAGTTTGTCGTAGTTGTCTCCTATGAAGGACACGTCACCAAACACGGCGCCATCGTATCCGATATGGCCAGTGTGTCGCAGGTCGTTCTGCGGGCGACTGATCATGTCGGCCTTCAGCTTACTGTGACGTGCCCCTTTCAATGATTTTCGTGATGATTCTGAAATGAAAAAAAAAAAAAAATAACACTTCAATTATGAACAAGTTTTGGTTCTTCTTCGCCTTCAAACACTTCAATATTAGCATAAATTAGATACCTTGTGACAAGTTACCTTCCATTACCGAAATAAGTAAAAATAGTGTATCTTGCTCAGACCTTCAATCAATTTGTGAGAATATTGTATCTTGCTCACCGCTGTTCTGATATTCATAATATAGTGATTGCTGTTTTTGTTGATGACCTCTGTTCACTATCGTTTGTACTTACCTCGCCTGCTAATCTTCTTAGATCTGAGAGGACTCAGGGTTTTAATCTCTATGTAGGGCGTGGTGTCCGCCGTGTCAAACAAGCCGATCTTCCCGTTTTCCAGTACACCCTTCCATGTCGAGGGACTAGGGGCATTCGGTGGTCTGCAAACACAGCAAAAATATTGTTATTATTCGTGTCTTTTAACGTAGTTGATTTCTTGGAGCCCTCTCTTTTAATATAACATATTTTGTATTTTTCTGTACATTCGACCACGGGACATTGTACTTACCACCAGGGGACACTGTCCCTACCACCAGGGGACACCATACCTACCACCAGGGGTCACTATACTTACCACCAGGGGACACTTTACCTACCACCAGGGGTCACTATACCTACCACCAGGGGACACTATATTTGAATTCATTAAATTAGGTCTATTCCATTTTTGGATTCAGTGAGTTAGATCTATGTCATTTTGGACTGGTTTGGTCATTTCACTGACACAATAGATATTGAAGTATACATATCTGTCCATCATTTAGACAGCATTTCAGACTTTTTCCTAGAATAGAATTTCTCAGTTTGATCAGTAATTTCAAAAGGATATTTTGTGTTGTCTTACTTTTTGTCCAGAACTGTGATGACATCTGTGGACTTGTAGTGCAGGAATTCAGAGCGGGAGAGAGCGGGGTCCTGCACGGCCTGCACCTGCTCCGGCTTGATCTGAAACACACAGCGACACAGGTATGATACTCAGAGCCTGACAGCAACACAGATATGATACTCAGAGCCTGACAGAGACACAGATATGATACTCAGAGCCTGACAGAGACACAGATATGATACTCAGAGCCTGACAGAGACACAGATATGATACTCAGAGCCTGACAGAGACACAGATATGATACTCAGAGCCTGACAGCGACATAGATATGACACTCAGAGCCTGACAGCAACACAGATAGGATACTCAGAGCCTGACAGCAACACAGATATGATACTCAGAGCCTGACAGAGACACAGATATGATACTCAGAGCCTGACAGCAACACAGATATGATACTCAGAGCCTGACAGCGACATAGATATGATACTCAGAGCCTGACAGCAACACAGATATGATACTCAGAGCCTGACAGCGACATAGATATGATACTCAGAGCCTGACAGCAACACAGATATGATACTCAGAGCCTGACAGTGACACAGATATGATACTCAGAGCCTGACAGAGACACAGATATGATACTCAGAGCCTGACAGCAATACAGATATGATACTCAGAGCCTGACAGCGACACAGATATGATACTCAGAGCCTGACAGCAACACAGATATGATACTCAGAGCCTGACAGCGACACAGATATGATACTCAGAGCCTGACAGCGACACAGATATGATACTCAGAGCCTGACAGCAACACAGATATGATACTCAGAGCCTGACAGCGACACAGATATGATACTCAGAGCCTGACAGCGACACAGATGATACTCAGACAGTGACACAGATATGATACTCAGAGCCTGACAGCGACACAGATATGATACTCAGAGCCTGACAGCAACACAGATATGATACTCAGAGCCTGACAGCGACACAGATATGATACTCAGAGCCTGACAGCAACACAGATATGATACTCAGAGCCTGACAGCGACACAGATATGATACTCAGAGCCTGACAGCGACACAGATATGATACTCAGAGCCTGACAGCGACACAGATATGATACTCAGAGCCTGACAGCGACACAGATATGATACTCAGAGCCTGACAGCAACACAGATATGATACTCAGAGCCTGACAGCGACACAGATATGATACTCAGAGCCTGACAGCGACACAGATATGATACTCAGAGCCTGACAGCGACAGATATGATACTCAGAGCCTGACAGCAACACAGATATGATACTCAGAGCCTGACAGCAACACAGATATGATACTCAGAGTAGGACAGAAAGATGAGTCCTAGTTGATGTTCATTTCAAGACTAAACAAAAACAGAAATCTGGAGACTTCATTCATACATAACATGGAACAATGACAGAAACAAACAAACAAACAAACAATCAGTGGTACAGTTATATTTCCCTAATTATAAATGTTATCTGATCTTTCTCTTCTAAAACTGTGAAGTTTATTTACATTGGAGTGTCTAAATGTCATTTAATGAGTAATGGGCTGGAGATTCATGAAGAAATATGCAAATATCTAAATATCAACACTCTGCAAAAATCATCTCATATCATTATGGCATTATGCTCTTGTTTAATCTAATTATATCTTTCCTTCCAAACAATTGCCAACAAAATTTCTTTAGAAATGATATATTTAACTGTTCTGACAAATTTCTTAAACACAGAAAGACAAAGATGCAGAATTAAATGCCACGATTCATGACCTATGACCTGGAATAACAGCAGACTGCCCTCTAGTGAGTAATAGAGGTCATTAATTGTCATGTATTATATATGCTCCAATCCAGGGTACTTGTGAATCATAAAAGACACTTCATAATGGCAATGAATTCAACAGCTTCAGCCCTGTGTCCTGATCTGTAACTCAACACACTTTGTAATGATTCTTGATTGAGCAAAGTCTGTTTCCCAAGCAAAAGACTGCCTTAATGTACTTATCTGTATCTTTAACGCTTTGCCATTTTTCTTTTTAATTTTGACATCTTTGGAATGAATGAGCGAAGCCTGTTTCACAAACAAAATCAGCCTGATGTCCTTTAACACTTGTCCTTTAACATGGGTAACTTTAACACTTTGTCACGATTCCTTGTTATGCTGATCATGCTCTCTCTTTTTAAAGAATGAGCAAATCCTGTTTCACAAACAAGCCCTTGAATCTACTGTTGTGCCTCGTGTACCTTTCTGGACTGTCTCCTCCAGATCGGGGAAGGTTTCGTCTCCTTACTGCTACTATCCAGTAGGCAACTTTCTGACCGGGACTTGTGCCGCTTTGTGCCCTGGTCCCATTTCTTTACCAAGTCCAACAAGATGGACGCCCTTCTCTGCGACTTGGGACTTTTTCTTGTGTTGGGATCAAACTCCATCAGCGTTTTACCATTGTGTTATGGTGCTAATTAATTGGATGTGATATGATATGGCAGATAGACAAGACAGGATGTAGGTCACCTAATTAACCACATAAATCACTGTCAGTCAGGTCCGGGTCATCAATGTGTTCACTCCCATTAGTTACCTAAATCAGTCAGGTCTGGGTCATCCATGGGTTCACTGCTATTTGCCCCATAAATCACTATCAGTCAGGTCTGGGTCATCCATGGGTTCACTGCTATCTGTCGCATAAATCACTATCAGTCGGGTTAGGGTCATAATGGGTTCACTCCTACTTGTCACATAAATCATAATCAGTCAGGTTAGGGTCATCATGGGTTCACTTCTACTTGTCACATAAATCATTATCAGTCAGGTCTGGGTCATCATGGGTTCACTCGTATTCGTCACATAAATCATTATCAATCGGGTTAGGGTCATCATGGGTTCACTCGTATTTGTCACATAAATCATTATCAGTCGGGATAGGGTCATCATGGGTTCACTCGTATTTGTCACATAAATCATTATCAGTCGGGATAGGGTCATCATGGGTTCACTCGTATTTGTCACATAAATCATTATCAGTCGGGTTAGGGTCATCATGGGTTCACTCCTATTTGTCACATAAATCATTATCAGTCGGGTTAGGGTCATCATGGGCCCAATACACTGGAAGTGCAGTACCCTGAATTACCATTATTTCTGTTCTCCAAAAAACAGATCAGTCTAAATTCTTCATTAACATTAATCACTATATCACCACCTGCTATACTATTCAGCCAAAACCAACATCTCCAAGTCATTGTCTTTTGTAAAAATCTTTGAAATATTTCATTCAAAGCTTAAAATTGCTTTTTTTTATTTATACTTTATATTAAAATTTTTATTTATACTTTATATTAAAATACTTTTTTATATTTCTGAGTCTGAGTAGCCTCACTATTCTATCCTTTACCTAACTGTCTCCATTCCTGTACTTGTAAATATACACTTTTTTATAATGCCATTTTGGCCTGCTTCCTGTTATCACATGAACTGACCTCTATTACTGTAAACCTGGTTAATTTAGTGATGTGATTTACATATTATATTTCTGTTGTTCCTAGACACACCAATAAAAAAAGTTTGCAATCCACTTTTTACATTAATTTCCTCAGCCTCCAGTCATTGATGAGATTTCAGATCATGAAAACAAGAGTTGATTAATGATAGAGCATAATGCCAATATAATGTGTATAGCAACGTAAAGTTAATTTATGTGATCAGAGACAGAAGAACTATTCAAAAGCACAATGTCAAATCTATATCAAATCATAAATCTCATCAAAATATTTTGAGTCTCAACTCATTGTAAAGGTAAAGAATTCAGATTTTTAAAACCTGATTTGTTACCTGATTAATAAAATCATATTTTGATATTTTATTTGGTTGAGACTGTACCTCGGGAGGAGCCTTAAATCTGCTGGCATGTCATAAAATAAGTGATTTAATTGGTCAAACTATACCTGTGCTCGCATATCATCAAATACAGTGATTTGATTGGTTGAAACCTTACCTGTGGGAGGAGCCTTAATATTTACCAGCATGTCATAAAATACAGTGATTTGATTGGTTGAGACCGTACTTGTGGGAGGAATCTAAACATTTCTTGGAATGTCATTAAATACAATGATTTGATTAGTTGAGACTGCACCTGTTCTCACATATAATTAAATACAGTGATTTGATTGGTCAAACCGTACCTGTGGGAGGAGCCTTAATATTTCTTGGAATGTCGGTCGTTTCTTGGCATCATGATCCCAGCATTTCAGCATAATGTAATAAAATTCTCGTGGACAATAATCGGGCTGCTCTAATCGCTGACAGTTTGGCTCATCGATTGCCTCTAGAATCTGCAATAGTGGAGACACCTAGTGAGTAAATATGAAATGAGTGGTGCCACCTGTGGTTTAAATATGAAACTATATAAATGAAGAAAGCTTAACAATATTTTATACCAAGATTTACAAAATAGCTGAGAAATATTCTGAGAGGATAAAGTCTGGATAAAAACTAAATCTTACATTAAAATATGAAAAAGAATTTAGAATTTTAAATAAATACTTGAGTCTTAGGATATATCACAATTTCATGCTAATTATCATTAAAAAAGTTCAAAACATAATTTCTTTCTGCAAAGATTTACTGATCAGAAAATTGTTACTCAGAAAAGATCTGAGAAAAAAAGGTTTTTAAGGAATATCTAAATTAACCAACCATGACATTACATGCATACATATATATGATTCATTAACCATAATCAATGTAACACTATTGAGACCGGCTTAACCCATTACATGCCAGGAACGCCTCTTTCTACTTCCATAGTCTATCCATGCCGTCAACTTACATACACCCTTAATATCAAGTCACACTTAGTTCAGAGTACTGCTTACTCTACATGCTTCATTAAACCTTGTATTTTCCTCCTTAACTAAATCAAGGCCAAATTTGTCTCCTTAAAATGTTATATCCATCTTTGTTCCCAATAAAAGCAGACGCAGTGCCGTACAGATCCAAGTGCATGACAAATGCCTTGCATATTTTCGGAATTTTGCTTGTTTTATTGATAATCACAATTTTATTATCATGTCATATATAAGAGTTTGGTTATAATAAAAGTTGCTAAAAGTTGTAAAGTTGTATGGTGTTGCTCACTTCCTTATTTGACAATGCAGCAATTTAATGATCATCAGAGCAACCATCACTGATGCTATAGCAACTGCCACTGATGCTATAGCAACTGCCACTGATGCCATAGCAACTGGCACTGATGCCATAGCAACCATCACTGATGTCATAGCAATCACCACTCATGCCATAGCAACCACCACTGATACCATAGCAACAGTTACTGATAATACAGCAACTGGCACTGATAAACAGCAACTGCCACTGATAAACAGCAACTGTCACTTAGTCATGGAAGGGTATTTTCACCAGTTAAATTATCATTATCAGTTTGGTCAGAACTCCACAAAAGTATACAGAATGGGCCACAAAATGCTAATGAATAGTAATTATAGCTTGTAAATTCAGAATTTATCAATTTCCTTATGAGAATCCCACCATAAACGTTTCAAAATTCAAATATCCAATATTCTAATGCCCAAAATTCTAATGTCTGTAAGCAGCCTTAATCGCTGTGTTACTGGCTGATGTCACTTTTATTGGGAACTTTACAATAATCATTGATAATCTCACTGGATTAATTCTATTTGAATCAGGTTAGTCTTGAGTTTAATCCCAGGGCACCAAAGACTGAGCTCCGAGACACTTTCTAGGGTAAAACATTCCTGGTAAATGGGGAAACGGGGTGGAGACATTCCTGAGAAATCTTTTCAATCTTTTTTTTTATACCTGCTGAGAAATTTCCCAAGTATCAAGGCCAGAATTTTCCAAATCTGACCCATCATCACTATCATTATTCTAAAACAATCAATACAACATAACTCTCAATTTCAGCAATAACATTACTGTTAAAAAATCTCAATTTTGACTACCCATTCATTGCAATGATTTGTTTTTCTCAAATATATCTATATTTTTTCTTTTTGACCAAAAAATTAAAAGCATTTCAATATGAGTAAATAATTTTACAGAGCAACATATTTAGAAAGAAAATACAATTATCATGTTGGTTATACAAAGGTAAGCATGTTTATATTTGCATACCTGTTCTCCAGTGAATGCCGCCCAGGGCTGGAAGCCGTATGAGAACATCTCCCACAATGCAACAGCGTACGCCCACACGTCACTCGCTGATGTGAACTTGAGATAATTTATACATTCTGGGGCACACCTGCATCAAGTATAATCAAATCTCGTCTTCAGATACAGATACAGTTTTTTTTCTTTTATCTATTCTTAATCTATTAAACTCATACCAACCTAGATCTGAATATATTTAGTAACATACACCCAAACCCATGAACATCAATACCCTTAAATTCATAAATCTTTAATACATTTTTCTTACTAAGAATTGATAGGATTCCTCCAAAAACTTTTTGACTTGCCCTCTTAAAGAAACTTGTATATATAAAAAATAATAAGACAGAAGCTTTCTGACTACCCCTTGTTACTCACCTGTCCACGTTAACCGGGCTTGAACCCAAAACTTTTTGACTATCCCTCTTAAAGAGGTTATGTTGTGTATAAACAATAATAAGACAGAAGCTTTGTGATCGCCCCTTGTAACTCACCAGGCTATTGGCAGCTTCAGGTTCACATTAAAGTTGGTTTGATAATAATCCTTGCCTACGCCCAGTGCTCGCGACAAACCAAAATCACTGATTTTCACCTGGTATCATGGAAACAAAAGAAATTAGCTAAGCAATCAAAATGTAAACTTTTTGAAAAAAAGGTCTCTTAGAAAGACTAATTTTATGAAATTATTTCGAAAATGATAATTTTTTTTTGAGTACACACATGACAAAACATTACTTCAATTTATTTATAATCAGAAAATTATTTTTAAAAAATGCACATAAATGTAATTAGAAAATGATATAGTTTACCTTATCTTTGGCAAAGACTAGAATATTTCTGGCGGCGAGGTCTCTGTGTATGAGTCTCTTGCCCTCCAGGTAGGCCATACCGTCCGCTATCTGGTAGGCAAAGTCACACAGCACGACGACCGGGAAGCTCGCGCGCAATGCCGGTTCCTTCAGACATTCCAGCAGGGACCGGAGAGGAGCCAGCTCCGTCACCTCAAACATCACAATATCAAATATATAAATATATACATTGTATTTCTTCTTGTTTTTTTTTGTTTTTTTTTCAGAATAAAGTCTGCAAAGTAGCTTTGATAATTCTACATTTTATCAGTATCCATTTATAATGTTATATATTGAGCAATCGTCTTGTAAAAATACACATGCTTCCTCAATAATCATGAAAATGTAAGTTTATTGTAGATAGGCAACTTAAATAAGGATATGCAAATAAATAATGGATATGCAAATTGAAAATGGATATGCAAAACAAACAATTATGGATTCTTTATCAAATAAATAATATTGAGATTCATCATCATCAATTGTGATCATAAAATTTGACTATGAATATCACCAAAAGTGGAATTATTTTACAGTGAAATATGATTTGATTTAAAATATGTCTCACTGTAGTGTAATTTTATGATAAAATTTGTGTGCAGTAAACAGTTGGTGGCAAACATCTATATGGTCATGCGATGGCACAATATGCTTATGCATGACCCATATGGTCACAATAATGCATGACCATATCTATATAGCAGATGTGGCGGGACTTACCAGCATGAGTGAGTCGGTCTCGAGGACGACGCCGTAGAGTCGCACGATGTGGTCGTGGTCGATCGCGTGCATGATGGATGCCTCCTTGAGGAAGTCTGCCACCGCGTGGTGCATCTTATCCTTAGACAAACACTTGATAGCAACCTGCACCTGTAACCATGACAACCATTGTTACCGCGACACCATGGCAACCTTTGTCTTTTTGAATAACGGTGTATGTAGCTGTGTAGGGATTCACTAGGGTCAGTGGGTGACACACACAAAAGGTTACACTATACAAATTTCTAATAGAAAAACGTTGGTGTCATACTCAGGACTTTAGTGGATTGATGAGAAATGCAATGATTAGATCAAATCTACACGGAATTCATGCCAAATGAAATATAAACTATTTATAGATTATTTGGACTTTATTTATAGAGACATTTCTGTTTTCTGAGGATTTTTTCTTTTACAAATATGCACATGAGCATATATGCATTAAATAATTTATCACGTTCTTATCTTACACTTAAAGCATGTACCGTATTGTTCCTGTTAAGCTCCCTGGCCCATCTCAGAATTTCTTTTTTTGACTGGTTGCCAAATAACTATTTTATCATTGGGTCATTAAAAAGTACAAACTGACCAAGTGTACATGTCAAGGCCTAATGTACTATAATGTAATTTCATGATATATTTGTTAGCGAAAGGAGATTGCCAGTACCTTAACAAGAGCATGGTTAATAGTGGTCTGATATCTGGGGTAGGCCTGGAGATTGCCAGTACCTTAACGAGAGCATGGATAATAGTGGTTTGATATCTGGGGTAGGCCTGGAGATTGCCAGTACCTTAACGAGAGCATGGATAATAGTGGTCTGATATCTGGGGTAGGGCTGGAGATTGCCAGTACCTTAACGAGAGCATGGTTAATAGTGGTCTGATATCTGGGGTAGGCCTGGAGATTGCCAGTACCTTAACAAGAGCAAGGTTAATAGTGGTCTGATATCTGGGGTAGGCCTGGAGATTGCCAGTACCTTAACAAGAGCATGGATAATAGTGGTCTGATATCTGGGGTAGGCCTGGAGATTGCCAGTACCTTAACAAGAGCATGGATAATAGTGGTCTGATATCTGGGGTAGGCCTGGAGATTGCCAGTACCTTAACAAGAGCATGGATAATAGTGGTCTGATATCTGGGGTTGGCCTGGAGATTGCCAGTACCTTAACAAGAGCATGGATAATAGTGGTTTGATATCTGGGGTAGGCCTGGAGATTGCCAGTACCTTAACGAGAGCATGGATAATAGTGGTCTGATATCTGGGGTAGGCCTGGAGATTGCCAGTACCTTAACGAGAGCATGGATAATAGTGGTCTGATATCTGGGGTAGGCCTGGAGATTGCCAGCACCTTAAGAAGAGCATGGATAATAGTGGTCTGATATCTGGGGTAGGCCCGGAAGCTTGGCAGGAACAATGCAGTAGTTCTTTATGGCTGTCATGCTCTGTACATACAGCTGAAGCAGTTTCATCATTTCACTCAAAACGAAGCTGTTTTTTTATATATATATGAAAAAAAAGAAAACTTCAACAAGCAAAAAGCCTTGACCTTTGAGCTCTAACATTACTATGCACCTTTTCCAAAAAAAAAACCACAGCTGTGCAGCCCCATGTTCAAAAGTGCACAAAATAAAGAAAAATCAGATAAATATCGCTGACATAAAATGCTTAACTTTGTGATAAATAATTATGTACCAAATGCAGTCATTCACCCAATGCAAGTGTACTTTGCACATAGAATCTCCAAATTAATTCATAGTGCCCTTAAAACCTCACAAATTGTTTTTTTAAAATTAAAGTCTTCACTGCAACCAAAGTTTCCACACCCAGAAAATGATAGTCAACTTAATGTACAGAATGCCCCAAGCCAATGGAGTTTTGGGGTTTTTAATATCTAAAACTAGGATATGGCATGGAAAGGTCAGGCTTATGTACAGCAAAGGACACCCATTACTGACATTTCATCAGGAATCGATGTCCTCCACTGTAGAAAACAAAATAATTACCATCATGGTAAGGATTAGAATTTTTTTTTTTTTTCATGGTAAGGGGGAAGATTTGTAATAATTTGGTACTTCTGTAATTATTAATTCCTCGGAAGTATGGAAAATTATTTTCTTGAAAAAAGACAGATGAAAGATTTGTAGATATAGATTGGCGTCCGCACTTAAAGAATCATGCAGTGCCACCTAGTGGCAGAAAGGCAATTATTTGTCAGTTGTGTTAAGTCAATCATATGCTTTTCATATCATATTTTTATGTGTTCACAATTCAAAATTAGTCAGTACTTTAACTATATTGTCATAAATGTGTTACATTTTAGGTGATTTGTTTTCGTTTACAGCCAAAATATAGGATGTAATTAAATGATCTTCCATGAACCTGACCTGTTGGGAAATGAAAATTTGGCAGACATTTTGGAAATTAAAGGCATCTACATTTGTCTAAAAATAACACATCTACGTTGCTATGGTAACCAAATAGGTAGCTAATACTATACTATAATGACCTGTGGAGCTTTATCGTCGCTTGTCTGAAAGAAATCAACAACAACATACAGAGAAATCTACGACTATTTAGGACAGGGATCTATTAAGGTTCACCTAGTAGAAAAAACTCCACCAGGTGGAGCTGCTTGAAAGTGGTCAAGTTTTTATGATCGTTTATTTCTAGATTGCCAAAGACTGGCCAGCAATGTAAACAGCATTTGTATAAACTGAACCAAAACTATAATAAAAATTGGAAATGAACATCACACCAAAAATTGTAATTCTCCAAATGAATTGTATGTAATATTGTATGAAAATTATGTATAAAAAACATATTTTAATCATTTATTGTGATCATAAAGTTTCTCCACCAAACCTGAAAGATTCTATCAAATAATTCATTCATTCAAGATGCAATTTTAAAAAATCTCTAGATAAATAAAAAAACACTTTATGGTTGATACAAAATAAACTTTGAAAGTAAAATTCTACTTTCATGCATTCATTTAAAGGTTTTGGTTATACTGTACCATGTTCTGGTAAACATAATTTTATATTCAAATAATTATTACATATATAATGATAATATTAACAAAATAAAGAAAACAAGATGCCAGGAAATGATACTCATTTCAAGGATGGAAAAAATGTGTTTTATCATTGTACAGTGACAATTTTAGACAAATTTTTAAAAGTGTACAAAATCTATTCTATAATAAGATCATTCAAAAGAATGTAGCGTGAAGGCAAAAGTCTTGATTAAAACTACAACAAAAGTGTTACTTGAAATAGTTTTTTTGTATTTGTATTTTTGCAAGTTAAAATGTAGAGATATCTTGTATTATATTTCAAGAGTAGAAACTAGATTTTATGGAGGTATATTTAAAACAAATTAACCAAACATTGTTATTTGTGACAGGCATGGCACATTCTATTGTGATGCCATCTGGTGGTAAAACTTCCCAGCTTAGGAGTCTCAACATTGATGCACTGGATCAATTTTGCCTTCGATCTTGTGAGCAAAGAGTATATATTTAACGTACCCTCTCGCCATCCTCATTGGTCCAGACCCCCTGCTGCACCGTACCGAACTCTCCGGCCCCGAGCGCCTTGCACAGCACGATGGTTTCGCGTGGGATGATATGCTTGGAGGGTTTGGCGTGTGGAGAGGCGCGCTCTACTGGTGGACTGTTGGGTCGGGAACTGCCATCTCTACCTGCCGAACCCAGGATCTGAGATGACAGCTGAAACATCAACAAAATACCTCAATATATAGGTCTGAAAATATCAATATCTAACCTCCAAATACAGGTCTGAAAATATCAATATCAAACCTCAATATACAGGTATGAAAATATTAATATCAAAACTCAATATATAGGTCTGAAAACATCAATATCAAACCTCAATTGCAGGTCTGAAAATATCAATATCTAACCTCAATATACAGGTAGGAAAATACCTGTATATTTTCATAATACAGTCTAAAATTTATATTCATCTCAACCCACTGGCCTTATTGCATTGCCTCATTGTATTCTTCAAAATACAGGAAAAGAATTCAAGCACAAACAAAACTTTTTGACAATATCATTCATGACTGTTCACTGGCATTGTACAGTGGTGCCCTCTGTTGATAAACCCTGACTATCACCATATTGTTGGTTAATTAAGTACATGCATGCTCCATTCATTACTGTCATTTACACTTTGTATGTATGTATGCCTCACCAAGCTCATTTCATAGTGGATAAGCCAGTTGACCGTAGGCTGAACCATGTGTTGTTTGCAGACAGCTAAATTGCACTTCTGTCCACTTATTATTCTAGTAATCATGTTAATTAGTGCCAAATCAATAAACATTCCCACCTAATATTTGGCATATGTAATAATCATGTTGACTATTGGTAACACTTGCAGTATTCTCAGACCAGCCTTGAGCTCTGTTTAGTCACAATATTGCAGACCATTTAGAAGTTTAGAGAGTTCGAGGCTGTCATGTGTGTGAGGCTGTCACGAGTGTGAGGATGTCACGAGTGTGAGGCTGTCACGAGTGTGAGGCTGTCACGTATGTGAGGCTGTCATGTATGTGAGGCTGTCATGAATGTGAGGCTGTCATGAATGTGAGGCTGTCACGTATGTGAGGCTGTCACGAGTGTGAGGCTGTCACGAGTGTGAGGCTGTCACGAGTGTGAGGCTGTCACGAGTGTGAGGCTGTCACGAGTGTGAGGCTGTCATGTGTGCGTGGATGTCACAAGTATGAGACAATATCCCACTGACTGAGTGACATGTTGCCGTGACCAGACAATATCTGTATATTGAGGTTTGAGTGTGACTGGATGATAGCTGAGTGTGACTGGATGATAGCCGAGTGTGACTGGATGATAGCTGAGTGTGACTGGATGATAGCTGAGTGCGACTGGATGATAGCTGAGTGTGACTGGATGATAGCTGAGTGTGACTGGATGATAGCCGAGTGTGACTGGATGATAGCCGAGTGTGACTGCATGATAGCCGAGTGTGACTGGATGATAGCTGAGTGTGACTGGTTATTATCTTTATTGTCCTAACACCCCCCCCCAGTACTGCAGTGATGCACAGTAATAATCTAGTCTGTGACCCAAGTTAATTACGGTACTAATATTATAAGATGCTGAGCTGTGACACCATGAGCACTTTGTTGATATAATATTGACTACTATATCATTATATAAGGCTGATATGATAACTGCTAGTCTTATCAGTATTTTATCTCTATCAATAGCTTCTGTTTCATACAAAAAGTCTGCCCTTGCCAAGTACTGCCACGACTCCACATATTAAACAGACACAGAATCTCAATCATTATAATCTATGGGTGTAACTTGAAATTTATAAGGCAGCGACTGTTTAACTACTTAACTTTTTTATTCTTTTAAATTTGAATAACATGGTACTGTGTTCTGAATTCATACTTTTTTTATGGGATTATGTTTTTCAAATGTATAAATAGCCAGACTCAGAAATAAATCCATATAATGCAGGCATTAGGCAGGAAAAAGTTAACAAATTCTGATTGTTTTGTAAAGACCTTAAATTTAAACTGTATATTTGCATTCCCCCCAAATATCATATAAAATTGAAAATTTGTTTAATCTAAAAATTGAAACATGAATCCTATTAATAACCTTTAAACATTAAAAATTTAATTTCCACCTCCAACCCAAAATAAAGAGATCAAAAATTGCATTTGGCCGTGCTTCACTCTTCCTCAATGACGTGGACACAGGCAGGTTATAATAACAGGTTCTGGTGGGATGCTAATCGTCAACTATTGAAATATTGCAATGAATAAATATATCACCATATATTTTGTGGCAACTATATTCTGCGCATATATAACAAAGACCCTTGGAGTTTATAAAATGTCCTGATAAAATGCTAACAATCAAATATTGAATTGATATTACATTATCTTTTGTGGTAGGTTTACTCACAGCACACATAACATGGACCCAGGCAGTTTAGGGTCCTGGTGGGTGAATAAAGATTTATATTTTGTGGTAACTTTACCCAAAGCATATATATGGACTAACACAGTTTATAAAAGGTTCTGACGGAATGTGAAGTCAAATATGGCATTGAATTGAGGTATCATGACCAGCTTATATATTATGGTAGCTTCACTCACAGCGTAAATGACTTGGACCCAGACAGTTCGTAAAAGGTTCTGGTGAGATGCTAGCAGTCAAATATTGCATTAAATAAAGATATCACCTTAAATATTGTGGTAACTTTACTCAGCACAGGAGCTGATAAGGGGGAGGTGCCGGGTGATAAAAACTATCTGCTTTCCACAATGGGCATGTTCTGGCCAGATAAAGTTGACAATCTGTGGTAAGTTTATACTCGCCACACTTACCACACACAGATCACCTACCCACTAACTACATCCTGCCCTGTCGACGCTAACTTTATACCATCCGGTCTGCCAGAAAGACTCAAGAGCTTTTTTTGGTGTATTCATGTCACCCCTAAAGTGGAATTTGGTGGTTGCGTTTATATTACGTCAGTCATAAGGTAATAAAATCTACCAAATACTTTTCTCGCAGACATCAACAAAAAGATTTTTTTTAATTACTAATTTGCATTGCCATTTTTTTTTATACCTTTATGAATGACATATTCGGGCCCTAAAAAATATTAACCTTGGTTCTGATAACTTACCCTGAAAAAACAGCATACGGGGTAGATTTTTATTTTATTCTATTTCTTTATTTTTTTATCAAAGTGATGAAATATATTGAGAACGGATATATTTAAATGACATTATAACTGAAACTTTGTCGTTTTACCTAAAAAGTCCCCAAAACCTACGTAATTTCATGAATTACAATGCAATGACCTTGATCAAGGTCATTACTTTTGGAAAATAAGAGACACACGACCTTTTCTAAATATAAACTAAGCTGGAGAATGGATTCTCCTGAAATGTTAAAATAACTTCTCCTATCTCCAGATAACATTGCACAATCAAATCTCATCCACTCGTCTCAAATGTGCAGTAAAATTAGAACATGATCCGTTGACACTGGGGTTTATGCAGTGGTTCTGGGATTAAGTTTCCATTCATTTATCTTGGTGTATCTATATATGTATCAAATTTTAATTTTGTAGGCTTTAGAATTCTACAGACTTATACATACACCAATAATTCAAAAGTCTCTTAATGCCTTTGGGGCATATACAGCATTTACATATATTTTAGTTCTTAAAGATCTAAAATTTGATTGACCTTTTGACCTTGGCCTGACCTTGCAGATAAGCTTCCTGTCAGTAGTCTGGACAAACATCATTTATTTGTCCAGAATAAAGGACAATTAGTGGAAGAATGGACCATGTGTGGATTGAGCCACTGCTCTGCATAAAATATAGATGGCGCTACTGGTTACCACAAGGTCTGTTTGATATTTCAAACCTCTAAAAAAATCCTCAAATATTACCAATTTTACAATCCTGTCCTACAAATTATATTCTACATTATTCCTGCTACCACTTATATTCTACATTATTACCACTGCCACCTATTAGTTACATACCTTCAATGTCTTTGCAATACTGCCACCTAGTGGTTGATAACATTTCATACCCTACCTATGCTGCCACCTTATGGTTGATGTCCCTTTTATATCTTGACATTACTGCCACCTAGTGGTTGGTAACATTTTACGTCGGACGACACTGCCACCTGGTGGATGGCAACGTTTTTATCTTGACAGTGCTGCCACCTAGTAGATACTTACCTTCCGTATTTTTCCGAATGCACCCTGTGGACATTCTTTCCTGAAGAACTTTTTCAGCCTACGTATCTCTGGTTTGCTCATGCCGAGGTCGAGGAGGTCGTCCTCCTCGGCATATTTGATCTGTGGAATGGTGGTGATCTTGAGGTCGTTGTGGAAGCCATTATAATAATGCTGGAGTTCGGCTTCTGTCAGGAATTCGTACAAATCCTTGACAGGCACTGACATCTTGCTACCTTCCACACATCTACAACAACAGTAAATACACAAAAGTTAGTCTCTATAAACATCTGATACATGTGGAGATCTTGTGGCCTTCCGCACATCTACAACAACAATAAATACACAAAAGTTAGTCTCCATAAATATCTGATACATGTGGAGATCTTGTGACCTTCCACACATCTACAACAATATACAAAGCTACTCTATAAATCTCTGATATATGGGAATCTCTTGTTGTCTTCCATGCATCTGAAAACTCAGAAAAAAGTGATAAACTTTCATCATTTAATAAAATTTTATATATGGTGAATTATTTGGACTAATTGGTCATTTTAGGCTCCTCTCAGCCACTCTCCCAAGTGGACACATCAATGATCCCCCAGGAAGGGCCATCTTTCAATGATCCCCCCCTGGAAGGGCCATCTTTCACATGCCATCTCTATCATGCAACCAATGATCCCCCCACAAAGGTTTCCTAAAACAAATACACATTTTTTCTCTCATTGAGAATATTTCCTACTTTTAATCACCTTCTATTCACAAAATCTTGGCAAAAATCTTAAAATATTGCTACCATAGAATTTCTTATCACGTGTATGGTGCTGCCCCCTATAATAGATCCCCCTTGTGAGAGATAGCAGTAAATGTTATACCTCCTATTCACGTGATACTGCGATACAGTGCGAGATCGGTGTGATCCCGGAAGAGCTCTGAGAGGCAGGTGAAAACATGCAACATACTCCCCATGTTACTCACAACTCAGCTTTTCACTTTTTTCCTTCTTTCTCTTTTTTTACAAGAAGCAGCTGTTGTTATACCATGTCAATTCCTGGGGCATTTCCTGCTGTCTATCGGTTCAGAGCTGAGTGCACTAAACTCCCCTCCTCTAGTCCCACAATGGGCGCGAGCTGCCTGTATAAAAGGTCCAACGTGGACCCACGCTGCCTGTATATAAGGTCCACCATGGACCCAGGCCGCCTGTATACAAGGTCCACCGTGGACCCAGGCTGCCTGTATACAAGGTCCACCGTGGACCCAGGCCGCCTGTATAGAAGGTCCACCGTGGACCCAGGCCGCCTGTATATAAGGTCCACTGTGGACCCAGGCTGCCTGTATATAAGGTCCACCGTGGACCCAGGCTGCCTGTATATAAGGTCCACCGTGGACCCAGGCTGCCTGTATATAAGGTCCACCGTGGACCCAGGCTGCCTGTATATAAGGTCCACCGTGGACCCAGGCTGCCTGTATATAAGGTCCACCGTGGACCCAGGCTGCCTGTATATAAGGTCCACCATGGACCCAGGCTGATTATTTTTATGGGAGTTGTGTTTCCATGGTTACTAATTATTTGTTTTCTTCTATGAATTCCAATGTATTTACTCATCTGTGATTTATCAATAAATATCTCTTCCACAACTTTCAAATATGTCAGAATATAATTTATAATGCTCTTAATAGAAAAGAACTTGAGGTCCACGAGAAACAGTCAGAATCTAGCGCTAAAAATGTAAGTTTAAAATTAAACCTCTATTTTTATATGTTTATATCAAACACCCCTCATTTAACATTTTAAAGTGGGTCACATATGGGTCAAACTCTGTTGAATGGGTGACTTCTATGTTACAACTCTTTAATTCACAATAAATCCCACTTTGGGATGCTATAACATTCAATTATGGCTGTCAGCGACAAGGAAACTTCCCCTGGGGGCCGCTCAGGGTCACTGAATCTCATTAGGTAATTATACTTCTTGTAGGTCAAATCACAGAAAATCAGGCGTATGAAAAAAGACAAACATCTTTGCGTTGGGTTCTGTGGAGACACTGGCAATTTGACTGGCGTAGTATAATGTACGTTTGCGAGCGGAAACCTGAATGAACTCGAAAACGTACTGCACTGGGCGACCTGCTAGAATCTGAATGTATATAAATTGCTTTGAACTACATTCGTTCCTGTTTTTCCATATATTGCCATGAGGATCACTGCCCAAATTCAGGGATCACATGCATCACAAATAAGCAAATATAAGTGGAAAATTGCAAAAATCTTTTTTAGTGTGCGAGTGAGGATTGGATGAAATTGGGAGTTAAATGGAAATTCCTTGCATTATTATGTTCCACATTTCAATGTGCCCTTCAAAATCTCTGTACATATTTTGTAAAATAACATGACATATAAAAAGATTCAATGAAGACAAATTTTCTCTGGGTATAACTTGTACATTTATATCACATTATAAATTGTGAGGACAATGTTGATGTCATGTTTGCTGCACATTAACACGATGATTGATGACCTTGACACACCTACAAGGTCATCTCTCCATTCCACTCTGCAGGGGGCAGTACAACCCACAAAGTTTGGATATCAATTAAATTCTTCCTACTTTCAAAATGAAATGTGAGAAACCCACTGAATCATTTGTATACATTTTTCTTGAAAAGCATGGTGGGGCATTCAGTTGACCTTTGAACTAGATAAATGACAGCAAGGTCAATCCTCAACATCAAAGGTCAAAAGGTCTGATCCTATTTCTACACATGTATGATATATGATCTGATTTTAATCAAAAATATTATTGTTCATACATGTGTATCTAGTCTTTGTCACATTCAGACTGGATGCAAATTTAGTTAAAAATCCTCTTTTGAAGAATCATATGTTTTACTTATCACCAAAGCATAACAAGGCCAAGGAAAATAATATTTTTGAATCCTGTAATTTGGCCCTGAAAAAAGGAAATCTTTTTTCTATTCTGACAAGATGGCCTGAAAGCATTTATCCAAATCAAGAAATAATCCCTGCAAAGACACAAAAGAAAGTGAACTAAAAATGTGGTGAGTCAAAACATTAACAATTTGGACAATATTATGACAAGGCAGGTTTGCAAGGACTTAGATTGGAAACAGGATAAGAATTATTTTGTTTGGCCCAATGGTATTTTGATGAGACCTGAAAAATTTGGATCCAGTTGCTCACAAGAAATATGAGAAAGACAAGGAAATCACTATATTTTCACTATAATTTCTATTATTTTTGACAATATATGTGTCTTTGCACAAAATGTCATTTGTGAAATTTGCAAATACTGATATGCACCATAACCACTTATTATCTGAACAAAACAAATGATAAAAAGCCAAAACACCTCCAAATACATCACAAAGTATTACAAAATAAAAATATTTAACTGAGAGAGTAGACTGTTTAAAAAGATTTTTGGTCGGTCTTTGCACATAAGTTGTGAGCAAAACGAAATAAGCAGCCAAAAATGTCATTGAATGTTATTGGTATAACTTACCAATAGGTCAAGAATGAAAACAACTATATATATACCATGAAGTATTCCAGCACATTGTAACTTTATCAACATAAAGTACTTAATCTTACAACCAACTGAGATGTTTTGACATAACAGACCAAGGATTCGGCTGAGATATGGTTGCCGGGGACGATAATCAGTGATAACATTAGATAACTCAGTGTTGATGGGGGAGTCTGGTGGCTACGAGGGTGTACGCTTAGTGACATACAATTAATCTGGCATGGATCAATGGATTATCTTACGGATTAGGATTGACAGCAGCTTCCTGTTCAAGTGGACAGGATTATTGACCAGGATCAGTTTATTTATTATCAAAAATCTCCAACAGAGGGCGACTTGGTCATTCTATAGTCTGGGTATGAATGTATATGTAATTTTCGTTACTTTAAATTTATTATGGTTTGAATGAAAATGTAATATTCTATAGAAAGTCTGGTAGTAATTTTTTTTTCTATTCTTTCCATTTTTTCTATTCTAAAAATTGGCAAATGAAGTTTCTTCTATTCTTGTTACTAAAACCTTGGAGTGAGATTGTCAGCATAACTAAAACTGTGACCTCTGTCTCGTCTGTGGAAAAAGTACAGCCAATAGAAAGGTAACATGCTTCAAACAAACCCTCAGGAGACCAAGAAGAAAAAGAAGATTTCTTTCTTTTTTTAAAATTTTCATTACTTTATAATGATTGAAACAACTCAAGTTATGTCTGTTCAGTTTTAGCTAAAAGGTAAGTTTCAGCTGAGAGGTATGTTTCAGCAAAGAGGTATGTTTCAGCAAAGAGGTATGTTTCAGCTAAGAGGTAAGTTTCAGTCAGGTAATAAGTTTCAGCTAAGAGGTACGTTTCAGCTAAGTATTAAGTTTCAACTAAGAGGTTCGTTTCAGCTAAGTAATAAGTTTCAGCCAAGAAGGGCATTTCAGCTTGCTCGTTACGCATATCTGCGATAACAGATCACTGTGTGTACATATAGGATACCAGCAAGTGTTCTGGCAAGCGTCCGGCAAGTGTTCTGGTTAGTGTCTGGGTCTATGAATAGAGTGGTGCCATTTCTCATTTTGTCACCCTTATGCATGACAACTGACATGATTTTCTCTTTTCTGGTTCAGCTGTCACCAATAATCTTTGTCAGCTCATAAGAAACTTTTGAAGTCAGCTTTTAGCACCTCCATTCTCACCAATTTCCTCTGCATGATTAAAACCCCCAAACTTTTGAAAGAATCATTCAAAGTTGCTAAAATGCTACCCTGATAGTGTTGTGCAATTCTCAAGACAAGAAAACATTTGTGGGGCAATCATTATTGTGACAGAGATTTAAGATGCCTGCATCTGTGGCATAACAGGTTTTCTTGACAAACACTTTGATAGCTCCAATTAACACACAATATATATATATGTGCTTTCAGAAAGCACAAAACACTGGGAACATTTTCAAATTCTATGCATTTCATATATTTAACATCTGCCTTCCTTCATGCATAGGTCATGACACTTTTCATATAATTTTTTTTTTGTTTTAATTTTTATTTTTTTTTTATTTTTACAAATTCGTGCAATAAAAATGGAAAAACTTTGGAATGGGTATTATCTCGGGGGAAATATTGCCTAAGAAAGGGTATTTTCCAGAGAGGAGTTTTGTCTAGTAAAGTGTACTAAATTGAGGAGGATTTCTAGGAAAGGTGTGATCTGGAGAAGGGTATTATCTGAGAATGGGTGTTATTTCTAGGCAAGGTGTGATCTGGAGGAGGGTATTGTCTGAGAATGGGTATTATTTCTAGGAAATGGTGTTATCCGGGTGTGATTTTTTTGTCAAATAGAATTTACTGGCAGCTAAGAGGAATATTACTCTATGGTGGCAGCAAGAAGATGATTTGTTTATGTGTCTAGTCATGCAAAGTGTCGTGTCAATCCAAAGAGGTCATCCTAGTCCTGCTGATTGACCTATATCTCATCATATCTCATCAACATTCTCCTCAAGCCCCAACATTCCTGACACCCTATGTTTACAATCTGAGATGCATCCTTTGGCAACACCCCGTATGATAGGACCTCAGACACACTTGAATTAGACCTGGACAAATCTGCGTATTCTTCCTCTGAATTTTAATTTCAAATAAAAAGTATTTATATCAGAAAAAAAAGAAAATAGAATTGATGTTCAATATCTGACTGTGTTATGCCACCCTCATCAGCATGACATGTGGGGTGCCCAGGGCATGACTTAATTGGCCAGAGTAGGGTTGCCTGAAAACCCCGGAACCAGACCCTATTACTACAGACAGCACAGCAAGTTGCTTAATTAAGTAGAGATGGGGGCTGGCGATAACCACACTGCCCATCATGGCATAACTGTCATTAACACAATTATCTACAGTCAGAATCCACTCAATTAACTAATAACACAAAAATAGATCGACATTTGCACATTTCCATAGTTGACCTGCAAGGTATGTCCGAAGGGTGTGGTCGTCTTTGTGGTTATTTTCTACAATAAAAGTTATATCTTTTTATATTTAAATATACATCACAATTCTTATTAAGTCCTTTTGAATATGACAATGTCTCCAGGTAATCGAAGCATGTGCCAAATACCTAAATTAGTTTGAACCAAACATCTATATGGTCACGCATGTACATGACTAATGCATAATAAGAACGACCAGATAATGCCAAATGATGGCTATGCGTGACCATATAGATGTTTGCCTCAAACTGTTAATACAGAGAGCCATACCCCCTGTATTCCATATGGAAGCTTAGAGGGGGTGTTATACTCTCAGAGGGAAGTCTTTGATGCAGGACTTTGCCTTAACCACTTGCCCAGTTATTGCGAAACATTTCATGACCCATCTTGGCAATTAAGGGTTAATAATTTTTCAAATGCACCACCTAATTGATAACTGAATCTGATATGCTAGAAAAAATTTCAGGGTAATCTCAGATTTAAAAAATTTAGTACTTAAGCTGGCAAGTCAATGGTTTACTACTATCAAGGCTTTAGATGAGTTGAAAATCAACTTTTCAAGACCAAAAAAGCTAGTGCTTTAAACTCCCTGCGATGTGTTTCAAAAATGACTTGATTCCTCGAAGTTGGCCGAAATTTTTACCTTTTGCTACTGGAGAGCGATGGGAAGCCAAAGAGACTTGAGCGCGAGGAACTCCGGCTTCTGGTGCTCCGACCAAAGTTTCCGGAGTTAAATTTGTCTCCGGAGTTATTATATCCGGCATAACTGGCCCTCCGGCTCAGCCTCATTTTGTCTTTCATTCGGTCAAACGTGGAGTAATTATAACCAGATTCCCCGTAAATGCCACTTTTGGGGCACAGAGCTGCATTGCTGTAATCGCCCGGGCTATAGTCTCCTTCTGCCGATATCCCAGAATCTGTTTCCGTGGTAACCGGGTACATCCTTTCTACCTCCATCCTTAACGCCAATGCTCAAATGAATATATAATCTTACTCCAGATTTATCCAAATTTCTTCCATTAATTTTCTTGAACTATAAAGAACCCTGGAGAAAAATTCCAAGGATTTGCACATCCTAAACAGTGCCAAAGCAGTCAAAACTTTGTTTCTGCCATATTGTGTTTGTAACTTTCACTTTTTCTCCGGCAAGTTCCATCTCCCGACGGCTAAAAGATCCGAGTTGTTGCTCCCCAAATTCCTCGATCACAAGGCACAAAAGAATTCCATGGCTGCTTCTAATAAACTTGCCACTTTGTTTCTCTGCCCTCACCAACTGACTAGCTACTCACAGCCTTTCACTGTTTGCAAATGATAAACATCATTTATGCTAATCACGTACAGCCAACATTTTCGCAGTCATATAATTATCTCCCATCTCTACCCCATATCATTAGTTTAAACATAAAAATAACTTTACCCATGAAATTACTGTAGAGATTAAATGTTTATTGTAAACATTATTATATCGGTTGTTAACATGGGAATATCTGAGAGAAGTAAGAAACTTCTTTTCAAGAAGAAATATGAATAATTGGTTGCGGAATCATCCAGGTTTTCGTTGCAGTCTGGGTCAGTAGTTGGGGTCAGATAACCCCCATGGTGGTGAAAGTTGTAGCTCACTTCACATCTGGGATCTCTCAGGCAGCCACACTCTCTCACTCTCATGGATAACATTTCAAGACCCTCTTTAATTAAATATCCAGCATGCAGGGCCCACCTTTAACTAATCCAGAAACCCTCAAAATGTCTGCCTGAAATTTGTATCAAGTTCAACTCAGTTTAAGTTCTCTCATATTCGGCCATCTCATCTTGTGTTAAAAGTTTTAGACATCAATTCATGATCATAAAATGTGTGGCATCTGACGCATGCAAATGTTTCCAAGATGCTGGACTGGGGAACAGAGTCTTTTTCCGTAACCCTCCTTATTGACCACATCCTGGATTATCTACAGATTATCTGCAGATAATCCACCTGCATGCTGGCTGATCTCCCAGACTTGCAGGACGTGTGTATCTTATCTGTCTGAGTGTTCATCATAGATCATAACCAGCCAAAAATATACAAACTCGGTCATATTCATACAACCAGCCAAAAATATACATATTGACAGGGTCTATGCATGATCATATCGACAGGTCTATGCATGACCATATTAACCAGTCCTTTGCATGAACATAGTGGCCAGTCCATTGCATGACCACAATGGCCAGTCCATTGCATGACCAAAATGGCCAGTCCATTACATGACCACAATGGCTGGTCTATTGCATGACCACAATGGCCAGTCTATTGCATGACCACAATGGCCAGTCTATTGCATGACCATAATGGCCGGTCTATTGCATGACCACAATGGCCAGTCTATTGCATGACCACAATGGTCAATCCATTGCATGATCATATTGATTAGTCCAATTCATGGTCTTATTAACCAGTCTACTGACTAGACCAGTCCATAGCATGACCATATTAAACAGTCCATTCGATGACCATATTATTGTATATTCCATAACATGACCGAATTGACCAGTCTACTGTATGACCATATTGATCGCCCCATATAATCTGATTTACCAGTGGTTTATGAGGCTGAAATGATGGTTGCCCTCTAACCAGCCAAATAATGGAAAATAGTGGATGACAAAAAACCCTAAAAATTTGCTGGTCCTTGCCAAATGTTATTTACAGAAGGCAACAGGACACGCTCAAATTGTGAACAGTATGAGTGGACCATACTGCAGAACACCTGACAATTATCCTCTGACCTCATCAGACCGTTCCAGATAAAACTTTCTGTCATGAATACGACTAAAGCAGAGATCAGATCTTTGTCTCCAGACACATGCCTGCACATAGACTGGGCAGGAAGTAACAGCGATGAATTCCTATCATTTGCAAGTCACAAAAAAACAGAACTCAAATCAAAGTCCAGTATGCATGCCTCAGTGGTGTGTGAAACTCTCTGTACTTCCTTATTGGTTTTCATATACTGAGGTTCAACAAAATTTAGTCTTGTTTTCAATTTCATGTGAAGAAAAAAACATTTTTGGTTGGTATTCAGTGATATATATTCATTACATATATGTCCGATTAGACATAAACTTGACCAAGAGAGGTCACGCCAAATAGGTTCGCTTGACCTTATCAGGTCTCAGTTATGCATGACTCAATAAATGTATGGCTTCAAGTGTTCATTGTGATTCTGACACCAGGGGGCGCCACTCATTGGTGATCCAGACATACATAGACAGATCTTATTATTCATGAGTCATCAACACGATCAAGTGAGATTTTTTTGGATCAAAGCATGGCTTGTATAATGATTGTAATAAATAATTCACCAAAAAAACAATATCAAACATAACTCTGCCATAAATTTGTCTTTCCTACCCGAGAATGTCAGATGTTAAATCATGTCACACTCCCCTTTCTGTGCTATTGTTCATATTCAGTCAGTTCGTGATCTCTGTTTGGTCACTGGTTATTGTGACATCATGGAATCCAAACTGTAAGTACAATATTCTGACTGTCAAAACTCTTGAATCGTCCAATGAGAAGGCTTTAGGACCCAGTAAGCCAAATCAGTGTTAATAACAAAAGAGAAGAAAATTAAACTGAAATTGAACCAAAAGTACCACTGAGCAGGTTATGGTTGAACAGGGGAACAGCAAAACACAGGCCCATAGGAAACAGCCTGTCACCGATATACACACATCAGTTAACACACAGTGTTCGGAATTTGAGCTTATGCCCAGGACCAGGAACTTTTGTGGCCCATTTCTTTTATTTTCTACTATTTTACAGTTTCATTACAAGCAACATTTCAAACCCTACTTATTGCACTGTATACACATTCCCATACCAAACAAGAAATAACACATGAGGGAAGGAAGGCTTGACCATATACATGTCCACACCTCAATGCTAATAAATCAACAGAAAACACCCTTTGTCTCACCATAATCATCTTTGCAGACCATTTCATGTGTTTTATCTGGAGAATATAATATTTCTGCAATTTTCAGAATTTCTGCAAGCTTCAGAAGTATATTTGATCATGTGTCAATATGACACCTGCAGGACTGTCACATGACCATCATCACATGACCATCATCACATGACCATCATCACATGACCATCATCACATGACCATCATCACATGACCATCATCACATGACCATCATCACATGACCATCATCACATGACCATAGTCAGCCAGGCAATGTTTGACACCTTAGACAAGGAAATAGTCTTTCTAAGATGACTGGCCATCGTCTGATGATGAATATTTATGATCAAATAGATGTTTGGACATTTATTGATTTGAGAATGAAGACCACACCATGCCAAGCAAAGCTAGGTCCCTGGTGTATTACACAAACATGAGGCCAGAATTAACCCCCTAGTCCATGAGCTATAAAATATCAGGACATCACTGCCCATGCTGGGGTGAAAAGGTTAAAATTACAAAGGGCAGATGATTTCAAGGGTGGGGTACTTTTGGGGGGTCTGATATGTGGTAGGGTACTTGTGGGGGGTCTGATATGTGAAATATTTGGTTTTGCTTACTCACCAGACTTTGACACCTTAGACCCAGGCAAGACTTTGAAGGCAAAGTCCCCATGGATTATGTAACCATGACAATCCTAATGTAACCATAGCAACAGAATACCTCATTAGTAACCAGATCATCTCATATCAACTCAAGTCTTGATTGCTTTAAAACTCCATTGCTTTAAAACTTGCTTTGGAATTTCACCAGTTTCCTGACAAATATTTCCTGGTTCAAGTGCGGTCAAGTTTTCATCAATTTGCATGGCTGTCTGACCATCACATTTAAATATAAATTGAAACGGAAAACTAGATTTCAGTGGTTCCCTATAAATGGCTGCCCTTGGGCTCCACCATACTTAACCACTTTTCTGATTTTTCAGAGAAATTGTTAGTGACCTCCTTATATCATTGTTGATTCTGGAGAAAAAACCTGACAAACTTCGTAATCACTGTCATTATCACAGACATTAAACTTCTTCAGATAAAATTGTAATAATTCAAAGAACATTTTTACTTTCAAAAATACAATTTCCATTTCCAATTACCTCCTCCGAAAAAAATAAACTATTTGACAAAGTGATTTTAAACACATTTGACAAGGTAACACAAAGAGAAAATTTTCAATTTATTTAAACACGCTCAATGATGGGTGCTTAAACTATCTTTTGATTTTCTGGCAGATTGAAAAGATTTCATAGACATCTATCACACCAAGAAGATTGTAATCTTTGACCACACTTTGACTACAATTACCAAACTAGTTTCAGGAAAAGTGCCTGTTCAATTTATGAAATATAGGTATGCATAATGCAACTCAAGACTAAATAATGTAATCTGATAAAAATCAAAATTGAATATTTCTGAATTAAAGAACCTTATGTTATTAACAAGAGTCCCATCCAGTAAAACCAGTCAAGGTAAAACCTCAATTAGGTCATGCAAAACCTGATATTGTTATACATGGTCACTGTGTGAATCCATTTAGTCACACTCAGTTGACTCAATGTGGTCATGCATTCACTTGCATGGCCTCATATGGTCATATTATGTTTGAACATATAGATGTTTGGCTATGACTGTTAGCTACAATACACTAGCAATGTTCTAGCCTGCGTGACCTCATTTGATCATGTTTCTGCGTGAATTTACAGATGTTTGACTATGACTGTCAGCATCAATAAATTAGTAATTATTGCTTGCATGACCTCATTTGATCACGTTTCTGCGTGAATTTACAGATGTTTGACTATGACTGTCAGCATCAATAAATTAGTAATTATTGCTTGCATGACCTCATTTGATCATGTTTCTGCATGACTATACCGATGTTTGACTATGACTGTTACCAGCGTTACACTAGCAATGTGACTTCATTTGACCATGTTTCTGCGTGACTCCAATGAGGTATGGTTCATTCTGTTTGCTGAGAGCAACCTGCGTGGTCAGAACTCCTGCACGACCTCATTTGGTAATAATGTTATGCATGACCATACAGGTGTTTGGTTTTGACTGATATCTGCTGGTTCTGCCCAGGAGTCAGTAGAGCTGGTAGCCTTGAATCATACCCCAGACCACTTCTCAAATATCTGTGATCATACCCCACAGCACATCTACGTGCATAAATATGTTCTACACATGTATGTATGCATGCTACATCCTAAACCCTGCTAATGAGCAAAAAACACATGTGCTCCTGCATGTGGCAAGAAGACTGGGGCGGGGACCAGTCTATGGTGCCATTTGAGTTGAGAGCCCCCTGGTGTGAAAATAATTTGACTGACTCAATTTGTAATCGGTGATATTTTTTGTGGCGTTAAAAAAGTGTCAGTAAATTTATCAATCTCAAATCTATATTTCAGGTTGTCTTATATTTTTTTGGTTTATAAGAAGGGATCTAAAAATAATAATTTAAAATGTGATGGTGCCGTTTATTCATGGGGCCTGGGGCCAACCATGGGAGGCAACCAGAACCACTGGTCCAATATCGCTCAAACCAAGCCCCCTACCACGCCCCTAAATCTCTGAAGTCTCTGCTTCAAAGAAGGGCCACATACAGGGCCCATAAATGCAGGGGTCAAAGATCAGATAGCCTGGATCTAGGTCAGGTCACATTGACAGACTGAGGTCATAAAGAAGAAAAATAAGAACATTAAATGATCGGCTCCTTAGGGATCCAAGCGTATCTGATGAACCCATAAAACTGGCAACTTGTTATCAAACTAAGAAGATAGTGTAATGGGGACCAGGCAATACCCTGTGATGGGGTACCAGATGTTATATCTTGAGATAGGGTACCTGGCAATATACGCTAAGATGAATATACCCTGAGAAAGGGTACCAGTGGATAGATGCTCTGAGATTGGACACTAAGTGATGCCCTAAGATGGAGTACAAGATGACACTATGAGATAAGATATCTAAATGATATGCTGAGATAAGGTGCAATGTGATACCCTGAGATAGAATACATGGAGTGTCCTGAAGATAGGGTACCTGACTACAAAGTGACTGGCAAATCTTATCTCTGGATATTTTAGTGCAAATTTAATTAATTTACAAGTGCCAATTTACAGTAATTCATTCATTCTGTCAAATTATCAAACAATTTGTTTGGACTATATAAATGCCTTTCTCAACAATAAAATTAATAGTTCTGCAACAAGTGCGGCTGCAGATTAAAGTTCTATGTTAATGCCTACTTGATTTACCAGTCCGGGCTTTCAGCATTAGCCTGTAGTCCCAGACTAGTAGAAAAACTGTCGGGCTAGTGCACCTTCCCCTGATGCTAGCCCGACTGTCTTGTAGCTAATCATGATTTTTCAAATATTGGTAAAAATGTCCTTTTGTCATTTGATTAATCTTAAACTTAAATATGATAACATGAATTGCCCTTACCAAATACAAGCCTTGTCTGGGCTAGTACACTTTGATTCGGGCTAGTGTAAAAACCTCCACTTACTAGCCCGACTGTCTCAAAGCCTAAAATGTATTTGGCCCAGACTGTAAAATTTACATGATAATTTTTGCCAACTGATTATAGGGAAATAAAATCCTGGGCTGGGTGCTGAGATCAACCTGGCTGGATTAGCTAATCCATTTATTTGGCAACATCACCAGTGTTGATTTGGATTATCTTTATCCTATTACAGATTATCGATAATCCAAATTGAGATTATTTGTATCGCCCAGATTGTGTAACACTCATATATCATTACTATGGGCTGTTGGGACATTTTCCGATTCTTTGGCAAAACAGTCTTCTCTGTCGATGTGAAATATGGTAGTTTATTCCTTTTACTTATATGCAATGAAATTTAAAATATAATTTCAATAAAAAAAAACTTATCATAATAATAATACTAGTACTGCTGTACATATTTAATTCACTGACCAATCATGGAAGCCGAAACAACGGTAGGATTGGACAGCGATTTTTCAACCAATCAGATACCAGTTGACAAAATGGTTACAAGAATTGTGCATAGTAACGATAGTGGGAGATGATGAACAAGATCTGTCTGTACTTCAACCTTATAAAACTCCGGAAATATGTTCCAATTACGTAATTTGAACATAATAATGTTCAAATATTATAAAAATATCATAATATGTTCAAATTACGATTTGGTAAAACGTTATTATCAGTATTGATAATTATAAAATATAGAGATATTTAATGGTTACTTACCACAATATAAAGTAGAATATATGTTGTGCTAATCTGTCTGGTAATCCACTTTTATCTGCAGATTATTTATAATCCCATAGATTTAATCTCCATCCCTTTGTAGATTAAGCTCAGCTTCTATGTTATCACAGCTTTAAGGAATTGTCTTAATCCCCAAAAAAATTTGGATCAACGCAAGATAATAAATAGGTTAATCCAATAACATGGGGATAATCTTGGAATGTTTGGTACTCCCTGAATATCAAAACTCATCCCATAAAATGGGGACCTTTTATTTCTGAATTAAGTAGAACTCAGCTTTGATATGACTCTGAATACATGCAAATAACTCCTACGATCGCAAATCTCACAGGCTTCACGTAGAAATCCACATATCCTGGTAGTAACTAGAGACGTGAGTTAACTCTCCAGGTGGCGCTCTGGTTCTATCCAGATCTGCTCTCAATGAAACGCTGCTTCACTTCACGATTATTATTCGCCAATTCATTCTTCTTCACATGGTGGCGCTACCTGCAACAAGCCAAGAAAAACACTCCTTATTTTCTGTATCAATACAAACTGTGAGTGCACCCAGAAGGGGAAATAACAAATTATCTGCTAAAAGTTGTCCACAGAATCTTTGGATGACAAAGCTGAACATAGAAAATCATAATTTGCTCATCTACTTGAAAATATGCGCAAAACTTGTTTACATTATACACTAATGAATTACTGACATTAAATGATCCAATATATTGAAATTTGTATTTAGTAACGTCAATATCTTTGCCTTGGATAGCTAGTGAGAATGTTGAACTGGATGTTTTATAATCCTGAAAACTCCGGAGAGAGAAACCTGGATAACTTGTTCTCAACTGCCTGATGTTGTGGTGAATCTGACGAGAACTCCACATGTTTTATTTCATTAATGTGATCTAGAGATCCCTGATGTTCTGCTGTAAACATGGAGTGTGTGTGTTTATAAGGATCACTGCAATAAACACAAACATGGCTCCCATATTACTCCGGGAATCACCACAAGAGGGAGCCACTGACTATCACTTCCTGCCATACCCTCCATCGATTTCTTTGAATAATGCATGAACTTTCTTTTGAATTCTACTCATCTAATAAATGATGTGAAACATGTAACTCTTTTGGGTAAATTCATTTTTCCTCACACTAAAATAAAGTGATAGGATAAAACTAGTGAGCCAGACCAAAAAAATATCAGTTTTAACAAAAGAAGCAAAAACAAGAACAAAGCGCCAAAACTGCAGTTCAATTATGACCAAATCAAGGCTCTGTAATTAATGCGATGATCTTTTCCCGATGGGGGGCCCTTGGGAGAAAGATGAGGGAATTGTTAATTAAGCAATGGCTAATCCTATACCACGATCCATATCATATTCAACATGTCAACATGCATTCACTTTATTTATGGTCCTGTTAATAAACAATGCTTCGCCTCTCCTTCTTTAGAAAAGAGGAAGGCCAATTGTATATAATTTGACAATAAGTTTTATAAAAATGATTTTGGCCATATAAATTTTGACATAATATACTTGGTGGAGGGTGTTTTTTTCTGAATCTTCTACAAATATGCTTTTATTTTTTTTAACATTTCACCAACACAGCCTGGGGATTGTAAGCACACAAAATCAAATTGGACAGCACAAAAAGAGAGTTTATAATTTTGGTGTTATTTTACCCCCTGATCTATGAGACATCTTATAAACCTGTCTCATTCAAGTGAGATCATAAAGAAGTTCAGCTCAGTTTACCCACAGTTCCCTGCCAGGTCATGTCAAATGCCCAAAGCTATTGAGGGCGGAAAATGGGGGTCTGTTGTTACAACTTGTTATGTGAGGAGATACGATCCTATAATTGTACATGCAGCACAGAAAGAAAATTTCCAGCTCCCCTCCTGTCTATTTTAACATTATTGGAAATGTCCACTTTGTCCACCCTTGAAATATTGGTATCTGTTGTGGAGGTTAGAATACACAAACTCAACCTGTTTAACCATTTTGACCCAGGAGAAATATTGGTATCTGTTGTGGAGGTTAGAGGACACAAACTCAACCTGTTTAACCATTTTGACCCAGGAGAAATAATGGTATCTGTTGTGGAGGTTAAAGTACACAAACTCAACCTGTTTAACCATTTTGACCCAGGAGAAATATTGGCATCTGTTGTGGAGGTGAGAATACAGAAACTCTACCTTCCTGGAAGAAATATAACATCTGTTGTGGAGGTTAGAATACAACAAACTCAACCTGTGTAACCATTTTGACCCAGAAGAAATAATGGTATCTGTTGTGGAGGTTAGAATACGCAATTTCTACCTTCCTGGAAGAAATACTAACATCTGTTGTGGAGGTTAGAATGTACACAAACTCTACCTGTTTAACCATGCCCACACTGGGAGAACTATTAACACAACACAAATACCCAGGCAATATACAGTCATAAAACTGTGTCAACTAGCGCTTTGCATCTCATTTTTGACACCCGCAGTAAATTTGCCCAAATCGTAATTTGTAGGCAGGTGACAAGCCGTGACTAAAAGCCTGTATTTTCACAACAATCAAATTGTTTAACATTGTCCACATTGAGTAGATAGACTGAACTGTTTCCTGCAGTTTTTAACCCATAAAATACTTTTATTATTGCCATCTGACTTGTTCAAAGGCTCCTCCACATCCTACTCAAATTTGTTTTCCAATCCTTAAATCTTTGAATAATTTTGGAAACTGTTTTCATCGGGTATTTCTAAAGTATTTTTTCGAGTAACTTTTGAAGATGTTTATGACCTAAGAAGCACCCTCCCCTTAGAACACTGAATGACTAAAGGAACTGTTTTCTTTTACAGAGATGAAGAAAGATACCACTGAGGGAATATCTTGCCTTAAGATTGAATTTTTTTTTAATGTTTATAAATGTGGAAATATTCTTAACCATTGAGAGACTCCCTGACGTTTTAAACGCGTTCTCTTTAAAAACGATGGAAACCCAGATCCGAATTATGTGCAGATAGAAATTGTGTTACACCTGCCCTCTGAACTGAAGTGGGTTAGACTTGTGTCAGGAGAGATTCCTGTATGATTCTGTCAAAACTGCCACTCCTAACTGAAGTGGGTTAGACTTGTGTCAGGAGAGATTCCTGTATGCTTCTGTCAAAGCTGCCACTCCTGACTGAAGTGAGTTAGACTTGTGTCGGGAGAGATTCCTATATGCCTCTGTCAAAGCTGCCACTTCTAACTGAAGTGAGTTAGACTTGTGTCGGGAGAGACTCCTGTATGCTTCTCTCAAAGCTGCCACTCCTGACTGAAGTGGGTTAGACTTGTGTCGGGAGAGATTCCTATATGCCTCTGTCAAAACTGCCACTCCTAACTGAAGTGGGTTAGACTTGTGTCAGGAGGGATTCCTGTGTGCTTCTGTCAAAGCTGCCACTCCTAACTGAAGCTGGTTACACTTGTGTCAGGAGGGCTTCCTGTATGCCTCTGTCAATGCTGCCACTCTTAACTGAAGCTGGTTACACTTGTGTCGGGAGAGATTCCTGTATGCCTCTGTCAAAGCTGCCACTCTTAACTGAAGCTGGTTACACTTGTGTCGGGAGAGATTCCTGTATGCTTCTGTCAAAGCTGCCACTCCTGACTGAAGTGAATTACACTTGTGTCGGGAGAGATTCCTGTATGCTTCTGTCAAAGCTGCCACTTCTAACTGAAGCTGGTTACACTTGTGTCAGGAGAGATTCCTGAATGCTTCTGTCAAAGCAGCCACTCCTAACTGAAGTGAATTAGACTTGTGTCGGGAGAGATTCCTGTATGCTTCTGTCAAAGCTGCCACTCCTAACTGAAGTGAATTAGACTTGTGTCGGGAGATATTCCTATATGATTCTGTCAAAGCCGCCACTCTTAACTGAAGCTGGTTACACTTGTGTCAGGAGAGATTCCTGTATGCTTCTGTCAAAGCTGCCACTCGTAACTGAAGCTGGTTACACTTGTGTCAGGAGGGATTCCTGTATGCTTCTGTCAAAGCTGCCACTCGTAACTGAAGCTGGTTACACTTGTGTCAGGAGGGATTCCTGTATGCTTCTGTCAAAGCTGCCACTCCTAACTGAAGCTGGTTACACTTGTGTCAGAAGAGATTCCTGTATGCTTCTGTCAAAGCTGCCACTCCTAACTGAAGCTGGTTACACTTGTGTCAGGAGGGATTCCTGTATGCTTCTGTCAAAGCTGCCACTCCTAACTGAAGTGAGTTAAGACTTGTGTCAGGAGAGATTCCTGTATGCTTCTGTCAAAGCTGCCACTTCTAACTGAAGTGAGTTAGACTTGTGTCGGGAGGGATTCCTGTATGCTTCTGCATGCTTAAGCATTTTACACATATTGATAGAGCAATACTTGACAGTATTTGTGCTCTTCCCTGGACCCCCATCCCATTTCACTGATTTGTAAATGTCAATCTGGATTGTATTTGTTAATCATGATGTTGACATAAACCATGTTTGACATGCTTCCATGTCAGACGAACATGTCATCATGTCATGACATACATACATGTGTTAAATCCATCTCTTGGAAAAGGTGAACCCTTTCATGTCAATAAAATTCCAGTTTTCATCAAGACTGAATCCGAAAATAATTTATTTATTTTTGGTAATTTTCTGACACAGGCATGTCTGTTATTACACAGAGAAAATAATCCTAAAATTGAAAATATCTCTGGGAAGGAACAATGAAAGAATCTATGTCAAGACTGGGCTTGTTTCGCAATGATAAAGAAAGCATCTGATAGAAAGGGGTTCACATTATCTAATGGAGGCAGATCACTTACACACACATCTCATCTTGGGAGGTTGATCATAAGCATACATTAGAGCAAGATGACCTTCCACTAGTTGAGGTAGTTTGCACAAGACTGTTATTTTGCTAATATAACAGCCACAGAAGCAGGTTCACTTTTTCTAATGGAGTTATATTGGCATATGGCATAATCCTCACATTTGGAACTCACCAGAGAAAAGGGTTCACTTTCTCTTATTGAAACATCCCATGATCACATCAAGCTCAATGACTCATCACAGAAATAGGTTTACTTTCTCTTGTTGGGGCTGCATTAGATCATCAAATCACATGGTGACCTGATAAAACTTAACACAGAAGGTGGTTAACTTTCTCTAGTGGGGGAAGGTCTGACCACATAAGGATATCAAATGTCATGGCAATCTAAGATAGCTCACCACAGAAAGGGGTTCACTTTCTCCAGTGGTAACCACACAAGCATATCCCATCACCATGTTCACATGGCATTATGTGACAGACTTGTTATTTCACCAAACACACTCATATCTCCGCACAGTAGCAAAACTCATGTCAATAAATAGTTGTGACATTCTCCCTCCTCGTTCAATCTGCCCATCTGCTCACACCGTGTAAGCCTTTAACCACGTCCTCCCTGATCCACAAATTATACCCCAGAACAGTTAAAAAAAGAGATATCATATTCATCCATATAAATCTCATCATGATTCAAAAATGCAGCAAAGGGGCGGCAGAAAAAAATCCAGGATATCTGTGCAGTCATATTTATGGTTCTGTGGGTCTCTGTTTCTTGCAGTTCTGTCACAAGGATAAGGTTCATCTTCATTTCTATTGACCTATTTGTTACAAATCTCCCGGATTAGCATAACAGATCCCTTGCAGCAATTTGCCGATCTCAAACAATGACTCAGCAATACTCAGGGGGGTTGAGGGTGAGGAAAATTTGAGGGCATAATTTTCATGATGACAACTGTTGTGTCCCATTCCTAAATGATGTCATCACCATGGTAACAGGGGTCGTGATCTCCATATGACCTTGAGAACTTGATTTGTGTGATGGGTCCTGAGGGAGCAGAGAGAATGAAGACAGACATCACCTCCCATGAAACATTCATGCCTCCATATGGTGAATAACATTAAGACTTCTACACATATATAAATTTCACTTATTCTTTTCAATCTCAGGTTTTCAAGAACATATGACAGCCATGTGATATTAACCTTTTATTTTTCAGGAAAAAAAATAGATTTTAAGTTGTGTACATCAAATTCAACAATTGCAGATGTTGAAGAACATATGATAGCCAGGTGATATTAACCTTTTATTTTTAGAAACAAAAATTGATTTTAAGTTGTATTCATCAAATTCAACAATTGCTACATCAAATTCTTTTCATTTTCAGATATCCAAGAACATATGATGGCCATGTGATATTGACCTTTTCTTTTTAAGAAACTAATTCAGATTTTAAGTTGTATATATCAAATTCAACATGTGTATTTTAATCCAATTCAACATGTGTTACATGTTTTCAAGGTTGTATCATGGTGCAGATGATGCATAAAGCACATGGGGAAGGGAGGATAGGGTCATAAGGGGGTAAAGGGTGGTGATGGGTTGGTCACACCTTATCTTATGTGAGTCACACACCCTGTGGTCCAGGTTCTCCTGACTCAAGGCTCAAAACTTCCCAAAACCCAAGATGTGTTCCAAATTCTTTGGATTTATTTTTGTCTACACACCAAGTAGAAGTACAATTGTCAAACTACTGGCATAAGCCCTGGATGCAGCAAGACATCTGAACTAGAATTGTCAGATTAGTGAGAAAAATAATATGATGCCTGAAAGAAATATCTGTTCCCAACATATTGGAAAATACTTTCTCTAAATTGCAGCCACAAAAACAAACATTAATATTGTTTTGTTTTTCTAATTTATTTTTAAAAGAACATTTGGTTACAAAAAACATGAGGGAATATTTTCTTTCAGACACTGCACCTTGCTTCCACTTCCACCTGACTCTGACACTTTGCACACAAAATACCAGATACCACCACCCACAGAACTGTGACCCGTCAATCACCCAATAGCCAGTCTGACTGGTACCCCATCTCACCACACCTTCACAGTGGAATTATGGGAATGCAGGTTGCCATGGCAACTCATTACATTTTCATGTTCACATTTCAACACCAGCCACCTTTCATGCGCCCCGGTGTCTGTGATAGTTTAGGAGCGTAGTATCTACCTGTCCCATATCGGGTTTATAATTTACAGACATAAATATGATCTTCTGATAAATGGCCCTGTCTCATTACAATCTCATAACAGTCTCTCAGAAGTTTGCACCAAACATCTTGATGGTTAAGCATAAAAGTGACGCATTTGGTCGCATTTAACTGCTTCGTGAATATCACACAAATTTTGCATAGTCATATGTTATTTAGATCTCAACTGTTTTCTAAAGTGTCTATCACCTAAACTTACCTTACAAAATGGAAAAGCATGGTATAGATCTACAAGGTATTAAATGTGAATACAATTCTATATATCCGAGATGGAAAGAGATTCTATTGGACATCAATTCTCCACAATAGTTTCTGCGTACTCTGACAACAGGGGGCACTCATATCTGTTCTCTGATAATGAAACATATAGGAGTGATTGAAGCGTAGTCCCAGACAAAGGAATGGAGCCCCGTGGATGGAGACAATCAGTCTAACTCTGGTCTCTATGTGCTCACACTGCATTCAGCCAAATTAATATGCAACATGTTCAATATGGCAATTAATACCAGAATCTAAGGTTGTTCTTTAACTTCATTGAGAAAATAAATTAATGCATAAATTTAAAATAAAAATTTTGATTTTAGAGAAGAGAATAATGTAAAATCTATCACGTCCTTTCTATTATGGACAGTATCTTGACACCTTCCTGACTGTTTGCACAGAGTCAGAGCTTTACAGACACCTGGCCATATTTGTTTTTCTCTGATACGAAGCCCCTTTGCCATATTTGCATTCCCTGCTCAATAATACAGAATTCTACCATATCTCCTGCCCTTTGTTACAGTTAACCCTGGCTACTCTCAACCCTTGCTACTATTAAACATTGCTACTATTAACCCTTCTTACTATCAACCCTTGTTACTATCAAACCTTGTTACTATCAACCCTTGTTATTATTAACCCTTGTTACTATCAACCCTTGTTACTATCAACCCTTGTTACTATCAACCCTTGTGACTATCAACCCTTGTTACTATCAGTCCTTGTTACTATCAACCCTTGTTACTCTCAACCCTTGTTACTATCAACCCTTGTCACTATCAACCCTTGTTACTATCAACCCTTGTTACTATTAAGCCTTGTTACTATCAACCCTTGTTACTATTAACCTTTGTTACTACTAACCCTTGTTACTATCAACCCATGTTACTATCAACCCTTGTTACTATTAACCCTTGTTACTATCAACCCATGTTACTATCAACCCTTGTTACTATTAAGCCTTGTTACTATCAACCCTTGTTACTATTAACCCTTGTTACTACTAACCCTTGTTACTATCAACCTTTTTTTCTATCAAACCCTGATATCAACTAATGTTACTATTAACCCTTATAATCATCAACACTTGCTTGTATTATCTCTTGTTACATTAAAGCCCAGCTACTTTTAACCCTTTAACTGTGAACCTTAGTAAATGTCAACCCTGGCTACTATTAACCCTGGTTACTATTAACCCGTGTTACTGGTATCTGGTGATGGACAGCTTTTGGTTTGATATTTGGTCACCCATACCATATACTTTACATAATATGTTTATTAGTATAAACTTATTTGATCATAACATGTGAACAAATTGATGTTAAGTTCCAGTGGTTATATATGTAGTCACATATTAATGTGTGATCCTATGGGAGTCTGGCTAAAACTGATAAGCCAATCTTTGAAAAAGCCATCACTGTCCAAAACCTGTGACAAAAATTCTTTCAGTTCATACCCCTGGATAAGCTGTTCCCTATAAGACCAAAATATCTGGATAAGCTCCAACAATATTGACCATTTCAGAATGATGGAATAAAAGCCTTTGTTATCAGCTTGCATTGTTAGGGTCACATGACTGGGTGGAAGGGCATTCAAAGAGTGCACAGCTCCATCAAAACCATCTAATCCAATGAAAATATGCACTTTAAAGACTTTAAATTTATACAATAGTGCAGTGCATGCGATAAGAGGCAAACTGCAAACTGCAAACTGCAAACATGCCTGAATGGACGAATGAATGGACAACCTCGCTGCAATTGTTGTCCTTAAATATCAAAAAATTTACTTTCCTTTTTGCATTGTTTTTTTTGTTTTTTTTTTTATAAAAAAGTGAGAACTTTGCATTTCCCATATAAAATAAATATCCACCAATAAATATTCCCGAATTTGCATTATCTCATGTAAATATAAAACGACAAAATGTGCAACTGCGTTTGGTTAACTGCAATAAAGTCAAGGCAACTCTGTTCAGAAATCTACAAAATCATTTGAGTCTGGTTTTATGTAGTATATATAGCACAAGGGAGCTATTTAGGAAACTCATCTTAATCTGATAACAAAATGAAGGGTTTGGTGTTTTTTCTAGAAGATTTGGGATAAATGTAAGCATCCCAGACCAGCATGATCCCATGGACCCGTGATCTGTACTACAACAGCCCTGACAGACATCTGTACTTTGTGTGAAGGGTCCGGTTAGCTGAGTCATTTAACCTGGGTAGGGACACGGTAACCATGGTAACAAACCACAAGATTTCCTTTCCCTGAAGGGACATTCTCATCAAATATTCATCACGTCAAAATGCAACAGTTTGTGTGAATCATAACTGGTTCATGTCAATTATCGTAATATATGGGCCGTTCCCGTTTTTCGATGGGTTGGCCCTTCTCTTTGTTAATTATTGAGCCAAACTAATCAAGAGTTCTGCATGGCTCCGATGCCAGTGACCTTTTGGTCTTAATGGGAGTCTCCCAAATAAAATGTTTCTTAGTTCTGAGTTCAATAGTAACACATCTTGGCCATGTTAACTCGGTGCTTGTAAATCTCAATGCATTTTCTTAGTCTTTGCATTATATCAAAAGTGTACTGTGATCTTGTCTTTCTGACAATGTCACAACACGTTTATCTGAATTTTTATGAAATTTTCACCAAGAAAATATGGTTTGTTATGTCTTTTCTCTTGACAATAACTTACAGACTTGAGACCGAAAATACAAATTCTATATATAGTTCTGTAACCTGTACTTTCCAAAGAATGATTTTTAAAAATCTCACTGTGTACAAGAGATATGATATTATTTGTGACATAATTATCATGAGAAGTAATATCAAAAACTCAGTTCTAAATATGGTGTTATAACTTGCCTGGTTTCTCTATTATCGCTCGGGTATCATCAGAAACGATCCAACAACAGGCAATAAACATAAGAAATATTCCACTTATGACATTTGATGGCATTCCTGGGCCGTTAGAGCTGTGCACAGTTATTCAGGCCCTCCTATTGTACTGTATAATTCATTCTGAACTCTGAACCACGACCTGCTCTGCTCCTTGGAACCAACACCAGTCATTTAATATTCCTGGGCAAAAATCCAATATCTCTTTTTTCGCTCGCGTTTGTTTTGACTTTAGGTCTGAATGTTCGAGGTTTTGATATGATTAAGCTGTAAGTCTATGGAGCTTACCCCGATTATCGGTCCATGGCGGCCATGTTTTGGCTCAATAGTTCTGCTTAACACCGTCAGATGTCGCTTTTGTTTGAGAAGTGATTTGTGTGTGCGTAGTAGAGTAAGAAGATTTTGCCTTGTTGGGTTTTTTTGCCTTGGGATTTTGCAAACTTACGCGAGCTTGATTTTTTAAAATCAACACTTGTTGCTCTTTTATTTGCTTGTTTGCATCTATCTCTTCTCTTCTATTTCCACAAAATAAATCAAGTCACAGATAAATTATTCATTCTTAACATGGTCAAATCTATAAGATAGTATGTTGCACTTTGTTTGTTATCAATTTGATTATTGCAAATGATTACCAAAGATGTTCACTGAAAAGTAAAGGTAAAGTTTTATGGCTGGGTTTTCCCATGTCATGTACTTTCTCTCTCTGAGTTTGTCTTATCGCAAATCACACATCAGTGGAAACGATAAAAACAATTGTGTCCTCATTTCTGGTTTACCTGATTTTCCTTGCCAATTTTTAAAAATCAGTTTGTGGCAAACTTCTATCTGTTCATGCATGGACATGGACATGACCATTTTAGGTCACACAGTACCATTGCACGACCATATTGTATAATACACAAGGAATGCTTGATAAAATATTGTGACCAGATATAGTCATGTGCATGACCAGATATAGTCATGTGCATGACCAGATATAGTCATGTGCATGACCAGATATAGTCATGTGTGTGACCAGGTAATGTCATGTGCATGACCAGGTAATGTCATGTGCATGACCAGGTAATGTCATGTGCATGACCAGATACAGTCATTTGCATGACCAGGTAATGTCATGTGCATGACCAGATATAGCCATGTGCATGACCAGATAATGCCATGTGCAAGACCAGATAGAGTCATGTGCGTGACCAGATACAGTCATGTGTGTGACCAGATATAGTCATGTGCATGACCAGGTAATGTCATGTGCATGACCAGATAATGTCATGTGCGTGACCAGGTAATGTCATGTGCATGACCAGATATAGTCATGTGCGTCACCAGATAATGCCATGTGCATGACCAGGTAATGTCATGTGCATGACCAGATAATGCCATGTGCATGACCAGGTAATGTCATGTGCGTGACCAGGTAATGTCATGCAATGGCCATGCATGTTATTATTTGGACTTGTTTATGTGCAGCCATATAGATGTTTGGTTCTGACTGGATGTTTTCTGAGGAGTGTCTGATTCAAGTTTATGCATATCATGGTGTCCAAATTACCATATTCCACTTGATTATTAGACATTTGGATTTCCCATGGTAACGTATTTAAAGCAATCACAATCACATTTTACATTCTTATTTCAAGTAATACATAAATAAGTTCTTATAAATGTAAAATTATCTACTTTTGATTAAAATATCACCATATGAGGTCTAACATTAATTTATGAGACAAGTTTCTAACAGTGCAATAACCAGGGGGGGATTTGGTACATCAGTTCATTGTTTCCTCTGGGCCTCTCTTGAGTGAAGTGTTTGTTTTTCACTGATAACTTTTTCACTTCACAATGCAATAATTTATGCTCCCTGCCGTGCCAGTTTGTTCAAACATCCCTCTGTGATATGAGATTGTATCACGTGTCGAAAAATGTCAACCTCAAGTGTCGTGACTAATTTCCATTCTGTGTCTGTATAAATATGCTTATATTGGATGCGAGATCATATCATAATACATTAACACCTTGGAAGTATATTCACAAATATTTGTTCATTATACATTTTTACTCCCCTGGAATAAAAAAAGAAAGAAAATCTGTGATAAACATTATCTTTCTGAATACTTTGATAGCAATACTTACCCCTCTTCCCCCTATAAATCTTTTGGTCTTCCCCTCCCCCCTATAAATCTTGTGGTTCAAATATGAGATGTAATGATGATGATATTCCTGTCTTAATGTGTCTATTAACGTCATCCTCAAGTTGTCCTCCTGAGGTCAAGCACTGTGATATTATTAGTTTTCCAGAACACAGTCTCTAACTTACGATATCTCTCCTTATATTTTTAGTTTTTCTCAAGTGGTTTTAAAATATATGGTACTGAAAGGTAGTTTGATTTCAAGTATGCATCTGACACACAGATGGAGACTGTAGATTGATGATAATATATAGACTGGGGAATGATGATAGAGACTGGGGAATGATGATAGAGACTAGGGAATGATGATAGAGACTGGGGAATGATGATAGAGACTGGGGAATGATGATAGAGACTGGGGAATGATGATAGAGACTAAGGAATGATGATAGAGACTGGGGAATGATGATAGAGACTGGGGAATGATGATAGAGACTGGGGAATGATGATAGAGACTGGGGAATGATGATATAGACTGGGGAATGATGATATAGACTGGGGAATGATGATAGAGACTGGGGAATGATGATATAGACTGGGGAATGATGATATAGACTGGGGAATGATGATAGAGACTGGGGAATGATGATAGAGACTGGGGAATGATGATATAGACTGGGGAATGATGATAGAGACTGGGGAATGATGATATAGACTGGGGAATGATGATAGAGACTGGGGAATGATGATAGAGACTGGGGAATGATGATATAGACTGGGGAATGATGATAGAGACTGGGGAATGATGATATAGACTGGGGAATGATGATATAGACTGGGGAATGATGATAGAGACTGGGGAATGATGATAGAGACTGGGGAATGAGGATAATATATAGACTAGGGAATGATGATAGAGACTGGGGAATGATGATAGAGACTGGGGAATGATGATAGAGACTGGGGAATGATGATATAGACTGGGGAATGATGATATAGACTGGGGAATGATGATAGAGACTGGGGAATGATGATATAGACTGGGGAATGATGACAGAGACTGGGGAATGATGATAGAGACTGGGGAATGATGATAGAGACTGGGGAATGATGATAGAGACTGGGGAATGATGATAGAGACTGGGGAATGATGATATAGACTGGGGAATGATGATATAGACTGGGGAATGATGATAGAGACTGGGGAATGATGATAGAGACTGAGGAATGATGATATAGACTGGGGAATGATGATAGAGACTGGGGAATGATGATAGAGACTGGGGAATGATGATAGAGACTCGGGAATGATGATAGAGACTCGGGAATGATGATAATATATAGACTGGGGAATGATGATAGAGACTGGGGAATGATGATAATATATAAACTGGGGAATGATGATAGAGACTGGGGAATGATGATAGAGACTGGGGAATGATGATAGAGACTGAGGAATGATGGTAATATATAGACTGGGAAATGATGATAATAGATGGGGAATGATGATATTAGAGAATGGGGAATGATGATAATAAATAGGGACTGGGGAATAATGGTAATAGATAGAGACTGGGGAATGATGATAATTAATAAAGATAGAGTCGGAGGAGATATGAAGGGTAAGTTGAATTCTGATCATGTTTATGGAATTAATATTGCCACTGCCCAGGGTACATATTTATTTTAACATAAATTATTGTTTTTAACCCACAGCAGACTTTGTGCATCATGCAAAAGTACAATAATATAATTTTTTCTACCATTAATTGGTTTGAATTAATGTCGCCTCCTGCCTAGAATTTGCATCCTTCATTTCACATTCTATCTCATTTCGCTCAATGATCACGATAATCGATATGCCAATTACTTATCAGTGTTCAAAATTTGATACATTTTTTTTCAGATCATCACACACATGTACTTTATGAAGAAATCACATGGCCCTAACACAGTAACCATATGATTTCTTAATTACGAAATAATTTCCTGTATTGAATTGAAAAAGAAAAGCTTTTATGAATTCTGAGGCATCAAATCTCGAGCACTAAGTGGTAATGCTACACATAATAAACAAAGTGCGAATGGTTTTCCTTACTATTCTGTGTACGAATCTGAGTGGATTTCTCTCTGGGTGAGAGGGAAGTCTATAATAACATAAGGGAGTGTGCACACTTCATCCAGCCCACTTACCCCTACAAAAGTATTGATTCTTTATGGTAATTGCCGTCCCTGGTCCGACCCACCAGTAGAATGTCAATACCGTAATACATCTGGACTGAAACATTCAAATGACAGTTGACATTTGATTGACAAGGATTCCGACACGATTACATACCAGACAATGTCTGATATTTCAGCAAAAATGCCTCAAACTTTACTTTCTAACCTTTACAGATAGAGTCGATCATATAAATCTGACCCGAATTGTTATCCACACTAAAAAAATTAATCGTTTTGGTTCAAATTCCATGCTGAAAAAGTCTTGCAAATGTTAGAGCCATACATCTATTTGATTCAGTATGTAAAATGACCAAATAAGTTCACGTAGGACCGTTGCGTGACCAAATAAAATGTCACATGACAGATATATACATGACCTTATTTGGTCAATAACCTTGTGACCCAAGAGTCATTTTGCTCCGATTGTTCTGTCATGATTTGAGAAAACTGTTCAGGAAAAGGTTCTATTTCCTGTTTTGATTAACCATTCTCAACCAACTGTACTCAGAGCATGAAATGTTGATCAAGTCCACATGATCCATTACTAAAGCATTTGCATAATTCATATTGTTTGCACGTATCAGACATTTGTGGTATACCTTTCTAATATGTGATCATAGAGTTGACCATTATAATGTGTTATATGCAGATTACTCGGATCCTGGCACTGAACCAAATGTGAAACTGATATCCTTGTCAATTACCTAACTAAATGGCTGACAAATTTGGATTTTAAAAGATATTTCACTGTTTAATTAAAACCAGATCATCATTCGTGCAGAAAGATCAAAATCAGGTCAAATATCATCAAATTATCTCATGTTCAAAATTTCATGATGCGTGGCTCTATATGGTCACACAAGCATGGTTGATGTATTATGCATGACCTAATTAGGCCATGTTTATGCATGACCGAATAGATGTCTAGCCTCATACTAATAAAGGACAGAAGTGACCATTTCAGACACGGTCCACTGGTCCCTATTTTCCCAACATATTGAGATGTCCAATTATATCTATAAACTCTCCTTGGTGGGAGGTATTAATGAAAATAGCCTAAAATAGAACATTTGGTGAATAGGAAATGTAAGAAATGCACCTGTATGAAAATATCCAATATCAGTTCCTCAAATAACAAAGGTGCAAAAAGGTCCTGATGGAAGCACATAGGTCACAGGTGCATAAAGGTCACAGGTGCACAAAGGTCACAGGTGCACAAAGGTCCTGATGGAAGCACACAGGTCACAGGTGCACAAAGGTCACAGGTGCATAGAGGTACTCACAGGTGCATAGAGGTACTCACAGGTGCATTTAGGTCACAGGTGCATAGAGGTACTCACAGGTGCATAGAGGTACTCACAGGTGTACACAGGTGCTCACAGGTGAATGCATATAATTTACTAGTATGACCATGACAACCAGCCTTTTTCATAGTTCTCCTCAAATGACACAGCTAACTGTATGGCACAGTTGAATGTCATTTTACAAGTGAATGGACCCATTAAAGTACATGCCAAATTTGACATAATTGGAATGCATTGTGGGTCGTACAAAGGTGAATATCCATTTACTTTTCTGGAAAAGTATATAATTGGACAGAAAATATGAAAAATGTATCTAAAAAATCAACAATTTAGAAAGAGTTGTTTACATGGTCGTTCAATGACAATTAAATTTGCTGCAAATGGTGTAAAAACACCAGCTCTTGCAGATCATATTTATCCGTCATGTGATATGAATTCTAGAAGTGACTATTCTGCGGTGTGATCAAGTATACAAGTGGTGCCCCCTAGGGGAGAGTAGGAGGAATGCACCCCGCAGAGCTCAGGGTATAGACTGCTTGCTTTTACTGCCCTGAAATGCCAACGAGTCCCCTAGATCAAAGCTAAAATAGGCGGCCATTATAATGATGATATATAGGTCAATCTCCATGGAAATCAATAAAGAGAAAATTGCAGGCTAAAATCAGGAAATGTCCATCATGTTAGGCCGATGATCCCCGAGAGAAGGTCGGTTACTCTCCGGTATGTAACCCGCATATCATGCCGAGCTGGTGCCAGTCAAATGGGAAGCTACCAGGCTGTCGGCATTCATCAGGGAACTGCACTCGAGTGCCAGGGGACTGCACTCGAGTTCCCCTCTCACGACCCTCCAGGAAGCAAAGCTTGAACACTGCAGTATTTCAGATCACAGTATACATATCATGCACGACACTAACAAAATATCAAAATATTCATATCTGCATGTCTACAGCTCAATGCATCAAGTCTTTATCATCATATGCTAGTCTATATCACTCAAGATCACATATTAGTCTATATCATAAGTACCAGTCTATATCATTATGTACCAGTCTAAATCATCATGTACCAGTCTATATCATCATATATAAAGTCTAGATCATGTTTCAGTCTATAAGCCTTTGATACAGGTCTATCATTCATCTATATTCTTTACATGAGGTATACCTACATGGTGTTGCACATATTACCTTGTGCTGTTTTGTAAAATATTTTATAACAAGAAAGATTTCTTTAAAAAGAAATCATACTGTGTTATATAAATGGATGTGATCGACACATTCGTATGATAGATTTTTAAACTAAAAGTATAAATATCATTTTTCATAATGAAATTATTAAAAACATATTTGAATGAATATAAATATAATCTAACTTTGTAGATTTTTAAAATTCAAATTAAGCACCACAATTAGGTTGTCATGTACACACAAACTGATGACATTTAACACATCAAATGTGCTCAGATTAGGACAGGCAGTGACTTATATATGTTATTATATATCTTTGATAAATATGTTCAAACTGAAAGATCAAAATGGTAAAGCATAAAACCTTACTTATACTTTAGAGTGCAAGTAATACTGTGTTACTCTAAGCTTATAGTACATATAATGAGATGAAGCACAGTCTCTCTCTGTATCTTAATGACTTTTATTGCTGTCCTATGATCCGTGGTCAGACTGATAATAAGATGTGACAGGGTCTTCCTCATCAGGCCAGCTTCTGGGTGGTCTTAAGCACATCTCAAGTATATTTTGAAATGTCTTCTCCAGAAAATGTCAAGTGTGGGTATTTGTGCAGCTATAAATGTTGATGATCAGTTTGAGACAAACCTCTATTGGGTCACTTATGAATGTGACCAAAAAAGTCCACGCATAACTTTATCTGATCACGCAGAAATATTGAATGACATGATTTGGTCACATAAACCTCATGCATGGCACATGTAGAGGCCCTGTGTGACCCTATTTAGTTACGTTAATGTGTGACCACATAGATGTTTGGTTAAAAACTGATGACATTTTAAACCATTATGAGCTGGGTTGATCTTGGACTGATATGTCAGTTCTTCAGGAAGTGGTACAACATACCTACATCCCTTATTGAAATGTCCTTTATTTAAGCACATCTTGTCATGATCTAGGTTTTCTTCAGATAGGTCAAATGACAATTGACCTTGTAAATATTGCTTCCAGACTGCACCTTCTTACCTTTCGCAATAACATGAAGCCAATTATGTCTGGCTAAAATATTTGGTTAGAAAATGCACCCCCCTCTTTCTTCATTAACATCAATTTTCTATATTTTTAAAGACTGCAACAGCTGACTTTCTATAGTAAAATCAAGTGTGTTTTTTTATCTCACCTTTGTCGAGCACATCTCCTACCTCATCTCAGTAACATTGATTGTCAATCATCTTATCTTAGTAACATCGACTATCAATCATCTTCTGTTTATACTTTCAAAACACTGCTTCCCATTTACCATATATATATATAAAGTACATTGCCAAAATCTGCACCAAATTTAGAAGCACAGGTTTACAAACACTGAGGTTTGGGCCAACTCCAACTTTGTATACTATTTCAATTCACATTCGTTCTCACAATCATTAGCACATTGACAAATCTCTATTAAGAACTGCTCCATTCAAAATGATTATTCAATACATACCTCCTCCTGGGACAGATGAATATAATATTCAAGTACTGTTCTAACAAGGAAGATTTATGCACATTCAGGGCAGATGTCACTATATATAAAAATTGTCATTGGCTGAAACTAATCTCTCTGCTACTTCATGAATTGCTGCTTATTTCTATGGAAAACCCAAATTCCAGAAAATTGTAAACAAGTGTCCGTGTTGTGTGTGCTACAGTGTCTTTTGTTCGTCAGGAGAGTACAATATATGCAACTAGATAGGCTGTCAGCCGCGAGTCAACGATACCCAAAACATCTCATAGGGGCCAGGTATTGTTCTCTTCACCCCGATTCATTCAAGATTGAGGTGTCAAGGGGATATTTAATACGGACCTCCACGCCTTCTCATCTTCCTCAAATGCCAACCCTCCCCAAACAGACGGTTTTCACCCTACATACATGGCGATTCACGGCGATCGGTGGAGCGTGAACTGACAACATGCCCCTGACATGTGGCCTTTATAAACCACCTTGGGGCTGGTCCTGCTGTTTACGCTGACAGGAATCGGCATCCAACACTTACCTGAGCCTCCGTCCAGCATAGCCCCGTATCCGATCACGGTCCTCCGCCTCCGCCGTTCTCATATCCCAGATTATTATAGTCAAGAGGGAGCGATATATTGTGAGGATTTAGTTGAATGAATCAGACTGCCATCAGATCGTCAGCGGATGTGGCCGTGTTTGCAACGCTCGTATGAGTCATGCGCCAGACTTTATGTCATTATCATAATTTCTCTCTGTGTGTGCACTGAGCTACCCACCATCAGCTCGACCACCAGCTCCCTACTGCTGCCTGCAGTCCCTCATGCTGAACACCATCCATCAGTGTACGGTCCACTCTAAATACTGAGAACTACTGGCTGAAAGGTTGGGAGAGTCACTGATACTGACTGAAAGATTGGGAGAGTCACTGATACTGACTGAAAGGTTGTGGAAGTCACTGATACTGACTGAAAGGTTGGGAGAGTCACTGATACTGACTGAAAGGTTGTGGAAGTCACTGAAAGGTTGTAGGAGTCACTGATACTGACTGAAGGGTTAAGAGTCACTGATACTGACTGAAAGGTTGTGAGAGTCACATACTGACTGAAAGATTGGGAGAGTCACTGATACTGACTGAAAGGTTGTGTGAGTCACTGATACTGACTGAAAGGTTGTGGAAGTCACTGAAAGGTTGTAGGAGTCACTGATACTGACTGAAAGGTTGTGGAAGTCACTGATACTGACTGAAAGGTTGGGAGAGTCACTGATACTGACTGAAAGGTTGTGGAAGTCACTGATACTGACTGAAAGGTTGTGTGAGTCACTGATACTGACTGAAAGGTTGGGAGAGTCACTGATACTGACTAAAAGGTTGTGTGAGTCACTGATACCAACTGAAAGGTTGTGGAAGTCACTGATACTGACTGAAAGGTTGTGGAAGTCACTGAAAGGTTGTAGGAGTCACTGATACTGACTGAAAGGTTGTGGGAGTCACTGATACTGACTGAAAGGTTGTGTGAGTCACTGATACTGACTGAAAGGTTGTGTAAGTCACTGATACTGACTAAAAGGTTGTATGAGTCACTGATACCAACTGAAAGGTTGTGGAAGTCACTGATACTGACTGAAAGGTTGTGGAAGTCACTGATACTGACTGAAAGGTTGGGAGAGTCACTGATACTGACTGAAAGGTTGTGGGAGTCACTGATACTGACTGAAAGGTTGTGGGAGTCACTGATACTGACTGGAAGGTTGTGTGAGCCACTGATACTGGCTGAAAGGTTGGGAGAGTCACTGATACTGACTGAAAGATTGTGGAAGTCACTGATACTGACTGAAAGGTTGTGGAAGTCACTGATACTGACTGAAAGGTTGTGGAAGTCACTGAAAGGTTGTAGGAGTCACTGATACTGACTGAAGGGTTAAGAGAGTCACTGATACTGACTGAAAGGTTGTGAGAGTCACTGAAAGGTTGTAGGAGTCACTGATACTGACTGAAAGGTTGTGGGAGTCACTGATACTGACTGACAGGTTGTGGAAGTCACTGAAAGGTTGTAGGAGTCACTGATACTGACTGAAAGGTTGTGGGAGTCACTGATACTGACTGGAAGGATGTGTGAGTCACTGAAAGGTTGTGGGAGTCACTGATACTGACTGAAAGATTGGGAGAGTCACTGATACTGACTAAAAGGTTGTGGAAGTCACTGAAAGGTTGTGGGAGTCACTGATACTGACTGGAAGGATGTGTGAGTCACTGATACTGATTGAATGGATGTGTGAGTCACTGATACTGACTCGAATGTTGTGAGAGTCACGGATACTGACTGAAGGGTTAAGAGAGTCACTGATACTGACTGACAAGTTGCAACAATGTAATGAATGATACTGCCAAGACTTAAAGTACTGACGGATATGTCATGGCAGTGAATAATACTGCCAGGTACTGACAAACACCTCATGACAGTAGACAACAATTACAGGTACTGACAAACACTAAAACTTCTGCTTGAAAAGAGCTTGAAAATGTATTTATAACTTCCAGTGCATAGAATAACAAGATGACTCATATGTGTTACATTATACATATATGTTTATTTATGTGTTTATATTTATCTACAATATACAAATAGCTATATATTGGTAGTCCTTTAATTATATTTTGCTTTGTAATACTTGGCAAGGCTAATAGCATTTCTCTTTTTATTGCACAACACATATTTTTTTTAATGCATTTATTTCATGGCTGGTTCATTTCAAGACAGCACATGACACGCGAGCAGCAAATGAAATTTTTCGTCTAAAGAACAAATATATTTGAAACCATTCTCATGCACGCAAAAGGTCAAAGAGATCAACAAGAACATGTGCGCCATGCTTTCACCTTGTAAGGTTACATGCATAATTTGACATGTTTTGTTGAATATGTTTAAGGAGAACATACACCAGGTGTCTATAGCAAATGAGATGTGCTCTCGGACCATACCAGACATCAAACACACCGGCGAGCGGCACGCATATCTGGCACTTAGTGACTTCCTAGAGTGTTTGACTTGGTCGACTTTTTTCTATAAGAATAAATTCTTACAATCTGACTATTGTAAACACTAGCATACTCAGGAAACATCATTTGTATATAATTTATAATTCTTCCTCATTTTTATATCAAGGTCATATATCATAAAATCTCACAATTTTTTTTTCTTCTAAAAGATCAAATCCTTACAGTCTGACTATTGTAACATTGGATTACCCAGATAATATAATTTGAATATAATTGACAATTCTTCCTTATTTCTATGTTAATGTTCATATAATATAATATAATAATAAACATCGTCATAACGTGATAATTTTCTTTTTATCAGTTGTTTTGAGCAGCAGTGGCCACCTTGTTGCAAGAAGAACTGAGCTGGTGCCAAATATATACATGAGATCATATATATACAAAGGTTGGCCATATGCCTGGCCGGGATGAGAAAATCTCACGTCTGGAACAATATTGTCAAGAAGAGACTGTGTGACTTCATTTGGTCACGTAAGACATCTGGCTCCCAACAAAAACTCTTTTCATCATGACACATAAATACTATGAGACACATAAATACTATGAGACACATAAATACTATGAGACACATATATACTATGAGACACATAAATACTATGAGACAGATACAGGCCACCCTGTGATTGCAATCAGTCACACTGTCACCAGACAGAGAGCACCCTGTGATTGCAGTCAGTCACACTGTCACTAGACACAGACCACCCTGTGATTGCAATCAGTCACACTGTAACCAGACACAGACCACCCTGTGATTGCAGTCAGTCACACTGTCACAAGACACGGACCACCCTGTGATTGCAGTCAGTCATACTGTCACCAGACACAGACCACCCTGTGATTGCAATCAGTCACACTGTCACAAGACATGGATCACCCCGTAATTGCAGTCAATCACTGTCACTAGACACGGATCACCCTGTGATTGCAATCAGTGACACTGTCACCAGACAGATCACCCTGTGATTGCAATCAGTCACACTGTCACCAGACAGACCACCCTGTGATTGCAATCAGTCACACTGTCACAAGACATGGATCACCCCGTGATTGCAGTCAATCACTGTCACTAGACACGGATCACCCTGTGATTGCAATCAGTCACACTGTCACTAGACACAGACCACCCTCTGATTGCAATCAGTCACACTGTCACCAGACACAGACCACCCTGTGATTGCAGTCAGTCACACTGTCACTAGACACAGACCACCCTGTGATTGCAATCAGTCACACTGTCACCAGACACAGCTCACCCTGTGATTGCAATCAGTCACACTGTCACCAGACACAGACCACCCGGTGATTGCAGCCAGTCACACTGAGCTGTCACCAGACACAGACCACCATGTGATTGCAATCAGTCACACTGTCACCATACACAGATCACCCTGTGAGTACAATCAGTCACACTGTCACTAGACACAGACCACCCTGTGATTGCAATCAGTCACACTGTCACCAGACACAGACCACCCTGTGATTGCAGCCAGTCACACTGAGCTGCCACCAGACACAGACCACCCTGTGATTGCAGTGAGTCACACTGTCACTAGACACAGACCACCCTGTGATTGCAGTCAGTCACACTGTCACGAGACACAGACCACCCTGTGATTGCAATCAGTCACACTGTCACAAGACATGGATCACCCCGTGATTGCAGTCAATCACTGTCACCAGACACAGACCACCCTGTGATTGCAGTCAGTCACACTGTCACCAGACATGGACCACCCTGTGAGTGCAATCAGTCACACTGTCACTAGACACAGACCACCCTGTGATTGCAGTCAGTCACACTGAGCTGTCACCAGACACAGACCACCATGTGATTGCAATCAGTCACACTATCACCAGGTATTTGTTGTCTCCGTCATTGTAATCATTTGGAACTCGAACAAACAATATATGGTGGATCATATGTATTCTAAATACCTGCATTCTTCTCAGGTATCTAGATGGCAGCACTGCATAGCTAGATCATTTCCTCGGAGGGTCTGGGCTGAGCCAACCCTGACAATATATCAGGCCAAACTGTTTATGCAGTGACATCTGTAAAGAATATCACTTAAGCAAAAAACATCCCGGAGCCCTGATTCATCTGCCAACAGGACACTGATACATAAACCTGCGAGAAATGTATGGCAAATATTTATACCATTGTCTCTCTTATGTACCGCTGATCTCAGATACTCGCTGATCCCAGAGACACGCTGTTCCCAAGATACCCGCTGATCTCAGATACTCGCTGATCTCAGATACTCGCTGATCTCAGATACTCACTGATCTCAGATACACGCTGTTCTCAAGATACCCACTGATCTCAGATACTCGCTGATCTCAGATACCCGATGATCTGAATGCTCAATGATCTCAAAATACTTGCATGGAAATATCTGTGTTGTTCTTTGTCAAAGTATCACAACAATATCTTTTCTATGGCAAATCTGAATTATGTTCATAATTTGTATTATAGTTCACTTTGTTAAATCACTTTTGTCATGTCAAGCTGATGACACTGAATGGTTAACTGGTAGCTGATGCTCTATATGAGCTAAGAATCCAATATGACAATGACCTCTACTGGTAATGGCCTCTAATGGCAAGGACCTCTTATGGTAATGACCTCTAATGGTAATGACCTCTAATGGCAAGGACCTCTGATGGCAATGACCTCTAATGGCAATGACCACTAATGGTAATGACCTACAATGGCAATGACCTCTAATGGCAATGACCACTAATGGTAATGACCTACAATGGCAATGACCTCTTATGGTAATGACCTACAATGGTAATGACCTGCAATGGCAAGGACCTCTTATGGTAATGACCTCTAATGGTAATGACCTCTAATGGTAATGACCTCTAATCGCTAAGACTTCTCGTGGCAATGACATCAAATGGTCTCTAATAGCACTTCTAATGGCAATGATCTCTAGTTATTTATGACAGTGGGTATTTCTCACATTGATGGAAAAAAGCATTGAGCATGAAAAATTGAATTTTGACTATTTGAATGAATGAAATTCACAATGGTCACTGTAATCTGAGGAGATTATCACCATTCTATTAAATGACAACACAAACCCACCCACCGTGTAATAAGAGAGTGACCACTGCTCGGCTTGTATATTAGGGGGCTAAGAGTGAAGGAGGGTGTTTACATATCCACCACTAGTTGAGCAGAGGAGGTCAAGCCAGAGGTCACAGAGGTCAGGTCAGATGTCACCCATCATGTCAAGTACTGCTTCAAAATGTCAACATAAAAGGCTCATCAGGGCCACAGCTGACCACACAGATGGGCATGTTTCCCTGAATCTACCCTTCAGCCACTTTGCATTTTGGGTAACAACCACTTTGCATGATGGGTAATTCTGCTAAAAGCAGCCATGATTTCAAATTCCAGTAATTCTTTAAATTTATGATTTTTTTCTTTTCAGTTTGATCCTTTAAGAATATGGGCACTTTTACCTGACCAGAATAATTGACATTAAACAGGTGGTGGACATTTCACCATCACTGCTCAGTTATTGTATCCACTGGCCATTTATTAAAAATCACTTGCCCATAATAGGGCATAATAAAATATGAAAACATAAAATATAAGTGAATAAAATTTATTCACTGTGCATAGAACAAGCCTTGACAAATGTTGGTTTCCCAGTTGGGTCACTAGAGCATGAGAAGTGGTGGCCCGAAGTTTCTAAGGATAATGGGATGTGCGATGCAATAAAGAGCATTGTATATAAGGCTCTTTTGTGACTGTCTGAGTGGGGTTACTTGTCCCAATCAAATGTCTATCGTGATATGATATCTATCCAGGATTAAAATAATAAAATCAAGATAGTATGGGCCAATAAAAGACCAAAAATATGGTTGCCCAACTGGGCCACTACAACAGAGCATTCACTGGCCCAAACAGAGGATCTGATGGCCCCAGGCCACCGGGCCAGTGCGTATGTCAAGCCCTGATAGAATATCTCTTTTCAATATCTTAAAACAAAAACAACTGGTCGAAACTACATTTATGACAGTGTTGAGTCAAAATTCAAAATATGCAAAATTAAAGGGTTAAATATATCGAAATATGAGACATCCTCAGAATACGATATCACTTCCAACCCTGACTTTTATGTCATCAGTTCAAACCAAACTCTTTTTTTCGGTTACTCATGAACGTGACCAAATAAGGTCACACAAGGCCATAAGGGGGCCATATTGCGCCACATCTGAACTGTGTGTGACTGTATAATGCTGCAGGAAGGCCATGCGTGACCTTATTTAATCATGCTTTTTCAAGACCAAATCTACGTTGATCATCCTACTTCTTCCTGGTCACCAAGTAAGCCATCAAGTTAGCCATAGGTTTATCATCAAGCCATAGAGTTAGCCATCAAGTTAGCCATCAAGCTAGCCACCAAGTTAGCCATCAAGTTAGCCACCAAGTTAAGCCACCAAGTTAACCATCAAGCTGTAGAGTTAGCCATCAAGTTAGCCACTAAGTTAGCCACTAAGTTAGCCACTAAGTTAGCCATCAAGTTAGCCACCAAGTTAAGCCACCAAGTTAACCATCAAGCTGTAGAGTTAGCCACCAAGTTAGCCATCAAGTTAGCCACCAAGTAAGCCACCAAGTTAAGCCACCAAGTTAGCCATAAGTAAGCCATACATTAGCCATCAAGGCATAGAGTTAGCCATCAAGTTAGCCATCCAGTTAGCCATAAGTTAGCCATACATTAGCCATCAAGCCATAGAGTTAGCCATCAGGTTAGCCATCAAATTAGCCATCCAGTTAGCCACCAAGTTAGCCATAAGTAAGCCATACATTAGCCATCAAGGCATAGAGTTAGCCATCAAGTTAATCATCAAGGCATAGAGTTAGCCATTAAGTTAATCATCAAGCCATAGAGTTAGCCATCAAGTTAGCCATACATTAGCCATCAAGCCATAGAGTTAGCCATAAGTTAGCCATACATTAGCCATCAAGGCATAGAGTTAGCCATCAAGTGAGCCTGCCTCAGACTCCATTTGGTCACATTTGACTGTGGCACAACTTAATGACCTTATTTGGTCCATTTAAAGAAGATTAAATACAACTCTGGCTTGAACTGAGCGTATGAATATCATGAAGATGATTTATATGAGGTACTTCCTTGTATATTTGATAATAGGTATAGTATCAAGAAGCCCACATTGTTGCCTAGTTGGCTGCTCTCCAGATGAGGTTACCTCCCAGGTAGATGCTGCAAATGTCTGGCAGATGTACACTGACCTCCTTCAGGCAGATGCTAGATATCTCGGCCAGACGTGCACCTCATACAGACACCTCTCACCTCCACCATCTGAGAAATCAAGACAGCAACTTTGTGTCTACGGCCCAGGTGCCTGCTAAAACAGTCAGCTTTGTTGCCTCCAAAGTATGCCAAAAATGATGTTGAACACATCCTGGTTACTATGTGATTGTTTCATTATACTCACCGTTTGTTCCAGACGGAAACATCATCCCCGGAATGATGCACCAAGCAGCTACGGTACAGGTTGTCCCAAATGTTTTATCTGGTATGCGACCAAAAAACACTCAGACAGAACAGAAACTGACATCCAAGGGGTGCTTTTTGTGTCAACGGAAATGTTTGCAAGATAGAAGATCCGGAGATTGTACAATTTTCTTTTGTTTCACAGTGTCCTTTTTGTAATGAATAACAGATTTTTTTTTCCGTGACAGCAAAAGCCTACTGAGACTGCCCAAAGCCTAGTTGTCTCTGAACATAGCAGATAATCCTCATAGAGATAAGCCGGTGTTCCCCACTATTATGACAGGGTGTACAAGAGGCAATAATCACTCCCCTGTCTACGTATATGTTAGAGGTACTTGACCACACATGTGACGCTTGACCTGCACAGTGGGGCTTCTACTTCAATAATGAGAGCAATGAGGAAGCGTCCCCTTGCACCAGCGAGGGCAACAAGGCAATGACCTATTGTCATGTAGCGCCCCCTAGCTCCAGGGAGGTTGCCAAGGCAAGGGCCTATTGCCCCCAGAAAGGTCCAAATGTTAGCACAGGAAAGGGCAACAAGTGAAAGCAAGGGCCTATTGTCAAGCGGCGCCCCCTAGCAACAGTGAGGTTGGCAAGGGCCTACTGTCATGCAGCGCCACCTAGCAACAGTGAGGTCGGCAAGTCGGGGCCTAGTCTAATGCAGTGCCCCCTAGTAACAGCAGGGTCAGCAGTTAAGTGTCTATTGTCAAGCAGCACCCGCTATGAGTTTAGCACCAGAAAGGTAGGCGAGGCAAGGACCTATTCTCACGCAGCGCTCCCTATGTACTTGACACAAGAACATGATGTCAAGTGCAGGACATACCAGCCCAGCATGCTGTAAAAACATCCTCCCACTTGTATCATGTACCTAGTCCAGTCCAAAACACATTTGGTCACACACACATATCCCCTCCCCCCCCCCCAAAAAAAAAAAGACAAAACAAAACAGACCACAGTGTGACTGCATAAAGTCACATCAGAGAATGACTAATTTTGATATATTTGATAAAGCCAACATGTAGCTTATTACACATAAATCATGTGAGTAATGATGTGGTGACAAAAAAGCATGACCACAATGGTGTCTGGACTTGACTGACATTTGACAGCCCAATCCTTTTGAAAAAGATTTTTTTACAAAGTTTTTCACACCACTTTGTTTTGTTGATGTCTTTTTCGCAACACTTGTCATTTACCAAATTGTTTTTTCACTTCCTTTCCAACATCTAGAGCCTCTCTTTGTGACAGATATCAAGATTTTTATATGACATTTACAAAGTTCCTGTCTTTGTGGTCCTCCCAGCATCCATTTATCAACTTATGAACCAAGGATTAACTGTTTCTTTCACCCATTTTAATCTATCTTATCTTTGTTAATACTTAGCCAAGGATTAACTGTTTCTTTCATCCATTTTAACCTATTAACTATCTTATCATTTTCAATATTCTTTTTCCCATGTTAGCCTCTCTTATACTTATCAATATCTTAGCGCAATCTCACAATTAGGGATGTTATAGATATCTTGTTTCCAGCCTAGTTATTGGTCAATTTTATATCATGTTTCAATAAAATTAATTAACATTGGAGTTTACAGGTTAGTTCAAATTTTGCACTCCAAAAAACCTAGTTATCATATCCATCATGATGAGTGATTTATCAAAACAATATCAATTATGACCATGAGTGATAAAAAAATAAAGGAAATTGATTTAAATTTTTTGAAAACTGGAATACATTTGTTTATTTTTTTGACTACAGGGAACATATTACATGCAGGCTGCCCATTTTATCGAACAATTCAGGTCTGTGAAGACATTTCCTTTCAAATGTCACAAATCCTGGAAAAGCCAGATTGGTAAAGAAGGATTTCTGATTACCTGTGACATGCAGGGGAACTGCTATATACATATAATACGAATGGCTCAGACAATATTGATTACAGGAATTCCAGTCTGCTGAAGTTGCCTAATTGTTTTGAAAATATTGACTTTGTTGTAGAAGAAATTGTATTTCAAGGTCCTAATGCCTCCTGGCAAATCAATATTATGATACATGCTTAGCCATACTTGAGACTTATTCAGGCCTTGACATAAAGAGAAAAATGTTGCTTGTCTGGTTGGGCCACCAAAGCATGAGAAGTTTCTAAGGATAATAGGATACGTGATACAATGAAGAGCAATTCTCTGTATCACTTCTCTGTGTCATTATTTCTGTATCACTTCTTTCTATGTCATTATTTCTGTATCACTTCTTTTCTGTGTCATTATTTCTGTATCACTTCTTTCTGTGTCATTATTTCTGTATCACTTCTTTCTGTGTCATTATTTCTGTATCACTTCTTTCTGTGTCATTGTTTCTATCACTTCTTTCTGTGTCATTATTTCTGTATCACTTCTTTCTGTGTCATTATTTCTCTATCCTTTCTTTCTGTGTCATTATTTCTGTATCACTTCTTTCTGTGTCATTATTTCTCTATCCTTTCTTTCTGTGTCATTATTTCTCTATCACTTCTTTCTGTGTCACTATTTCTATCCCCTCTTTCTGTCATTATTTCTGTATCCCCTCTTTCTGTGTCGTTATTTCTGTATCACTTCTTTCTGTGTCATTATTTCTGTATCACTTCTTTCTTTGTCATTATTTCTGTATCACTTCTTTCTGTGTCATTATTTCTCTATCCTTTCTTTCTGTGTCATTATTTCTCTATCACTTCTTTCTGTGTCATTATTTCTGTATCACTTCTTTCTGTGTCATTATTTCTGTATCACTTCTTTCTGTGTCATTATTTCTGTATCACTTCTTTCTGTGTCATTATTTCTGTATCACTTCTTTCTGTGTCATTATTTCTGTATCACTTCTTTCTGTGTCATTATTGCTTTATCACTTCTTTCTGTGTCATTATTTCTGTATCACTTCTTTCTGTGTCATTATTTCTCTATCCTTTCTTTCTGTGTCATTATTTCTGTATCACTTCTTTCTGTGTCATTATTTCTGTATCACTTCTTTCTGTGTCATTATTTCTGTATCACTTCTTTCTGTGTCATTATTTCTCTATCCTTTCTTTCTGTGTCATTATTTCTCTATCACTTCTTTCTGTGTCATTATTTCTGTATCACTTCTTTCTGTGTCATTATTGCTTTATCACTTCTTTCTGTGTCATTATTTCTCTATCCTTTCTTTCTGTGTCATTATTTCTGTATCAATTCTTTCTGTGTCATTATTTCTGTATCACTTCTTTCTGTGTCATTATTTCTGTATCACTTCTTTCTGTGTCATTATTTCTCTATCCTTTCTTTCTGTGTCATTATTTCTGTATCACTTCTTTTCTGTGTCATTATTTCTCTATCCTTTCTTTCTGTGTCATTATTTCTGTATCACTTCTTTCTGTGTCATTATTTCTGTATCACTTCTTTCTGTGTCATTATTGCTTTATCACTTCTTTCTGTGTCATTATTTCTCTATCCTTCCTTTCTGTGTCATTATTTCTGTATCACTTCTTTCTGTGTCATTATTTCTGTATCACTTCTTTCTGTGTCATTATTTCTGTATCACTTCTTTTCTGTGTCATTATTTCTCTATCCTTTCTTTCTGTGTCATTATTTCTGTATCACTTCTTTCTGTGTCATTTTTTCTGTATCACTTCTTTCTGTGTCATTATTGCTTTATCACTTCTTTCTGTGTCATTATTTCTGTATCACTTCTTTCTGTGTCATTATTTCTCTATCCTTTCTTTCTGTGTCATTATTTCTCTATCACTTCTTTCTGTGTCATTATTTCTGTATCACTTCTTTCTGTGTCATTATTGCTTTATCACTTCTTTCTGTGTCATTATTTCTCTATCCTTTCTTTCTGTGTCATTATTTCTCTATCACTTCTTTCTGTGTCATTATTTCTGTATCACTTCTTTCTGTGTCATTATTGCTTTATCACTTCTTTCTGTGTCATTATTTCTCTATCCTTTCTTTCTGTGTCATTATTTCTCTATCCTTTCGTTCTGTGTCATTATTTCTGTATCAATTCTTTCTGTGTCATTATTTCTGTATCACTTCTTTCTGTGTCATTATTTCTGTATCACTTCTTTCTGTGTCATTATTTCTCTATCCTTTCTTTCTGTGTCATTATTTCTGTATCACTTCTTTTCTGTGTCATTATTTCTCTATCCTTTCTTTCTGTGTCATTATTTCTGTATCGCTTCTTTCTGTGTCATTATTTCTGTATCACTTCTTTCTGTGTCATTATTGCTTTATCACTTCTTTCTGTGTCATTATTTCTCTATCCTTTCTTTCTGTGTCATTATTTCTCTATCCTTTCTTTCTGTGTCATTATTTTTGTATCACTTCTTTCTGTGTCATTATTTCTGTATCACTTCTTTCTGTGTCATTATTTCTGTATCACTTCTTTCTGTGTCATTATTTCTGTATCACTTCTTTCTGTGTCATTATTTCTGTATCACTTCTTTCTGTGTCATTATTTCTGTATCACTTCTTTCTGTGTCATTATTTCTCTATCCTTTCTTTCTGTGTCATTATTTCTCTATCACTTCTTTCTGTTTCATTATTGCTTTATCACTTCTTTCTGTGTCATTATTTCTCTATCCTTTCTTTCTGTGTCATTATTTCTCTATCCTTTCTTTCTGTGTCATTATTTCTGTATCAATTCTTTCTGTGTCATTATTTCTCTATCACTTCTTTCTGTGTCATTATTTCTGTATCACTTCTTTCTGTGTCATAATTTCTGTATCACTTCTTTCTGTGTCATTATTTCCGTATCACTTCTTTCTGTGTCATTATTTCTGTATCAATTCTTTCTGTATCCCCACATTATGACACTTTTGTGAACAGGAAATTTACCTCACATAAAAAGGTTGACAATCACACATGACACATACTAAAGCAGGCACAAATCATTCCAATAGATAAGACAGACTCAACATATATCAGACACTCACTGATCATTAAGACATAGGTATGAAGTAAACATTGTGGAGTCCAACCTCCTGCCGAGTCAAATTATCCACTGGTTGGGTTCCAATAAAAGAATCTATTTATTCGTTTTAATGATCTCTTATTTTTTTCTCGTCTTTACCTTTGTGGGAGGTGACAATCATTTGGAACTTATTTGTTTTTCTGGTCCCAATTTTGACATTCTTTCACACCAGGGGGTGACACTCTCAGGATCTGCCTCCAGAGGACTCTATTCTCTGACTACAAGGTCCAGCATTGTCTGATTAATGAAGTAGTCTTATAAGTAGCACCACTTCACCAACTTTCTTGCTATTTACTGATTAAAAAAAGCTTTAAACCATAACTAATCTATCAATAATAAATAATTTAAAAAAAGTTTAAAACTATAATTAAATAGTGAATAAACGGATAATATCAACATTGTGATACAATTTTCTTGTCTTAATGTTCAATAAAAACCAATACTATACTCTCACCACATCTCTATAATGAATGTGAACTTTCAGGCCCTTCTCGGCAATTAAACACACATGATTACTTGTATTTAATCCCCTCCCATTTCTGATAAAACCTTTAAAGAAACACTTCTCCAAAATCTTCTTCCAACGCCCCACAAACAACAAAGATAGGTGGCCACTTAAGCCGTGGGTCTGATTCAATGGGATAATGATTGTCCGAGGCATTTTCCTTTGGATTCTCGGCAACAATGGGGCACAATACACACAGGTATGTTAAGTGTCTCTGCCCTTGTACTCTGCTTTTTTCATAGACAACAATAAATGAACAGTCAATTTTTATCGCTGCGATCGCCACCAAAACCTCGGCAAAAGTGCAAGAAAGCCACTGAATCCACCTGTGGATGAAGCGATTTCTCTGAGATCTGATTGGTTCCCATTGTCGTGGCTGTCAGACAGAAAAATGGTCCGGCTGTCGAACCTTATGTTCCTTTTGTCGGGCTGTCAGATAGAGAAATGGCCCCAGTTGTGGTACATCATGTATCTGTATTGACCATCACCTCGGCGGTGGACTTTAATTTCAAATAATCCAAAAACTACATAACTGATTTTTGTATGACCGATAACTGACATGAATGATTTTTGTATTACAAGAAATGATACAATAAAAATGGTTCACAGATAAAAAAAAATATATATGAAATATATGTATGTATAAAATAAAAATGATTTATCACATATATAAATGGAATCATAATCAAATAAAACACTGAGAAACATCAGAAGAGTGTCATCTTAGGCATTTTGTTTTCTCTGTTCTTTTCTCTGATCTGTGGGAGTGGAATAGAGAAAAGGGATTACCAGTTTAAGTGTTAAACTAGAACAGGTTTTTATCATCGCTGCTAAGATTCACACCCCACTTTTGCTGAACTTTTTGCAATGTTTGCAGCTCTTTTTTCGGGGTTTGTTTACAGGCACGTACTGTGCAGAGTTTAACCTGTTTACAAATGAGATCCTGTACGAGACAAAGTTCAATGTTCTTGTTGTCAGCGAATCCTCGGAGTTTACATGATGGTGTGAGCATATGGCAGGCAGTCCTGATAAAGATAAACGGGCACCAGACACTTTGAACGAGTCCACTCAAGCTTTGATATCAAGGATTTTGGTTACTGCCCTGTGGTAAAAAAAAAAGAGTGCTCTCAATTCCACTTGCCATTTTGTTGCCAGTAGAATTTTAAAACCACTGGCCTGGTGGATAAAAAAGCCCTTCTGGGCAACTGGGCTAGTGTTAAAGTCCAGCCCTGCCACAACATGAATACATTAAAAGGCACACAGTAACTTGAATCTAATGTTCATTCCTTGTCCATGTGCTTCCAATGATCAATTGCAGTATTTTAGCATACAGATAATATGTTTTTGAAAAATATGTTTTAGTGTATTTGAAGTTTGGTGTAGGGCCTATTCCCGGGGGTGTATCACTGTAAGTTGTGGTTTAAATCACTCACAGCTTTTGCATGGCAGTACTTGGTAATGCACAGCTTTTGCATGGCAGTACTTGGTAATGCACAGCTATTGCATGGCAGTACTTGGTCATGCACAGCTAATGCATGGCAGTACTTGGTCATGCACAGCTATTGCATGGGAGTACTTGGTCATGCACAGCTATTGCATGGCAGTATTTGGTCATGCACAGCTATTGCATGGGAGTACTTGGTCATGCACAGCTAATGCATGGCAGTATTTGGTCATGCACAGCTATTGCATGTCAGTACTTAGTCATGCATGGCAGTACTTAGTCATGCATGGCAGTACTTAGTCATGCACAGCTATTGCATGTCAGTATTTGGTCATGCACAGCTATTGCATGGGAGTACTTGGTCATGCACAGCTATTGCATGGTGGTACTTGGTCATGCACAGCTAATGCATGGCAGTACTTGGTCATGCACAGCTAATGCATGGCAGTATTTGGTCATGCACAGCTATTGCATGGTGGTACTTGGTCATGCACAGCTAATGCATGGCAGTACTTGGTCATGCACAGCTAATGCATGGCAGTATTTGGTCATGCACAGCTATTGCATGGTGGTACTTGGTCATGCACAGCTAATGCATGGCAGTATTTGGTCATGAACAGCTAATGCATGGCAGTATTTGGTCATGCAAAGCTATTGCATGGTGGTATTTGGTCATGCACAGCTAATGCATGGCAGTATTTGGTCATGCACAGCTAATGCATGGCAGTATTTGGTCATGCACAGCTAATGCATGTCAGTATTTGGTCATGCACAGCTATTGCATGGCAGTACTTGGTCATGCACAGCTATTGCATGGCAGTACTTGGTCATGTATAGCTACTGGCCGAAATAGCTCAATTGGTAGAGTATTCGCCTTGAGATCCAGGGGTTCTAGGTTCGAATCCTGGCCAGTTACTATTAACCGCTATGAGCAGACATTGTCTGGTATCAGCGGTATATAAATGTCAGCTTTACTTTTTTTACTTTTACTGCATGGCAGTATTTGGTCATGCACAGCTAATGCATGGCAGTATTTGGTCATGCACAGCTATTGCATGGCAGTACTTGGTCATGCACAGCTATTGCATGTCAGTATTTGGTCATGCACAGCTATTGCATGGGAGTACTTGGTCATGCCCAGCTATTGCATGGCAGTATTTGGTCATGCACAGCTAATGCATGGCAGTACTTGGTCATGCACAGCTATTGCATGGCAGTACTTAGTCATGCATGGCAGTACTTAGTCATGCATGGCAGTACTTAGTCATGCACAGCTATTGCATGTCAGTATTTAGTCATGCACAGCTATTGCATGGGAGTACTTGGTCATGCACAGCTATTGCATGGCAGTATTTGGTCATGCACAGCTAATGCATGGCAGTATTTGGTCATACACAGCTAATGCATGGCAGTATTTGGTCATGAACAGCTAATGCATGGCAGTATTTGGTCATGCACAGCTATTGCATGGTGGTACTTGGTCATGCACAGCTAATGCATGGCTGTATTTGGTCATGCATATATTGTGTCAAAATTAATTTATGTCAAACCAAATCGACACGAGACATGTATCATAAATTGGGTCAAACCTCATATAAATTGGTCAAACCTCAATTTCTGCTATATGTCCGAGTACATAAACAGACTAATCACCTGTAGGCTGTCACTGCTCTTTGATCTCCATAATTAGGCGGACAATAGATGTTATTATATGCATTTAATTGACAACCTGCAGTGGTCATAGCATTTATCACACAATTAAATGACAATTAATCTGAGTAGGCATTGAACAGACACTGAACAGATAGTGAACAGGCACTGAACAGATAGTGAACAGGCACTGAACAGATAGTGAACAGGCACTGAACATGTACTGAACAGGCACTGAACATGTACTGAACAGGCACTGAACAGGCACTGAATAGGTACTGAACAGGCACTGAACATGTACTGAACAGGTATTGAACAGGCACTGAACATGTACTGAACAGGCACTGAATAGGTACTGAACAGGCACTGAACATGTACTGAACAGGCACTGAACATGTAAAGAACAGGCAATTAACATGTACTGAACAGGTATTGAACAGGCACTGAACAGGCACTGAACATGTATAGAACAGGCACTGAACATGTATAGAACAGGCACTGAATAGGTACTGAACAGGCACTGAACAGGTATTGAACATGTAAAGAACAGGCACCGAACATGTACTGAACAGGTATTGAACAGGCACTGAACATGGACTGGACAGGCACTGAATAGGTACTCAACAGGCACTGAATATGTACTGAACAGGCACTGAACATGTAATGAACAGGCACTGAAAATGTACTGAACAGGCACTCAACATGTACAGAACAGGCACTGAACATGAACAGGTATTGAACATGTACTGAACAGGTATTGAACAGGCATTGAACATGTACTGAACAGGCACTGAACATGTAAAGAACAGGCACTGAACATGTACTGAACAGGTATTGAACAGGCACTGAACATGTACTTGACAGGCACTGAATAGGTACTGAACAGGCACTGAACATGTACTGAACATGTACTGAACAGGCACTAAACATGTAAGGAACAGGCACTGAAAATGTACTGAACAAGCACTCAACATGTACAGAACAGGCACTGAACATGAACAGGTATTGAACATGTAAAGAACAGGCACTGAACATGTACTGAACAGGTATTGAACAGGCATTGAACATGTACTGAACAGGTATTGAACAGGCACTGAATAAGTACTGAACATGTACTGAACATGTACTGAACAGGCACTGAACATGCACTGAACAGGCACTGAACAGGTAGTGAACAGGCACTGAACAGGTACTGAACACATCCTGCTGAACAGCTGGAGCCAAAACCTATTTGGTCATGCAAAAATGTGACCAAATGAGGTCATGCATGACCATTACAGGACAATATTGTGTCATGTAGAAAGAATGTGTGACCCCCAAAAAATGTCAAACTTTATTTTGTCATATTTTGTTTTGCCTCAAACAAGTCACATCTACAAAACTAAGCCAAAAATTTAACAAATGTTTAATATTCACTTTTTCCTTTCTACATGTCAGTCATAAACTGTGGTCAACATGCCGAATATGATAAGTAAGAGAATTAGGTATTCTTGTCTGGAACGAGCGAGGTTGGACCCAGGAGCAGCGACTGAGCGGAGAAGAAATGCAAGACAACCTGATCAGTCATGCAACACCTCAGGCGCAACCAGAACATGCTAGTATTTTTGACACGCTGACCTTACCAAATGCCATAGTCTTGTCAACGCTGTTTCACCAGTGTAGGCTTGCCTCTCTTGACAAATATCATAATAATCCAATTTCAACCCATGACGACTGAGAATGCATGGCATGAGCTGCCTGTAGTTGATTAGCACTTAATAGTTAGCTTCAAAACAGTCCAGAGCCATGCTTATATCAGGTCATGCATAAATGTGACCAAATAAATTCACAGACATTATATGAGTTTATATGAAGCTGCTTGTGACTGTATTTAATCATGCATATATCTCACACATGATGAAATATTGTGACACTCTGGCTCTGCATGATATTATTTAGTCATGGGAATGCGTGACCATAAAGAAGTTTGCCTGTGACTATTCAGGAGTCATTTCTATTTCTCTCCACTCAATATATTATCTATTTTGTTATCAAATATTGCTACACTCGTCCTTAATATTCACATATATATTAATAAATCGTGATAAGTTGATAGTATCATGCCACTAGTTTATCCTGCTCGGACATTCTTCTCTACTTTAATGTTTCAACCTTTTTTCCACATATAACCGAATATTAAATTTTCCCCCCTCAATGTTGTTATTCTCAATATAATTTCCAACAATATTTGGTCTCACTGACACTTTTTCCCCACTTTTCTCCAAATAATCTGAATAGTTATTCATATCAAATGCGTGTATACTGGTCAATATAAAGTTTCAATCTTTCAGAGTTCATTTTTTTATGGCAAAGGGCAAGCATGAAAAATATTTGCCTCACTTTGCACTCATGTCTTTTAAAGCCAATATACACCTTCTTACCAAATAGTTTCTTAAAAATATTTTTCTTTGCAAGAAATTCAGTTAGATTTCTCAAATTAATATATATTATTGGGAAAGTCTATATAACTTGACTATGAAATATACTTATGGAATCCTTTTGTTCAAGAAAGGTTTAAAGCAATTTGCACAAACTTTTTTCAGATGTTCGAAATCTCTGCCCAAAAAGCCCAAATTTATTGTGACAAGGCAGAGAAAATACCTTATTTTTACTTAATGAAATATTTAAAAATTGTAATATCTATTTTTCATGTTGAACATTTTCCTACTTCATCAGTCATCTTAAAAGAAGCTATTTAAATAATTTTTAATTTAAAAGATTCACTTTTGTAGCTCAAATCTTAAATGAAGTATGATAAAAAGAAATGCATGTACATTCTACATACGGTGCTGTTAAAGTGTGGTGTAATCTTCATGTCTTTGTGTTATCTGCTAAAATGAATACTTGCATTAATTATTTATATCTCCTGTAAATTAGTGTAATAAAGCATTATATCATTTCCTAATAAATGACAAATCCATAAACATACAGATAAGTATAGGAATAAGGACTTGTACATACAGGGAAAAAAATGGTGGCCCAACTGACGAAGAAAAAAACAGATATTTGATTTTTTTTTTTTTTTTTTTGGGGGGGGGGAAATACTGAGAATGGTCTTAAGGAAAAAAAAGACAAAAAAAAAACCTGGCAATTTTCTTTGCTTCCACCCCCCCTCTGAAAGATTAATGGTCCATTCTTAACAACATCACAGTATACTCCTATGATCATGTAGTCTTGTGGGCTGATTCTTGATCTCCATGTTATTTTTTCTTTGAGCACTTAAAAGTCACATGACAAGAAAATTGTGAAAATGTTTATAATGTGCCATAATATATTACAATACATGGACATTGCATTTCAACATGTTTTACACATTTTTATAAATGGAGTACAGAATTATAGTGGATCAAAGTGATTTGCTGGACACGCCCCTTTTTATGTGTGTCAAATCAGGGCTGCTGAGATTTTGCCGGAAGTGACGCATGTTCGCCCTTCATGTTCAAAACAAACCACTCCAAGCCAGTGAAAGTCTTGAGGGATTGTAATTTATAAGTAATAACAAGAGTGTTGATAACATCTTTGAACCACTGGTGGCCTAATTAGCACATGTAGATAATAGGTCAGATCATGTTTCACATCATAGTCACTCGGATTCTGCCTGTGGTGATGGGGAAGACAGGAATACAGCCAGCCTCCCAGTTGAGTTTGGCAAACTTACATCTGCCTATTGAGATTATTCAGATCCTACAAGGGACTGACTGAACTATTCTTTATCATAACATTATGGTCAAAGTCATTTCCTTGTTGAGAAAGAAATGTTGAAATCTCAAAGTTTAGTATCATTTCTACAGAATTTCTATTTTTATTCAAAATTCCTTTGTCTGTTTGTATATACTGATATATGAAACAGATCTAAAAATATGTGTCAAATGCTTTCAAAACATTTTTTTTTTCAATTATGTCATACGAAGTTTAGCTCAACATTACTGAATATGAATAATATTCAACTAATTGATATTGTTACTGGTCATTGGTTAACAAATAAATAAATAAATTTTCAGTGTAAAAAATATGGAAATATCAACTAAAAATAATTCATAGATATTTTAAAAGTCTCATCTCAATGTTCCATTTACAGTTTGAAAACCCTTAAACTTCATTCCATGATGTTTAGGGCTAGCTAATAAGTGTCTTGAAACTGATAAGAGTAGAGCAGGCCATATTTCAGACACTATACCCAATTAAGTCATGTTTGTTTATTTTCTTCAAATAAAGTAGGGATTGTGGGATGGGAAGCTGATGTAAATGCAAGTCTCTATTTTACAGCCTTAAGTTTTGCCATTAATCATATTTTCAATGGATGTTATTTGTGTAGAAGAAAGGACATCAGCTGTTATACATGTACAGACATAGGAGGAATATGTGTGCAGGAGATGCATGCGGGCCGCAATGACGTAGTCACGTAGGCAGCCTGCTGACCCAGTTCTAGGTCAAGGGAGTAGGTTAATTACCCTGGGGGTTCAAAGATCTTGGATTATAGCTAAACTAAACATCAGACTGCAGAAAAAATTGTCAGATGTTTCTCAGAGGTATGAAATCTAAAGATTTACCACTTAAAAAAATTCTTGTCATATGACTTTTAAATATCCACACTTGAACTGTGCAACTCTTCCACAACAGGAAGTGTACAACTCCTCTAAAATTAATTATTAATAACAGCAACTAGCAGAACGACTATGCTCATATCATCCCAGTATCCCATATTTAAAGTCAGGCCAAACAAAATGATAACCTTGTTTTCGATAACATGCCCTGAAAAAAAATAGGACGAGGGTACATATTTTTTTATTTTTCGTTAAAAATGATAAAATATTTTGAGAATGGGTGTCTATAAAATAAATTATGAACTGAAATTTTGTATTTTCACCAAGGATGCCCCCCAAAATCTTTAGGTCAGCTGGTTTGAACTCGGGTAAGTAGGGAATTTAGAAAAAAAAACATTTTTTCTGGGCCTGACTATTTCAGATAAATGCATATTCCTGCATTTCCACAAATTGGCACAATACAGGAATTCCTAATTTGTCCTGCACAATATAGGAATTATTCCTACATTGTGCAAGATTCCAAAATTATGCATGACAGTATTGCTAATTCAAAACTGCTGAGAACAGGCCTAATTTTTTTGGTTGCACACAAATATCAAAAACTTTTTAAATTTGAAATCAGGGTTCTCATTTCTGCCAACTTTTCAAAATGAATCAATCATCTTTTGATAACTGTTTTATTCCTATTAATTATCGTTTTAACTGTCTAATATCAGGAATCTGTCACACTTCTATCACAACTAATTGTCAACTACAAAATATTGAATGGTGTTACGTCACAAAGCATGAGAGATGTCTGGTGTTGACTCGCGATTCTGATAAGAAAACCCACCCCTTGTTCTATCAATCTTTGATCCACACGTCAAAATTGTCCCCAGACTGATCTTATTTTGAATGCTTTTCACAACTCACCTCACTGTCTCTTGAACTGTGGAATATCAGACCTGAATTATCCTGCTTTGAGGTACAGCCGCTTTGAATTTAGTGAATATATCGCCAGTTTTGGACAATAACTCACTTCGCGAATTTTGACAGGCCAAGCATTGTCCCACCGGAAGTGGAGCAAAGACAAAGTTGACCCATTTCCGGACATAAAAGTGCCCCCTGTCGTTGAGATAATCAATTTTTTATTCTCCCTAGGTGTCAGCACCTAACGTTACTGAATTTCAAAAGCAGAGTTCTAAGTTCAGTGGTCATTGCAGGCAAATATTGGTCGTGGGCAATTAATTTTGAAGTTTAAAATCCATAATTGAATCTTTAAATCATCAGGCTGTAACATTTATTAAAAGTTAACAAACCCAAGGGTATCATTTTTACTTGTAGGAAAATTAAGGAACTATTTTCAGAGACATTTAATCTCAGCTATTTTTAACTATTTTGAATAATAATTCATGATGATTAAGAAAATATAAGTAGGATGAGCATTTCTTTTAATTTTATAGCTTATATAGGGAGTACTCTCATGATTTTAACCCGTGGAGACTGGGATGGAACTGAAAATCCCAGAGCCTGATTCAGGGAAATATTCTATCATTATTGGTACCCTGATTCATGACTAGCTGAAATTTGGTACCCTGATTTAGGACTAGCTGAATTATTGATACCCTCATTTAGGGATGATGCAGAAGGAGGAGATTTGGAAAAGGGGATTGTGATCCCTGTTTTAGAGAGAAATTTGAAAAACAGTAACAGGGAAAATGATAAAATATCTTAAGCCATCTTAGGGAAAATATCAGCGAAAAGGACCCTATTTAGCCCAGCTTTCCCGGTAACGCTGACTAAGAGAGTACCCCCCCCCCCCCCCCCCCAAGGCTAAAAGGAAAATATTTAAATTTGAATCAGAATTTGTGTTCCCATGGTGATCTTCTGATGAACTGCATTCTATGATATGTGTGCCCACGGTGGTCTTTTGATAAACAACATTCTATGATTTGTGTGCCCATGGTCCCAGGTAACACACAACGTAGAAACAACGTTGTGAGCACGAAGAAATAAGGTTTAGTTGTCTTTCTACGTTTTTTCAACGTGCTGAGCACAAAGAAGGATAATGTTGTGGTCTGACTTAATAACAACGTTGTTGTTCTACATGCTGACAAGGTTGTCTTGCAATGTTTTTTAACAACGTGCTTACAACGTGGTGAGCACAAAGAAGAAAACTTGTGGTGATTGGATTTGCCAATAGGTGGCTGCAGTACTACAGAAAATGGCAACCTGTATCAGTTTAGTTAAAGTTACAGTGAAATTAAGTGCTCACAACGTAGAAAAAGCGTGCTCAGCATGTACTCACAATGTTGATCAACACAACGTTATCTGGTGTTCACAGATCTACGTCCATACAACGTCATGTTACAATGTGCTCAGCACCAAAACACAAAATGCTCACAACGTAGAAAAAACGTAAAATTGTTAGCTGGGGTTGTCCTCTGATAAACAACATTCTATGATTTGGATGCTCATTGTTGTCCTCTGATAAACAACATTCTACCATATATATGTGTGGAGAGTATGATTCCAAACTACCATACATATGTGTGGAGAGTAGGATTCCAAACTGACATACATATGTGTGTGGAGAGTATGATTCCAAACTACCATACATATGTGTGGAGAGTATGATTCCAAACTACTATACATATGTGTGGAGAGTATGATTCCAAACTACTATACATATGTGTGGAGAGTAGTGCGTCTTTTGGGGATCTGGATATATAGGGGTGGATGGAGAAAATACGAAAAAAGGGCATAATTTCGCCCGATTTGTTGAGTTAGATTTCAATTGGTGATTCCCATGGGAGATTGGAGTTATAGATTTCGATTGGGCGAGTTTCAAATCCGTGCAAGATTTGAGTTAGTTTTGAATTGGTGGGATGATGTTGTGTGTGGTTAGAATTTATAAGCAAGTATTTAATGTCCGTGAAGCTCGTCCCACATTCACTTTCGTTCCATATTCGTCCCACATTCGTCCCACATTCGTCCCATATTCGGTTTGTCAATTTTTGGCCCGTATACCCATCAGACTATAACAGGAAGGTCAAGATCTAGCTGGGGGGACCCCTTTAAAGGTCAGAGGCCTTTAAAAAGGTCAGGGCCCTTTTACCCTGACAAACATATAAAATATAAGCGCGAAAAGACAGAGAAGACTAAAGTGACGAGATGCCGATTTTCGCCGTTAAATTCCCCCCTTTTTTCAATTGGAATATTAAGCTAGGGGGGTCTATGATTTTTCTGAACCAAAACCATTTTGGTGCGAGACCGTTTTTAATATGCTAGAGACCCGTAAATCGGAGAAAACTTGTAATTTTACCCATTTTTTTGTGTTTGGATACCCGGATGCCGATTTTCGCCGTTAAATTCCCCCCTTTTTTCAATTGGAATATTAAGCTAGGGGGGTCTATGATTTTTCTGAACCAAAACCATTTTGGTGCGAAACCGGTTTTAATATGCTAGAGACCCGTAAATCGGGGAAAAACGGTGCACTTCATAAAAAAAAATTATGTTCAAGTACCTGGATGCCGATTTTCGCCGTTAAATTCCCCCCTTTTTTCAATTGGAATATTAAGCTAGGGGGGTCTATGATTTTTTTTAACCAAAACCATTTTGGTGCGAGACCGGTTTTGATATGCTAGAGACCCGTAAATCGGAGAAAACCTGGAATTTTACCCACTTTTTTGTGTTTGGGTACCCGGATGCCGATTTTCGCCGTTAAATTCCCCCCCTTTTTTCAATTGGAATATTAAGCTAGGGGGGTCTATGATTTTTTTTAACCAAAACCATTTTGGTGCGAGACTGGTTTTGATATGCTAGAGACCCGTTAATCGGAGAAAACCTGGAATTTTACCCATTTTTTTGTGTATGGGTACCCGGATGCCGATTTTCGCCGTTAAATTCCCCCCTTTTTTCAATTGGAATATTAAGCTAGGGGGGTCTATGATTTTCCTGAACCAAAACCATTTTGGTGCGAGACCGGTTTTAATATGCTAGAGACCCGTAAATCGGGGAAAAACGGTGCACTTCAAAAAAAAAATTTATGTTCAAGTACCTGGATGCCGATTTTCGCCGTTAAATTCCCCCCTTTATTCAATTGGAATATTAAGCTAGGGGGGTCTATGATTTTTCTGAACCAAAACCATTTTGGTGCGAGACCGGTTTTAATATGCTAGAGACCCGTAAATCGGAGAAAACTTGGAATTTTACCCATTTTTTTGTGTTTGGATACCCGGATGCCGATTTTCGCCGTTAAATTCCCCCCTTTTTACAATTGGAATATTAAGCTAGGGGGGTCTATGATTTTTCTGAACCAAAACCATTTTGGTGCGAGACCGGTTTTAATATGCTAGAGACCCGTAAATCGGGGAAAAACGGTGCACTTCATAAAAAAAATTTATGTTCAAGTACCTGGATGCCGATTTTCGCCGTTAAATTCCCCCCTTTTTTCAATTGGAATATTAAGCTAGGGGGGTCTATGATTTTTTTTAACCAAAACCATTTTGGTGCGAGACCGCTTTTGATATGCTAGAGACCCGTAAATCGGAGAAAACCTGGAATTTTACCCATTTTTTTGTGTTTGGGTACCCGGATGCCGATTTTCGCCGTTAAATTCCCCCCTTTTTTCAATTGGAATATTAAGCTAGGGGGGTCTATGATTTTTCTGAACCAAAACCATTTTGGTGCGAAACCGGTTTTAATATGCTAGAGACCCGTAAATCGGGGAAAAAGGTGCACTTCATAAAAAAAATTTATGTTCAAGTACCTGGATGCCGATTTTCGCCGTTAAATTCCCCCCTTTATTCAATTGGAATATTAAGCTAGGGGGGTCTATGATTTTTCTGAACCAAAACCATTTTGGTGCGAAACCGGTTTTAATATGCTAGAGACCCGTAAATCGGGGAAAAACGGTGCACTTCATAAAAAAAATTTATGTTCAAGTACCTGGATGCCGATTTTCGCCGTTAAATTCCCCCCTTTTTTCAATTGGAATATTAAGCTAGGGGGGTATATGATTTTTTTTAACCAAAACCATTTTGGTGCGAGACCGGTTTTGATATGCTAGAGACCCGTAAATCGGAGAAAACCTGGAATTTTACCCACTTTTTTGTGTTTGGGTACCCGGATGCCGATATTCGCCGTTAAATTTTCCCCTTTTTTCAATTGGAATAATATGCTAGGGGGGTCTATGATTTTTTTTAACCAAAACCATTTTGGTGCGAGACCGGTTTTGATATGCTAGAGACCCGTAAATCGGAGAAAACCTGGAATTTTACCCATTTTTTTGTGTTTGGGTACCCGGATGCCGATTTTCGCCGTTAAATTCCCCCCTTTTTTCAATTGGAATATTAAGCTGGGGGGTCTATGATTTTTTTTAACCAAAACCATTTTGGTGCGAGACCGGTTTTGATGTGCTAGAGACCCGCAAAACGGAGAAAACGGTTAACTTAAAAAAAAAATTTTATGTTTAGGTACCCGGATGCCGATTTTCGCCGTTAAATTCCCCCCATTTTTCAATTGGAATATTAAGCTAGGGGGGTCTATGATTTTTTTTAACCAAAACCATTTTGGTGCGAGACCGGTTTTGATATGCTAGAGACCCGTAAATCGGAGAAAACCTGGAATTTTACCCATTTTTTTGTGTTTGGGTACCCGGATGCCGATTTTCGCCGTTAAATTCCCCCCTTTTTTCAATTGGAATATTAAGCTAGGGGGGTCTATGATTTTTCTGAACCAAAACCATTTTGGTGCGAAACCGGTTTTAATATGCTAGAGACCCGTAAATCGGGGAAAAAGGTGCACTTCATAAAAAAAATTTATGTTCAAGTACCTGGATGCCGATTTTCGCCGTTAAATTCCCCCCTTTTTTCAATTTTCGCCGTTTAAATTCCCCCCTTTTTTCAATTTTTTGTGTTTGGGTACCCGGATGCCAATTTTCGCCTTTAATTCCCCCCTTTTTACAATTGGAATATTAAGCTAGGGGGTCTATAATTTTTCTGAACCAAAACCATTTTGGTGCGAGACCGGTTTTAATATGCTAGAGACCAGTAAATCGGAGAAAACTTGGAATTTTACCCATTTTTTTGTGTTTAGGTACCCGGATGCCGATTTTCGCCGTTTAATTCCCCCCTTTTTTCAATTGGAATATTAAGCTAGGGGGGTCTACCCGTAAATCCGTAAAGGGGGGTCGACCCGTAAATCGGGAAAAACGGTGCACTTCATAAAAAAAATTTATGTTCAAGTACCTGGATGCCGATTTTCGCCGTTAAATTCCCCCCTTTTTTCAATTGGAATATTAAGCTAGGGGGGTCTATGATTTATTTTATCCAAAACCATTTTGGTGCGAGACCGGTTTTGATATGCTAGAGACCCGTAAATCGGAGAAAACCTGGAATTTACCCATTTTTTTGTGTTTGGGTACCCGGATGCCGATTTTCGCCGTTAAATTCCCCCCTTTTTTCAATTGGAATATTAAGCAAGGGGGTCTTTAATTTTTCTGAACCAAAACCATTTTGGTGCGAGACCGGTTTTGATATGCTAGAGACCCGTAAATCGGAGAAAACCTGGAATTTTACCCATTTTTTTGTGTTTGGGTACCCGGATGCCGATTTTCGCCGTTAAATTCCCCCCTTTTTTCAATTGGAATATTAAGCTAGGGGGGTCTATGATTTTTCTGAACCAAAACCATTTTGGTGCGAAACCGGTTTTAATATGCTAGAGACCCGTAAATCGGGGAAAAACGGTGCACTTCATAAAAAAAATTTATGTTCAAGTACCTGGATGCCGATTTTCGCCGTTAAATTCCCCCCTTTTTTCAATTGGAATATTAAGCTAGGGGGGTCTATGATTTTTTTTAACCAAAACCATTTTGGTGCGAGACCGGTTTTGATATGCTAGAGACCCGTAAATCGGGGAAAAACGGTGCACTTCATAAAAAAAAATTATGTTCAAGTACCTGGATGCTGATTTTCGCCGTTAAATTCCCCCCTTTTTTCAATTGGAATATTAAGCTAGGGGGGTCTATGATTTTTTTTAACCAAAACCATTTTGGTGCGAGACCGGTTTTGATATGCTAGAGACCTGTAAATCGGAGAAAACATGGAATTTTACCCATTTTTTTGTGTTTGGGTACCCGGATGCCGATTTTCGCCGTTAAATTCCCCCCTTTTTTCAATTGGAATATTAAGCTAGGGGGGTCTATGATTATTCTGAACCAAAACCATTTTGGTGCGAAACCGGTTTTAATATGCTAGAGACCCGTAAATCGGGGAAAAACGGTGGACTTCATAAAAAAAAATTATGTTCAAGTACCTGGATGCCGATTTTCGCCGTTAAATTCCCCCCTTTTTTCAATTGGAATATTAAGCTAGGGGGGTCTATGATTTTTTTTAACCAAAACCATTTTGGTGCGAGACCGGTTTTGATATGCTAGAGACCCGTAAATCGGAGAAAACCTGGAATTTTACCCACTTTTTTGTGTTTGGGTACCCGGATGCCGATTTTCGCCGTTAAATTCCCCCCCTTTTTTCAATTGGAATATTAAGCTAGGGGGGTCTATGATTTTTTTTAACCAAAACCATTTTGGTGCGAGACCGGTTTTGATATGCTAGAGACCCGTAAATCGGAGAAAACCTGGAATTTTACCCATTTTTTTGTGTTTGGGTACCCGGATGCCGATTTTCGCCGTTAAATTCCCCCCTTTTTTCAATTGGAATATTAAGCTAGGGGGGTCTATGATTATTCTGAACCAAAACCATTTTGGTGCGAAACCGGTTTTAATATGCTAGAGACCCGTAAATCGGGGAAAAACGGTGGACTTCATAAAAAAAAATTATGTTCAAGTACCTGGATGCCGATTTTCGCCGTTAAATTCCCCCCATTTTTCAATTGGAATATTAAGCTAGGGGGGTCTATGATTTTTTTTAACCAAAACCATTTTGGTGCGAGACCGGTTTTGATATGCTAGAGACCCGTAAATCGGAGAAAACCTGGAATTTTACCCATTTTTTTGTGTTTGGGTACCCGGATGCCGATTTTCGCCGTTAAATTCCCCCCTTTTTTCAATTGGAATATTAAGCTAGGGGGGTTTATGATTTTTCTGAACCAAAACCATTTTGGTGCGAAACCGGTTTTAATATGCTAGAGACCCGTAAATCGGGGAAAAAGGTGCACTTCATAAAAAAAAATTATGTTCAAGTACCTGGATGCCTATTTTCGCCGTTAAATTCCCCCCTTTATTCAACTGGAATATTAAGCTAGGGGGGTCTATGATTTTTCTGAACCAAAACCATTTTGGTGCGAGACCGGTTTTGATATGCTAGAGACCCGTAAATCGGAGAAAACCTGGAATTTTACCCATTTTTTTGTGTTTGGGTAACCGGATGCCGATTTTCGCCGTTAAATTCCCCCCTTTTTTCAATTTTCGCCGTTAAATTCCCCCCTTTTTTCAATTTTTTTGTGTTTGGGTACCCGGATGCCAATTTTCGCCTTTAATTCCCCCCTTTTTACAATTGGAATATTAAGCTAGGGGGGTCTATGATTTTTCTGAACCAAAACCATTTTGGTGCGAGACCGGTTTTAATATGCTAGAGACCAGTAAATCGGAGAAAACTTGGAATTTTACCCATTTTTTTGTGTTTAGGTACCCGGATGCCGATTTTCGCCGTTAAATTACCCCCTTTTTTCAATTGGAATATTAAGCTAGGGGGGTCTACCCGTAAATCCGTAAAGGGGGGTCGACCCGTAAATCGGGGAAAAACGGTGCACTTCATAAAAAAAATTTATGTTCAAGTACCTGGATGCCGATTTTCGCCGTTAAATTCCCCCCTTTTTTCAATTGGAATATTAAGCTAGGGGGGTCTATGATTTTTTTTAACCAAAACCATTTTGGTGCGAGACCGGTTTTGATATGCTAGAGACCCGTAAATCGGAGAAAACCTGGAATTTTACCCATTTTTTTGTGTTTGGGTACCCGGATGCCGATTTTCGCCGTCAAATTCCCCCCTTTTTTCAATTGGAATATTAAGCTAGGGGGGTCTATGATTTTTTTTAACCAAAACCATTTTGGTGCGAGACCGGTTTTGATATGCTAGAGACCCGTAAATCGGAGAAAACCTGGAATTTTACCCATTTTTTTGTGTTTGGGTACCCGGATGCCGATTTTCGCCGTTAAATTCCCCCCTTTTTTCAATTGGAATATTAAGCTAGGGGGGTCTAAGATTTTTCTGAACCAAAACCATTTTGGTGCGAGACCGGTTTTGATATGCTAGAGACCCGTGAATGGGAGAAAACCGGGAATTTTACCCATTATTTTGTGTTTGGGTACCCGGATGCCGATTTTCGCCGTTAAATTCCCCCCTTTTTTCAATTGGAATATAAAGCTAGGGGGGTCTATAATTTTTCTGAACCAAAACCATTTTGGTGCGAGACCGGTTTTGATATGCTAGAGACCCGTAAATCGGAGAAAACCTGGAATTTTACCCATTTTTTTGTGTTTGGGTACCCGGATGCCGATTTTCGCCGTTAAATTCCCCCCTTTTTTCAATTGGAATATTAAGCTAGGGGGGTCTATGATTTTTCTGAACCAAAACCATTTTGATGCGAAACCGGTTTTAATATGCTAGAGACCCGTAAATCGGGGAAAAACGGTGCACTTCATAAAAAAAATTTATGTTCAAGTACCTGGATGCCGATTTTCGCCGTTAAATTCCCCCCTTTTTTCAATTGGAATATTAAGCTAGGGGGTCTATGATTTTTTTTAACCAAAACCATTTTGGTGCGAGACCGGTTTTGATATGCTAGAGACCCGTAAATCGGAGAAAACCTGGAATTTTACCCATTTTTTTGTGTTTGGGTACCCGGATGCCGATTTTCGCCGTTAAATTCCCCCCTTTTTTCAATTGGAATATTAAGCTAGGGGGGTCTATGATTTTTCTGGACCAAAACCATTTTGGTGCGAGACCTGTTTTAATATGCTAGAGACCCGTAAATCGGAGAAAACTTGGAATTTTACCCATTTTTTTGTGTTTGGATACCCGGATGCCGATTTTCGCCGTTAAATTCCCCCCTTTTTTCAATTGGAATATTAAGCTAGGGGGGTCTATGATTTTTCTGAACCAAAACCATTTTGATGCGAAACCAGTTTTAATATGCTAGAGACCAGTAAATCGGGGAAAAACGGTGCACTTCATAAAAAAAATTATGTTCAAGTACCCGGATGCTGATTTTCGCCATTAAATTCCCCCCTTTTTTCAATTGGAACATTAAGCTAGGGGGGTCTATAATTTTTCTGAACCAAAACCATTTTGGTGCTAGACAGGTTTTGATATGCTAGAGACCCGTAAATCGGAGAAAACTTGGAATTTTACCCATTTTTTTGTGTTTGGGTACCCGGATGCCGATTTTCGCCGTTAAATTCCCCCCTTTTTTCAATTGGAACATTAAGCTAGGGGGGTCTATAATTTTTCTGAACCAAAACCATTTTGGTGCGAGACCGGTTTTGATATGCTAGAGACCCGTAAATGGGAGAAAACCGGGAATTTTACCCATTTTTTTGTGTTTGGGTACCCGGATGCCGATTTTCGCCGTTAAATTCCCCCTTTTTTCAATTGGAATATTAAGCTAGGGGGGTCTATGATTTTTCTGAACCAAAACCATTTTGGTGCGAGACCGGTTTTGATATGCTAGAGACCCGTATATCGGAGAAAACCTGGAATTTTACCCATTTTTTTGTGTTTAGGTACCCGGATGCCGTGTTTTGCCGTTAAATTCCCCCCTTTTTTCAATTGGAATATTAAGCTAGGGGGGTCTATGATTTTTCTGAACCAAAACCATTTTGGTGCGAGACCGGTTTTAATATGCTAGAGACCCGTAAATCGGGGAAAAACGGTGCACTTCATAAAAAAAATTTATGTTCAAGTACCTGGATGCCGATTTTCGCCGTTAAATTCCCCCCTTTTTTCAATTGGAATATTAAGCTAGGGGGGTTTATGATTTTTCTGAACCAAAACCATTTTGGTGCGAGACCGGTTTTGATATGCTAGAGACCCGTAAATCGGAGAAAACCTGGAATTTTACCCATTTTTTTGTGTGTGGGTACCCGGATGCCGATTTTCGCCGTTAAATTTCCCCCTTTTTTCAATTGGAATATTAAGCTAGGGGGGTCTATGATTTTTTTTAACCAAAACCATTTCTAGCACATCAAAACCGGTCTCGCACCAAAATGGTTTTGGTTAAAAAAAATCATAGACCCCCCTAGCTTAATATTCCAATTGAAATAAGGGGGGAATTTAACGGCGAAAATCGGCATCCGGGTACCCAAACACAAAAAAATTGGTAAAATTCCAGGTTTTCTCCGATTTACGGGTCTCTAGCATATCAAAACCGGTCTCGCACCAAAATGGTTTTGGTTAAAAAAAATCATAGACCCCCCTAGCTTAATATTCCAATTGAAAAAAGGGGGGAATTTTATGGCGAAAATCGGCATCCGGGTACCCAAACACAAAATAATGGGTAAAATTCCCGGTTTTCTCCCATTTACGGGTCTCTAGCATATCAAAACCGGTCTCGCACCAAAATGGTTTTGGTGAAAAAAAATCATAGACCCCCCTAGCTTAATATTCCAATTGAAAAAAGGGGGGAATTTAATGGCGAAAATCGGCATCCGGGTACCCAAACACAAAATAATGGGTAAAATTCCTGGTTTTCTCCGATTTACGGGTCTCTAGCACATCAAAACCGGTCTCGCACCAAAATGGTTTTGGTTCAGAAAAATCATAGACCCCCCTAGCTTAATATTCCAATAGAAAAAAGGGGGGAATTTAACGGCGAAAATCGGCATCCGGGTACCCAAACACAAAATAATGGGTAAAATTCCCGGTTTTCTCCCAGTTACGGGTCTCTAGCACATCAAAACCGGTCTCGCACCAAAATGGTTTTGGTTCAGAAAAATCATAAACCCCCCTAGCTTAATATTCCAATTGAAAAAAGGGGGGAATTTAACGGCGAAAATCGGCATCAAGGTACCTAAACATTAAATTTGTTTTTGAAGTGAACCGTTTTCTCTGTGTTACGGGTCTCTAGCACATCAAAACCGGTCTCGCACCAAAATGGTTTTGGTTAAAAAAAATCATAGACCCCCCTAGCTTAATATTCCAATTGAAAAACGGGGGGAATTTAACGGCGAAAATTGGCATCCGGGTACCCAAACACAAAAAAATGGGTAAAATTCCAGGTTTTCTCCGATTTACGGGTCTCTAGCATATTAAAACCGGTCTCGCACCAAAATGGTTTTGGTTCAGAAAAATCATAGACCCCCCTAGCTTAATATTCCAATTGAAAAACGGGGGGAATTTAACGGCGAAAATCGGCATCCGGGTACCCAAACACAAAATAATGGGTAAAATTACAGGTTTTCTCCGATTTACGGGTCTCTAGCATATCAAAACCGGTCTCGCACCAAAATGGTTTTGGTTCAGAAAAATCATAAACCCCCCTAGCTTAATATTCCAATTGAAAAAAGGGGGGAATTTAACGGCGAAAATCGGCATCCGGGTACCCAAACACAAAATAATGGGTAAAATTCCCGGTTTTCTCCGATTTACGGGTCTCTAGCAGATCAAAACCGGTCTCGCACCAAAATGGTTTTGGTTAAAAAAAATCATAGACCCCCCTAGCTTAATATTCCAATTGAAAAAAGGGGGGAATTTAACGGCAAAAATCGGCATCCGGGTACCCAAACACAAAAAAATGGGTAAAATTCCATGTTTTCTCCGATTTACGGGTCTCTAGCATATCAAAACCGGTCTCGCACCAAAATGGTTTTGGTTAAAAAAAATCATAGACCCCCCTAGCTTAATATTCCAATTGAAAAAAGGGGGGAATTTAACGGCGAAAATCGGCATCCGGGTACCGGAACACAAAAAAATGGGTAAAATTCCAGGTTTTCTCCGATTTACGGGTCTCTAGCATATCAAAACCGGTCTCGCACCAAAATAGTTTTGGTTCAGAAAAATCATAGACCCCCCTGGCTTAATATTCCAATTGAAAAATGGGGGGAATTTAACGGCGAAAATCGGCATCCGGGTATCCAAAGACAAAAAAATGGGTAAAATTCCAAGTTTTCTCCGATTTACGGGTCTCTAGCATATTAAAACCGGTCTCGCACCAAAATGGTTTTGGTTCAGAAAAATCATAGACCCCCCTAGCTTAATATTCCATTTGAAAAAAGGGGGGAATTTAACTGCGAAAATCGGCATCCGGGTACCCAAACACAAAAAAATGGGTAAAATTCCAGGTTTTCTCCGATTTACGGGTCTCTATCACATCAAAACCGGTCTCGCACCAAAATGGTTTTGGTTCAAAAAAATCACAGACCACCCTAGCTTAATATTCCAATTGAAAAAAGGGGGGAATTTAACGGCGAAAATCGGCATCAAGGTACCTAAACATTAAATTTGTTTTTGAAGTGAACCGTTTTCTCTGTGTTACGGGTCTCTAGCACATCAAAACCGGTCTCGCACCAAAATGGTTTTGGTTAAAAAAAATCATAGACCCCCCTAGCTTAATATTCCAATTGAAAAAAGGGGGGAATTTAACGGCGAAAATTGGCATCCGGGTACCCAAACACAAAAAAATGGGTAAAATTCCAGGTTTTCTCCGATTTACGGGTCTCTAGCATATTAAAACCGGTCTCGCACCAAAATGGTTTTGGTTCAGAAAAATCATAGACCCCCCTAGCTTAATATTCCAATTGAAAAACGGGGGGAATTTAACGGCGAAAATCGGCATCCGGGTACCCAAACACAAAATAATGGGTAAAATTACAGGTTTTCTCCGATTTACGGGTCTCTAGCATATCAAAACCGGTCTCGCACCAAAATGGTTTTGGTTCAGAAAAATCATAAACCCCCCTAGCTTAATATTCCAATTGAAAAAAGGGGGGAATTTAACGGCGAAAATCGGCATCCGGGTACCCAAACACAAAATAATGGGTAAAATTCCCGGTTTTCTCCGATTTACGGGTCTCTAGCACATCAAAACCGGTCTCGCACCAAAATGGTTTTGGTTAAAAAAAATCATAGACCCCCCTAGCTTAATATTCCAATTGAAAAAAGGGGGGAATTTAACGGCAAAAATCGGCATCCGGGTACCCAAACACAAAAAAATGGGTAAAATTCCATGTTTTCTCCGATTTACGGGTCTCTAGCATATCAAAACCGGTCTCGCACCAAAATGGTTTTGGTTAAAAAAAATCATAGACCCCCCTAGCTTAATATTCCAATTGAAAAAAGGGGGGAATTTAACGGCGAAAATCGGCATCCGGGTACCGGAACACAAAAAAATGGGTAAAATTCCAGGTTTTCTCCGATTTACGGGTCTCTAGCATATCAAAACCGGTCTCGCACCAAAATAGTTTTGGTTCAGAAAAATCATAGACCCCCCTGGCTTAATATTCCAATTGAAAAATGGGGGGAATTTAACGGCGAAAATCGGCATCCGGGTATCCAAAGACAAAAAAATGGGTAAAATTCCAAGTTTTCTCCGATTTACGGGTCTCTAGCATATTAAAACCGGTCTCGCACCAAAATGGTTTTGGTTCAGAAAAATCATAGACCCCCCTAGCTTAATATTCCATTTGAAAAAAGGGGGGAATTTAACTGCGAAAATCGGCATCCGGGTACCCAAACACAAAAAAATGGGTAAAATTACAGGTTTTCTCCGATTTACGGGTCTCTATCACATCAAAACCGGTCTCGCACCAAAATGGTTTTGGTTCAAAAAAATCACAGACCACCCTAGCTTAATATTCCAATTGAAAAAAGGGGGGAATTTAACGGCGAAAATCGGCATCAAGGTACCTAAACATTAAATTTGTTTTTGAAGTGAACCGTTTTCTCTGTGTTACGGGTCTCTAGCACATCAAAACCGGTCTCGCACCAAAATGGTTTTGGTTAAAAAAAATCATAGACCCCCCTAGCTTAATATTCCAATTGAAAAAAGGGGGGAATTTAACGGCGAAAATTGGCATCCGGGTACCCAAACACAAAAAAATGGGTAAAATTCCAGGTTTTCTCCGATTTACGGGTCTCTAGCATATTAAAACCGGTCTCGCACCAAAATGGTTTTGGTTCAGAAAAATCATAGACCCCCCTAGCTTAATATTCCAATTGAAAAACGGGGGGAATTTAACGGCGAAAATCGGCATCCGGGTACCCAAACACAAAATAATGGGTAAAATTACAGGTTTTCTCCGATTTACGGGTCTCTAGCATATCAAAACCGGTCTCGCACCAAAATGGTTTTGGTTCAGAAAAATCATAGACCCCCCTAGCTTAATGTTCCAATTGAAAAAAGGGGGGAATTTAACGGCGAAAATCGGCATCCGGGTACCCAAACACAAAATAATGGGTAAAATTCCAAGTTTTCTCCCATTTACGGGTCTCTAGCACATCAAAACCGGTCTCGCACCAAAATGGTTTTGGTTCAGAAAAATCATAGACCCCCCTAGCTTAATATTCCAATTGAAAAAAGGGGGGAATTTAACGGCGAAAATCGGCATCCGGGTACCCAAACACAAAATAATGGGTAAAATTCCTGGTTTTCTCCCATTTACGGGTCTCTAGCACATCAAAACCGGTCTCGCACCAAAATGGTTTTGGTTCAGAAAAATCATAGACCCCCCTAGCTTAATATTCCAATTGAAAAAAGGGGGGAATTTAACGGCGAAAATCTGCATCCAGGTACTTGAACATAAATTTTTTTTATGAAGTGCACCGTTTTTCCCCGATTTACGGGTCTCTAGCATATTAAAACCGGTCTCGCACCAAAATGGTTTTGGTTCAGAAAAATCATAGACCCCCCTAGCTTAATATTCCAATTGAAAAAAGGGGGGAATTTAACGGCGAAAATCGGCATCCGGGTATCCAAACACAAAAAAAAGGGTAAAATTCCAAGTTTTCTCCGATTTACGGGTCTCTAGCATATTAAAACCGGTCTCGCACCAAAATGGTTTTGGTTCAGAAAAATCATAGACCCCCCTAGCTTAATATTCCAATTGAAAAAAGGGGGGAATTAAACGGCGAAAATCGGCATCCGGGTACCTAAACATTAAATTTTTTTTTTCAGTTAACCGTTTTCTCCGTTTTACGGGTCTCTAGCACATCAAAACCGGTCTCGCACCAAAATGGTTTTGGTTCAAAAAAATCATAGACTCCCCTAGCTTAATATTCCAATTGAAAAAAGGGGGGAATTTAACGGCGAAAATCGGCATCCGGGTACCCAAACACAAAATAATGGGTAAAATTCCCGGTTTTCTCCGATTTACGGGTCTCTAGCACATCAAAACCGGTCTCGCACCAAAATGGTTTTGGTTCAGAAAAATCATAGACCCCCCTAGCTTAATATTCCAATTGAAAAAAGGGGGGAATTTAACGGCGAAAATCGGCATCCGGGTACCTAAACATTAAATTTTTTTTTTAAGTTAACCGTTTTCTCCGTTTTACGGGTCTCTAGCACATCAAAACCGGTCTCGCACCAAAATGGTTTTGGTTCAGAAAAATCATAGACCCCCCTAGCTTAATATTCCAATTGAAAAAAAGGGGGGAATTTAACGGCGAAAATTGGCATCCGGGTACCTAAACATTAAATTTGTTTTTGAAGTGAACTGTTTTCTCCGTTTTACGGGTCTCTAGCACATCAAAACCGGTCTCGCACCAAAATGGTTTTGGTTCAAAAAAATCATAGACCCCCCTAGCTTAATATTCCAATTGAAAAAAGGGGGGAATTTAACGGCGAAAATCGGCAACCGGGTACCCAAACACAAAATAATGGGTAAAATTCCAGGTTTTCTCCGATTTACGGGTCTCTAGCACATCAAAACCGGTCTCGCACCAAAATGGTTTTGGTTCAGAAAAATCATAGACCCCCCTAGCTTAATATTCCAATTGAAAAAAGGGGGGAATTTAACGGCGAAAATCGGCATCCGGGTACCGGAACACAAAAAAATGGGTAAAATTCCAGGTTTTCTCCGATTTACGGGTCTCTAGCATATCAAAACCGGTCTCGCACCAAAATAGTTTTGGTTCAGAAAAATCATAGACCCCCCTGGCTTAATATTCCAATTGAAAAATGGGGGGAATTTAACGGCGAAAATCGGCATCCGGGTATCCAAAGACAAAAAAATGGGTAAAATTCCAAGTTTTCTCCGATTTACGGGTCTCTAGCATATTAAAACCGGTCTCGCACCAAAATGGTTTTGGTTCAGAAAAATCATAGACCCCCCTAGCTTAATATTCCATTTGAAAAAAGGGGGGAATTTAACTGCGAAAATCGGCATCCGGGTACCCAAACACAAAAAAATGGGTAAAATTCCAGGTTTTCTCCGATTTACGGGTCTCTATCACATCAAAACCGGTCTCGCACCAAAATGGTTTTGGTTCAAAAAAATCACAGACCACCCTAGCTTAATATTCCAATTGAAAAAAGGGGGGAATTTAACGGCGAAAATCGGCATCAAGGTACCTAAACATTAAATTTGTTTTTGAAGTGAACCGTTTTCTCTGTGTTACGGGTCTCTAGCACATCAAAACCGGTCTCGCACCAAAATGGTTTTGGTTAAAAAAAATCATAGACCCCCCTAGCTTAATATTCCAATTGAAAAAAGGGGGGAATTTAACGGCGAAAATTGGCATCCGGGTACCCAAACACAAAAAAATGGGTAAAATTCCAGGTTTTCTCCGATTTACGGGTCTCTAGCATATTAAAACCGGTCTCGCACCAAAATGGTTTTGGTTCAGAAAAATCATAGACCCCCCTAGCTTAATATTCCAATTGAAAAACGGGGGGAATTTAACGGCGAAAATCGGCATCCGGGTACCCAAACACAAAATAATGGGTAAAATTACAGGTTTTCTCCGATTTACGGGTCTCTAGCATATCAAAACCGGTCTCGCACCAAAATGGTTTTGGTTCAGAAAAATCATAAACCCCCCTAGCTTAATATTCCAATTGAAAAAAGGGGGGAATTTAACGGCGAAAATCGGCATCCGGGTACCCAAACACAAAATAATGGGTAAAATTCCCGGTTTTCTCCGATTTACGGGTCTCTAGCACATCAAAACCGGTCTCGCACCAAAATGGTTTTGGTTAAAAAAAATCATAGACCCCCCTAGCTTAATATTCCAATTGAAAAAAGGGGGGAATTTAACGGCAAAAATCGGCATCCGGGTACCCAAACACAAAAAAATGGGTAAAATTCCATGTTTTCTCCGATTTACGGGTCTCTAGCATATCAAAACCGGTCTCGCACCAAAATGGTTTTGGTTAAAAAAAATCATAGACCCCCCTAGCTTAATATTCCAATTGAAAAAAGGGGGGAATTTAACGGCGAAAATCGGCATCCGGGTACCGGAACACAAAAAAATGGGTAAAATTCCAGGTTTTCTCCGATTTACGGGTCTCTAGCATATCAAAACCGGTCTCGCACCAAAATAGTTTTGGTTCAGAAAAATCATAGACCCCCCTGGCTTAATATTCCAATTGAAAAATGGGGGGAATTTAACGGCGAAAATCGGCATCCGGGTATCCAAAGACAAAAAAATGGGTAAAATTCCAAGTTTTCTCCGATTTACGGGTCTCTAGCATATTAAAACCGGTCTCGCACCAAAATGGTTTTGGTTCAGAAAAATCATAGACCCCCCTAGCTTAATATTCCATTTGAAAAAAGGGGGGAATTTAACTGCGAAAATCGGCATCCGGGTACCCAAACACAAAAAAATGGGTAAAATTACAGGTTTTCTCCGATTTACGGGTCTCTATCACATCAAAACCGGTCTCGCACCAAAATGGTTTTGGTTCAAAAAAATCACAGACCACCCTAGCTTAATATTCCAATTGAAAAAAGGGGGGAATTTAACGGCGAAAATCGGCATCAAGGTACCTAAACATTAAATTTGTTTTTGAAGTGAACCGTTTTCTCTGTGTTACGGGTCTCTAGCACATCAAAACCGGTCTCGCACCAAAATGGTTTTGGTTAAAAAAAATCATAGACCCCCCTAGCTTAATATTCCAATTGAAAAAAGGGGGGAATTTATCGGCGAAAATTGGCATCCGGGTACCCAAACACAAAAAAATGGGTAAAATTCCAGGTTTTCTCCGATTTACGGGTCTCTAGCATATTAAAACCGGTCTCGCACCAAAATGGTTTTGGTTCAGAAAAATCATAGACCCCCCTAGCTTAATATTCCAATTGAAAAACGGGGGGAATTTAACGGCGAAAATCGGCATCCGGGTACCCAAACACAAAATAATGGGTAAAATTACAGGTTTTCTCCGATTTACGGGTCTCTAGCATATCAAAACCGGTCTCGCACCAAAATGGTTTTGGTTCAGAAAAATCATAGACCCCCATAGCTTAATGTTCCAATTGAAAAAAGGGGGTAATTTAACGGCGAAAATCGGCATCCGGGTACCCAAACACAAAATAATGGGTAAAATTCCAAGTTTTCTCCCATTTACGGGTCTCTAGCACATCAAAACCGGTCTCGCACCAAAATGGTTTTGGTTCAGAAAAATCATAGACCCCCCTAGCTTAATATTCCAATTGAAAAAAGGGGGGAATTTAACGGCGAAAATCGGCATCCGGGTACCCAAACACAAAATAATGGGTAAAATTCCTGGTTTTCTCCCATTTACGGGTCTCTAGCACATCAAAACCGGTCTCGCACCAAAATGGTTTTGGTTCAGAAAAATCATAGACCCCCCTAGCTTAATATTCCAATTGAAAAAAGGGGGGAATTTAACGGCGAAAATCTGCATCCAGGTACTTGAACATAAATTTTTTTTATGAAGTGCACCGTTTTTCCCCGATTTACGGGTCTCTAGCATATTAAAACCGGTCTCGCACCAAAATGGTTTTGGTTCAGAAAAATCATAGACCCCCCTAGCTTAATATTCCAATTGAAAAAAGGGGGGAATTTAACGGCGAAAATCGGCATCCGGGTATCCAAACACAAAAAAAAGGGTAAAATTCCAAGTTTTCTCCGATTTACGGGTCTCTAGCATATTAAAACCGGTCTCGCACCAAAATGGTTTTGGTTCAGAAAAATCATAGACCCCCCTAGCTTAATATTCCAATTGAAAAAAGGGGGGAATTAAACGGCGAAAATCGGCATCCGGGTACCTAAACATTAAATTTTTTTTTTAAGTTAACCGTTTTCTCCGTTTTACGGGTCTCTAGCACATCAAAACCGGTCTCGCACCAAAATGGTTTTGGTTCAAAAAAATCATAGACTCCCCTAGCTTAATATTCCAATTGAAAAAAGGGGGGAATTTAACGGCGAAAATCGGCATCCGGGTACCCAAACACAAAATAATGGGTAAAATTCCCGGTTTTCTCCGATTTACGGGTCTCTAGCACATCAAAACCGGTCTCGCACCAAAATGGTTTTGGTTCAGAAAAATCATAGACCCCCCTAGCTTAATATTCCAATTGAAAAAAGGGGGGAATTTAACGGCGAAAATCGGCATCCGGGTACCTAAACATTAAATTTTTTTTTTAAGTTAACCGTTTTCTCCGTTTTACGGGTCTCTAGCACATCAAAACCGGTCTCGCACCAAAATGGTTTTGGTTCAGAAAAATCATAGACCCCCCTAGCTTAATATTCCAATTGAAAAAAGGGGGGAATTTAACGGCGAAAATTGGCATCCGGGTACCTAAACATTAAATTTGTTTTTGAAGTGAACTGTTTTCTCCGTTTTACGGGTCTCAAGCACATCAAAACCGGTCTCGCACCAAAATGGTTTTGGTTCAAAAAAATCATAGACCCCCCTAGCTTAATATTCCAATTGAAAAAAGGGGGGAATTTAACGGCGAAAATCGGCAACCGGGTACCCAAACACAAAATAATGGGTAAAATTCCAGGTTTTCTCCGATTTACGGGTCTCTAGCACATCAAAACCGGTCTCGCACCAAAATGGTTTTGGTTCAGAAAAATCATAGACCCCCCTAGCTTAATATTCCAATTGAAAAAAGGGGGGAATTTAACGGCGAAAATCGGCATCCGGGTACCCAAACACAAAATAATGGGTAAAATTCCTGGTTTTCTCCCATTTACGGGTCTCTAGCACATCAAAACCGGTCTCGCACCAAAATGGTTTTGGTTCAGAAAAATCATAGACCCCCCTAGCTTAATATTCCAATTGAAAAAAGGGGGGAATTTAACGGCGAAAATCTGCATCCAGGTACTTGAACATAAATTTTTTTTATGAAGTGCACCGTTTTTCCCCGATTTACGGGTCTCTAGCATATTAAAACCGGTCTCGCACCAAAATGGTTTTGGTTCAGAAAATTCATAGACCCCCTAGCTTAATATTCCAATTGAAAAAAGGGGGGAATTTAACGGCGAAAAACGGCATCCGGGTATCCAAACACAAAAAAATGGGTAAAATTCCAGGTTTTCTCCGATTTACGGGTCTCTAGCATATCAAAACCGGTCTCGCACCAAAATGGTTTTGGTTAAAAAAAATCATAGACCCCCCTAGCTTAATATTCCAATTGAAAAAAGGGGGGAATTTAACGGCGAAAATCGGCATCCGGGTACCCAAACACAAAAAAATGGGTAAAATTCCAGGTTTTCTCCGATTTACGGGTCTCTAGCATATCAAAACCGGTCTCGCACCAAAATGGTTTTGGTTCAGAAAAATCATAGACCCCCCTAGCTTAATATTCCAATTGAAAAAAGGGGGGAATTTAACGGCGAAAATCGGCATCCGGGTACCCAAACACAAAAAAATGGGTAAAATTCCAGGTTTTCTCCCATTTACGGGTCTCTAGCATATCAAAACCGGTCTCGCACCAAAATGGTTTTGGTTCAGAAAAATCATAGACCCCCCTAGCTTAATATTCCAATTGAAAAAAGGGGGGAATTTAACGGTGAAAATTGGCATCCGGGTACCCAAACACAAAATAATGGGTAAAATTCCAGGTTTTCTCCCATTTACGGGTCTCTAGCATATCAAAACCGGTCTCGCACCAAAATGGTTTTGATTCAGAAAAATCATAGACCCCCCTAGCTTAATATTCCAATTGAAAAAAGGGGGGAATTTAACGGCGAAAATCTGCATCCAGGTACTTGAACATAAATTTTCTTTATGAAGTGCACTGTTTTTCCCCGATTTACGGGTCTCTAGCATATTAAAACCGGTCTCGCACCAAAATGGTTTTGGTTCAGAAAAATCATAGACCCCCCTAGCTTAATATTCCAATTGAAAAAAGGGGGGAATTTAACGGCGAAAATCGGCATCCGGGTACCCAAACACAAAAAAATGGGTAAAATTCCAGGTTTTCTCCGATTTACGGGTCTCTAGCATATCAAAACCGGTCTCGCACCAAAATGGTTTTGGTTAAAAAAAATCATAGACCCCCCTAGCTTAATATTCCAATTGAAAAAAAGGGGGAATTTAACAGCGAAAATCGGCATCTCGTCACTTTAGTCTTCTCTGTCTTTTCGCGCTTATATTTTATATGTTTGTCAGGGTAAAAGGGCCCTGACCTTTTTAAAGGCCTCTGACCTTATAAGGGGTCCCCCTAGCTAGATCTTGACCTTCCTGTTATAGTCTGATGGGTATACGGGCCAAAAATTGACAAACCGAATATGGGACGAATGTGGGACGAATGTGGGACGAATGTGGAACGAAAGTGAATGTGGGACGAGCTTCACGGACATGATTTCTGCTGAGTTATTTCTAGTTCTTTAATTGTGTGTAGCATTTGGGAGGGAGGAATGAATAAATGTTTACACACAATCAAGACTTGATTATTTCACTGCCATTAATACCTCAATAGTACACATTCGTTATCAAAATTTTCACCCTATTCTCATTCGAATAATATTAATACTGTCTTGTCTAATAAATAACGAATAAAAAAACTACAAAGTAACAAAATGGGGAAATTAATAAACGAAAAATGGATAGAACTCTTAACCCGTAGATTGATAGTTCTCATTTGAAATTGGATTTCACTAATAACAACAAACCAAACTCATAAAAAGATACGTCATCAGAAAACTGGCAACAGATTTTCCATTCGTTGATATATATTGTTGATTGTCTGTCATGTTCTTGTTTATATATATATATTTTTTTTAATTATCATCTGTCAGGTTTCGTCTGTAATTTAATGCTTTGTATATAATAAAATGCTTTGTCAATTTACAGAAAATATATCAAATATGCCTTCTCAGGAACCTCCTTATTTTTTCACTGTGCCTTTTGAAATCAGATAATATTTTACATGTCCTCAATGCTATTAATTTCCAGTCTACAAATTATATTTACAATGTTGTTAATTACAACATTAAAACTGTAGAACAGACATGTGACGAAGATTAGCTGAGAGTTTGTTTTTAATAGTTCATGAATTATGTTTTGGAACCAGGAGCTACCATGAGACATTGAGCTGGTGACCTTCAGGTCCTTTGAGGATCTCTGTGTGCAACCTATTATCATTTGATTTTCAATGTCTAAAAACATCACTACAACTGGTATTGAATCAGAAATGCTATTTCAAGGAAAAAGTATAACAACACATGTTGACATTGAAGTTTTTATCTTGACAGCATTGCATAGTTTACAACAAGAGTATGAGATCAACAATCCATTAGATTAATCAAACATAATCAAAAATATTCTGAATGACTTAACGTAATGTGATTGCATTGCAAATATTTAATAGTTCCTTAAGAGGTGTTTGCCGTATTATTTTATACCCCGAAATCATTGTTGCGAATCATTTCACACAAATTATAACAATATGAGAGAAATTGCTCTAAAAAAGATTACTTATATTTTAGAAGGATTTCGCTTCTCAATCTTGCTTATTTAATGTCTTTAGCACATACATGATTATGCAAAAAGTAATATATCATTGTTGGCTGGCAATGCAAAGAAAAGTAGATAACTTCATACACATATGTATGCAATGTATATATTTGCATTATATCGACATGCTGTATAGCGACTTGGATATTCAACAACACATGCTCCAGTTGCCATGTGACAAGATATGTCTTTTAGGTCTTCATCCTGTCAAGTTAATAAATGTCATGTTAATATAAATTATACCAACATTTAAAGGTATGAATATATCCAGGTTGAATCATTTGTTTGCAAAAATATAATATGAAACAAACACATTTTGTTATAAAGAAGAATATTTTAAAACACAGTAATAATAAACATGAATGACTCAAGTGTTAAAAATCAAATCTTTTTGTGTGTGCTTTCAAAATTGTTTCTTACTCTTAATCCTAGTGCACCTGTATCTCCTCCCAAACAATCACTAGTCATACATTGGAGATGTGAATGTGTAGGATATATTATTATGGTTTGCATGCCACAATCTATATTTACTCTGAATGGGGGAGACCTTCCAATGCATCTCCGAAGCTGACCCGTTGGTGTAATACCTAAAATTACACAATTGAAATTAGAATGATCAAAAATCTGATAACCACTTACTTGAAAGACTTGAAAGTTGTAAAATAAGGGTTGGTATTTTTAAGACCAATAACATATTCTCAACACAAATACAATGAATTGTTTAAAAAAAAACAAATGTAAAATGTAGCTCAATATTGATTAATTACCATAGCGCAATTTGGGAATAGTCAAAACATACTCAAATTGATTAATGTAAAAATGACTAGTTTACCTGCCAAAGGCGTGCTCTCAATTTTAATGAAGTTTGGGCAATTAGAAGCTGTGTGATTAGCCATTGCATTATTTCCATCATCTGACATAAAACTTGCTATCTTCTGCCACTCAAGTTCTAGTAATTATATAAATATTTTTAACCAACTAGACTTTCAATATTGATTTGAACTGCACATTCTAGTGTATTAAATGGTTTGATTTGATTTGTTTAAGAACCTTTTTCAGCACTGTTTCAGTTATATCAGGTCAGCTAGAAGGGGCTTGTCACTGCAACTGGATGAATCTTTGTTTTGCATTATCATAGACATTAACCATAGCCTATTATACTGGCTTGATTGGGGCATAACTCAGTAGTATATAGTATATGAATGCTGCATGTTTTAAATATTTATCATTATATACTATACAGGCTATTTTTCTTTTATTTGAAAATGAAATGATATTCACATGTCCAAACTACAATTTGTATCACTATGGCAGTCTACATTTCCAGGAATTGTCATATAATGAACTGTTATTTAAGTTAGGAAACCCCTTCTTCACTTTTCCTCCCCAAAATACTTCCTTTTTTACTTGAAAGACTATATTACATCATAATATGTAATTTGATATCATTTTAAAAATAGTTAATAAATATCTACCCACCTGTTCTCGGGGTGAACAATTTACTGTAGCACCTGACATACTTTTCAGATATTTTCAAACACAGAAATTTACCCATCTGATGACATGAATCTTTCATCTGAAAAAAATACAGTTATTTCAATTGACTCCACAGGACACAGGATGGAGGGAGGTGAATCATAAATAATACCCAGATGTTTTGTCCTTGCAACTCAAATATGAACTTTTTCAATGTGGGCAATGGGAAGTGGGTTGAGTTTCTTCAATATATAGTTTATTCACTGGAGTGACAGCAACAATCTGGAAACATGTAAACAATCCATTCGGCCTGTTCACTACAGTGAGACCATGCATTAAAGCATTTATATTTTACATCAGGTATAAATGAGATTTAAAATTAAGTTACAGCTTGTGAAGTATAAAATATCTTTGTCACAAGAAAAATCATCATAAAAAGGGATTTCAGGGACATTCTGACTCATGGACAGGAAGAAAAGAACAATGCAAACAAGAAAAAGTGGTGCTCCACATGTTACACAGATGGAAAAAAATAAGAAAACAAAACAAAATTACAACAAGCAAAACAAAATTACAACAAACAAAACAAAGGTTACAACAAACAAAACAAAAATTGAAATAGATAAAACTTAAATGAATACCAAAATGAAACATCATCCCAGGTAACACACAATGTGGAAACAACGTTGTGAGCAAGTAGAAATAAAGTTTAGTTGTCTTTCTACATTTTTTTCAACGTGCTGAGCACGTATGAGGATAACGTTGTGGTCTGACCTAATAACAATGTTGCTGTTCTACTTGCTGACAATGTTGTCAGCACATTGTCTTGCAACATTTTTTAACAACATGCTTACAATGTGGTGAGCATGTAGAAGAAAACTTGTGATGATTCAATTGGCCAATAGGTGGCTGCAGTACTACAGAAAATGGTGACCTGTAACAGCTTAGTTGTTAGGTGATTCAGGTGTTTGGTGAATTTAGTGGATAAGACGTAGTGTTCTGAAGAAATTTATTCTTATTGTCTTCTGCAATATATATAGCCATATACTTTCAGACAATGTCAAAAAATCAGCATAACATGCCAGCTAATATGCTAGAAGAGATTGCTGATGAGTAACTAGATTTGGCCAAAGATAGCCGAATTTGTGGTTGAATGTGGTTGAAATTATCTTTGTTCATCTTTTGAAAACGTTTAATTTGGTATGAACAATTGTTTTAGCATAACAGAATGAAAAGTTCTGTCTCTTTAGTCGTGAATATATAAGCTGCTCTAATATCGCTCGGGCACTAACACAATTCATCAATCAGACCTTTGCTTGTGATTTCTGTTCTAATCGACCGATTTACACCAAATGTGAACTAAATCCACTCAGAATTCCATGCTCTATCAATTAAAAGGCATTTCCAAGCAATATTAATCGATAATTTTGTGCAGTGATGGGTGACAATGATATTTGTATGGAGCAGAGACCATATAAATAAGAAAGGATGGGAGGAGGTATATGTTGGTCCAGACAGAATGAGAAAAGAGAGAGAGGCAGACAAATTTCTTCGTGATGAACTGAAGGAAAGGAAAGAGAAGGGTGAAAATAACTTCATTATCAGTCGAGGGGAGATAGTGGGGACGACAGACCGACCAAAACAGGGAGTAGGAGATCCCCCAAGACCCCAGAGGAATCGGCGACAGACCGAGGCTTCCTCATAAACACAGTTACTGAATCTGAACAATTATTACAAATTGTAATAATTAAATACAAATTGTGCATGTGTTAGCACCCAACTTAATTCCGCCCAGAATGAGTATGATGTAAATACACCTGTTATTGTTAATTAAAGTTGTGCATGTGTTAGCACCCAACTTAATTCCGTCCAGAATGAGCATGTTGTAAATATACCTGTTACTGTTAATTCAAGTTGTGCATGTGTTAGCACCCAACTTAATTCCGTCCAGAATGAGCATGTTGTAAATACACCTGTTATTGTTAATTCAAGTTGTGCATGTGTTAGCACCCAACTTAATTCCGTCCAGAATGAGCATGTTGTAAATACACCTGTTACTGTTAATGCTGTCCAGAATGAACATGTTGTAAATACACCTGAAACATTGTCAAAATCATATGAAGATAAAGTACAGAAAAAACAAGTGGAGCAAACTAGCGAGAAGTCAAATATTATTGTGAATAAACTGAAATGTGTATTGGTGAATGCCAGGAGCCTGATTAATAAGATTGATGAGATGGAATGTTGCATTGGTGAATTCTATCCAGATATTGTGATGGTCACAGAGACATGGGGAAGAGAAGATATAAGTGATGCAGAGCTTGAGTTGAATGGATATGGACCAAGGGAGGAGGATGTATTGTATATATTAAAGACTCTTTGACCGGTATCATGAACGAGGAATTGACCTTCACAGCTGACACAGAGACGGTATGGTGTGATTTGACAACAACGGCAGGTCAAATTCGCATTAGTGTTTGATCTGTGGGAACTTCAATCATAGAACTATTGACTGGGAGACATTGCACTCAGGAGCAGAAGGTCTTGAGTTTGTCGAATTGGTTCAGGATTGATTTCTGTCTCAAAATGTAGATTGCGCGACAAGAGGTGAAAATATCTTGGAATGGGTTTTATCTTCCAATGAGTCCTTGGTAGAGAATCTAGTTGTCTGCGAGCTTTTTGGGTGTCTGTAATATTGAGCTTAAGGTCTGGAAGGAGGAGTTTTATGTATATAAAAGTGGTGATTATAAAGGTATGAGGAGATTCTTAGCTAGTCAGAATTGGGATGATTTGTTCAAGGAGAAAAGTGTTGATCAGACTTGTTCAAAGGTTTGTTGTTCAAGGCTGTAGAAATGTTTGTCCCAAGGCAGACCAGAAAGAAGAGGAGGAAACCAGTATGGTGGAACCAGCAAATAGAGAGAACCAGAAGGAACATGTTCAGATTGTGGAAAAGATGACGCTGACTTGTTGGAGTATAAGAGAGCATTGAACAGAGCTACTAAGGAGGTGAGAAAGGCCCAAAGGAAGTATGAGAGGAAGTTATCCAAAAATGTGAAGAGGAACCCAAAAGCCTTTTATGCATATGCATGCAAGAAAATGAAGACAAAAGGCAGAGTGGGTCCGCTGACAGATGAAAATGGACAAATAGTCACAGACGATCTCAAGGCAACTTCTATGCTGAATGAGTATTTTTCATCTGTTTTCACTGAGGAACTGCTGGACAAACTACCCGACCCCAAACAAATGTTTCTGAGACCATTAGAAGAGGAACCGAGTTATATTGACTTTTCACCTGGTGTTGTGTTGAAAATGTTAATTAACCTGAAACCTGAGAAAATGCCCGGTGATGACGGCATAAACCCGGTAGTGCTGAAGGAGGTGGTGGGCGCCATCTCCAGCCCACTCAGTGTACTGTTCCAGAGTCACTAAATGATTCCCCTCGTTTAAAAAAGCCAGAAGGAATCTTCTGGCCAACTACAGACCACGTAGTCTAACCTCCCAAGCGAGTAGGGTGATGGAAAGCATCAGAAGGGACGCTATTGTGGACCATCTCAAAAGGTATAAGCTGGTGAGGGACTTGCAACATGGATTTACACAAGGCAGGTTGACGAACCTCCTCTCATTTCTAGACCATGTCACCAAGTACATAGATAAAGGATTTCCTGTGGACATTATATATTTGGATTTCAGTAAAGCATTTGACCCCATCAGAAATTATTAAGGAAGATGAGAGCACATGGTCTGGGAGAGACAGTCACAGGCTGGGTGGCGGCATGGTTAGCAAATCGGAAACAGCGAGTTGTAGTGAATGGAGTACAGTCGGACTGGTATGATGTGCTGAGTGGCGTACCATGGGGATCAGTCTTGGGCCCAATGCTCTTCATCATTTACATTAATGATATAGATGAGGAAATCGCAAGCAAGATCTTGAAGTTTGCAGACGACACCAACATCATCAGGAAAGTGGCCACGGTGGAGGAAGCATTCACAATACAAGATGATCTGAATAAGCTTGTGGACTGGTCTGTAGAATGGCAAATGCTGTTCAATATACCTAAATGTAAATGTGTACATGTAGATCATGGCAATCCCAGATATGACTATTTCATTGGTGATGAGAGAGTGGAGTCTGTAGAAGAGGAAAAGGACCTGGGCGTGATTATCCATGAGTCACTGAGCTCTAGCAGGCACTGCGCCAGTGCAGTGAAATGAGCGAACCAAGTATTGGGCCTCATCCATAGGACTGTGGTATTTAAAACAAAGTATGATATTGTACGTCTGTATAAATCCCTTGTCCGGCCCCATCTGGACTACTGTGTGCAGGCATGGCGACCCTTTCTCCAGAGAGATATTGATTTAATCGAGAAGGTCCAGAAGAGAGCGACGAGAATGATAGAAGGAATGTCTGGTCTATCTTATGAGGAATGGCTAGAAGCCACGGGTCTCACGAGCCTAGAATGTAGGAGACTGAGAGGAGACCTCATTGAGACATATAGAATACTCTGAGGATATGAAGGCATCGATGCCAAAGAATTTTTCAAGTTGAACCAGTGCAGACAAACCCGTGGTCTCTCCCTGAACCTTTTCAAAGAGCAGAACAGGCTGGACATCAGGAAATATTCCTTTACACAGAGAGTGGCAAATTACTGGAATGAGTTACCTGAGGAAGCAGTAAGGGGCAAGTTGACAATTATCTGAGGCATGTACGGGGGCTAAATATAAGCCTATCAAGGCTGAATGCCCCAGCAACCAGGGCCACTGTCAACTATTGAAGCAGTCGACGGTGGATTCCATGTAAGATTCCATGTAAGATTAAACTGTTTGTCATCACTTCTTTACCTTTGCATGCACAAATTGGAATCTATTGCATGCACACGACGAACACTCCACAGTGGCGTCAATTGCTTGAACAATATTGACCACAGAAAAAGCCGAATCACAAACCACAAGAAAAATAATACACTCTCCATGGTTGTACAAATCACAGAATAACACAGACAGTCCCTTTTTGATATGTATGTATTGCCTGTCAGCAGTGCATATCAAAAAGGACAATGTTACAAAAAACTAAATTTGTGAGAAATCTTTCTATAATCATCTCTTTTTCACAAGTTTTGTTGTACATTGAACCTTGAACGTTTGAAATAAAGAATGATAATATTAAAGAATGATAATATTAAAGGGCAACTTTCACTTCCCTGATAAACCTTTATGGTATGAAGGAGAATGATGATATATGGCCTTTGTTAGTATGACTGCACAAGGGAAACATGATTTTATGGGAGAAATATAGAATTTATTTCACAAGAAACTCTTTAAAGAGATGCTTTCTAGTAAAATAAATTCCATAAATTATATGTTTAAATGATCATAGATGTGTAAATACATTGAAATTCACAGCCAAAAAATATATATCAGTAACCATGAAAACACAAACCAACATTTAAAATTTATGTAGCAACCCCTGTGAAATATAATCATTTATTGCAATCACTGTCAATGACGTCATAATGGGGGATTTGATACACATGCAACTCAAACTGCAATCATCTTCAATTTTTATAAAACTCTTTTTAATACTGGTCCAATTGTCGTGCATTTTACACCAAAATGTCAAATTTTTTATGCTCTTTTCAGCGCTCATAACCATTCTATAATGCTTCTAATCTGATACCGAAAATCGTAACATCGCTCTTTCAGCTACATTCTTCTTTGTTTATTAATTAGTTATGTAAGTTGGCAATTGCCCCACGATGACATTCTTTTTTTCCAACACATGCAAAAGCTATATTTCGCTGTTTTCTTTGTGCTGTCATACTAACAGAGCCCACAGATCAATGTGCATTATAATTATCCTTCATACTATAAAAGTCTACCAGAAAAGTGAAAGTTCCCCTTTAACGATGATAAAATAGTATAGACAATTTCAGTTATGGCTGCTGATTATTTTGTTTAGCATTTTCATCATGTCCTACCTACTTACCAAATGGTATTGAATAGCCCTTTGTTGCTCATTATGTTTTGTGACATAGAGAAGCAGTTGGTATTTATCTTCACATGAGGTAATTTCACAAGCATCATCTGGTGTATCCAGACTGATCCATTGCTGGCAGTTTATAAGGTCACTGTTCATCATGATTGATACACATGCCTGTTCTGTCTGATCTGTGTATACATACTTATAGGTGATCGTTGTTGATGATTCCACTCTGGCATCATTTATAATGATGGTTAAAAAGAAAGCAAGTGTTATAAAGGGGCAAATATCAAAGACAATTTTAGGTTTCATATCAGCTCTCCGAAGTGTATTATGCTCACTGAATGTTATTGGATTATTTTCTTAAACAGTGACTATAGGTAGCAATCGAACTATGAACAGACTTGTCTGGTATCAGCGCTATACAAATTTTATTATTATTATTATTTTTATTATTATTATTATTGTTAATCTAAATTATTCAGCGCTGTCAAGTAGTTTCCATTTATTGCCAAAAGCGTTTATTGCTCTTAACATAGAAATAGAAAATGCACTCTAATTAATGATTAATGCTAGTAACAGCTAATGTTCCAGGTTATCTTGGTTGTCAAATGCATGCACTTAAACTTTGTGAAGGCAATTATTTACATTTACCTACTTAAATTTTCAGAAAGTAAACATAACACGAAAAGACACATAGTTAAATCAGATCATCCCCTGTAGGTGCAGGTATCAATGAATGACCCCACTGCCCCAGATTGTTGTAGAATGGTTTGACAGGAATATGAACCGTGATGTAACAAACCTGTTTTGGGCCCAGATGTTCACCTAGTCCTAATCTGATTCAAACGGCTTGTTCGTTCATGTATTTTCAGTTGCACTATGAGGAGATTACTGCTTAATTGGGTTAGTCGATGGGAAATTGTGCTGTTTTTTTTGTCCATAGAGCACATCATGCTGGATATTATCAAAGTGTCGCACGATGAATAAAACAAATAAGAAACAACGATGAATAAAACAAATAAGAAACAACAAATAAGAACTGCCTTTGCTAAATCATGAAAAATCATTTAATTGTTGTGGTCTAAAGAAAAAGCCATACTGTAAACTTGTCCGAAATGTCAGACACTTCCAACACTATCAGTGAAAGTGGCAGCTAACTGCACACTCAATGCAGTTACCGTTATATATTAAGATAGTTTATCATATTGTTATGGTGAATGTTTCCATTTCAAACCTGAAATTTTAAGCATTCTTTCAAGTGTGAGAAATAAAATCATTAAAGAAACAAATTTGTAAAAAAAGGCTGGAATCAATATTATAAAGATAAAGATTTAGATTGTGAAAGAGGTCATCTGTTATTTCCAAGGACATGAATAAAAGAGAAAGACATTAAAACATTCAGACATACCCAAAAAACGGAGGATATTTATAAAGCTCGTTTTATATGACATGTGAGCAATCTATTAACATCTTGAGCAGATATAACATTCTTCAAGTTCACAATTTTCTTTGTAGTTTTCACTAAACGATATATTTAAAAAAAAGCCTTGTACACTACAAGTGTCGACCTTATCTAGGATACAGTCAAAAGCTGTGTTAACAGTTACTGATGTTCAATAGAATCTAATAGAATTTCTGACATAATCATGTTCACCTGTGGTGAAATGAGTATGTATTTCATGAGCATGTAACAATTATAATAATAATAATAATAAAATTTGTATAGCACTGATACCAGACTCAGTCTGTTCATAGTGCTGTGTTCAGAAAGCTCTTTCTTAAAAGATGGGTTTTCAATCTACTTTTAAAAGTACTAACTGTAGGACTGCTTCTAATGTCAGTGGGAATGGCATTCCATAAATTGGGAGCAGTTACTGAAAAGGCCCTGTCACCAACTGTTTTCAAGTGAATCTTTGGGACAGAGAGGTAAATAATGTCTCCCATTTCATTTAATCAGGAGTAGATCATGCAAGTAAGGGGGTACCTCACCTTTTAAGGATTTCCAAGTGAATTAAGATTTTAAGTCAATCCTGGCTCGGACTGAGAGCCAATGTAGGTCGTGTAGTTTCTCAGTTCTTCAGTTCAGAAACTTCAATTCAGAAACTTTTTATTCTTCCCATCACATGCGCTGCAGAGTTCTGCAAGTATTACAACCTCTTTAATTTGAGGAAGGCCAGCAAGAACACCATCTCCATAGTCTAGGGTAGATGTAACAAAGGCATGAGTCACAGTTTCTGCAGTTTACTAGTTTAGAAATTGTCTAATGGCTGTCAGATTTCTAATGTGATAGTGTTCCTTTCTACACATTTAAAAAAAAATTGGGCATTCATGTCCATTTAAGAGCCAAATGTGATACCAAGGTCAACTACAGAATCACTAGGCATAATATCAGTATCACCAACCCTGACAGTATTTAGTCTGGCTAGAATAGTACCATATCTGTCAGGCCACAGGCCGTGGTGCAGTTGGTTAGAGCGCCAGTTTATTAGCACCAGTTCCTCTGTGGTGATCCAAAGGTCGTGGGTTCGATCCCCGGCTGTGCCGGGATGGAACTCATGATACAATTTCCCACATGAGCTGAGGCCCGTGCCTAAAGGGTTAACCCGTTGTCCTTGTAAATCTGTGACCGGGTGGGTTGTCATGTCAAGGACCTGCAACATGACAATTCAGTGAGGCAGCACTATATCTGCTACAAGTAGGTCCCATCATGTAATGACTGAAATAATATTGAAAGTGATGTAACACCCAAAACAAACAAAATTCATTTTAAACCCCAATCATTTAATCCTTGTTTTACTCTGAAAATCTGACGTTTCTCTATTACTGCCAAAATGGCCTTTCTAGAATTCAGGATCTGGCCTTCTCAATTTTTAAAGTAAATTATTACATTATCATTAACACAAGTCTTAATATGACTGCATTTGAAGCATGGTCTGCCCTTTGAAGAAATAAATTACTAAACTTTCTTATTACTTCCGGTGATCAGCTTAAGGGATGCCACAAAAAACATGTCTGAATTATATGTTATTGTCTTGAGCTTGTGAATTTTCATTTAAATGGCTTATCATGGTGTGTTATATTTTTTCATAAAACAATCAATAAATTTAATATTTTATAATCCACAAACATGTTCCATATAAAAGACCAAGTGACCTTAATTTTCTTTTCAAAAGGGGCAGGCTTTGTCAAAGGTGTGGAGACACAACACCTTTCTTAACCACAGTTTGAAATGGCCATGTGACCTAGATCAAATGTGTACTGTGTTTGTGGTAAACAATGATATTGATACATATATTTTTGGATTTAATTGACCACATTTACCTGTAATTTGCACCTAGGTTAGGATTTGTTTCTGAATGACTGGTTCTACTTTAATCCCTTTGACAAGATTGCTGCCACCATGAAAAAGATGATCATAAGTTCTGAAAATTTGATCACAGTGAATGTATTGAAATTATATCTTCTATTCATTTTTTGGGGTTCATATTGATTAGATGTAAATTGCTAACAATGTAAATTGCTTACAACTATTCAAGGTTTCCTTCCCCTTTAAGGAAAACAAAAATGTCACTAACAGTAGAGACATAGCAAACAAGTTCAATTCTGGTGGATGGTATGCCAATTAAGTGAAATCTTTTTCAATTTTCTAGGAATTACTATTAACGAACGTCACACATGGACTGACATAATATATATAATATCAAATAAAATCTCAAGAGACATTGGAATACTCAACAATCTTAAATATTCTGCTTGAAAAACTAAGCTGCTCATATATAAGTCCTTGATAAAATTAAAAGAATTAAATGCTCTCCATACATTCATTAGTCTGCACAATATTGAAATTAACCATTTATTTTTACATTAAGATAAGCATATTTTGCAATGATAATCTTTTAACATATATAATAGTGTAATACCGTGACATTTTAAATACCATACATTTTTTGGTTGAATTACTTGGGCATAAAATTTGTGTAGTCATATTTCCCTATTTCATATTTCCTGCAAGGATAAAAAAAGTATGAAAATATTTTATGTAAGTCTGATTTTTTTTTATTTCTTTCTCTTTCATAAATTTCTTTTTCTTTTATTCATGTCTTTGAAAATACAGGATAATCTCTTTCACAATCTAAATCTTCATCTTCATGATTCCACTCCATTTTACAGATTTGTCTTTCTACTGGTTGTTTTTCTAATCTAAGGTTTGGAATGGAAACACTTTCATCTTCCATTTAAGCAATTTTATAGCAGGGCCTTTCTTTGGACCGCAACAATTAAACTTTTTCCCATGATTTAGCAGTTATATTTTTTTTATTATTGTATATTTTATTCATCTCCTGGCCCCCATGAGCCATGGAGCCCAAGAGCAAGGGTGCATCTACATATGGCCAATAACACAATACCCTGATGCCTAGAGGATATCCAGTATGTGCTATATAGATTTTAAAAACGATCAGCATATTTTTCCTTCAATCATCCCAATTAAGCAATATTCTCATGATGTACTCTGAAAATACATGAATGAAGAATTTCTACAAGTCAGTGAATCAGATTGGGACAAGGTGTACATCTGTGCCCAAAGTATAAGTATGGGGCCAATTAAGTGCCTTGTATATCTCGATATCTTGATCATATATAGCTGTCTTTTCCAAGCTCTAATTTGATTTAATTATGTGTATATATGTGAAGAATGATTAAGTGTCTGAGAATAGGTCATATACATGTGTAATTGGGCTCAGCTTTCCTGGTATAATGTTTATATTTCCTGTAAAACAGTTTTCCATCCTGGAAAGAAAACACTAACCCTTTAATGTAAGGGGAGGCATTTGATGGACTTCATAAAGTTTAAGTACATGTATTTGGCAACCAAGATAACCTGGAAAATTAACTGTAAAAACATTAATTGGAGTGCATTTTCTATTTCTATGCTAAAAGCATTAAAAGCTTTTGACACTAAGTGAAAATGAATAACAATCATGCTTATTATAACTAAAAGTTAAATTTTTCACTGCTGAATAATTTAGATTGCTTTCCAGCTACCTATATTCAATATTAGAGAGAATAATCGAATAACATTCAGTGAGCATAATACTTCGGAGAGCTGAAATGTGAAAGTACCTCATGTGAAGATAAAAAAACCCAACTGCTTCTTTATGTCAAAAACGAAATAATGAGCAACAAAGGTTTATCCAATACCAACTGATAAGTAGGTGGGACATGACGAAAATGCTAAACAAAATAATCAGCAGTTATAACTGAAATTGTCTGGAAAGAGATGATTACAGAATAATTTAGATTTTTTGTATTGTTCTTTTCTTAGCTGTTTCTTCCCCTCCATGAGTCAGGATGTCCCTGAAATCCTTTTTTAATGATGAATTTTTTGTGACAAAGATGTATTTTGCACATCACACGCTGTAATGCAGATCTCATTCATACCTGATGTAAAAGATAAATGCTTTAATGTGGGGTCTCACTGTAGTGAACAGACCGAGTGGATTAGTTCTGTAGTGGACAAATTTGTATGTCTGCTTTTGTTCGTTTTTGTGCACTTTGAGGGACTGAAAAATATATGGACAAATTGCAAAAAGCAAGCGGACAGGACCAAAGTAAACAACACAGATTAAAATTGATACAGAAGGAAAGTAGGCAGGAAGAAACACGCACAGAAAGCATACAAATACAGATAAACATGGAGACGGAAGTAGTGCAGACAGAACACGAACCTTAGTCTACTATTTGATATGTGGGACCAGGGCATACGAAAGTAGTGCTTGATAATTTCCTACTCCCCCTCATTATACATGATAATAACGAGATGCAGATCACATTAGACATAAAATGGTCAACCTCACTTCATACTCTGCTTCTAGATTGATGAATATTTGTGCCATCTGATAAGTATTTTTCAAAATACCCAAGGTCGATGCTAATATTTTTATGCATTTTTGAAGGTGAGGCATTTACTATGGTTTTTAATGGACAGTGTAATAGTGGTCCGAGGCCTGATCAATACTGATATCTCTTGTTCACATGTTATGCTGACCAACTCAGCTGATATAAAGTGTTCTCATTACTAGCAACTGAGTGGCAGAAGATAGTACATTTTATGTCAGATGATGGAAATAATGTAATGGCTAATAAGACAGTTTCTAATGTCCCAAACTACATTAAAATTTAGAGTACTTCTTTTGCAAGTAAACCGGTCATTGCCATTTTACATTGATCAATATGAACATGTTTTGGGTTTTCCCCAATTTTGTTATTGTAATTAAACTTGAGCTACAGTGTAAATTTCTTTTTAAAACATTTCATTAGATTAGTAGCTTTGCACAGAGAATATGCTATTGATCTTAAAAATGCAAACCCCTCTTTTTAAACTTTGTCTGATAAGTAAGACTTATTGCTTCATATTTCAATTGTGTTTTTCAGAGAGCAATTCCTACCAGAGTGTCGTTATTTGTGTCAAATGATTTGCAATAATGACTTTGATATATCAAATCATATGACAATCATTTCATAAGGAACTAATAAATATTTGTAATGTAATCACATTACATTAATGTTAAATAATGTTATAAGTGATGTAAAAACCCCAAACAAACAAACAAACAAACCAGTTATAATGATGATATTTAGACATTGACAATTACACAATAATGGATTGTTTAATGGTACTTAATGGTTCCAAAACATCACTTTTTAAAACAAATCCTTAGGCAATCCTAACATTCTATATTTCAGGTTCAAAGTTGGTAATTAATTAACAATATTGTACATTAGTGTTAAAACTTTGAATAAAATGATAAATAGTTTATCAGTTTGTTTGTGGTTTTACATCACTTTCAATATTATTTCGGTCATTTCGTGATGGGACCTACTTGTTGCAAATATAGTGCTGCATTGGCATGTTGCAGGTTCTTAGCACGACAACCCACCCAGTCACAGATTACAAGGACAACGAGTTGCCCTTTAGGCATCGGCCTAAGCTTATATGAGAAATTGTATTATGTGGCGGTAGTTTATCAGATCTGAGAACCAAAAGTGATATTTACAAACATTTGTATACTATCAAACCAGAACCATACTTGAGATGCTATGAACCAATTAATAATTTGTTGTTAGATTGCTGAGGTTGCTGAGGGAACACTATTGTTCTCAGATCTTACTTTGTTTGTGGTCCCACCGATGTACGGGTGTGGTTTCCGTATGCCTGTGAATCGTCGGGACTGTCCGAGTCGTATAGGACAGAAAAACGATTCCAATGTACAACATCAGCCTGTAGCGTCAGTGGCTGATCCAGGCCGGGGGCTTTGGGGGCTGAAGGCCCCCCGGGGGGTCTGTGCCCCCCCCCCCCCCCCCCGGGGTAAACAATCCTGGATCCTTTTGATCACCACAGAGGAACTGGTGCGGGTAAGCTCGCACGCTAACTAACTGCGCCACGGCCCGCCGTGGTCTGCCGCGTTGCACCAGCCCAAATAATAGACATTACTTTCCACACCAGTTAGCAAATTGAAGAGTGCCAAGAAAGCAACAGTGACCCAACCCACACAAGAATGTCAGAACAAATTGTTGTCTAACTTTACTCAGAATGCTCAGTATTTTTGCACACCATTTCAGGAGTGGGCTTGCTCAGGAAATTGCAGCTACCAGTTATCTGAGATCATTACACGTGCCTGGAAGTGCAGAGGTGGAGACAATTGTTCTGAACAAAAAGCTATGTAATATAATGAAGAACCACATATCCAATAATGTGGTATTTGCAGTCTATGACATTAAAACAAGCCATTCTCTGACTTGGCACAGGATGAGGGCAGGCTGAATCACTAGTTCAATATGTTATGATGTCATGCACGCAGATCAAATTTATCGAATCCTTCCAAATCTTTGATACATAGAATTTGCAGCAATGTCCCCAACAATATTCAGATGCCACAGATACTGTATGAAAGAAATAATGAGGCAGAGGCCGTATTTGAGTTTGAGGAGTTAATGGTGGACCAAACAGATGTCCAAGTTTCACTCGTGCTCACATTTTGAAAGCAGTGTAAAACTGCCTTTTCATTCATTGATATATTAATGTATGGAATACGCTTCCAAATGACATTAAAACCAGTGCACCAGGGAATTCAAGGACACTATGTTGATCTCACATCCACGGCAAACAAATTCAATGAATGGCGATATCAGAAAGGATGGTTTGGCTCTCCCCAGGCCTAAATGCTTTTTGTCATTTCAAGAAAATTTGCAAGTAAGAGCTAATTATATAATGTGTCAAATTGATTTGATATAAATGCCGTTTGCATAGATTAATTTTATTTGACATTATATCATCAATATATGCAGATTTCTATTTTTTATTTCTATTTCGGGTTTTCCCTATCATTCTAAATTTCAAACGACGATGCAGGAACATAAACAAACATGTTATATACAATCGTTTTATTTACATCAGCATTGTCAGAAAAGCAGTGAGAGAAAGTTTCCCGATATGTAACATTTATAAGTTAATGGCTATGGCCAAAAATGTCTTTAATGAATCCGTAGATTTCAACTTTGGACTTCCTGGCTGCTTCTTAGGGTCCGGGAGCCTCACAATCGATCTCTGTAATTGGCAGTCTTGTTCAGTTTGCAATTACTAGGATCCTTTTGGCCAATTACTTGGACAAGACCTCAGTGTTTTCCTTTGAGAAAAACCCCAGTGTTTTCCTTCTTGCAAAGATTTCGCCATGAGGTAGATGAAGCATGTTTCGTTGGCGTTTCCTCTTTGTCAGACGTCGGCAGAAGAAAATTGCTTGATGGTGGCTTGGCAACGCAGTGATTAATATCACTATGGACGGTAGAAAGATGGCTGCATCCGGCCAGTGTGAGTATCACTAGAAATGGGAGGCATTGGGCATGAAATGGATAGTTAAAAACTTCCTATTGCATCACTTTTACCCGGGGTAAATGGTGCCAAAAAGAGAACACATCCTCCATTTTCCCCGGGATAAATGGTGCCAAAAAGAGATCACATCCACCATTTTACCCGGCATAAATGGTGCCAAAAAGAGATCACATCCTCCATTTTATGCACATCTTTATGAAACGATAAAGCATCTTCCCACACATTGCAGAAAAAGCAGATTGATCTGGAATTTTGTAGAAAGTTATCAAATATAAAATGGAGAAATCCATTTTTATCAAAAAGCTAATTTATTTCATTTGATTGGGCATCTTCTGATGTCATCAGTGAACAGTTGTTATCATATTAATATATGCCGTGGCCCTGCTGGAGGGTATTTATACTAATGCCTTTCCGGTTCCGTCTGTATATTCCAGAAATCTAGAGGACACTGATTATGTTTCTTGCACAGACAGAAACAAACACATTAATTGCAGAGAAATGCAGTATTTTATGCAGAATAAAATGCTTTTACAAATTACCCTTTTATAAACTGTTATTATGGATTTCATTTTCAGATCGCTCAGCATGTCACTTTTTCCTCTAATTTCTTTTCTAGATATTTTAAAGGCCAATAGAACCCCATTTCAAACCCCAATCATTTTATCCTTGTTACTAGACCTTTTTCAACCCATTCAGTTGTAAACCTAAGACCTCTTAGTGTTTTATTCTGAAAATCTGACATTTCCCTATTGCTACTCACATGGCTGGTATAATAATCTGAATCTGGCCTTCTCAATTTTCATAGTTAATTATTACATTATGGTTGAAGCAAGTCTCACCGCCATATAAACATGTCTGAATTATTTATAATTGTCAAGAGCTTGTGAATTTTGATTTAAATAGCTTAAAATGGTATGTTATATTTTTCCATAAACAGTCAATAAATCTAATATTTTATAATCCTCAAACTTGTACCATATGAAAGGCCATGTGTGCTTAATTCTCTAATTGTTAAAATGACTATCTTTTGTTAAAGATGTGACAAAGATGTAAAGGTACAACACAGTTCCTAACCACAGTTTGAAATGGACAGTTGATCTAGATAAAAATGTGTACTGTGTTTCTGGAAAGCAATGAATTTGATAAATATATTTTTATTTACCATATTTTTGTTGTAATTTGCAATTTATATATAACTTGTTTCTGAATGGCTGATACTACTATATTCCCTTTAACAAGTTGGACAAGGAGGCTGCCACCACGAAAAAGATGATCAAAAGAATGAATGAAGGCACATCAACCGCTTACATCACAGTGTAGTAGCACTGTTTGACGGCATTCTGGCACTCCTCAAAGGACAATAACTCATGATGTCATAAGCATATTGCCATACTCTTATGACGTCATTTTACCTTTCAGTGCCTCTATGGCCCGGGGGGGGTACTCTCATAGTCAGCGTTACCGGGGAAGCTGGGCTAAATAGGGTCCTTTTTGCTGATATTTTCCCTAAAACAGGTTAAGATATTTTATCATTTTCCCTAAAACAGGGTACTGTTTTTCAAATTTCTCCCTAAAACAGGGATCACAATCCCCTTTTCCAAATCTCCCCCTTCTGCATCATCCCTAAATGAGGGTATAAAAAATTCAGCTAGTCCTAAATCAGGGTACCAATAATGATAGAATATTTCCCTAAATCAGGCTCTGGGGTTTTCAGTTCCATCCGGGTTAAGATATTTTATCATTTTCTCTAAAACAGGGTACTGTTTTCAAATTTCTCCCTAAAACAGGGATCACAATCCCCTTTTCCAAATCTCCTCCTTCTGCATCATCCCTAAATGAGGGTATCAAAAATTCAGCTAGTCCTAAATCAGGGTACCAAATTTCAGCTAGTCCTAAATCAGGGTACCAAAAATGATAGAATATTTCCCTAATTCAGGCTCTGGGGTTTTCAGTTCCATCCCAGCCTCCGCGGGTTAAAATCATGAAAGTACCCCCCCCGGGCTCTATGGTAACACTCCACACCCGGGGGGGGTACTCTCATAGTCAGCGTTACCGGGGACGCTGGGCTAAATAGGGTCCTTTTCGCTGATATTTTCCCTAAAACAGGTTAAGATATTTCATAATTTTCCCTAAAACAGGGTACTATTTTTCAAATTTCTCCCTAAAACAGGGATCACAATCCCCCTTTCCAAATCTCCCCCTTCTGCATCATCCCTAAATGAGGGTATAAAAAAATCAGCTAGTCCTAAATCAGGGTACCAATAATGATAGAATATTTCCCTAAATCAGGCTCTGGGGTTTTCAGTTCCATCCGGGTTAAGATATTTTATCATTTTCCCTAAAACAGGGTACTGTTTTTCAAATTTCTCCCTAAAACAGGGATCACAATCCCCTTTTCCAAATCTCCTCCTTCTGCATCATCCCTAAATCAGGGTACCAAAATTCAGCTAGTCTTAAATCAGGGTACCAATAATGATAGAATATTTCCCTAATTCAGGCTCTGGGGTTTTCAGTTCCATCCCAGCCTCCGCGGGTTAAAACCATGAGAGTAAATTTTGTTGATTGGCTGGACTAACCAATTTATTTTCTGCCTCGTGTATTTACTCGTGTATCTATGTACTGAAGTGATAAAATTTATAACCATGGTTATTCAACATGCTCTTTGAAGTGCTGGGGTCAAAAGTTCATGATCCACTCAATCTGACGTTATTATCATGATTACATTGTAACAAAGTTGCAGCCCAAGGGAATGTTACAAAATGACATCATTGAGCCAGAACAATGGGGACGTCAACGTCTCTCCCGTCCGTTACCGGTGGCGGACGTTGCCGTCCTTCCTGTCCATTAGGGGTTAATCAGATCGGAATTTGGTGAACATCTGGGCTCAAAACATTCCTTTCAAACCATTCTACAACAAACTGGTGCACATATAGGGGATGCAAGATCCATGTATAAGATATACTCACAAATTATTGGATTTGAACTGCTTGGGGCCAATTAAGGACCGTGTATATCTGGAATATATAACGCTGTCTTTCTCAAACTCTAATTTGATTGAACTATTTGTGTCTATGTGAAGAATAATTAAAGCAATCATGAAACCACAGATGTCACATGCAATTTTACAGAGGTTTGATGTATGCTTAAATTATATGTGGCCACGAAACTGTGATACAAGCAAGCTATTTCACTAAAATCAACCGAAAATACACTGACCACGGTTAGGGGCGATCCATTTGATTTTTGTGGGGTGGGGTTGGACAGCAGTACTGGATGAATAAATTTTTTTTCTTTGGTAGGGTGGATGAATAATTTTTTTTTCTGGTGTGGGGTGGGTGAATAAATTTTTTTTCTGGTGTGGGGTGGGTGAATAAATTTTTTTTCTTGTTAGGGGCGATCCATTTGATTTTTGTGGGGTGGGGTGGGACAGCAGTACTGGATGAATAATTTTTTTTTCTTTGGTAGGGTGGATGAATAATTTTTTTTTCTGGTGTGGGGTGGGTGAATAATTTTTTTTTCTGGGATGGGGTGGGTGAATAAATTTTTTTCTCCAAAATCTCCCACCCCACCCCACAAAAATCAAATGGATCGCCCCTTATTGTGTTTTGCTGAAAGTGTTGAACTATTTGAAGGTGCCAAGTACTGCTTGTACTCTTTTGGCCACATTGTGGCCACATGTATAGAATCATGTGACCTCTTTTGTGGTCTTTCAGGGTGTTAGGCATTGGACAAACAATGTACAAACAGCTTGTGCTAATTACCCAGCTTTACTAGGCCTCTTCAATATAGGTCTAGCGATGATGCGACCAATTGTCGTACTATTTGGGCACTCATGAATATAAATGAGCCAGAGATTCGAGTTACGTCATCGTATCGTGCACGTGCTGTCCTACTGAAAGGCTGTAATTACGTCAACGCACCATGCACATGCAGTTTGATACATTCAAGGGGCGGAGCTAATGGAACGGGCCTGTTTGATCATATCTGATCACATAATCGGAGAGGGTGTTATATACTGAGCCCAATGCAAAGGAGAGTAGTGCTAATGAATAAACAGGACTCTGTGAGCCAAATCACTCCATTGTCCCCATCTAAAGGGGCCCCACTGTTAGTAAAACTTTATTTAGCAGGTGTTTACACAAGATCACTGGTCAGCTAAACAAAGTTTGTTGACAAAGTGTCCAATGGATGATTTGGAATTTAGCAGAAGACTCATCCACTTCCAAATTTATGTAGGGGATATATGATGGGTAATAACATTTGATCGCAAAGTTCGGGGTATAAACATTTATTTCATGCAAGGAAAAAGTGCTTAAAAATGTCATTTCATGAATGCTTTAAGTGTTTGAGGAAAGGTTCATTTATATAGATTATACATATGTTTAACTGGGCTCAGCGCTTCTCGTGAAATGTTTATATTTTCTGAAAATAGTTTCCTGCTCTGAAAAGAAAACACTTTTAATGTAAGAGTAAGCGTTTTCTCTCAAGTAAGTAAATGTTGATAATGGGCTTCACAAAGTTGAAGTATATGTATCTATGTGAAGAATAATAAAATTTCTGAAGAAAAGTTAATTTATAAAGGTAATATGTATGTTTAACTGGGCTCAGCTCTTCTTGTTTAAAGTAAATGTAGATAATGGGTTTCACAAAGGTTATATGTATGTTTAACTGGGCTCAGCTCTTCTTGTTTAAAGTAAATGTAGATAATGGGTTTCACAAAGTTTAAGTACATGTATTTAACAACCAAGATAACCTGGAACATTAGCTGTAATAATAATTAGCTGGAATGGATTTTCTAGGCTAAAAGCAATAAAGAGGAGGAAACTAATAACAATTATGGTTATGGCAACAAAAATATCCATTGTTCACTGCTAAATAATTTAGATTGTTTTTCAGCAATCCATAATTACTGTTAAAGAAAATAATCTAAAGACAATACATGGAAACTAATAACAATTATGGTTATGGTAAACTAAAATTTATATTACTCACTGCTAAATAATTTAGATTGTTTTTCAGCAACTCATAATCGCTGTTAAAGAAAATAGTCTAAAGACAATACATGGAAACTAATAACAATTATGGTTATGGTAAACTAAAATTTATATTACTCACTGCTAAATAATTTAGATTGTTTTTCAGCAACTCATAATCGCTGTTAAAGAAAATAGTCTAATAACATTCAGTGAACATAATACACTTTGGAGAGCTGAAATGAAACCTATAATTGTCTTTGATTTTTGCCCCTTTATAACACTTGCTTTCTTTTTAACCGTCATTATAAATGATGCCAGAGTGAAATCATCAACAACGATCACCTATAAGTATTTATACACAGATCAGACAGAACAGGCATGTGTATCAATCATGATAAACAGTGACTTTATAAACTGCCAGCAATGGGTCAGTCTTGGTACACCAGGGGATGCCTGTGAAATTAACTCATGTGAAGATAAAAACCAACTGCTTCTCTATGTCACAAAACATAATGAGCAACAAAGGGCTATTCAACACCAACTGGTAAGTAGGTAGGACATGATGAATAATGAACTGTGAATGCTTAACAAAATAATCAGCAGTATAACTGTCTTCAAATATTTTATCATCTTTAATATCATTATTCTTGATGATCTTTCATGATAATACCCTAAATGAGGGAATTTCGTAGGAGAAAAGGATAAGGCATTCCAGTTTTTTTTTTAATTGTGTAGAATTCCAAACTCATTCTTAACATCCAAATATTCCCTTCCACTTTCATCCACTTTACCTGTTCGCTACAGTTAGACCACTACTTTAGAATGTTATTTATCCATATTTATCCATGATGTCTGGCACACACACACACACACACACACACAAACACACACACAAACACATATATTATATACTCTACCCAGTTTTCCACCATGGCCTCTATATTCCCACCAGCATTCCACATCACACAGAAGGCAGTCTGGCGGTGTTCACTCTCGTGGCAACATCTCCCGACTTCAGTTGAAAAATTTCTTGGAAACTTTTTGACTTTAATGGCAGTACAGCTATTAATTTTTTAGGAAATCTTTTGACCACCTCTACGGCAGAGCACTCACCTTCCCTGCACACGCCTTGAGCGTGGGAGGCAGTGCCTTAACCCCTGCTTGAGGTATATTCACTATCATTCAATAATTGAACTTTGTTCAATATTTTTTGGTTTTCACGTATAAGTATGCACTAACAAACACACCACACCAACAAACGAACCCCTGAAGCTTACGGTTACTTTCCCGAAGGTAGAAAAGGCTGTATCCTGACCGTGCCTTTTCTATTAGCGGGATTGTTGAATTAATAGCCAAGGGGCCGTATCATGATCTATACACACTTATTTTAGGATAGAATTAGGCAGATTTTCACATATTCACATAGAAATAGGCAGTTCATATAGGTATATAGGCAGAATGGCTGGAACTGGTGGCTTGATTATTTCAAGCCATTAGTCACGGCTCAGTGAACATGCAACACTAGGCAATTGACCCCATTCAATCAAACTTGGAAGTTTTTCACACCCACTCAGTGAATATGTTACACTAGGCAATTGACCCAATTTCATCAAACTTGAAAGTTTTTCACACCAACAGACAGACCAAACATGAAAATAGCTAGCATTCCCCCCTCACCCACATCACCTAACCTCACTTTACTGCAGAAGTTCACTCTACTGCAGAAGTCCTCCTCTATCCCAGAGAAGGCCATGATGACAGTTCTGAGGGCTAGTCCTTCTCAGGACAAACCCGCTGAACTGCCTGCAGTAGAAACAACCCCGCCACAGGCTAAGAAAAGCCCATACCATTCACTCACTATCTCCCCCCCAAAGATGAAATTAGTTCAGCTTGCCCCTCCCACTCAGACACCACTGAAAAGGATAGCAGACTTCTCGTCCTCTTCAGAAGAGGAAGTGTCTGGATTTTGGCAGTTGCCAAAAACACATAAAAAAGCCAAGCAGCCCAAAAAGGTCCTACATTTTGAAAGAATGACCCCTAATTGCAATGCAGTAGCTGCTTTTGATGAGGTAGAGGACTACGATTTTGATAATGAGGTTTCCTCAGTCAGAACAGAGAGGTCCAAATCACTCTCACTCAGCCCAGGAACAACAGTTACCACAGATGACCTTTCTGAAATAGAGTTTCCCCACATTACTGCTAGCAAATCCCCATACACCAAGTCCTCCACCCCTCTTGTCATTGCCCATCCAGAACTTGTTATTGATACAGGAAAAAAGACTCCTTCCAAGACCCCTGCCAAGCCCACAACCTCCACCCCTGCCCAGCCACACGAACTGTGCCAAAACCTACCCCTACTCACAAAACAACAAAGACTCCCTCTACCAGCTCCCTTCCCAAGTTCAAGCTGAACACTAGTAATATCTCTGACACATATCAATTGACCAAAGCCTTGGATGACGTTAGGCCTGGCCTACAGTTCACTGCCCACCCCAACGCAAAAGGTGAATTCATAATCTGCCCAAAATCCCCCAGTACAGTAACTATGCTGGGAGGCATCACTCATCTCAAAGGCAAAGCTGTCAATTTAAGTGAATTGAATCCCAACACAAAGCCCACTAAGGCAGTAGCACTGAGAGTTCCCATATATATATCCACTGATGCTTTCCTTGACCTTCCCCACGTACTTCACGCAAAAAGATACACTTTCAATGACAGACCCACTTCAAAAGTTGAGATCACTTTCGAAGGTCCTCCCCCTGCCTCTGTCACTCTCAATCATCTTGGTACCTTTAACCTCGAGCAGTTTAGGACTGAGCCACGTAGGTGCAGAAATTGTCAATCTTTTGGACACATAGCTACCTTCTGCAGAAACTCAGCAGTCTGTGGCATCTGTAGCAAAAAACATGACACCGAACAGTGCCTTGTCAAACTCAGAAATAAAGAACAGGTTGCTCCTTGTTGTCCAAACTGTCACAAAAAGCATCATGCTTGGAACAAAAGATGTCCTGAGAGGCTAAACAGAATTTATGCGCAAAACAAGCCAAAACTTCAGCAAGTGCGCCCCCTGATGACCATTCCCACCCATCCTCCTTCTAGGACCTCACCCCCTGCCCCCCAGCCTGCCCCCCAGCCTGCCCCCCAGCCTGCCCCCCAGCCTGCCCCCCAGCCTGCCCCCCAGCCTGCCCAATGGCCAACCAAAAAGGCCAAGCCAGGCCAGCAGGTCAAAAACCCTGCCAAGAAGTCCACAAAAAACACTACCCCCACACGCCCACTACACCCACTCCCACCCCCACCCCCACCCCCACCCCAACCCAAAATCAAGAACCCCCCAACCGTGAACTCTCGTGTGAACCCGACCCCCACCCCTGAACCCACCCCAGGGCCCAGCAAAATGACAGTTTCCCTCCCGACATCTGACTCTCCCTTACCAGAAAATGATAGGACTGACGTTCCACTGACTCAAAGCATCCCTCCCACATCATCAGCCGCACACAATCCTTTACCGCTGTGTGCGGTTCCTGTTAATACTGTGAATGCCTCCCTTGTTCAGGCCCTGTCACAATTAGCCACAGTTACTCAAGAGGTCAGAGACATATCTAGATCAATAGTAAATCTCCTCATAGAAATTTCGGCCAAGTTAAATTCACAGAAGTAAGTCAGAATCTGAAAATCATTAACTGGAACTGCTTCTCACTAAAATCCAAAATTGCCACCCTCAAAGCCTGCATTGGGACAGATGATCCAGACATCATTACCCTCCAGGAAACTTTAGACAAGAAAGATTCTCCCCCCAAAATCAATGGATACACACCTTACACTGAAAAAAGTGAAAATAATAGGAAAGGTCTCGCAATATACGTTAGAAATAAAATTCCATCCAAAAAGATAATTGATCCTCTTAACTGTGGGACAGGTATAGAAGTGCTAGCCATAGAGATCACCCTCTCCACAGGTCCTGTCCTTATATATAATATATACTCCAATCCCAACCCATTCCACCAGGGCAAAATAGATCTCACCAAACTGGCATGAGTTGCAAGCTCACAATCCATTGCTGTGTTAGGTGATTTCAATGCCCATCACCCCATTTTGTATTCCAAATATTACAATCATAATGGCCATCACATCAATGCCCTCCTCAATGACACTGATGAATTGTCCCTGCTAAATGATGGTACGCCCACTCACATTAGAGGACACTGTTTAGACCTTACCTTCGTGTCCTCAGCCCTTACCCAACTTGCTAAATGTACACCCCACCCTAACCAGTGATCACTATGGTACCACTCTCTTGCTTGACATTCCACACATCCCACCCCCTCCTCCACCCCCACCCAAGTGGAACGTTAGGAAAGCTGACTGGGACAAGTTTCAAAAGACAATATCTGACTGGTATGACCAATTTGTCCTACCACAGGACATAGACGAACACTCAGAGGCAGTCACGCAGGCTCTTACATTAGCGGCTAATGAAGCCATCCCTTTAAAGAAAGCAACAGGTACCCATCATACAAACTACTGGTACTATAATCCCACAATAGCTGAGTATAGGAATAGGCTAAATAGGACCAGGAAGATATATAGAAAATATCCCACCCCACACAATAGGCAAATGCTAAGGGAGGTTAGCAAACACCTGCAGGAGATCTGCAGGGGTGCCATGCGTAGTAAATGGGAAGAGTGGTGCGAATCTTTCAATGAACACACATCTCTCACTGAGCTCTGGAAGAAATTGAAAATTTCTAGTGGCAAGAAAATCTCGCCCATTCCAGACCATCCCAATCCCAGCATGGAATCAGAAAGACTTGCAGCCATGTTTGCCAGCAGGGCCTCGTCAGATAATCTGTCACGAAGCATTAGGCTCAAACAAAACGAATTGCTTAGTGGCAGGGACAAAATCATTTGTGAGGCTTGCCAGGCAACACACAGAGCAGACATTCCCTTCACAATACAAGAACATTTCAATGCTAGGAAGAAAGGTAGAGACACTGCCACAGGTTCAGATAAGATCACATACAGTATGATCAGCAACGCAGGCACAGCTGGGCAAATGATGATATTAGATCTCATAAATGCCTCATATCAAGCTGGCCAGCTCCCGTCAAAGTGGAAGCTTGTTGACATACAGCCCATCCCCAAGCCCAAAGAACCCACCAAGCCTAGGCCGATCTCGCTCACGAGTTGCATATGCAAAACAATGGAGAGATTAGTACTAAACCGGCTGCTGTATGAACTAGGGCCCTTTCACCACAACATCTTCGGGTACATTAAGGCAGTCAGCACCACCCACAGTATAGCCACACTGCTTTCCATCATCACGACAGGTCAAAGCATTGCCATCTTTTTAGACCTTGAGAAAGCCTTTGAGTTAGCCAGCCCAAAAGCAATTTTAACCACTTTAGCCAGCAAGGGCATCAAAGGCAAGCTACTTGCCTGGGTTGCTTCCTATCTCACAGGCAGGAAAAGTAGGGTGCGCTATCAGGGAACTTATAGTGCTTATCATGCTCACGAGAACGGCACGCCCCAAGGTGGTGTCCTGTCCCCCACGTTATTCAACATCCTCATGAGCAGATTAGTCTCCCTCAAATTCCCCCCAGGTGTACAGCTGCTTTGCTATGCTGACGACTTGGTATTGACAGTCACAGGTAAGGGATTGACCCTCAAAGCTCAGAACTCGCTAGACATCCTATCTAGAGAATGCACAAACTTAGGGCTCAAAATATCTGCCTCCAAAACAAAAGCAATGTGCATCAAAATGAACACACCCAGCTCACAGCTCCAAATACAGGGCCATGCCCTGGATTGGGTCCCAGTGTATCAGTATTTGGGGGTGTGGATAGATAGCGCCTTTAACATGCACTGTCAGGTCAATTACCTCAAGGAAAGATGCCAAAAGAGACTAGACGTCATGAGAGCCCTTTCTTCCATCAAGATAGGCCCCAAAAGTGAGATTCTCAGACTCTACTATTTAGCCACTACACGTAGCCTAATAGACTATGCCACACCACTGTTAGCATTTGCCTCAGATAGAGCAGTACAGCAGGTTGAGGTCATACAAAACAAAGCCCTCAGGCTCATATTAGGTGCCCCGTTATGGACTAAAACTGAGAATTTACAACTTGAGTCAGGCATCCCAGCTGTCCGAGTTAGAATAGCTTAGACCACAGCATGCTTCTTAGCCAAGGTTATGCACTCCCATGTAGTAACACCTCTTAGGAAAAGTACCAAGATAGCCCTCGGTGATGGTGGCAAAATGCCCTCCAGGAGAAATCACTGGGCCACCAGGGCTGCTTCCCTAGTGCTAGGGTTTAGAGATGGACTAGTATTACACAAAGGTGCAGACACTCCAGCCTCCAACTATGTCATCCCTCCACCCTGGAAGCCACTCCCATATAGCATTACATACATGCCTATGGCCAGCAAGAAATCAGACCTAGAAAGGGCAGACATGCTCAAACAGGCTCATGCGTCCAAAGATATTGTTAGGCCCCCGAGAGCAACAGTGTACTACACTGATGGCTTAGTTCAGGAAGATGGCAGGTCAGGCTCTGGTTATTGTCAGGAAGGTAGACAGGAATTATGGAGAAATAGTGACAATTGCTCAACCCTGCAGACTGAGCTCATTGCCATTTCATTTGCCCTCCTAGATGCCCTTCACAACAAGACAGGTCCAGTACTAGTAATCACAGACTCACAGTCATCCCTCAAAGCACTAGAGAAAGGTCACCCCTTAGACAATGTTAAGCTCATCACGGGAGTTTATGTTACCCTGTATAAGTTACAATCAGACAATAGGGCTGTTGTGCTACACTGGATCCCCAGTCACATTGGACTTGAGGGTAATGATATGGCAGACGAGGCTGCGAATGCAGGCTCCAAGCTATCCAAGATATCAGCCCATGTCCTCCCCTCTCTTAGCCAGACCAGACGACTTTTTGTCTCTGACTCAAAGGAAAGGCACTATCTCAGGCACAAATACAGTGTACCCGGTTCAGGAACTGCCAGATGGTATGCCATAGCCACTAGATACAAGCCACTCCCCAGACTAGCTGAGAACCACAGATCCCTACAGGTCACCATGCATAGACTTAGACTAGGCTACAAGTGCACTTGGGAATTGTTAGGAGATATGGATAGAGCCTGCGAGCATTGTAGTAGGCCCACCAGTAAACCACTGTGGCACTACCTGCTAGAATGCTTTTACACAATGCCTCTTAGACAATATGACAATAGAGTATATGATGTGGAAGATGGCGCTGACCACACCCAGGCTGCAGCTGAGGTGGTCTATAATGCCTTAAACTTTGTGGATCTGCATTATATCCTGACTCAGTATCCTGTGCCCAGATAGGAACTGGAAAAGATCCCACTAGAACCCATGAAGTAGGCAGCCCGCATGACTGACTGACTGCGGATGGTCAATCAATGGTCACTTAAGAGATCGGGTCACAGTGGCCACTGGCTGATTCCCCGAGGACACATTGACTAATTAAAACGGAAACGAACCTGATCCTACCACTGGCTGCAATGATGAAATGTATGTCCTACATCCCTACATTGACAGCCAGGGTAGATAAACCTAACACATTACTAACACATGCCACCCATAATAGTGAAAATGTCTGGCCTGGGTCACAGATTGCCGGCTTTGGTTTCACAAGAATGACCAACAGCGGTTGCAGAGATATTCAGTGTATATCCTGCCCATAGTCGGCTTTCAGTGCCCCAAATCGGGCCATTTGCACCGATAATCACACACCACCCACCCCATAGCAATTTCAAATAAACTATAATTAGGCATTTATACACATAATAAGATGGAACACATAATAATATAAATCTTCTGAATTATTCTGTCATCCAAAAGCAAACAAAACAAGCATCAACAAAAAAGGTTCACTTTTGCCTATGGACACCCCACTGGGTAAAATGCAATTCTCACTACTTTTTAATCAAAATTTCTACATAACTTCTCATATATGCAACCCACACACAAAGTCTGAACACAACATAAAACCACCTCTAAACTCACTATGGGTAGGTCCCCCTTTGACAATGCCTGGTTAAATTGTCCCCCAGCAAGGTTATTGCTCGCCCGCTCGGATTGGGCGTAAAACGTCGTGGTCCCGTGTATCTGACCCTATCCCAGAGCACGTTAAAGAACCCAGTAGCACTTATCGAAAAGAGTAGGGGGAACCCGGTGCGAATGGTCTCTGAAAAAAACCTTTCAGTTAACCAACTCACAACAACAATAGTCCATTTGTCAATAGCAATAATCAATGACCAAATTTAACAATACATGATTGCAATTCACAGCAATCACACTGCAGGGCCGCCTCTCCAGGCTACGGCCCTCTTGCAATTTAATATTGCATAGATTTCATTCATTCATTCAGTTTTCCACTTTGAAATAGTTTATAATGGAGTTGAGAGGACAAAACATCTGGGTATTGTTTATGATTCACCTCTCTCCATCCTGCGGAGTCAATTTGATTAGAAGTATTTTTTTCAGATGAATGATTCATGTCATCAAATAGATAATTTCCTCTGTTTAAAAATATCCAAAAAGTATGTTAGGTGCTACAGTAAATTGTTCACCCAAAGAACAGGTTGGTAGATTTTCATTATTTATCAAATGATCTCAAACTGCATATTATATAATAAAGTCTTGAAAGTAAAAAGGAAATTTTAACTTAAATGATAGCTCTGTATGTGACAGTTTCAAGAAATATTGACTGCTATGATATAAATTGTAACTTGGACAAATTGATATCATATTATTTCCAAGAAAAAGAATAACACCCTGTATAGTATATAAAGCTCAATAACAACACCATACAGCATTCAAACAAAATTTGCTACTGAGTTATGCTCAAATCAAGCCAGTATCAAAGGTTGTGATTAGTGTTAACATATCTGTGTGAAAATGAAAACAAAGATCCATTGAGTTCTTTTAAAAGGCTTCTTTCTATTTGACCTGATATAACCTAAACAGGGCTGAAAAAGGTTAAATTAAAAATTAATTAAAATCATAAAATGCATCAGAATGAAATCATATTTAAGTCTTGTTGGATGATAATATTTCTATAATTACTAGAAACTGCATGGCAGAAGATAGTACATATTATGTCAGAAGATGGGAAGTATGTATTGGCTAATTACGCAGCTTCTAATTGCCCAAGCTACATTACTTGAAAATTGAGAGTACACCTTTGGCAGGTAAACCAGCCATAAATATTTTATATTGATCAATATAAGCATGCTTTGGCTATTCCCAAAGTTATTTTAATCAATCAATATTGAGTTGGAGTTTAAATTCCTTTTCAAACATTTCATTAGATTATTAGTTTTGGGTTGAGAATATGTTCTTGATCTTAAAAATGCATACCCCTATTTTACAACTTTGTTTAATAAGTAAGTGGTTATAAGAGTTTTGATCACTTAACTTCAATTGTGTTGTTCTTAGGTATGGACAAATTAAAAACATATAGGAGATGTGCTGGAAGGTCTCCCCCATTCAAAATAAATGTGGATTGTGGCATGCAAACCATAATGATATATCCTGAAAATTCATTTGTCCAATGCATGAATAGTGCTTGTTCAGCAATTGCAGATTCACAAAGATTAACAGTAAGAAGCAATTTTGAAAGCACACACAAAACGATTTGATTTTTAACACTTGAGTCATTCATGTTCAATATTTATGTGTTTTAAAATATTCTTCCTTATGATAAAATGTGTTTGTTTCATAATATATTTTTATAAACAAATGATTCAAACTGGACATTTTCATACCTTTGAATGTTGCTATAGTATACATTAACATGACATGTATTGACTTGACAGTATGAAGACCTAAAAGACATAACTTGTCACATGGCAACTGGAGCATGTACTGTTGAGTTTCCAAGCCGCTATATAGCATGTGGAATTTTGTCATATATATCTGTTACGTACATGTGTGTGTGAAGTAATCTACTTTTGCTTGCAATGCTGACCAACAATGATATATGACTTTTTGCTTTATCAGGTATGTGATAAAAACATTAGAAAAGCAAGATTGAGAACTGAAATCCTTCTAAAATAATATTTTTCTGAGAACAATTTCGTCCATCTTATCTTTTTTTCTGAGAACAATTTCTCCCATATTGTGCTACTATTTGTGTTAAATGATTTGCAACAATGGTTTTGATATATAGAATCATATGACAAGCATTTGAATGACAGGTTGTTTGATTACTCTAATGTATTATTCATTTTCAATGTCATCGTATATTATAATATTATTTCCTTGAAATAACATTTTGTTTCAATACAAGTTATTATAATGATTTTTAGACATTGACAATTATGTGATCATGATAATGCATTGTCTAATGATACTGCATGGTTCCAAAACAAATTCATCAAATCTTAATATTCTATTCTTCCAGTTCAGTGATGCTAATTAACAATATTGTACATTAATGTTAAATCTTGGAATAAAAATAATGGTAGTTCATCAGACCTGAGGGCCAAAATTAATGTTTACAAACATTTATATACTTTTAAACTATGCGAAAATAAAATCACAATTCACAGACTGCAGAGTTCATAATATTGAAGACATGTAAAAAAATGATCTATTTTCATGAGGCACATTGACAAAATCAAGTCCCCAAGAAGGCATGGCTCTCTGTTTGATTATATTTGTTTAATTGGGAAAGCATTTCATGATATGTAAAGCATTAAATTACATAAGAAACCTAACTACTTTTTTCATAAATATAAAAATGAGAACGTGACAGACAATCAGAATTTTTTATCACAAAAAGAAAAAAAATGAAAGATCTGTATTTTAGATAAATGGATTAGAAAATAAACAACAAAGGAAATAAATATAAATTATCTACAGGCCTACTGCAAACACTTAAAATTGAAGATTTTCTAAAGCAATATGAATTCAATTTGTTCTGTAACCCCAAAATCAAGTACAAACCTGGTCATTTGAATATAACAAATACAAACAATAAAGAAAAGTATGGATTATAAATAATAAAAGTAAGGATTGCATAGGAAAGTTAAAATCACAACTTGACAGTGTTATTACCCATTTTTTTTACTCGGTGAAATCTGTCATTCAAAAACTCCAATGGAAAAATATCGAGGTATGTATTAATTTCTTCTATCTATACCAGAATTTCATGAATTAAGTTCATTTATGTGTATATTTTTTTGTCAATAATAAAAGAGTATGAAAAGTTTTAGTTGTATCATTATTCTTACTTATGGCATTTTCTACACTAAATCTATGTTTTAGCTCTCAAAAATGTATAGAAGACTAATTAATGTTACCATTATGAGTTCTCTCTATCTAAATTTGATGGTTCCAGAGAGTGCAGTAGTTAGGTACATTTAAACAATCTTTAGTAACTTGAAATACCAATATGATACATTCTTCAATTGGCCCAAAAACAGGAGTAGCATGAAAGTCAGACATTCAAAAAGTGCTCCCATACTGTTTAGCTTCTTGCGATGTAAATTGAAAAAAATAGATCATGTTTCATTACAATACAAACAGTAAAAAATATCATTGATTTTCATGTTACAAAGTTTTTTCTTGGAGGCAATAATTAACGCATTCACCCTACGTGTGGGAAAATATTTCACAGTTCACAGTTCACAGTTCATTTTTCAATTTTTTTTCCAGAAAATATGACTTTGCGTTACATTTTAATTAAAAAACATATGACGCAATGCTTCAATTCTTTTCAAATTTTCAGGGATTACTACCAGGGGATATATATATTGCCACAAAAAATCCCAATGCAAAAAAATGATTTAAAGGTGCAAACAAAAATGTTGAAATTGGACTTTGAAAAAAAAACCAATATTATATATTCTACAGTTAAAAATAATTATGAGAGCTGTTTCAATGGTGGTATCCTTTATAGGGATTCATCTATAGGGTCCCTAGTATCTTCCAGAATTTTTCACTAATTGAGCAATTTTTTTAAGGGGTTGAATTAGGAGGTCAAACATTACAAAAAATGAAAAAATTCAGTTTTTTTACACAACGATTTTTTTATATGAGGGTCATTTCAATGTTGTTTTTCTTTTTAGGGAACCATCTATAGGGTACCAAGTACCTCCCTGAATTTTTCACTAATTGAGCAATTTTTTTAAGGGGTTGAATTAAGAGGTCAAACTTGGAAAAAATTGAAAAACTCTCATAATTTTAATGGTTTTTTGCACAACGATTTTTTGATATGAGGGTCATTTCAATGTTGTTTAACTTTTTAGGGAAACATCTATAGGGTACCAAGTACCTCCCTGAATTTTTCACTAATTGAGCAATTTTTTTAAGGTGTTGAATTAGGAGGTCAAACTTGGTAAAAATGAAAACTCTCATAATTTTAATGGTTTTTTATACCACGATTTATTTATATGAGGGTCATTTCAATGTTGTTTTCCATTTCAGGGAACCATCTATAGGGTACCAAATACCTCCCTGATTTTTTCACTAATTGAGCAATTTTTTTAAGGGGTTGAATTAGGAGGTCAAACCTGGAAAAAAATGAAAAGAATCTGTTTTTTTGGACAACGATTTTTTTATATGAGGGTCATTTCAATATGGTTTTCCTTTTCAGGGAACCATCTATAGGGTCTGTAGGTCAAACTTTAAGCAAATTAATTTGGGACCCTATAGATGGTTCCCTGAAAAGGAAAACCATATTGAAATGACCCTCATATCAAAAAATCGTTGTGCAAAAATCCATTAAAATCAAGAAAGTTTTTCATTTTTTTCGAAGTTTGACCTCCTAATTCAACCCCTTAAATAAATTGCTCAATTAGTGAAAAATTCAGGGAGGTACTTGGTACCCTATACATGGTTCCCTGAAAAGGAAAACCAAATTGAAATGACCCTCATATAAAAAAATCGTTGTACAAAAAACCATTAAAATCATGAGAATTTTTCATTTTTTTCCAAGTTTGACCTCCTAGTTCAACCCCTTAAAAAATTGCTCAATTAGTGAAAAATTCAGGGAGGTACTTGGTACCCTATAGATGGTTCCCTGAAATGGAAAACAACATTGAAATGACCCTCATATAAAAAAATCGTTGTGCAAAAATCCATTAAAATCATGAAAGTTTTTAATTGTTTTCCAAGTTTGACCTCCTAATTCAACCCCTTAAAAAAATTGCTCAATTAGTGAAAAATTCAGGGAGGTATTTGGTACCCTATAGATGGTTCCCTGAAAAGGAAAACCATATTGAAATGACCCTCATATAAAAAAATCGTTGTGTAAAAAACCATTAAAATCATGAGAATTTTTCATTTTTTTCCAAGTTTGACCTCCTAATTCAACCCCTTAAAATAATTGCTCAATTAGTGAAAAATTCAGGGAGGTATTTGGGACCCTATAGATGGTTCCCTGAAAAGGAAAACAACATTGAAATGACCCTCATATAAAAAAACTCGTTGTCCAAAAAAACAGATTCTTTTCATTTTTTTCCAGGTTTGACCTCCTAATTCAACCCCTTAAAAAAATTGCTCAATTAGTGAAAAATTCAGGGAGGTACTTGGTACCCTATACATGGTTCCCTGAAAAGGAAAACCATATTGAAATGACCCTCATATAAAAAAATCGTTGTGCAAAAATCCATTAAAATCATGAGAATTTTTCATTTTTTTCAAAGTTTGACCTCCTAACACAACACCTTAAAAAAATTGCTTAATTAGTGAAAAATTTAGAGAGGTATTTGGGACCCTATAGATGGTTCCCTGAAAAGGAAAACCACATTGAAATGACCCTCATATAAAAAAATCGTTGTGTAAAAAACCATTAAAATCATGAGAATTTTTCATTTTTTTCCAAGTTTGACCTCCTAATTCAACCCCTTAAAATAATTGCTCAATTAGTGAAAAATTCAGGGAGGTATTTGGGACCCTATAGATGGTTCCCTGAAAAGGAAAACAACATTGAAATGACCCTCATATAAAAAAATCGTTGTCCAAAAAAACAGATTTTTTTCATTTTTTTCCAGGTTTGACCTCCTAATTCAACCCCTTAAAAAAATTGCTCAATTAGTGAAAAATTCAGGGAGGTACTTGGTACCCTATAGATGGTTCCCTGAAAAGGAAAACCATATTGAAATGACCCTCATATAAAAAAAATCGTTGTGCAAAAATCCATTAAAATCATGAGAATTTTTCATTTTTTTCAAAGTTTGACCTCCTAACACAACACCTTAAAAAAATTGCTCAATTAGTGAAAAATTTAGAGAGGTATTTGGTACCCTATAGATGGTTCCCTGAAAAGGAAAACCACATTGAAATGACCCTCATATAAAAAATTCGTTGTGCAAAAATCCATTAAAATCATGAGAATTTTTCATTTTTTTCCAAGTTTGACCTCCTAATTCAACCCCTTAACAAAATTGCTCAATTAGTGAAAAATTCAGGGAGGTATTTGGTACCCTATAGATGGTTCCCTGAAAAGGAAAACCATATTGAAATGACCCTCATATAAAAAAATCGTTGTGTAAAAAACCATTAAAATCATGAGAATTTTTCATTTTTTTCCAAGTTTGACCTCCTAATTTAACCCCTTAAAAAAATTGCTCAATTAGTGAAAAATTCAGGGAGGTATTTGGTACCCGATAGATGGTTCCCTGAAAGGGAAAACCATATTGAAATGACCCTCATATAAAAAAATCGTTGTCCAAAAAAACAGATTTTTTTCATTTTTTTCCAGGTTTGACCTCCTAATTCAACCCCTTAAAAAAATTGCTCAATTAGTGAAAAATTCAGGGAGGTACTTGGTACCCTATAGATGGTTCCCTGAAAAGGAAAACAACATTGAAATGACCCTCATATAAAAAAATCGTTGTGCAAAAAACCATTAAAATCAGCAGAATTTTTCTTTTTTTTCCAAGTTTGACCTCCTAATTCAACACCTTAAAAAAATTGCTCAATTAGTGAAAAATTCTGGGAGGTACTTGGTACCCGATAGATGGTTCCCTGAAAAGGAAAACAACATTGAAATGACCCTCATATAAAAAAATCGTTGTCCAAAAAAACAGATTCTTTTAATTTTTTTCCAGGTTTGACCTCCTAATTCAACCCCTTAAAAAAATTGCTCAATTTGTGAAAAATTCAGGGAGGTACTTGGTACCCTATACATGTTTCCCTGAAATGGAAAACAACATTGAAATGACCCTCATATAAAAAAATCGTTGTGCAAAAAAACACTAAAATTATGAGAGTTTTTCATTTTTACCAAGTTTGACCTCCTAATTCAACCCCTTAAAAAAATTGCTCAATTAGTGAAAAATTCAGGGAGGTACTTGGTACCCTATAGATGGTTCCCTAAAAAGGAAAACAACATTGAAATGACCCTCATATCAAAAAATCGTTGTGCAAAAAACCATTAAAATTATGAGAGTTTTTCATTTTTTTCCAAGTTTGACCTCTTAATTCAACCCCTTACAAAAATTGCTCAATTAGTGAAAAATTCAGGGAGGTACTTGGTACCCTATAGATGGTTCCCTAAAAAGAAAAACAACATTGAAATGACCCTCATATAAAAAAATCGTTGTGTAAAAAAACTGAATTTTTTCATTTTTTGTAATGTTTGACCTCCTAATTCAACCCCTTAAAAAAATTGCTCAATTAGTGAAAAATTCTGGAAGATACTAGGGACCCTATAGATGAATCCCTATAAAGGACACCACCATTGAAACAGCTCTCATAATTATTTTTAACTGTAGAATATATAATATTGGTTTTTTTTTCAAAGTCCAATTTCAACAATTTTGTTTGCACCTTTAAATCATTTTTTTGCATTGGGATTTTTTGTGGCAATATATATATCCCCTGGTAGTAATCCCTGAAAATTTGAAAAGAATTGAAGCATTGCGTCATATGTTTTTTAATTAAAATGTAACGCAAAGTCATATTTTCTGAAAAAAAAATTGAAAAATGAACTGTGAACTGTGAACTGTGAAATATTTTCCCGCACGTATTCACCCTTTGTTGTGGGTGAGGCAAATTGCATGTGTACTTATTGAGCGTTTTGAACTTTCAGTGAACAAAATGACTAAAGACTCCATCTTTTCCTCTGATAATACAATATGGACACTTTGTAAGTTCCTTCTCTCCACCATTCTCACTGCAGAGATGTTGATCATTAATATCGCCCCAAATTCATATAAGCATCTCAAATTAGGATACAAAATTCATCAATATATATTATACAATGCATAAAATCAAACATTCATTTCAAACTGACTCCCACTAGGATTTCATGCCAGCTCTGCAAGAGTTGAGTGTAGCCTTTCTCAGAGATCACATCTCTTTGTGTCCCTGCAATTCAAACAGGATGGACACCAGGTATTGATCCTGTAGGAAGACATTTCAGTGCTTGTGGGGTCGAGGACATTATGTTATCTAGCTTTGGACCTCAGAGATATAGGGAAACTCGCTGGCTGTGATTTGGGGCCTATCTAGCCGCCTATCATACCTATCCTTGTGGGATTCAATTTTTTTCGTGGAAATTTGACTTTGCGTTACATTCTAATTTAAAAACATATGACGGAATGCTTCAATTCTTTTCAAATTTGTTTTCCTTTATAGGGATTCATCTATAGGGTACACAGCATCTGCCCAATTTTTTTCACTAATTGAACAATTAGTATAAGGGGTTGGACAAAGAGGTAAAACATGAAAAAAATGAAAAAAGTAACCCATTTTAACTGTTTTTGGTGGGATATATTTTTCATATGAGATGTTTTAGATGGTGTTGTCCTTTATAGTAATTTATTAATAGGGTATGCAATACCTTCGAGAATTTTCCACTTATTGAGCAACTAACATAAAATGTTGATTTAGGAGGTCAAATATATATATATTACAAAATCATCAAATTTTAACTGTTTTTAGCATGGTTTTGTTTTAGAAATGAGAGATGTTTCAATATTGTTGTCCTTTAAAGGGAATAATCTTTAGGGTACCTAGTATCTTGCTGAATTTTTCACCAATTGAGCAATTATTATAAGGGGTTGAATGAGGATTCAGAAAAATAAAAATAAATCCGACAATTTTAATGTGTTTTTTATACCATAAATATTTCATATGAGATATGTTTCAATGTTGTTGTCCTTTAAACTTTATCATCTACATAGCACCTAGTACCTTCTGCGGCATGGATTTTGTGAGAATTCTTTTTTGTGAGAATTCTTCAAAATCAACAATTCAACATTACTAATGCACACAAGTTTGGGACTTTCTCATTTCTGTGCATTTTCCTTGGTTAGAGAACTCTCCAGAAGACTGCAATGCACGTGAAAAACTTTGTGAATCTGTGGGCATTTGATGGTGAGGAAAAATGTCACAATGTCACTTGTTTTCTGCACACTACCCTTTTTTTCTAACCCACATCTATTCATTTTGTGTGATGTTCCTCCATCTTTGTTACATTCTTTATCCTTTATGTAGTGATAACAGAACTTCAAGTGGACTATTGCTGCCTGCCATGTTACCAGAATCCCTGTTTTGCACTAAATTAAGTTGTTTGCATGATTCAGAAAGTTACATAAATTATTCTAGAAATTATGAACAAATATATTGTACAAGATAAATGTAGTGGAAATAAATGCTAATATATATGAGCTTGAAAATAACCCAAGGTCACCCAATATCAAACTTGTCCAAGCCCCTCGTAGGTAAATCACATCTGCCAATCATATTGATGTTGCTGCAATCTTGAAGAAAGTAGAGCATTCGCAAACAAAGTTGCTCTTTTGCTGATGACTTTAACCTTGACCCAAGGTCACAAAAAGTGCACCAAAATAAAATACCATGGATATTATCCTATATTTACATAATATCAAGACCTAATCTTCTCTGGTTTGTAAATTATTATATTCATAATAATTTGGAAGTTAATTGAACATTTTGAGGATAATTTGGAGGATAATATCCAATTTGGAGGATAATTGCTATTTATAGTATTTTGCAAAATATCACAAATAGCCAATTTTGAAAACCGGCTCCTTTGACCTTGTAAAATTGTCCAAGGTCACCCAATATCAAACTTATCTAAGCCCCTCATAGGTTGATCACATCTACCAAGTTATATGATCAAGATTGCTGTATTTGTCAGAAAATAGAGCATTCACAAGTGAAGTTGCTCCTGGTCATAACCTTAAAATAGAGCATTTACAGTTGCTCCTGGTCATAACCTTAAAATAGAGCATTCACAAGTGAAGTTGCTCCTGTGCTGGTCATAACCTTAACCTGGACATTGACATTGGCCTAAAGTTACAAAAAGTTCAGCCTAAAAGGTTTCCCAGGCCAACATATTATCATGTTATAGTATCTAGTCCCTTTATCCAAGCATAATTGAATGAGGGAGAAAACAAAGTGTGGCACTGGACGTGGCGACAAAAACATTAAGTCAGCTTGTGCTGACTTAATCAATCCATTGTTCCTACACAGAAAAATAACATGACATTCTGAGCAATCGCTTTTCACTGCACTTTTATTGAGCACAGATGATACATTAATGCACATTATACAGGAAATGATACATTCTCACAGTAGTGACAGCTGGGTGACGATGGTTGCATATTTTCAGACAAAGTTTACATCAGTAGGTAGAAGCTATAATACCCCATAATTTATACTGTGTAACAACATAAAGCTATAATACCCCATAATTTATACTGTGTAACAACTTTGCTTCGAAATCAATTTATATGTGGAAATTCTACCTTTTCGTAAATAGCTTTTAAATCCTGATATAAAAATTGTAATGACTAAATACAACATTGCCGGGGTAGTCTAGATTTGTTTGAACAAAGTTTGAATCTAGTCATCCATGACATTGGTGACCTTTAACATTTTCTTTGACCTTGACCACTTCAATGTGCACCTACTGATATATTTAATACATATCTATTTACAGAACAAAAATCAAATTTCCTATACATATTTGGTCCTTTTTTTCGAACACTGGAACTATTTCATCACACATTCATGCATCACATTTGTCTAACTGTATTTATGGTTGTCTAATATTTAAAAAACAAACGCTTTAACAATAATTCTTTTCTTAAAAATAAGCTTTGGCCAAAAATTTGATATGTTCAACTTGTATACTTCAAAATTCTATCAAATGAATTTGTGTGATATATTTCTTGTTTTTACATTTCTTCCAGACTGATTGGATGAGTTCAACTTTATGGTTTGTTCGTCCATGTTAGATTCACAGCTGTTAATAACTCAAACTAACCCATCTTTTGTTCACAATTTACAGGGCTAAAACAATATACAAACATATACATTTCATTATATAGATTATCATCCTTTAACTATTTGACTAAAATCTTTCTAATATATTACAAATCATATACACTTCATTGTCCTTTTCTAAGACTAACTTCTCCATTTTGTTCAGAACATTCAACAAAATGAGGCATTATTTTCTACACATAACTAGTATCTTATATTTAGATATATTCTGAACTTTAATCTTTAGATTTCATATTGCCATAATATTGAGGTTCAATTCTTATTTTGAATTTGAAAATAAACAACATATTTTCTCACATACCATATGTACGTTGAAAATCTGAGTTTGATTTCCATCAGTGCAACAATTGGATAGAACATGGTATGTCATGTGACCCGAAAGCACCAATAATAAAGTGAGACTGCCTACCATATTTCTCCCAATTATTTCATTCTAATCCTTGTTTTTCCTCTCACACTCTTTACTACTAATTTGCATAAAGCCTCTCAAAAAATGCTTACCGGTATTCTAAGCAAAAACAATCTTTAGTTTCACACACACTCTTTTAGCACTTTTATTGCACACTTCTTGGTTCAACAGTTTGTCTCTCTTGGCCTCAACAAAATCATTAGTGCTATATATGACATCTGGTAGTCTCAGAGATAATACATATATTATATACTCTCTAAGACAATATTTCATAAAATTCATAGCCTCTAAGACAACCCTTTAAGGCTGCTGTTAACACATGCTAATTTGGCAGTAAATATAACATGTGCTGTCAGAATAATTTCACAAGGTGAGTGATTATTTCTCAGTGGCCCCTTTCCAACCCTTCTCCTGTTTGACAGTGACCTATTCGACCATGCCAGTTTGACTGTATAATTTTCATTACATAACATCAGTTTGGCCTTAAGGGTCAAATCTCCTAACCACAGTCAAACTGGGGTAATTACTTGGTGGAACACGATACAGTCAAACAGAGGGGCCTGTGCAGACATGCGGGCAACCTTTCATATAATATTCAAAGGAATGTGTCTTGGAGGCTAACATCTACGTTGCTTTGGCCTTAGCACCGGGCCTCGTACAGACCACTTTTCCCTATGTAGCGCACCCACTTGATGATGTCATGGTCGCTGTAGTTCAGTTTGGGCTCAAACACTTTCAGATAACGCACCTTGAATCCTGATGGTGCAAACGGAACCTGCGAATAGAAAGAAATAATTGCAATACCTACAACATTTCAAAATGATATTTACTTTGTCATGTAAAATAATGTCACACATTCCACTCATTGTGCTAATTCTTAATAACCAAATTTCATTTTTCATCTTCCTCAGCTGAAAAATTCAAGCCCTCGGAATGCACACATCACATGTCATAAAAAGACAAAGGCATGCTCAGCAACAGAACTTGGGTATTATTAAATGAATTTGAAATTATAATGCACAAGGCAATATGTGAAAAATAAAAGGATATAAATAATATTAGAGTTTTAAGAATGATTGAAAATATTTTTGTCTCAAAAGGAAAAAATAGGAAATTTTCATATTGCAGAATATAATTTAAGTATGAAGGAAATATACATATGGCCTGTTGCAGCAAAAAGCGCAATTTTGCTGAAAACACCTGTAATGGTGGCTTTTCATATTAAAAAATGGCTTGTTTTAAGTAAATTATAGTTCAAATTGTTAGGTTTTTGTCTGATCTAACTGAAAAATAGCTTTTTAAAGTGAGGAAAAATATCGAAAATTGAGAAAATGGCACATATATGGTCAAAAAAGGGGTCAAAAAGGGCGTAATGGTGTTAGCATCACAAAAATGCACTTTTTTCAAAGCTGTACATTTCTTTTTTCTGATGGAGCTTTGTCTTTTACTTTGATAAAACTTTATGCATAATTTTATTTTGTTTCTAAAACTGTTTTCAGATTTTGGCTATCTTTTCTAGTAATTTTTTACCACATTTAAAAAAAAAAATTGACCTCTGTAATGATTTTTAGGTTTTATAGTGGGAATATGTTATCAGGAGTGTTAAATAAGTTTAAATATGACCTGTAATCATTATTTTTGGTTTAAATATTCTGTAAGGGAGTTTTTAACAAGAAAATGTCAACAATTTAAGTGCCAGAAGTGGAATATCTTTCTGTCAACAAAAAAATGTATCCAAAGTTGCATGGTCGTAATGTCCGTCCCTTTTAGCCATAGCCCACCATTTCCAGAATTTAAGCATGCAGATATTTTTCTCACTATGCATATATACCATGGTGCCATATGACTTAATTAAAACTATAGTTGTTTAGATATATCCAGAATTAAATTCAGCCAGTAGTGATATATAGTGCCCGTAATGTCCGTCCCCATGTAATGTCCGTCCCCCCCTGGAAGCCTTTTTAGTACTCTCTCTTGTAGCATTAAATTCTCTTGTAAATGGCACAGGCAGACCTATATTCAATGGTAGCATAGTTTAAGATGTTATTTGATAAAAAATGTCCTCTTGTATTGTCATTTTCATACAGATCATGGTTATGTACTGCAATTTTACTAAAATAACACCCAAAATAGGAAAAAATTTGCTTTTGTGACCACAAAAGATTCATATACAGAAAGTAATGCTGTTTTTTTAGTAGCCTATGGAAGTAACTTCACTCCAGGAAAGAAATTTTTATATTAGATTGGGAAGATTAGAAAACTAAGTACTGCCAAAAACAGCTTTTAAGGGGGGACGGACATTACATATTATGCCCATTTCACATTATGAGACACTATGCTCATAGATGGCTCTATATAATGCTATATTGGTGTTATAATACTTAAAACATATATTAGCAAGCACAAGAACTAATATTCATTCAAATAATTATCAGTTTGACCAAAACCAATAATAGAAATCTTTATTTTTTGATGAATTATATATAGAAAAGCCGTTTGATAAAAATGAAAATGTCTTCACTTCCATCTTAATTCATTTTACTTTTGGAAAGTTTCATACTTCACACAATTTAAGTAGAATAATGATATTGATAGAAAATAATTTACACAGTTAATATATTAATAATGGGGACGGACATTACATAATATACACATTTCAAAAGATTCAGTCAAGTATGGAATGCCTGCCTTAGCCAGGCAGCTGTAACAACAGTCACCCTGCCCAAGACAGGACTGAGGAGGGAAGCCACCCCTTAGTCAAGCATCTATGACAACAGTCACCCTGCCCAAGACAGGACTGAGGAGGGAAGCCACCCCTTAGTCAAGCATCACGACAACAGTCAAACTGCCCAAGACAGGACTGAGGAGGGAAGCCACCCCTTAGTCAAGCATCTATGACAACAGTCACCCTGCCCAAGATAGGAAGCCACCCCTTAGTTAGAGAGCTATGACAACAATTACTCAGCCAACTGCAACTCCTGTCCCATCAGCTAAAGTTACCCAGCGCAAAAAACGCAAGTCATGTGTGGAAAAGGAGCCAGCATCCAAAAAGCCAAGGACTGCCAATTCACAGGTTAAACTAGGAGCCTATGTGGCGATACCTGTGGACACGGCAAAAGGGCGACAGTTTTTGTATGTGGCAGCAGTTCAATCCCTCACAAAGACACATGCAACAGTGAGGTTCTTGAGAAATGTCACAAAAACTGGAATGTACAAAGAAGCTGACACGGATGATACTAGTAAAGAGGAACTGAAACGGATTCTATTTGTGTGCCCAGAGCCTCAGTTGTCGCAGACAGGAAGTAGACTCAGGTTCTTCTTTGAGTTTAATGAGGAACAGAAAGACACTATGAAGAACTATAGTCTGGGGTAATGAACCAAACTACAATCATTATAATGGTCAGAGACAATCCATGAGAGACACTTAGAAGTGGGGTGGTATATCTCACTTGATAAGACAAAAATAAGTAACATGTGAAATGTAATGTCCGTCCCCAAGTAATATCATGACTAAGGTAGATGTAATGTATATATGATCATGCAAAGATTATTTGTATTTGAGTATGAATTGTGTACTGTCTTAGATTGAGTATCTTGAATAATAATGAATCAATGGTATCATATATTTTATAAAATTGTTGACATGATCTTTTAGTCTTTATGTTGTACTCATGTGCCTGGTGATGGTTAATTAAGTTTTTCAAACATAAGCAAATGTGATTTGTTATGATATATTTAACTAAGAAATGGTCAAATTACTTGATGAGAGTTATTAATCTAAGGGAAATAAAAGGTTTTTATCAATTAAAAAATTATGACAATTTTGTAATGTCCGTCCCCACTCAAAGCATGTATTATGACTGGTTATCAGTAAGATGAATGAAGAGCAATGTCATTGCAAGTTGTGTTAATCATCAATTAATGTCTGCAGCTATGATATAACATAGTTTTACAGAGAATATGTCCAAATTACATGAGTAATGGAATTTCAAGCAGAATAATTCGTTAAAATCTATGAAAATAGCTCAATTATTGGTAAAAAAAATGTAAAAATTTATTAGGAGTAAGTGTATTTTTGTTGATTTTATCATCTATGCCCTACTCACATTGAAAAAAAAGTCAAGTGGTACTGTTTTAATGTTACTGGAATTGGTACTGGCATTAGAGCATCTTGTAATGTCCGTCCCCAATTTTCTCAACCTTGGATCACGGTATTGAAAATTGTGGAAACAATTATTAGTAAACTGTCTCCTAGATACTTTTTTCATAAAATAGACATATTTAGGTAAATAAATTGATAGGTTTTGAAGGAAAAAGACCAAATTTATTTTTTGACCCCCATGCTAACTAGAATTGCGCTTTTTGCTGCAACAGGCCATATACATATAGATGTGTTACACTTGAATAAATGAAATGTTTTTTCGAAATCTCAGATAAGTAAGTGTTGAATAGAATTCTATTAAATGGTAATTTTGCAAAGGTGAGAAAACTGCTCCATCCATATTATCCACAGGACATGAAGCAGTTTGTATCAAGGATTCACCCTCTTCCTGTAGATGTCTGTGTGTATATAGGCTCACACTTCAAACAGTGGAGCCTACCAAAAACCATTTCAAATTTATTTCTTTCTTCATCCAAACCTGGTTTTGTCTTCACTGGAAATGTGAGTGATATAATGATGTTTGACCTTATTGTGTAAAGCGTGACCTTGGTGGGAACCTATTTGACCCTGACCCAGACTGGTTGAGTTGTCAGGATATTGACATGATTTGCTGCAATCTCAACATATGAATCTCTTGTCCCTTTGGAAATCTCCATTAATGAATCACTAATCCCCTTTGAATTCCTGAATTATGAACCTCTAATCCGCTTTGAATTCCTGGTTTATGAACCTCTAATCCCCTTTGAAATCCTAAATTATGAATCTCTAGTCTCCTTTGAAATCCAGAATTATGAATCTTTTATCCCCTCTGAAATCGTGAATTATGAATCTCTAGAATTCTTTTTGAAATCGTGAATTATGAAATTATAATTCCTTTCAAAATCCTGAATTATGACTCTAATCCCCTTGGAAATTCTAATTGAAGAATGCCCTGAATATATCATATTCATAATCTTTTAATGACTTAAATAAGTTTTTTTATGGATAAGAGAAAACTTATGCAATTCAATTTCAGCAAATTAAACCTCATGCTATTTATAATAGAACAGGTTTTTTTTTAAAATAAAAATGGAAAGATTGAAAAGACAAAAGGTTGGCGAAAGTCTTACTTTCTGAAAATCCACATGGGTGGTAAAAGATAAAAATCATAAATTCAGGGTTGGGGAGAAGACTTGATAGTTTCTCTGAATGGTATATATGTATCTCAGACTCAAGTCTGTGTTCTCATGAGCTTTTCATCTACATTCCAATGGTATTTAATATTGCAGAATGCAGTTACATAGACAGAAATCATTAGAACCATCAAAATTCCACAGCAGAAATTTAAATTCAAATGGCAAAATTATCAAATGTCCCGCATTTTTAAAATTTTCTTTATTTCACTTTTTCATTTATTTATTTATGTTTTTTTTTGGAGAACACTGCATTAATAATCAGCAAGACAATATATATATCTGGTTGTGAGCCACAAGTGCCAAGCATGACCATTCTGAGTCATGAAGTAGCCATTCATGACCTAAAGTGGATCACAAACAAACTTTTCAAAATGTCTTAGATCTAAATTCATAAATGCTATTTCACTTTCTTCAATCATGAAAACACAGCTCGTTTGACAATCTTGAATTTTGCCCCTTTCAAATGCATTTTCAGAAGTTGAATTTCTATAACGGAGAAATAGCTGCCATACATTGCTCCCCAAAAAGAGCACTGTATTAGTGGTAAACTGGGAATTCTTAATATATGTTTACTTGCATATACATTTTCATAGAATCACCTTGTAAACCATTCTATTCTATTTATCAAACAATCCAGATTATATATCTCTGGGTCTAAATTATTTACCTCAAAGTTCATGGAGATTGGCGGCCGAGTCCATTTTTTCTTGTCGTTGGTGTTAAGCAGTTCAATCTCGGCACTGAGCTGACATTCCTTCATGCCTCCCATACGCTTAATCCTGTAAACAAACGCGATCAAGTCGTCAGCTTACAGATATAGGTAGCCACAAGTCAACATGTCATAAGCTTACAGATATAGGCAGCCACAAGTCAACATGTCACCAGCTTACAGATATAGGTAGCCACAAGTCAACATGTCATCAGCTTACAGATATAGGCAGCCACAAGTCAACATGTCACCAGCTTACAGATATAGGTAGCCACAAGTCAACATGTCATCAGCTTACAGATATAGGCAGCCACAAGTCAACATGTCACCAGCTTACAGATATAGGTAGCCACAAGTCAACGTGTCATCAGCTTACAGATATAGGCAGCCACAAGTCAACATGTCATCAGCTTACAGATATAGGCAGCCTCAAGTCAACATGTCATCAGCTTACATATATAGGCGGCCACAGGTCAACATGTCATCAGCTTACAGATATAGGCAGCCACAAGTCAACATGTCACCAGCTTACAGATATAGGTAGCCACAAGTCAACATGTCACCAGCTTACAGATATAGGTAGCCACAGGTCAACATGTCACCAGCTTACAGATATAGGCGGCCACAAGTCAAAATGTCATCAGCTTACAGATATAGACAGCCACAAGTCAACATGTCACCAGCTTACAGATATAGGCAGCCACAAGTCAAAATGTCATCAGCTTACAGATATAGGCGGCCACAAGTCAACATGTCATCAGCTTACAGATATAGGCGGCCACAAGTCAACATGTCACCAGCTTACAGATATAGGCAGCCACAGGTCAACATGTCATCAGCTTACAGATATAGGCGGCCACAAGTCAACATGTCACCAGCTTACAGATATAGGCAGCCACAAGTCAACATGTCATCAGCTTACAGATATAGGCAGCCAAAAGTCAACATGTCATCAGCTTACAGATATAGGTAGCCACAAGTCAACATGTCACCAGCTTACAGATATAGGCGGCCACAAGTCAACGTGTCATCAGCTTACAGATATAGGCGGCCACAAGTCAACATGTCATCAGCTTACAGATATAGGTAGCCACAGGTCAACATGTCATCAGCTTACAGATATAGGCAGCCACAAGTCAACATGTCATCAGCTTACAGATATAGGTAGCCACAGGTCAACATGTCATCAGCTTACAGATATAGGCAGCCACAAGTCAAAATGTCATTAGCTTACAGATATAGGTAGCCACAGGTCAACATGTCATCAGCTTACAGATATAGGCGGCCACAAGTCAACGTGTCATCAGCTTACAGATATAGGCGGCCACAAGTCAACATGTCATCAGCTTACAGATATAGGTAGCCACAGGTCAACGTATCATCAGCTTACAGATATAGGCGGCCACAAGTCAACATGTCATCAGCTTACAGATATAGGTAGCCACAGGTCAACATGTCATCAGCTTACAGATATAGGCAGCCACAAGTCAAAATGTCATTAGCTTACAGATATAGGTAGCCACAAGTCTACATTTCACCAGCTTACAGATATAGGCGGCCACAAGTCAACGTGTCGTCAGCTTACAGATATAGGCAGCCAAAAGTCAACATGTCATCAGCTTACAGATATAGGTAGCCACAAGTCAACATGTCACCAGCTTACAGATATAGGCGGCCACAAGTCAACGTGTCATCAGCTTACAGATATAGGCAGCAACAAGTCAACGTATCATCAGCTTACAGATATAGGCGGCCACAAGTCAACATGTCATCAGCTTACAGATATAGGCAGCCACAAGTCAAAATGTCATCAGCTTACAGATATAGACAGCCACAAGTCTACATTTCACCAGCTTACAGATATAGGCGGCCACAAGTCAACGTGTCGTCAGCTTACAGATATAGGCAGCCAAAAGTCAACATGTCATCAGCTTACAGATATAGGTAGCCACAAGTCAACATGTCACCAGCTTACAGATATAGGCGGCCACAAGTCAACGTGTCATCAGCTTACAGATATAGGCAGCAACAAGTCAACGTATCATCAGCTTACAGATATAGGTAGCCACAGGTCAACATGTCACCAGCTTACAAATATAGGCAGCCACAAGTCAAAATGTCATCAGCTTACAGATATAGGCAGCCACAAGTCAACATGTCATAAGCTTACAGATATAGGCGGCCACAAGTCAACATGTCATAAGCTTACAGATATAGGCGGCCACAAGTCAACATGTCATCAGCTTACAGATATAGGTAGCCACAAGTCAACATGTCACCAGCTTACAGATATAGGCGGCCACAAGTCAACATGTCATAAGCTTACAGATATAGGCAGCCAAAAGTCAACATGTCATCAGCTTACAGATATAGGCAGCCACAAGTCAACATGACATCAGCTTACAGATATAGGCGGCCACAAGTCAAAATGTCACCAGCTTACAGATATAGGCGGCCACAAGTCAACATGTCATCATCTTACAGATATAGGTAGCCACAAGTCAACATGTCATCAGCTTACAGATATAGGTAGCCACAAGTCAACATGACATCAGCTTACAGATATAGGCGGCCACAAGTCAACATGTCATAAGCTTACAGATATAGGCAGCCACAAGTCAACATGTCATAAGCTTACAGATATAGGCAGCCAAAAGTCAACATGTCACCAGCTTACAGATATAGGCAGCCACAAGTCAACATGTCATAAGCTTACAGATATAGGCAGCCAAAAGTCAACATGTCATCAGCTTACAGATATAGGTAGCCACAAGTCAACATGTCACCAGCTTACAGATATAGGCAGCCACAAGTCAACATGTCATCAGCTTACAGATATAGACAGCCACAAGTCAACATGTCATCAGCCTACAGATATAGACAGCCACAAGTCAACATGTCATAAGCTTACAGATATAGGTAGCCAAAAGTCAACATGTCATCAGCTTACAGATATAGGTAGCCACAAGTCAACATGTCACCAGCTTACAGATATAGGCGACCAAAAGTCAACATGTCACCAGCTTACAGATATAGGCAGCCACAAGTCAACATGTCATCAGCTTACAGATATAGGCAGCCACAAGTCAACATGTCATCAGCTTACAGATATAGGCAGCCACAAGTCAACATGTCATCAGCTTACAGATATAGACAGCCACAAGTCAACATGTCACCAGCTTACAGATATAGGTAGCCACAAGTCAACATGTCACCAGCTTACAGATATAGACAGCCACAAGTCAACATGTCATCAGCTTACAGATATAGGTAGCCACAAGTCAACATGTCACCAGCTTACAGATATAGACAGCCACAAGTCAACATGTCATCAGCTTACAGATATAGGTAGCCACAAGTCAACATGTCACCAGCTTACAGATATAGGTAGCCACAAGTCAACATGTCATCAGCTTACAGATATAGACAGCCACAAGTCAACATGTCATCAGCTTACAGATATAGGTAGCCAAAAGTCAACATGTCATCAGCTTACAGATATAGGCGGCCACAAGTCAACATGTTATCAGCTTACAGATATAGGCGGCCACAAGTCAACATGTCACCAGCTTACAGATATAGGCGGCCACAAGTCAAAATGTCATCAGCTTACAGATATAGGCGGCCACAAGTCAAAATGTCATCAGCTTACAGATATAGGTGGCCACAAGTCAAAATGTCACCAGCTTACAGATATAGGCAGCCACAAGTCAACATATCACCAGCTTACAGATATAGGCGGCCACAAGTCAACATGTTATCAGCTTACAGATATAGGCGGCCGCAAGTCAACATGTCACCAGCTTACAGATATAGGCAGCCACAAGTCAACATGTCACCAGCTTACAGATATAGGCGGCCACAAGTCAAAATGTCATCAGCTTACAGATATAGGCGGCCGCAAGTCAACATGTCACCAGCTTACAGATATAGGCAGCCACAAGTCAACATATCATCAGCTTACAGATATAGGCGGCCACAAGTCAACATGTCATCAGCTTACAGATATAGGTGGCCACAAGTCAACATGTCACCAGCTTACAGATATAGGCAGCCACAAGTCAACATGTCACCAGCTTACAGATATAGGCGGCCACAAGTCAAAATGTCATCAGCTTACAGATATAGGCGGCCGCAAGTCAACATGTCATCAGCTTACAGATATAGGCGGCCACAAGTCAACATGTCACCAGCGTACAGATATAGGCAGCCACAAGTCAACATATCACCAGCTTACAGATATAGACAGCCACAAGTCAACATGTCATCAGCTTACAGATATAGGCGGCCACAAGTCAACATGTCATCAGCTTACAGATATAGGTGGCCACAAGTCAACATGTCACCAGCTTACAGATATAGGTGGCCACAAGTCAACATGTCATCAGCTTACAGATATAGGCAGCCACAAGTCAACATGTCGTCAGCTTACAGATATAGGCAGCCACAAGTCAACATGTCACCAGCTTACAGATATAGGCAGCCACGAGTCAAAATGTCATTAGCTTACAGATATAGGTAGCCACAAGTCAACATGTCACCAGCTTACAGATATAGGCGGCCACAAGTCTACATGTCACCAGCTTACAGATATAGGCAGCCACAAGTCAACATGTCGTCAGCTTACAGATATAGGCAGCCAAAAGTCAACATGTCACCAGCTTACAGATATAGGCAGCCACGAGTCAAAATGTCATCAGATTATAGATATAGGCGGCCACAAGTCAACATGTCATCAGCTTACAGATATAGGCAGCCACAAGTCAAAATGTCATTAGCTTACAGATATAGGTAGCCACAAGTCAACATGTCACCAGCTTACAGATATAGGCGGCCACAAGTCAACATGTCGTCAGCTTACAGATATAGGTGGCCACAAGTCAACATGTCATCAGCTTACAGATATAGGCGGCCACAAGTCAACATGTCGTCAGCTTACAGATATAGGCAGCCACAAGTCAAAATGTCACCAGCTTACAGATATAGGTGGCCACAAGTCAACATGTCACCAGCTTACAGATATAGGCAGCCACAAGTCAAAATGTCACCAGCTTACAGATATAGGTGGCCACAAGTCAACATGTCACCAGCTTACAGATATAGGCAGCCACAAGTCAACATGGCGTAAGCTTACAGATATAGGCGGCCACAAGTCAACATGTCATCAGCTTACAGATATAGGCAGCCACAAGTCAAAATGTCACCAGCTTACAGATATAGGTGGCCACAAGTCAACATGTCACCAGCTTACAGATATAGGCAGCCACAAGTCAAAATGTCACCAGCTTACAGATATAGGCAGCCACAAGTCAACATGTCACCAGCTTACAGATATAGGTGGCCACAAGTCAACATGTCACCATCTTACAGATATAGGCAGCCAAAAGTCAACATGTCACCAGCTTACAGATATAGGCAGCCACAAGTCAACATGTCACCAGCTTACAGATATAGGCAGCCCCAGGTCAACATGTCACCAGCTTACAGATATAGGCAGCCACAAGTCTACATGTCATCAACTGACAGATATGTTCCATGTTCCAGTAGGATCCATTAAAATTACTCAACTATCGTCTTTTATTTATACCACCAGAGGGCATGATTGGTGTTTTTGACTTACTTCCATACGATGGCATTTTCTGATGCCTTGTACTTGGCCTTGCCTTTCATACAGATCACTTGTACTCCACTGGTGTTCAAAGGTGTTGGAATGCGAACCTAAAAACAATCAAATTCCTCTCTTTTACTTTCTGTTCACGTGGTATCATTTAAGATTTCAAAATTTTTTATCATCTTGAAGTAAGAACAAAGTCTCAAGGGGTATCATAAATGGTTTAACATTAATTGTTCTCCTTTGCTAAGATATTACTTAATGGGACAAAGAGTCAACATCTGTGCAGAGGGTCTTTACCAATGAAAATGTTATACTATGTTTTATGATTTCCTCAAAATTCTGAATAAAAATGAAAACCTGCTCCTTGACTGAAAGACATACTTATCTTCCACAGAATAAAAAGTTAGAAAATAAAAAAAACCATCAATTTTTATATTAAATACACGATCAATATTCAATATTTTGCTATCAAGAACCAATCGTAAATCAAACATATTAAGATTTTTTCTTTTTCTTCCTTTCGAGTGTAGGGATGAACAGGGAAGCTCCAGATCAGAACTCTCGACCCAGCCCTTCCTAAACCCTCATAAACGAGGGTTTGGGTTTGCAAAGATCCAGAAGTTGGATCCCATCATGTGCAGATGCAATGTGACGTCACAAAACAACAACCACTCGATTGGAACTTTTCACTCAAAATAAGTATATAAAGCTCGGTGTGCCCTGATGAAAATTCAGCTAACTCGAAACAATTGTAGGAAAGCCGCCCAACCATTCTTGCTCGGTCCCGATTCAGTTTCACATATTAAGATTATTTCTGGAGTATTGCAAAGCTAAAATGCAGACAGATCTTGTTCGCCATCTCCAGTCAATGTTACTATGAACACTTCTTTTAAGCCTTTGTTAGCTGGTCTCCGATTGGTTGAAAAAAATTACCCTTCAACCCTACCAATGTTTCAGCTCCCATGATTGGTCAGCATTTTGAATGTGTATACCATACTCATGTTATCTTTACAAGGATATAACAAATATAGCACTCAACAAATGGTATAAATTCATAAAAACTAAATCTGTATACCTCCACTTTCTGGGCAAGGAGTGAGGGTTTGAAGTTGCTCTTGACGACAATCTTGACCTCCATTTTTTGCCTGCCGACCTCACGAAGCAGTGGGATCACCCGGAATGGGAGGCTAATGTCTTTGGTGGTCCTATATCTCATCAGGTCGAACTCGCCATCTGGTGGGATGAAGCTGATACTATGCTCCGTCTCAAACTTGCTGAGCTTGACGCACTGGTGAAACTGACAGTCGTCAATCGCAATGGAAGTCTTCCCTGCAACGTTTCCTTAATATTAGAGTAACAAAAAGAAAATCTTATATTATCATTCCCTGCAATGTTACCTGTTTATTGTTTCAGTCCGGATGAGATTTAGTGCAGTCTCCTGCTTCTCCAGGTTCTGTTCTCAAGTTTTGATGTAAAATCCTGAGTCAGCTCCCTCAGCTTAACATAACAATATCAAAGATATATGATCAGACTTAGCAGTAAGCCCAATATCAGGGTCTGACAATGAAACCAGTGTCTGGGTCTGACAATGAACCTAGTATCAAGGTCTGACATTGAGCCCAGTATCAAGGTCTGACAATGAGCCCAAGCATCAAGATCTGACATTGAGCCTGGTTTTAAGGTCCGACATCTGCCATTGAGCCCAGTATCAAGGTCTGACATTAAGCCCAGTATCAACATCTGACATTGAGCCCAGTATCAAGGTCTGCCATTGAGCCCAGTATCAAGGTTCGACATTGAGCCCAGTATCAGGGTCTGACATTGAGCCCGGTATCAACATATGACATTGAGCCCAGTATCAAAGTCTGACATTGAGCCCAGTATCAAGGTCTGACATTGAGCCCAGTATCAAGGTCTGACATTGAGCCCGATATCAACATATGACATTGAGCCCAGTATCAAAGTCTGACATTGATCCCAGTATCAGGGTCTGACAATGAACCTAGTATCAGGGTCTGACAAGGAACCAAGTATCAAGGTCTGACATTGAGCCCAGTATCAAGGTCTGACATTGAGCCCAGTATCAAGGTCTGACATTGAGCCCAGTATGAGGGCCTGACGATGAGCCCAAGCATCAAGATCTGACATTGAGCCTGGTTTCAAGGTCTGACATTGAGCCTGGTTTCAAGGTCTGGCATTGAGCCCGGTTTCAAGATATCCTATGTTTATGTGGAAAGATGCAATATGGTGCTCACAAAAATAGTGTTAACATAGTGTTGATCGTAAACAGGTAAAAAATAACATATCTCACCTTCAATTGGGTCATAAACATTTGAAATTAAAATAAAATTTAATAACTGCATCACTATCATTACTATTTTTTCTATTTTTTTATTCTGATTCTGTATTCCATCCAAACATTCACACACTTTCGCACACACTCTTACACACACACACTTTCATACACATGCACACACAGACACAAGCTCTCACATACACTCACACAAACATACACTTTCACATACACTCAAAACAATTTCACACACTTTCACACACCCACACTTTCTCACACACAAACTCTCCCCCACACACACACTTTCTCACACACACTTTCACACACACACACTTTCTCTCACACACACACACTTTCCCACACATACACACTTTCTTACACACACACTTTCTCACACATACACTTTCACACACACTTTCTCACACACACACTTTCTTATACACACACACACACACACACACACACACACACACACACACACACACACCAATCTAAGCCTGCATACCTGTGATTCGGGCAGGATCTTCTGTGGTTGTCTTGCCCTTGGAGTCCATGATCACTTTGTCATTGATTCCAAACTTACACTCTGGCATTCCACTGAGGTAGCTCTTCATCACTACCTTGCCGGCCACATGAGCACTCAGCACCTGACCTGAAACATCCCACCAGACAATGGTTAATCAAGCCGAAATTCAAGCCCTTTTGACCTGTGTGAAAGTAGCACTGGAGGTATCCGCCAAAAATGTAAAATGGGCATTTTAACAAGCCTTTCAGCAATAATAGTTAATGAAGCCAACATTCAAGCCTTTTAACTTGTGTATAAGTAAAATAAGTAAGAGAATGTGATCCCCCCCACAAAAACTTCATTTTTGAGCGCTTCAAATACAGTCCAGAAACTTTTGTTTTTAATTTATTCTTTGCAAAATGACTAATTTCAGGTTATTTCAAAACATCAGTCACTGAGTAAAGGAGTTGATTTTTTTGGGCATTTGCCTGGGTGACTGACCTTGCTGTGACATGAGCAGATTGACGCTCTCCAGGACGTCGAGGAAGAGCTCGTTCCTGCGATATTTGATTCCTTCCCGCCGCCATCCGATCTGTCCCGTAACCTGAGACGTGATCTGAGATGTCTCCTCCTTGGACTGAAACACCGACACACAAAAATAATCTCACAAACAATCCTTCTCAATTCCAGTGTCAATAATTATATTTTTAAACACAATTTTGATAATTAGAAATCTCCTCCTCAGTGTTCTGTTCATTGTATATTTAATAAAAATTAAAAATTGCTAATTTATTTCCTTGAAGACAAAGAAGTTGATCATTTTTTTTCTCTCTAAAGCTAAAAACTTTGTTCCTTAAAAATCTTAACAAATCCTTGATATATGGTTTTGCACAGTAATCTTTATTACCAATTCTCATTGCGGATTGAAAGGCTCATTAGTGTCGGGATTATAATCACAAAAATACCCACTCCTACAGCTCTGTAAAATGTGGATCAAAATTGCCTAGCATCTATTTAACAGAAAGGTTATCTATTTCAAATATAAATCAATTTAAAGGTGCAAGGGTTAATATCTACTGTGCAAAATGCTCACTTTGACGGGTTATATTTTTTCTCTATCTAGGTTAAGAGCCATTCAATGATCTATTGTTTTTTTATAACATGGCCCTTTTCAAATCTTACACAAAGAGTACATTTCTTTGACTACCATACTGAATACTGACTATTCATAAATCTAAACAGACATCGTGGATTTCTAGAATTATGAGATCATTTTCCTTTGAAGTTTACCTTCGTTTTCTAACAGAGAATGTTTTGGGCTACACAGTGACATAACTTGTTAAAAACTGCAATTTCATACTAAAGGAAAGTTGCTATCCACTGTATTAATAGATCAAGTCCACTTATATCATATTCAATCATTCAAAAACAAAGAAACTTGAAATATATGTTTTCTTTGAGATCGAGGATGTTCACAGAAGTGCTGACACCTGGTGTTGTGTTGTACAACATCTGTGACACCTGGTGGTAAATTTGTTAGAAGAAATAGTAGGAAGAACACTATTTATATCAATATGCAGATTTTCACTTTCCATGAATTGATAAGTTGTGGACTTGACTGCTCACATGCACACAACAAATTTACGAATTTGTCATTTAAAGGGTAACTGCACTATTGTATCTGATTGAGTTAAAGGGTCACTGTACTCTCACAAAATCACAACAGGACTAGGGTCTACAGTCACCCAACTTACTGAAGGCTAAGAGAAGTCAAGTCAATATTCGAATTAATTTTCATATCCGCTATTAATACTTTCCATGTTTATTTTAAAACTTAATTTTTCACTTACAATTTATCAATAGCAAACATATTTTTACATCTTTACTTCATATTTCATTCTTCAACTATTTATGATATCTTCAAAAAATTGACAATCAAAAAAAAAAAATTCACAATTTAAACTTGGGTCAATTAAGAGAAGACACAAATGAAGACACAAATGAGAGACAAAACATAGCATAATATCATTACTATAACAATACTTAAAACTGGGTCAAGAGAGATGCATCTTGGCCGAAAATAACTGAAACACACAACTGCTCCCATCCATGTCAACAAACCACTAAACCAGCAAACCACTTCATCGCAAACCAGGAGTAGTCCTCTGTGATAATCTAAATATCTATTCTCATTAGGAATCATGACCACAATTTATCTTTAAAACCATGGTGAGTCACTCACTGACTGTTTTTTTATATATCTCATCAAAATGAGTCATATTATGAACACTTATAAATCCCTCTATTAGAGATTAAGTTAGAAATCGCCAAAATAATTGATAATTATCTTGATCAGAGTGGGGGGTTTTTAATTAGGTATAATTTTCTAGTGTTTCACATTTGTATCAATTTGGTATAAATACACAATGTACATTGTGGGCTCACCGGAAAAATAACTTTCTGAAGAGATCTTCTACAAATAAGAAATATGATTTGGAAAAGAATATTTACTTGATTTCCCTACGTAAAATTCAAAGCAGTTGTGAAAAGTCAAGACTTTGTAGCTGTCAAAATCAAAATTCTATTTTTAGGTATTTTTTTCCATTTTAGTGACATTCTTTTTTCCCTTAATATCACACCATGCTATACAGACACCCTACACCCAAGACTGTTAGTCTGTATGTAGGTCTTGCAATTCCTGTAGGTTTGATCTTAAATTTAAATTTGCTTTATATTCTCATCCAGGGGATATTTTATTTTGGCAAATAAGAAAAATAAAAATCAGTTAAGTGCCACAAATGTCAAAAAATGTTTGAAAAGTAGAAAAAAAGTCAGCATGGGGAAAGAGTTCCTATGTATTTCCTTTTCATGTGCATCTGACGATGATGCTATGTCGAGCAAAAGCGACACAAGTTGCCTTGTACTGAACTTACAACTGACCCAATCAATAAAACGCATAATACTGAGACTGAACTTGGGAGGTTGACATGGAGATTGGAAGCACTGCGGGGCCAGCGAGGATTAACACAAAAAGAGATAACATGAGATAAGATGAGATCTTACAAACCTGTCTCAGAGCTTGCAACTGACAGGATAGGAGAACACACACACATTAGAGGCACAAACCTTCAGAACACACACTACAGATTCATTATGTTAAAAAGTCAAAATTGCTAAGGTGTTGTACGGACAGGATTTAATGATACAATCTTCTTTTGAACAAAATTGTACGGACAGGATTTAATGATACAATCTTCTTTTGAACAAAATTACTATTATCATCAAATATATGGATCATTTGACAGGATTTAATGATACAATCTTCTTTTGAACAAAATTACTATTATCATCAAATATATGGATCTGTTACACAAAAAAATAAAAGAGTTAAATCTGGCTTTGTTTTCATTATTCACGCCGAAATACTTGTAATAACACAAATATCTTTTTGAGAAGAAACCAGATGTGGTAACAGATGGGAGAGCAACAAGGTTATAAAATAAGGTTGGTTAAAGTGCAGTGATATGGCTAGGAGACTTTCAAACTCTCAGGTAACTAAATGTGCTTTTATCAGCTATGCTGCACTAATGGGAAAAGTATTGTGAGGCCTAAAAAAAGCCTGTCTTTGATTTCCCTTCCGATCAGGAAGAGTTTAAATAAGATTTAGGATAAAATTTTGAACTTTTCTTCATCATAATTGTGGGCATCACCATGTGTTTTACAACTTCGCCTCATTTTATATTATTTCGTGCCATGATTTTAAGTGCCAGACTTCCGCGCTTCAAATTTCAGATGACCATTCCCCCCCCAATATGCATACAATATGTAGTGTATATATTACCTGTGATTTTACTTCCTGTTGCAATATGTAGTGTATATATTACCTGTGATTTTACTCCCTGTTGCAATATGTAGTGTATATATTACCTGTGATTTTACTCCCTGTTACAATATGTAGTGTATATATTACCTGTGATTTTACTCCCTGTTACAATATGTAGTGTATATATTACCTGTGATTTTACTCCCTGTTACAATATGTAGTGTATATATTACCTGTGATTTTACTCCCTGTTGCAATATGTAGTGAATATATTACCTGTGATTTTACTCCCTGTTGCAATATGTAGTGTATATATTACCTGTGATTTTACTCCCTGTTGCAATATGTAGTGTATATATTACCTGTGATTTTACTCCCTGTTGGGTAATGAAAGTCTTCAGAATTCCTGTGTCCGTATTCTGTGGATAACCAAAGTCTAGAATCTCTGAAATTGGAAAAAATGTGTTCATAAATCAGCTATTTACTAAAAATATTTTTTCACATCATTTAAAAGTAATAAGTGAAGAATAATTAACAGAAATAATTAAGCAATAAGCGAGAAACCTGATGACAAATGTCACAAAAGGGTACTGTAATAATCTGTGGTGTAAACAACAATAGACACGGCTACAGCAGATTTCATAATACTGTATACGGGTCTGGCCGAGCGGTAACAGAGTTACACTCCCACTACATAAATTGTCATAACTTTTGAACAGTACATACTAAAATCACAATTCTTACATGTAATTGTAGGTCTTACCATGTACTTTCATGATAGTTTTTGGAGATATTTCAAAAATTATTTTTTTATGCTGAAAATGGTAAATTAGTACTCGGTAACAGAGTTACAGAAAATTAACACCTGTTTCGGGGCCGTAAATGTAAAGTCATCTAACATGCGGTTCTTTTTTCAAAACATGTCATTTTTGAATTGCATGTCACTTTAAATATATCTAACCATATTATTCCCAAATATTAAAAGAATTGGTGCACTATTTCATATTGAAAATAAGGTTAATCATCACCAAGGTTTGGTAACAGAGTTACACGGTAACAGAGTTACATGTAAACATGGTACTGGGATTGGCATATCAAAAGGCTTCAATATGACCTAATGACCTGGTTCTGAACTCTCTTGCCCCGCCCCCATGTCACTGGCCTCAATACAGACAACAAAGTTTAGCATGTGCCTTGTAGGTGACCCCTGCGAGATATATTTTCAATCCTTCCTTGATTGTTATTGGCTTAATTGTGCATTTAGTTTCCATGGAGGTGAGTAACTCCAAGTACCTCAATCAAATCATCACCAAAATATAGTTTTGGAAGGCTGTATCATTGTATATAATGGGTAACCAATGTTTAGGGGGAAAATTGTTTCAGAAAAAATGTTTCCATGTATATATTAATTCTTAACATATATGATCACATTTAACAAAAAATTATAAAAACCTTCTTTAAAAATCTCCATCTTATTTTGGAAACATAGGACTGGAAACAAGGTAATTATCTGTGTTGGCCTTATGAAAATAAATAAATAATAAAAATTGTGATCAAAAGTATGACTTTGCACAAAACAACCAATGGCATTTGAGACATACACATTAGCTTTTATCACTTACCATCCAGCAGTTCATAGATAAGTACAAAGTTATTTTTGATGTTTTCCTCCGATATCTTCCCGAAGTAAGACTGCATAACTTCCACCATCTTGAGCAGGAACTCGAAGACCATGGCGGCGTTGACATTCTGCTTGGTCACCGCTGCGAGCCAGATGTTGCTACGCTTGATGTGCATGAAGCTCGTGCGCGCAATATTGGTCACGGGTGAACGCACCTGCTGCCGGGCATGGATCACATTCACACGGAATGCGTCCACAGCATTACGCCTGCAAACCAAACAATTAAGACTCTCTTAACCTGCACCTGGGACCTAACATCCTGCTCCCGTTTAAGACAATATTAACATCTTCAATGTGTAAAAACGAAAAACGAATAGAAACAAAACTTGATAATCATGCCAAAACCATGATAACAGGTAGCCATTCATTATTCCGAGGTCATGTCTAGCCAATGTTATGAACAATATCAATAGAAACAATAGCAATATAAAGACTACATGATATCTGGTCACCCACTGATCAATTTTCTTGTTCAGTGCATCAAAAAGCGCCAACAATAAACAAGTCAAATCTATTAAATACAAAAATAAATTGTTTTCACGTAACAAAATATATTTATCAGTTGGATCCAAACCAAACATTTATTTTTCATGATATAACCTGACCAAATGTGGTCACACAAGGTCTTCTGGGCATCCAAACCATTATTTGGTTGCACATACTTTTTCAAGGCCTATATGGTTAGTTGTAGTATTATATATTGATGTTATAAAAATTTATACTATAGCTAGTGAAATAACAAATAGATTTGTATTGATCTCTTATGTCAATAAAAGTATTGAACTGAATTGGTCAAGTTGATGTGTGACTAAATAAATGTATGGTTTAAACTGCTCTTTAATAATGTAAGTGAAGTGAGTTACTCACCCTATGTCATCCCGGTAGACGCGGGATATGAGCACCTCGCCCTTGTGGTTGTAGATGAAGAGACCACCAATCATCTTGGCATAATTCTCTGCTTAGCTCTGCAATACAAACGCACACTCAAATCAAAATGCAAGTCGATTCTATTTGCCTACAATATATCACAATCATTCTCCTACAATATATCACAATATATCACACTCATTCTCTGCTTAGCTCTGCAATACAAACACACACTCAAATCAAAATGCAAGTCGATTCTAATTGCCTACAATATATCACAATCATTTGCCAGTCAGCCATAACATGGAACAATAAGACATTTTCTATTTACTCCATGTCAGTCAGTTCAGGTTACATATTATAATTACTTAGGATCTGGACCAGTGCCAATTTGGATTTTTTTCTAGATCAAAGAGTTTGAGCCAGAAAGGTTTTCTAGCATTAACAGAGGATTACAGTCAGGTTTGAAAAATCCTCAAAATTTGACAAGCCAACTGGCTCAGCACACTTATTGGGAATACACAAGATGCTTGATGACAGTGGATGTTTCACATAGTATGTTGTTGATAACCTGGGTTATAAAGATAAAAAGGTCTTAGTGGTCATGGTTGAATAAGTAATATAGTAACCGTTAACTGCAAATGGTCAAACAGTTAATAGAGTGTGACAAAAAAAGTATGTAACTTTAAGCTTTTCCAATCATCTCATAGCTAATCTAATAAACAGATGAATCCTGAGCTAAAATTGATTCTATAAATATATTTTTTTTAAATTATGAGGGATACTAATTCCTCAATCAAGACAGTTTCAAGAACATCTAGAACTCTACTCTACATCTGTAAGTATACTCGGCAAAACCACAAGTGCAAGATTGCAATGTGGGTGCGGCTGGGATTCTCCAGCTGCAGACACCAGCTCTGCTTTACTTCGAGTCTTCTTATTCTCATGAATAGTGGCTGTGAGTAGTCTAAATGTCTCGGAGTTTGATGTCTTCTCATTGACATTCTGACCAACCATTGTAACTGTGTGAATAGATGCATTGTGTGATTGAACCAATCAATCTTTAAGGTGTGAACCAACCTGACCAATCAGAATGATGCTTCTGGGTTCAGGCAGTAAGTGGGCGTGTGCAGTGGCCCAAAATGATCTCCCGACTCTTTTCCTAAATAGAGTCTTCGTACTCAGAACTCAAAACAAATTATTTGACCCTTTTTTAAGAAAAGGATCTGGAAAACTTCCATTAAAACCAAAAGGATGCTGGCATGGGAGTCATCCAGAACTATAGATTAATTTTACATAACAGAGTATAAAATTAACTTCACTAAGATCAACTCAAGTGTCAGTCAGTGACTTGAGTCAGTGACACTGAGAGTACTGCAGTAATTAAGTAGCTATAGTAGGTATAGTCACATGTCCAATGCATGACAATTTCCCATTCTGACAGTCACTTTCTCCTCTCTTTGTGTGTCTTAAGTGGTGATATAAATTGATGTACATGTACATGGAAATAATGGCCTTCAAATGAACACGAAACTTAAATAGAAGGCCTGCGGTACAGCAGTGAATCATTCATTTTACACTTCCTGGGTTTTCCGCCAAAAATCACTGCTGATTTGAGATTGAAGTTAGGGAGCAACAAACACCATATTCGCAAATATAAAAGGTATACTTATGAACTTCATACATGTGAACTCGCCAAATCCTACATTTATAACTTTTGGAGAAATCAGTAAATTTCTAAAATGTAAATCGAGAGTGGGAGGTACTTACAAATCCAATATGGCCGGTAGTATCCCAGAATGCAACGGATTACTAAGCTTCGTGTCTTTCCGTGAGCAATTTTTAGATAAAATTATCAATTTCATTTATAAAAAAATTACCGAATTAATAATGTTAGTTTAAATGTCGGTAAAAATATCAATGAAAGTATAAATTACGAAAAAGTGGTTTATTTTGTACCATCTTACTGATGGAAGCGCATACGCCAATACGTCAGGAAGGCATATTTTCAGCAAACTCCACCAGAGGGCGGTGCTTGGGTGCCATGGCCAAACAGGAATATCAGCAGAAACTGAGATTTGTCAAACATTTTTAGGCCATGTTTGGTTGGGATTAATTTTGAGCAGTCAAAAATTTAGAGCCAATTATGGGCTTGATTCTTACAAAATAAAACTTACGGCTTATCTTTAAAAAAAACCAACAGCTCCCTTTCCTATTTATAAGCCTGAGTTAATCTGAAAGCCATGATGCATATTATGGTCAACATATGCAGTTGAGTCAAATTCTATCCATAAAACGCCATTGAGGAATAGTAATGATCATTTTTAAATTACCTCCTTCCTTTACTCCATATTACACGTACTGAGCATAACATATGGTAAAAGTCAAATATGATTTTTTTTTTTGTCGAGAGTCTAGACAGTGTAATCATGACAATATGATTGTTTGAAATAGTTTGGGTTATTAGAAAAAATGTATGAGGTCTGAAACTTCAGAGTTGGGCTCTGTGGGTTTAGCACATGTAATTATGTTTCAAGTTATTGATAGACAAGTTTTATGCATTAAAAAATTACAATAACGAATTTTTGTCACTAAAATTTAGTACATTAATCCTAAAATATTTATATTGAATAAAATAGGAATGGCAAAATTTAACCTTAATTTATAAAAGTGGCACAGGCAAAATGTTTTTTAATCAATAAAGTTATTTTGTTGATGTCTGATATAGTTTTAAAAACCAAGCATTTTATATGAATCCAATGTTTTGCAGAATTAAGGACCTTTTAAATTTATGTATGAACAAAATATGTAAGAACCCTCCTCAATAATGATGTGACAAAGAATTCATAAATAAAGCCAAATTGCTCTTATTTCTTTATTTCTGAAGATAATGGATCAAAACTTAGAACAATTCATCACATCATTTTAATTCAGTTTTTAATCCACTTGTTTTGAGAAGGGCACGAACCACCGTAACAAATGACGTCACTGTTCCTGTGTGCACAAAATTTCCTGAAAAGCTGCCACAGTAACCCGTTTCAACACTTTTTGACCATTAATTCTTTTGAAAACACAATTATTCTCAGTAACAACAAGACAGGTACATTGAAAAATCACCTTTTTGTCACAAAATTTGACAAATGATGCAACTTTTGTTCTAAAACTATAATGCTCTAAAAAAAATTAAGTTGTAGTTTTGATCTACCTGAGGTTTTTTGTAGGCAGACATATCAAATTAAGTGGTTATGGCATGGTTTTATGTCTCAATTATGGTTCTAATATCCGAAAAGAAATTATATAACCCACTGAGAAATTGCTTCAAAAACTTTGGACTGAATCTTTTTTCGTATTTTATCATTAGCATAGACGTACAGACCAAAGCAGAAAAAACTGAGAATTTGAAAAAAGCTTTCATGTTTATAACTTCTGACCTGTAAATGTTTTTATCAAGCACAAGTGCCTTCGGCTGGGAAGTGATGCTGTCCCTCGGCTGGGAAGTGATGCTGTCCCTCACCTGTGCAGCTGTCTCTCAATTGTGCACCTATCTCTCACCTATGCAGCCATCCCTCACCTATACAGCTATCTCTCACATGTGCAGCTGTCTCTCACTTGCGCAACTACCACGTGTGCAGCTGTCATTCAGTTGTGCAGTTGTCTCTCACTGTTGTAACTATCTCTCACCATTTGCAGCTATCTCTCACCATGTGCAGCTATCTCTCCCCATGTGCAGCTATCCCTCACCATGTGCAGCTATCTCTCACATGTGCAGCTGTCTCTCACTTGTGCAACTACCACGTGCGCAGCTGTCATTCAGTTGTGCAGTTGTCTCTCACTGTTGTAACTATCTCTCCCCATGTGCAACTATCTCTCCCCATGTGCAGCTATCTCTCCCCATGTGCAGCTATCTCTCCCCATGTGCAGCTATCTCTCCCCATGTACAGCTATCTCTCCCCATGTGCAGCTATCTCTCCCCATGTGCAGCTATCTCTCACCATGTGCAGCTGTCTCTCCCCATGTGCAGCTATCTCTTGCGATGTGCAGCTATCTCTCCCCACTGTTGTAACTATCTCTCCCCATGTGCAACTATCTCTCCCCATGTGCAGCTATCTCTCAAACTGTGCAGCTATCTCTCCCCATGTGCAGCTATCTCTCCCCATGTGCAGCTATCCCTCCCCATGTGCAGCTATCTCTCACATGTGCAGCTGTCTCTCACTTGTGCAACTACCACGTGTGCAGCTGTCATTCAGTTGTGCAGTTGTCTCTCACTGTTGTAACTATCTCTCACCATGTGCAGCTATCTCTCACCATGTGCAGCTATCTCTTACCATGTGCAGCTATATCTCCCCATGTGAAGCTATCTCTCCCCATGTGCAGCTCTCTCCCCATGTGCAGCTATCTTTCCCCATGTGCAGCTATCTCTCTCCATGTGCAGCTATATCTCCCCATGTGCAGCTATCTCTCCCCATGTACAGCTATCTCTCCCCATGTGCAGCTATCTCTCCCCATGTGCAGCTATCTCTCCCCATGTGCAGCTGTCTCTCCCCATGTGCAGCTATCTCTCACCATGTGCAGCTATCTCTTACCATGTGCAGCTATCTCTCACCGTGTGCAGCTGTCTCTCCCCATGTGCAGCTATCTCTCCCCATGTGCAGCTATCTCTCACCATGTGCAGCTGTCTCTCCCCATGTGCAGCTATCTCTCCCCATGTGCAGCTATCTCTCACCATGTGCAGCTATCTCTTACCATGTGCAGCTATCTCTCAAACTGAGCAGCTATCTCTCACCATGTGCAGCTATCTCTCCCCATGTGCAGCTATCTCTCCCCATGTGAAGCTATCTCTCCCCATGTGCAGCTATCTCTCACCATGTGCAGCTATCTCTCACCATATGCAGCTGTCTCACCATGTGCAGCTGTCTCTCCCACAGATATCTCTTATTTATACAGCTATCTCTTATTTATGCAGCTATCTCTTATTTATGCAGTTATCTCTTATTTATGCAGCTATGTCTTATTCATGCAGCTATCTCTTATTTATGCAGCTATCTCTTATTTGTGCAGCTATTTTTCATGTCTCAATACAGCTATCTCTCAGTTATGCAGCTATCTCTTATTTATACAGCTATCTCCCAATTATGCAGCTATCTCTTATTCATGCAGCTATCTCTTATTTATTCAGCTATCTCTTATTTATGCAGTTATCTCTTATTTATGCAGTTATCTCTTATTTATGCAGCTATCTCTTATTTATGCAGCTATCTCTTATTTGTGCAGCTATTTTTCATGTCTCAATACAGCTATCTCTCAGTTATGCAGCTATCTCTTATTTATGCAGCTATCTCTTATTTATGCAGCTCTCTCTTATTTATGCAGATATCTCTTATTTATGCAGCTATCTCTTATTTATGCAGCTATCTCTGATTTATGCAGCTATCTCTTATTTGTGCAGCTATCTCTCAGTTATGCAGCTATCTCTCAGTTATGCAGCTATCTCTTATGAAAATATCTGCATTTCATCCATATAGACCCCTTTGTACAAAACCTTGCAGGGCCTCAATAAGTAGGTCAATAAATAGGTCAATTTACCGATGGTTGAAAACAAAGCTCTAATACAGAAATATAGGCATATTGGAGGTAATTTTCATTTCTAATGTAATTCTGACAAAAAATAAATGATAACTATGCCATTCATAATATGTTAAAAGCGCAACCCTTCACATAAACTTGCAAAACAAAAGTGAAGTGGAGATTAGTTTAGTGTCATTTCCACCAGAGGGCAGGCAACGTGGTGACGGAACAGCGAGATGACACACTCTTATCAGTGGCGACTTTAGTCGCGGCCAATACCTCATATAGCAACTTTTTTTTTTTTTTCAAATCTCGTCACCCTTCCTCTCTGATCACGTTCATGCTTTTTTATATATGTATGTAATGACTATAACAAAACATACCGAGTCGGGAAGCTGGGTGAGCGGATTCAGTGAGTTGGTGATTGCGGAAGGATACCCTGAGCCGAAGGCGAAGGGTATCCGTCCGCCATCACCAACGAACTGAATCCGCTCACACAGCTGACCGACGAGGCATGTTTTGTTTTTATACCTCAGACAACTACTGTATTTTTAAAAAATGATACATTAAACAAGATATTTATCGTTAAAAACATTTGTAAACAAAGCGCACCTCATTTGACCCCGTCACGTGACCCGAAAATGGCGCGTACAGCCATAGACTGGTTGCCACCATCTGTGTATATACACGATGTTCTTGACACTCGATGGGGGACCAGTCTAAAGATGGCCGACGCAAACTAATCAATATTTTACAAATAATCGGCATGCGCGTATTCATTCGAAATCGCATCAATACGCGCATCACTGAGGTATAAAATAACAGATCATATCTTGTTTCCACAGGAACTACTTTTGCTACTTGTTTTAACCACCAGATGACAGCATCACCCTATTCAACAGGAAGTGTATTCTTTTTCATTTCCGTGTCACTGATTATCCAGCAGAAAATACAGGAAATGAAATAATTCGAATCTCTTTTCTCAATTAAAACGTTTTAATCTGGACTTATAGAAATTATTTCTGGGTTTAATATCAATTCCTTAATCGGTATCAAAACATTATTGATTCCATGCACAAAACAGGCGACAGATTTGAATTAAACTACTTATCGTGTGTATTATATTTAACCGTTTGCTTCCAACAAACGCTGTTGGCGATGTCGTTTGGATACTTCGTTCAAGAAATTTTCTATGACACAGAATCTAGTTTCAGAATCCAATGACGCTATCCAACGCACTTTCTTTTTCTTTTATTATAATTTTTTTAAGATGTCTCATGTACATTTATAGATTAATTATTGATATTTCATATCCTGATATGGAAATGTTTATATTTTGAGAAGAGTTGTCAATGTCAAATGTGCATAATATTAATGTGTTTTTCACAAAAACAAAACAAAAAATAAAACACAAATAAAGAATAAATAAATAAAAATAAAACAACTGGAATTATTTGATAACTTCTAAATTGAAATTATTTGATAAATTCTAGATTTTCAAAATTGTTTATTCTGAACTGAATTTATCATGTTTATGTTCCAAATTAAGCGCATGTTGCACTGATCTCTTTGAGAACTTATTTCATGTAACATATTGTTTCTCCCATATAAAATGAGACATCTCATGGAATGGTTCTTTAAGACCTGCACCCTGCCGAGATTGTTGGTATTGTCGCGAGAACCCTTCAGACACACAGACAGGACCACTCACCTAGAAGTGTGAGCCGCATTTATCAGTGTCGGGTGAAAACCTACTCTCCTTTGCATCGGGTTCAGTATATAACACCTATATTGAAGAGGCCTAATAAAGCTGGGTAGCGAAAACCTACTCACAAGAAGATTGGCCATAAATACATATCTTAACAATGAGGGAAATAATTTTAACAGTTTTGAGCAGGTGAGAACAAGACGGACAATGGTCATTTTGTCATTGAAATTTTGTCATTTTGTCATTGTCATTTTGTCAGTGTGGCATTGGGAAAAAAATAGACAGAAAAATAAAAACATTCTGAGACAAAACAAACCTTCCCAAGAAACAATCAGTGAAATCTTAGAGTGTTGACTCTACAATAAATGAGTTTTCATTAGTAGCACAAAGCTGGCGATTTCAATATTTAATTATGGATTTTAAACTTCGGATGAGATGGCCATGTTACACACCTTGAGCATATCTTCATCTGGACCATCAGTAGCTGCTTCAAATGACCCTGCATATGGAAGGTTAATCTGAACTTTCTACCATTATTATTAACATGGAAGCACTGAACATTGTTATCAATCTTTTTCTCAGCTGTGTTGAAATGCGGCGACACGTGGTGATCGCCGCTTCCCGCCATTGTCACTGTGGACACTTTTCAGTTGTAGGTCTAATCGTAATCTTATAAACTTGTGATCTAAGGGGAAAAAACAAACCTGCAGTAAACTTATACAATATCGATTATAACTTGGACTAAAATTCTAGCTCAGGTAGACACGAGCATAGAATATGAAACTGGCAAAAACAAATTAATTAGCTTCAAAGTTTAGCTACTGAGAATAAACAATCTCGTCTGATTTGTATATGATTCTGCCAAAGCACTTTAAAAGATGTATGTATAATGAATTGAATGCCACCAAGAGGTGCTCTATTGTCTATTTTCTTTTTTGTAGTTATATTTGTTCGTGTTAATTGTATTTATGTTTGTTCGTGTCAATTGAATTAGAAATAATCTGTGAGTATCAAATGTATATATTTAGAAGATACTCCTCAGAGTAGTATTAGTATAATTTTAATTAGCATGACATATAGGTTTTATGTGACATTCTATTGTCAATAAAAATCAATCAATCAATCAATCAATACTGTATCCCAAGTCCTTAAGAGCTTCGATCTTCCCCTGATCTTATCAAGTTATCCACCAGTCATTCGTGGAATCCCATCCCTCTCCAATTTAAATATTGAAAAATAACAAAGTCCCTTTAACTCAATGATATGAGTCTGGATATTTCATAAAAATAGTATTGTATTTGTGTTTATTTTCACATTATTTGGAGATCAGAATTGTTCCTTGATATTTTTTTAAAATAAGAGTCGACCCAATTCGTGTTATGGGATGAGGGTAATTTGAATTGCCCCCATCATAATGTCACTTGTAGCAATGAACAAAAACACGGACACTAACTTTGCTATTTTGATTATTTATTATATTTAAATGTACAGGTGACCAGCTCGATAGGCCCCCGAGCCTTTCTGGTAACCTCCTTTATTTCATAATTGTACTGTTATAATTTTCTTTGTTATTGGAACTTATGTAATTATGAAATATTGGAAATAAACCTCATATCATATCATATCATATCATATTTTTCTTAACCACCTGATAAAAGTATTGCTTTATTCAGAAAAAACATGAAAAGCCAGAAAATTTTACTGGGCTGGTTAATCATCGTTAATTATTATCCAAAAAATATTGATTCTTGCAAAATCAGAATACACAAAAAATTTCTGAAATTTGAATGAATTTTTGTTGGGTGTGATATGAGTATATAATTCCCATAGGTACCATACTACGCTGTGTGGATACTTCGGGATAAAACAAATCTTTCACTCAGAATTGAATTCAATCACGCTATCCAATACTTTTTTTTCATCTAAAATTTGTTCATATTTCTTCAATAAAATTCAATCAAATCAAATTCAGTATTTTGATTGGAGGTTCTGATTCAATAATTGTGCATCATTTTACCAGATCTGTCACAAGTAGGTGTTGGTCTCATCATGAAATGACTAAAATAATGCTTAAAGTGATGTTAACCCCTAAATAACCAAACTGTAGATTGTTTCACATGTTTGATTTGATTAACTGTAAATCACGTCGGATTGGCGTAAAATGCGCTTTGCATTTGTGTGACAGTCTACAAGGAAGCGAATTGAAGTTCCGGTTTGACGACGCATGCTCGGTCTCTTTCCAACCAAGTCATAATGGCGCCCGCAAAGCAGGTAAATTTGTGCTCTTCAAATTTACTCGAAACACTGGTTCTTATCATATATTGTGATTTTAATGACATGGTATATTGTGTGTTAGTTATTTATCTAAAACCTGGACTAATTTCGGAGATGACAGGAACAATAATTGGTGTTATATGGCGCATTAAACAAGTGGGAAGTTCAGCCCCACGACCCACGTGCGTGTCTTGATCCGGCTGTCACCCAAAACTGGGACCAACCTCAAATAATCTAACTGACATTAAACGTATTAAGAATGAAAGTAGATCTGAAGTTGTCCTGATTGAGGTGTTGAAATTAAGGTTAATTAGGAGTAGATGCGCGTGACAAACTTTTAGTGAGAGGGGGACCAACTTTATTATATTAAAGTTTCCAAAGTCTTTAATGTGTAAACCTCTGGAAACTGTGCCTTGTTCTTAATTGATGTTCTATGAAATAGTCATATTGCAGCCAATATCTTTTTTGGCAACTATTTTTACATTTTTGTGAATTAACTTGCACGCTTGCAAGTATAAAATTACAAGTATAAGTTCAGATGTCTTGTACCACTTTTGAAAATTATGAACTTTTGAAAATCATGAACAATGTGATCATCCTCATTGAATAGTGCAATTAATTGCCAAAGTCTTGAATCGATCTCCAGAGTCAAGAGAATTTACAGTAGATTTCTGTGCAATTGACCTGGCGGAGAAATGATGAAAATGCTCAGAAATGAACATAAATGGACCAGTATTTTAGTAATTTTGACCATTTTGTTATATCACTAGCATTTTTACTAATTTTTTGTATTCATTTTCTAAGCTTAACAATGACACAATTGGCCATGTTCATACACGTGAGAAATATTTGACTTCATGCCCATTGGCTGTTAAAATGAAGCATGTATGTGATCTGTTAGGTCTGGTCAAAATGTCTGTTATAATATTAGTAATTTAACAGTTGTCAATCAGACATTTTAGAATTTTATGTTGATATTAAAAATATTTGTGTATCTTTCAGCAGCAGTCTAAGAAAGGCAAAAAGAAGACTGTCCTCAAGTTCACGGTGGACTGCACCCACCCTGTGGAGGATGGCATCATGGACTGTGCAAGCTTTGTAAGTAATATACATTAATCAGATGCATTCGCAATTCAAGGCTTGGCAATTTATGTTTTTGGTCACTGGCTTGAAAAAATATGCTGTTTTCCCATCAACAAGAAAAAAACTAGAAAAATGATATAAAACAGTGAAAATGTAAAATGATATAACCCTCTTTTTTTTTTGTTTCAAAATCTGTACTTTGTAATCGGGAAAATGTGCATAGGTTAAAATAGTAGTTCAAAAAAACATATTTTTGTCAAGTAATGCAATTAATAACAGATTTTACCTGGTTGTAAGCAAAGAATTGTTCATGGTTATAAAAAGTAAAAAAATAAAATGAGATTGTGCAAAATGTAGTTATACTGAAGACTAATCACCCTGTAAATGGGTTAGGGTTTTCTTCCCTAACCCCATCAGGACTAGGTCGGCTTTACATGCGTCCCTAGTCGTGCGGGTTAGGGCCATCTTCCCTGATCAACGCCATGATTCTATTTCTGTCACCTACAGGAGAAGTTCCTGCACGAGCGCGTCAAAGTGAGCGGCAAGCTCAACAACCTGGGTAACAATGTGCAGATCGCCAAGGAGAAGTCCAAGGTCGTCATCCAATCAGATGTCCCCTTCTCAAAGAGGTCAGTGCACTTTGTTTTTTTTGTTTTTTTTTCGGGGGAGGGGAGGGGTTCAAATAGCTTTCAGTAAAATAAAAATACACAATATCAGACCTATTTGTCGAAGAGAGAAAGAAAGAAAGATCTATAGTTCAAAATTTAAAATTGCAATTAACTTTTTTGCAACATACAATAAGCTTTTAGAATATAATATTTTCATTCATTTTATCTCTATATTAAAATAAACCAATCAAAAGTGCTGAAATGAGGAAAAGTGCTTAAAGAGCACAAAAGCACAGTACTAAAAGTTGCCTGCCCTGGACCTAAGGTTGCCTGCTTTGGGCAACAGGGTCAGCTCATATTTGGACTGCCACCCAACAGGAACAATAATGTTTTGATCATTGTGTCACTGACAGGTATCTGAAGTACTTGACCAAGAAGTATTTGAAGAAGAACAACTTGAGAGATTGGCTTCGCGTGGTAGCAGCGTCCAAGGACAGTTACGAACTCCGCTACTTCCAGATCTCCAATGAAGAAGATGAGGAAGAAGGCGACGAGTAATTTATGTGTAAATAAAATAAATTGCGAAGAGAAATTTTGTGTTTGTTATTTTCTTCCAAATGTTAAATAGGAGGGAACATGTCTTGTTAAAAAAAAAACTGTCCGGTCAGTCAACTCTGGCCATGATTTGCCTTTAGCTGCTGATTGGTACAGGTCCACAACGTAAGTGCCTGGTCAAGTGTACCACTGGTCAAGCTTTCCATTCTGCCCTCTGAATATTGCTGATGACCAGCCAGGTTTGTAAGCCATGTGACCATCCCACATGACCCATCTTCCAATCCCATGGACTGCAGTCCTCCAATAGATCTAAAGCATGAAGAGGTACCGTTGGATCATTTCAAGCTTTGTAATTGGGTTAGTAGTGTGAAATGGGGATATCAAAACCTAGCACTTAAAAATAGTACTCTACCTTGCTTTATGGGGAAAAAACATTTTACGACCCTTTGCAAGGTCAGGGTGACCTTCAAACCCACCAACTCCTGTCCTCCACAAATCCTTTGCTATACTTGTGTACTGGTGCAAATTGAGGACAAGGGCTACATGAAGAATTTGTCCGGTCCTTTGATCACTCAGGATAACGACAATTATATGTGAGAAGTAATGACCTGAAACTTTGAATAATGCAACATGGCAAATTTCATGTCTTTGGGACAAAGTGTGTGGATGTTAAAATATTTGTCCTCTCACCAGCCTCAATGATTTTTTTTATTTGATTTGATTTGATATGCTGGCCGCTCCACTTTTGTCTCGCGGGCACTCTTGAGCTTACGCAGCATGGCTATCCAGATAGAGAGGAGACCCAATATGCACTATCTCCAATCTGTGAATAGCACTCGTGCTGACCGCCCGGTGCAGGCCCCTACACTGATGAAAAACTACCCTATCTAATTACCGCCTTCTGCACTGTCAACTTTAACCAAAACACTCACTCCTTCCCTTGATGGGGATTAAAAATTTGGAAAAGTTAATATCAAAGCCTGTTTAGTTTGTCTCCCAACTGCCCAGAGTTGTATTGTTTATTTGCTGAATTTATAAACTACACCAGTAATTTATGATGTTCAGTTCATAAAATAATCAATTCAATCCTTTCCCAGAGCTGACTTGACCAGATAAGTTGGTTAATATTTGTCAAGTTATTCAAAATGGTAGCCTCCCTGACATTCAGTGATAGCTATTGATTTTTTAGAAAAATCATGGCAAAAATGAAAAAATTCTGAGCCTAATGGAAAATAGAATTGGTCCCCTGAAAATATAACATCTTAGGTGCTGATAGTCGAGAACTTTACCAGTAGTTTCAGAGAAAATCAAAATAGATGGACAGAATTACAGAGAATTCACCCCATCCACTGCAAAAGCTATGATACACATACCCAAAAAATGGATTAACCCAGAAAGCACTTCAAATTTAAGATTTTTTCCCCAGCTGAGGTCATATTTTTAACTCAGATATTAATAGAAAATATGTAAATTGACAACAATTCATATCTGATATTATTAACATGTGATAAAGAGCTTTATTCATCAATGACAGGTACAAACTTGTAGATAACAACAATGGTGCTGCCTTTAAAGCACTCTGTTTTATATATAAAATATTCTGAACAATACAAAATGATGTACACGTGCAGAGCTTACAAAAAATGGCTTGTGACATAATAATGAATCTGAATGAAAAGTTTGGTTTTCTATTTAAATATGATTTCATCAGCGAGATAATTCTATGATATGCTGCAATATTGATGCCAACAAAATCATGAGAAACAGACTTCATTTGTCTTAGTCTAATTTTTGTTCTTGGCCTCATATTGGTGCTTATTTCTGATTGTGAAAGAGATTTCAGTATAACGAGCAAGCACCCAAGACTACCAATAACAGCAATTAATATATAAATGCCCATAGGTTTATATCAGAAAATATGTCTGTGATTTCGTATCAGCAATGCTAACTTGTAATGATAGTGATACTGCTGTATTAGGTGACTGCATATACACAAAAATACAGACATTCTGAGGGTGATACTGCAATATCAGGAGTGCATATACACCATGATACAGACATTCTGAGGGTGATACTGCAATATCAGGAGTGCATATACACCATAATACAGACATTCTGAGGGTGAAACTGCAATATCAGGAGTGCATATACACTGTAATACAGACATTCTGAGGGTGATACTGCAATATCAGGAGTGCATATACACCATAATACAGACATTCTGAGGGTGATACTGCAATATCAGGAGTGCATATACACCATGATACAGACATTCTGAGGGTGATACTGCAATATCAGGAGTGCATATACACCATGATACAGACATTCTGAGGGTGATACTGCAATATCAGGAGTGCATATACACCATGATACAGACATTCTGAGGGTGATACTGCAATATCAGGAGTGCATATACACCATGATACAGACATTCTGAGAGTGATACTGCAATATCAGGAATGCATATAAACCATGGTACAGACATTCTGAGGGTGATACTGCAATATCAGGAATGCATATACACCATAATACAGACATTCTGATGGTGATACTGCAATATCAGGAGTGCATATACACCATGATACAGACATTCTGATGGTGATACTGCAATATCAGGAGTGCATATACACCATGATACAGACATTCTGAGGGTGATACTGCAATATCAGGAGTGCATATACACCATAATACAGACATTCTGAGGGTGATACTGCAATATCAGGAATGCATATACACCATGATACATTCTGATGGTGATACTGCAATATCAGGAGTGCATATACACCATGATACATTCTGATGGTGATACTGCAATATCAGGAGTGCATATACACCATGATACAGACATTCTGAGAGTGATACTGCAATATCAGGAATGCATATAAACCATGGTACAGACATTCTGAGGGTGATACTGCAATATCAGGAATGCATATACACCATAATACAGACATTCTGATGGTGATACTGCAATATCAGGAGTGCATATACACCATGATACAGACATTCTGATGGTGATACTGCAATATCAGGAGTGTATATACACCATGATACAGACATTCTGAGGGTGATACTGCAATATCAGGAGTGCATATACACCATGATACAGACATTCTGATGGTGATACTGCAATATCAGGAGTGCATATACACAATGATACAGACATTCTGAGGGTGATACTGCAATATCAGGAGTGCATATACACCATGATACAGACATTCTGAGGGTGATACTGCAATATCAGGAGTGCATATACACCATGATACAGACATTCTGATGGTGATACTGCAATATCAGGAGTGCATATACACCATGATACAGACATTCTGATGGTGATACTGCAATATCAGGAGTGCATATACACCATGATACAGACATTCTGAGGGTGATACTGCAATATCAGGAGTGCATATACACAATGATACAGACATTCTGATGGTGATACTGCAATATCAGGAGTGCATATACACCATGATACAGACATTCTGAGGGTGTTACTGCAATATCAGGAGTGCATATACACCATGATACAGACATTCTGAGAGTGATACTGCAATATCAGGAGTGCATATACACCATGATACAGACATTCTGAGGGTGATACTGCAATATCAGGAGTGCATATACACCATGATACAGACATTCTGAAGGTGATACTGCAATATCAGGAGTGTATATACACCATAATACAGACATTCTGAGGGTGATACTGCAATTTCAGGAGTGCATATACACCATGATACAGACATTCTGAGGGTGATACTGCAATATCAGGAGTGCATATACACCATGATACAGACATTCTGAGGGTGATACTGCAATATCAAGAGTGCATATACACCATGATACAGACATTCTGAGGGTGAAACTGCAATATCAGGAGTGCATATACACCATGATACAGACATTCTGAGGGTGATACTGCAATATCAGGAGTGCATATACACCATGATACAGACATTCTGAGAGTGATACTGCAATATCAGGAATGCATATACACCATGATACAGACATTCTGAGGGTGATACTGCAATATCAGGAGTGCATATACACAGTAATACAGACATTCTGAGGGTGATACTGCAATATCAGGAGTGCATATACACAGTAATACAGACATTCTGAGGGTGAAACTGCAATATCAGGAGTGCATATACACCATAATACAGACATTCTGAGGGTGATACTGCAATATCAGGAGTGCATATACACCATGATACAGACATTCTGAGAGTGATACTGCAATATCAGGAGTGCATATACACCATGATACAGACATTCTGAGAGTGATACTGCAATATCAGGAGTGCATGTAGGAGCGCAGTGTACAAATATCAATGAATTCTTATTTTAAAACAAATTTTGCTTCCTTTTAAATGATATATATAGTCTACCTGAAATTCCTGATGAAATAAAAAAATGATGCCGACATAAAATACATGCTTCCTTAAGAATGTTCTTGCGAAAAATGTATAGTCTTTAGATTCATTAAACTTGGTCCTCACATTGTTTTACATGGAATTTGTGATGTGGAAGACATCCCTTGTTAACTTTATTATGTGTCCTCACTCAAAACATAACCTTGTATTCATAAATCTCTTCAATGTGCCAAATAACCTTGGCAATTGTCTAGTTTGGAAGAATATAAACAGAATATCTTTGAGCTTCAAACTTTGTGATATGATACAATAAGGCAACTGATAAATATATAGTCACTGAATCTGTTAATTATTTTCAATACATGACACACAGCAACCACAAAATAGAATAACTATGTTGTAATACATAGATTTGTATCATTATATGATAGAATATTCAATGCACAAACAAGTAACATATTGCTTGAGAAAGTATTTTTAGCTAAGTTATCACTGACAGGAATTAGATCCCACCAACTTCCAATAAACTATAAAGAAATTAGGCATGTTTGTAGATATTATAACCACTATATTACACATTCCCTTGTGAATCAAACTTTAACAAATGTATATCTTCCTATTGCCGTTCTCAAAACAAACCTGTTGATTATTATTTTGACAGACAATTTTGTCCTTTTTAAATCAAATTTGATTTAAATTAAATTTGATTCTCTCTGATTTTTTTAACAGTTATGACAGCAGGTACAAAGAATGTTACCTGTCATGTTCTCAGTTCAAGAGATATGACGTCTTAAAGGAGAAAAAGAAGCAGACAATATCCAATAATGACAAGAACAGGAAGCTTCCTGACATGGCATGTAAGACCTCATAACAACATGAAATGTAACAAACCTTAACATTTCTTTCAAAATTAATGTGCTCTATTTTTCCTCCTTTATGTCATTGCTGTTTAGTTCTAATATTCTACACATTTAATGTGTTCTATTTATGTAACCCAGATTCTATTTATAGAATCCAGATTCTATTTATAGAATCCAGATTCTATTTATAGAATCCAGATTCTATTTATAGAATCCAGATTCTATTTACAGTATACACATTCTATTTATAGAATCACCATTCCATTTATAGAATCACCATTCTTATTTATAGAATCAACATTTTATTTACAGAATGGTTTAAGGACATTATCTGAGAGGCCTGCTCAATTTGAACAATTTGATATTTACAATATATTTCCCTAACCACTGATGTCAGTCAGTAGTGAACTATAATCTGTGTGCCCATCACTTCCTTTCCTATCAAATTAAATCTACCACAATATAATAGCAAACATAAACTACTCTTCTCGTCAAATCCATTTGATTCATTAGAAAAGTTAGCCAATATTCTGGCCAGAACATTTTATTTCAACCATTAACTAGCGTGCATTAGTTTGCAAGTAAATTATTGCATTAAAGAGACTTACAAATCATCCATTCTACTCGTAAATTCATAGCACAGAGAATTAGCGTTCAATTAATTCAATATTTTAAATCAATTATTATTATCTACAACATTAATGCCTATCTCTCACAAAACACCAGTCTTGTCAAATATTGTGCATGTTGATGGAGAAAGTCAATACTTGTCTATTCTCGGTCTTGTATTCTCGCTGAACTGTCAAGTAACGAAATCTCAGTCTTGGGTAACTGCCTTATAGTGTTTTTATTTTAATATCCCAAACTAAATATCCCCTAAATTATTTTTTGCTAATAATTTCTTTGTGGCAACAAGATTAATGTTTGTTGTTCATAAAATATTTACAAATGTTCAAGGTCATGGTCAATGTCAAAACAAAGGGTATGTCAACTCGCAGCTGACCAGTTTTCTGGAGCTGCTAATTTTGCTTTGTAAGTCGCTAAGCAGAAAAACCCCATGTCACAACTGGCAGTCATGGTCTACTTCACTGGCAGAAACTGGTCGTCTGCGAGTAGAATCATCAGAAAACAATTATTACCTGCACACTGGTATACGATTTAAATATAATTTACTGGAAGCCACAACATTGTACAATATCTTACCAACAGATAAGGGACAGTTTATCCAATAATACCTTTATTTATGCATGATATAAAAATATTTATCAGAATTCTGCAGAAATCTCAAAGCACCATACCCTGTAGCCTCCACACATATTTCACACTGTTATAATTACACCAGTATTTATTGAGCAAGCAGCTGTCCTAGTACAAATATTATGTACATGAATCCCACCCCATATTGCAGCTTAATTCCATCAGACAATCTTCATATGCTCAAACAAGTGATCACTGAAGCGTATTAGTACAAAATCTACAAAGTATAAAACCTGCCCCTTTTTAAATCTACCACTTTGCAATCAAACGTTATGAAATTTACTTGGAAAAGTACATTTCATACTTGTCTGAAATCTGCCAGTTTGAAATAACAATTATTTAGGGTAATGCCTCTCAATGCCAGTTATTTTTCAAAAACAAAAAAACAATAAATAAATAAAAATAAAAAAAGAACCAAAACAGGTAAGGCTTGTGCAGGCATGTAATGATTTTGTGTCTTCTCTTGATTTTTTAAATCTCAAAATTGTGTAAAATTCAAACATGCCCACTGAATTATCTTGTCAGGTTTTGTTTGCCTTTAATTGCTTTTTTTTGTTTATTTTTCCGACAGAGTAACTATAACACATAGAAGCCAATCTTAATCGTATAGAGATAATCCATGAGCAAGATAATAATAAACACAATGCCCAATCCCTGATATCCTGACAGTAAACCACTCCTGACAGACACTGGTGATAATGTGTGGGGTTTACACAATCAAAGGCATGGCCAGGAATCAGGCACTACCACCTGATGTTGGGGTAGACAAGGGTCACATTGCAGCAACATAGCCAAGGGTCACATTGCAGCAACGAAAGCCAAGGGTCACATTGCAGCAACGTAGCCAAGGGTCACATTGCAGCAACGTAGCCAAGGGTCACATTGCAGCAACGTAGCCAAAGGTCACATTGCAGCAACGAAAGCCAAGGGTCACATTGCAGCAACGTAGCCAAGGGTCACATTGCAGCAACGTAGCCAAGGGTCACATTGCAGCAACATAGCCAAGGGTCACATTGCAGCAACGTTGCCAAGGGTCACATTGCAGCAACATAGCCAAGGGTCACATTGCAGCAACGTAGCCAAGGGTCACATTGCAGCAACGTAGCCAAGGGTCACATTGCAGCAACGTAGCCAAGGGTCACATTGCAGCAACGTAGCCAAGGGTCACACTGCAGCAACATAGCCAAGGGTCACATTGCAGCAACGTTGCCAAGGGTCACATTGCAGCAATGTAGCCAAGGGTCACATTGCAGCAACGTAGCCAAGGGTCACACTGCAGCAACGTTGCCAAAGGTCCCATTGCAGCAACATAGCTAAAGTTCCCATTGCAGCAACATAGCTAAAGGTCCCGTTGCAACAACATTTTTGTTATACATATATATAAACATAGGAAAATATATATATAAATTTATATGTAATCTTAATATAATTTGCTGCAAGTTCCTACTCCCTGTTTCCTATCTGAGGCTGAATCAACTAATGTCCATAATTTGTGGAATCAAGTATCTTTTGGCCAGGAAAAGAAGAAAAAATAATAATATTGTTTTCTCAATCAGTAAGAGAGGCTTTTTTTTTCATCTGTGACGTTTGAGCCAATATTAAAACCAAACCAATGCAATTTGTGGTGCAAATACGAGCCAAAGTCTCTGTTCACACACATGTCCTTAGCAGTTCTTGATATCACTCGAAAAAATGGTGGAGCAAATCACAGAAATAAAATTATTTTCAAATCTATTGTTTCTCTCCCCCAAACCCCTCCAAAGAGAATTTAGCTACATTAGAAGTAATTTTGAAAATGCATATTTTATTTTTTTAATTTTACTTTAAATGATACAATTTTATCCAGCATTTTAAAGTTTTCTTTGCAATCAATTTAAGTAACACTGTCAATCTTTCATTACCCCAAAATAAAGATGGACATTTTGAGAAACAAGACTCTTATTTTTCCTGGCCTTAAATGTTTGATCCTTGTCTCTGTGCATTGGAATGTCAAGTGCAATATTGCTCAATCTTATAATACCCTTCAGGCCAAACCTATTTAATTAATACATTCTTATAAGGAAAACAAATCTAAAATCCTGACCCACTTGGAAATGTGGAAAATATATTGCAGACCCTTAACATAATATAATGACGTGTTCTTGTTTGTTTGTTTTTAAATCTCAGCTGAATTTTATCACCGGACATAAAAATTAGTCACAGGTGAAAAATGTGTAAAACTTATATTCCATTAATGACCTTATAATGTGATCCCGGGTTATTATTAATGCCTATCTTAAATTTGTTATATCTATATATACATTCATTGTGTACAATTGTTGAGATCTTTATATCTATATATATATATATATATTTCAAATACAAAATGATAAACAGATAATAGCCATTCTATATAGTGGCAAATCAAGTGCACAACACACCATTCCATGATAATAGAAACAGCACTGCCTAAGGGGAGAGCACAAGACAGTGCCTAAGTGGGAGCACAAGACACTGCCTAAATGGGAGCACAAGAAAAGACTATGCACCACAAGAGGTCATTCCCTTGTTACAACCAAGCCTGCACCTACCATGATTAACATCTTTTCAAAGTGGCAATTTCTGTCCACAGTTTTGATCAAGCAACTAAGCACACAATCTGTGCCCACATTTTAAGATAGCTGTGTAGCCATGCTGCGAAGACTCTGAGTGCCCATGAGACAAAAGTGGAGTGGCCAATATATCAAATCAAATATAATCAAATATATAACATGGTCCCGTGGTTCCAAGTAACATCCATTAACTGTGATACAAGGTGTGTTTACAAACCACATTTCTGCCTATATGTCTTGCAGAGTTGGGAGTTTGTCTTAATATGATTTTGAGGCACACCATTTTACACTTAATTGCATGCATGTTGCAGTCTAAATTATAGCTAGTGGTGCCACCTGTATTTATTTTTGAAATATGCCTAACTTTTCATGATGTCGCAACTTTGTTGACTTTGAATGCTATAATTATAAAATGCCACAACAAATACCACATTTCAACCCAGGGACTTTTAATTTTGGCAGCCAAGGGTCCTGGAGATTGATTAATACCCTGAATATATTTGATGACCATTGAGCATGAAGCAAGCATGAGTAACCATGGTGACACTAGGGACTTTGCCAGGCATAAAAAAATACCAATTTGAATACAGTGGTGCCACCTATATTTTCCCACACTGTATTATTGTCTCAATCCACATAATACAATGAGCAAACATATCACAATTCTGTCAAATAACTTTTACAAAATAGGAATATTCACAGCATTATTCAATACAAAAATAGTATTCATATATCTTAAGCATACATGTACATTTCAAATGGAGAGATTCTTTGCAGACAAGAATATCCACATATATTACACCAGGGGTGTAAAATCATGATTATCAGTTACACCAGGGCTATACACTCTTGATTACATCAGGGGTGTACACTCTTGACATGTTATTACACCAGGGGTGTACACACTTGATTGTCTGACATCCAATCTTCTTTGTATTTTTGTCTATATATAAGAATAACTTTTCAATATATATAAAGTCTGTATTTCTTGCTCTATAGATTGGCTACTTTACTTTATGAGCATATAGCATGATAGAATTTATATTACCTTTTGTGATATATCACACGATATATACCATTTATACCATGATATAATTCACATATTTCTTTGTCGTTGACATCAGATTGTTCACTGTTGTTCGCACAGGCAAGAAAGGACTGCGAAGGAATGAGTACAAAACTTATAAAATATTCAAGACATGAAATGAGCTTGGATCCTCAGAGTGGATTAATCCCTCCGACATCTAGCCGGGACCTACCACTTGTAATATAACAACTGTGTATATATCTTGTAAAAGGCTATCATATAAAAAGATAGATGTTAATATTAAACTGAATGATAAGAAGAGCTTCAGAGAAGAAGAGGATAGCCAGAGTTTGATATATTAAACCACATATGAGTTCAGATTGTCGAGCACAAATGATAAAGATCACTTATATGTGAAGCAAAATAATGATAATAATAACAACATGTAAAAAGATAATTATATTATTATAATGTTTGGAAGAAAAAGATAATGATCTGTGTTTGTGAAGGATAAATGATAACAACAGGGCTTAACATTGGAATCACCCATTGACCCTGAAAGATATTTTAATCTCTGAGCCAGTAAGGGCCAATGAATTTTAAATTGCACTGGCCTAGATTTAAGTAAAAGTCTTTCATGGCTAGTTGATTGAGTGCAGTCTACTTTTTAAGTCATCAATCAAAATCAAGACCTGAACAATCACTATCGGCGAAAGAAAATACTAATGCCATTTCTCGGGCAGTGAGACAGAGATGATTAAGTTCCAATGCTCCACCCTTTAGTGAATTTCTTCTGTATCATTTTGGCTTATGAAGGTTGGGAATTGGATTCCATGTTTCACTAGTCTTTATCATTTGGTCATTTAATTGATTAAAAACTTGATTTTCAATATGTACACTCTGCTCTTTTTATCAAGATTATCAACAAAAAAAAACAACAAAAAAACAAAAATCAAACAATGATTGTTTTATGTTAACAAGATGGCTGACTGATGATATATATGTAAATGTATGTATCTTTTTCAGGAATTGTCCTTCTTTCTTGCAAAATTGTGAAACATGTTATTTATCTGAACTGATCGCTGACCGCTCTCTGCCTCTTTAAACTTTTCTCGGAAATGTTGCAGTGATTCTTCTTCCGTGCAATCTGGCTTGAGAGCATCTCGGAGGAATTCTATGTCGCGGATGCTGGATACTTCCGGTATTCCGGTATTCATCATCATCATGAAGAGCATGATGAGAAAGTTGCTCTTCCGGTGTAGAGCCAGAAATGCTCGCTCACAATAGTCACGGAATCTACAAGCATAAGAAAACAATTTCTACAAACAAGAAAACCAGCATTATTCTGCGAGATTTATGATTGGCATTATGGCTGAATAGATCAAATAAAATTTTACAGCACTTTATATACTAATAAATTTCAGGCAGAAAATATACTGCATCAACTTAACTGAATAACTTAAAGGTATAAATCTTGAATGTACCCCATGAAGGAATGGACAGGTGTCCTTAATAACCCATTATAACCCACCAAAGCCACATATTCACATTAGTGTCAGCAAACTACATATCTTGAGAAAGTAAAGCTTATCTGACGAGTTTTCAAAATATTTACGTTCACTGCTTGACAAAGTTTTCAACAAAGCAAACAAATGTTGTCACTGCTTGACAGAGTTTTCAATAAAACATACAAATGTTGTCATTTCTTGATAAAGTTGTCAATAAAACATACAATTTTCATAAAACAACAGTTCTAAAAAAAGGGTATACTTTTCAAATTCGAGTTTTCCATTGCTGTTCTTTTCATCTGATCCTCCTCGTATGAGATAGACAAACTCGGGCGCCAGCACAAAGGGGACTCGCTCTCTCCTCATGCCAAACTTACTCTTGAAGTGCCCGAGGATATGTCCAAAATCTATATGGAACATCTGAAACACAGGAACACTCAAGAAACTGTATCAATCACATAAATCTAATACCAATCCTGTTATTATCAAGCAGGGTAACTGAAAATCACTGACAAATTAGAGGTGTTATAAGAATAACTGTTATCTAGCTCTCTAAGATCTTGTTTTGATCACATGTTTAGATCTCTTTTTCCTGTGAACTAGTTCATTGTTAGAAAAAACACTTACCTGGCCATTTTCCTTCAGCATGATATTGTCGCTATGGCGATCACCAATGCCCAGCACACAGGTGGCGACACAGTATGCGGCGCAGGACAATCGGAACTCCTCCACGGCCTTGCTCAACCTGAAGCCACAAAAAAAATATTATATTATGGAGCTCAGCCTGAAGCCACAACAGAAATATTATATTATGGAGCTCAAACTGAAGCCACAACAGAAATATTATATTATGGAGCTCAACCTGAAGCCACAACAGAAATATTATATTATGGAGCTCAACCTGAAGCCACAACAGAAATATTATATTATGGAGCTCAAACTGAAGCCACAACAGAAATATTATATTATGGAGCTCAACCTGAAGCCAGAACAAAAATATTATATTATGGAGCTCAAACTGAAGCCAGAACAGAAATATTATATTATGGAGCTCAACCTGAAGCCACAACAGAAATATTATATTATGGAGCTCAGCCTGAAGCCACAACAGAAATATTATATTATGGAGCTCAACCTGAAGCCACAACAGAAATATTATATTATGGAGCTCTTCTATTGACAGTCTGACACAGGTCCCATCTACTCAACCTGATGCCACAACAGAAATACTATATATTATGCTATTTGCTGATCTTAAGTTGGTTGGTGGTGTTTTCATATAAGATCATGTTCATCTATGGCATTCGTGTTGTCCTTCAATTTGACCTTGGGCTCTATGAAGTAGTCTCCACTAGATGTCAGCCCTAATCCATCTAAAAAGACTTGAAACTCCTTCAAGAAGCTATGTTTGACCCTGAATTCCAAACTAATATTGCCAAGAGTAAGTAAAAACTAGGTAATTTAATTAAAATCAAATGGTCAAACAGGCACAGTAGAAGAGGGGAACAGTTGAACAGTCTGACACACGCCCCACCTGCTCAACCTGAAGCAACAATGGAAATAGGATATTTGCTTTATGCAGCTCTTTAATTGGTTGGTAAAACTCATAAAATCTCCATCAAGAAAGCATATTTGATCAATATTGGCCAAAACAGCTCAACTGATATAGTGACCTTGAGATCAAGGAATTCCGGTTTGAATCCTGCCCAGTTACTATGATATCAACCGCTGTGAGCAGACTTTATCTGGAATCAGCTGTATATAAATGTCAGCTTTACTTTTCCTTGACTGAAATAGCCTAGGTCAATGACAATGTAGCACAACACTTCTAAACAGATTAAATGACCTCCAGAACGATCTCCAGAATGACCTAAAGAATGACCCCAGAACGACCTCCAAAATGACTTACAGAATGACCTTCATAATGACGTACTCACCCTGCAGGGTCGTCCCGGTGTTTGTCCTTCAGCCACTCGTATAAACACTTCTCGTTGAATGAGCTGCTGAGTTTAACATTAGCATAGTTCTGCTGTATCTTGGATACTGTCTCTGAGTTGAGTACGATCTCTATAAGACCTTCCCGGCACCCAGTCGTCATACAACCGTATGCATTTAATCTGAAAATAATACATGTCAGAATCTGTCAAAAGAAAATAACGGCTATTACAACATTGAGAAATCCTCATTTGTACCCACAACTACCGGTACATCCATTAAAGAATTTTAACGTAATCTTTTCCAGTTCAAAACCTCAACACAGAGGCAATGAACCAACTATTAAATTACCAAAATTCATATAAATTACAAGTTTTTAATCAAAAACCATGTCTGGGTTGTATCTGCATAGATTTTAGAACAGGGATATATATCTGAGATCAAGGTTTTCATTTCACATATTTACCTGAGATCGAGCTTCTCAGATCCTACATTTATATATTCACCTGAGATTGAGGTTCTCAGATTATACATTTTTACATTTACCTGAGAACGACGTTTTCAGATAATACATTTATTCATTTACCTGAGATCTAGGTTTTCAGATTATACATTTATTTATTTACCTGAGATCAAGGTTCTCAGATTTACATATTAACCTGAGATCGAGGTTCTCAGATCATACATTTATATATTCACCTGTGATTGAGGTTTTCAGATAATACATTAATTTATTTACTTGAGATCGAGGTTCTCAGATTATATATTTCTACATTTGACCTGAGATTGAGGTTCTCAGATCATACATTTATTTACCTGAGATTGAGGTTCACAGATATTACATTTATTTCTTTACCCAAGATCACAGTTCTCATATTATACATTTTTATATTTACCTGAGATCGAGGTTCTCATATTATACATTTTAATATTTACCTGAGATCGAGGTTTTCAGCTTGCCATACCGAGTCCATCAGTCTGATCATCTGGAGTGTCAACATGTCCTGACGCAGATCTTAAAAAAAACAGCAGCAACATCCTCAAAATTCTACATCGTTTGAAAAATCAATATATAGTTTCAGCCTTCTGGCTTAGATATTGATGGACATGTAGAACGTTATATGATGAAGAAAGGCAAGGTACCATCTCCGTTCTTGTACATGATGTAGACATCTTCTCCGAGGGGGTCAGAGTTCTCAAACACCAGCCACAGCGGCCGCATCTTGGAGTCCATGAACCTGCACTTCTCCACTCTGGAAGCAAAAACAGCCGAACCAAATAACAACAAAAACAAAGTTCTGAAATTGTTGGGGTAATCTTGGATGATTGCTCCTGCTTGTTTCGTCTTCTGGGCTTGACGTTTCAGGTTTCAGGTGACTAAGCTGTAAGGCTATAGGCCGAATGCCGATCTCAATGTCGTGTTTTTCCCCCCATTGAAAAGTACACACCAGAACTGTACAATTTTACCCAAACCAGAACTTTACAACTGCTCTATATTTAATCATTAATACTGGAGACTGGCAGGGGTCTACGGAGCATACATGTATTGTTGCCCCATGTCGACCATGATTTTGACGTGCCTAGTTTCTGTTACACCACCAGATGGCACTTTTGCATGAGAGAGAATTGATTTGTGCATGGTAGAGTACAAGGATTTCCTTATCTTGCGAATCCTGTGCTTCCTTGATTTAAAAAAAATCCCTATTTTATTTTTTTTTCTTCACTTTATTTCGCGATAAGATGACAGAAAAAACTTTCTAATTACTGATTATTTACAAATAACATAGTGTTAATTTAATCTAATCTTAAATATATTACATATATATAGATTCATCAGTTTTACAGTCTGATGTAGTAAATCTGCCTTCCAAAAGCTCTTAATGATGATTACAAATATCAAAATAGGAATTTACATTTCTTTCAGGTTTAAATTCAACTTGTTTTGTTTACATTAAAATCTCAGGACAATTAAATTCTATTAGTTCAAAAACATGCCTGCCACCAGGACAAAGTGCTCTGCTCTTTAGCTCAGTCCAAAGACTCTTTCCTCACATTATCACAAATGGCAACCTTTGATGGACATTTATGGGGCACTGGTTTTTTTTATTTTTCTTAACCTTTCTCAATCATAATCTTCAAATAGGAGACAAATCTAGGTTCGCAGCAAGAAGGAAGCTGGACTTCAGAGTTTCTGGGATGTTTTGATAGAGGCAGACATACTGACCTGAGGCTTCAGAGTTTCTAGGACGTTTTGAAAGAGGCAGACATACTGACCTGAGGCTTCAGAGTTTCTGGAATGTTTTGATAGAGGCAGACATACTGACCTGAGGCTTCAGAGCTTCTGGAATGTTTTGATAGAGGCAGACATACTGACCTGAGGCTTCAGAGCTTCTGGAATGTTTTGATAGAGGCAGACATACTGACCTGAGGCTTCAGAGCTTCTGGAATGTTTTGATAGAGGCAGACATACTGACCTGAGGCTTCAGAGTTTCTGGGATGTATTGATAGAGGCAGACATACTGACCTGAGGCTTCAGAGTTTCTGGGATGTTTTGATAGAGGCAGACATACTGACCTGAGGCTTCAGAGTTTCTGGGATGTTTTGATAGAGGCAGACATACTGACCTGAGGCTTCAGAGCTTCTGGGACGTTTTGATAGAGGCAGACATACTGACCTGAGGCTTCAGAGTTTCTGGGATGTTTTGAAAGAGGCAGACATACTGACCTGAGGCTTCAGAGCTTCTGGGCTGTTTTGATAGAGGCAGACATACTGACCTGAGGCTTCAGAGTTTCTGGGATGTTTTGAAAGAGGCAGACATACTGACCTGAGGCTTCAGAGCTTCTGGGACGTTTTGATAGAGGCAGATTAACTGACCTGAGACTTCAGAGTTTCTGGGATGTTTTGAAAGAGGCAGACATACTGACCTGAGGCTTCAGAGCTTCTGGGCTGTTTTGATAGAGGCAGACATACTGACCTGAGGCTTCAGAGTTTCTGGGATGTTTTGATAGAGGCAGACATACTGACCTGAGGCTTCAGAGTTTCTGGGATGTTTTGATAGAGGCAGACATACTGACCTGAGGCTTCAGAGTTTCTGGGATGTTTTGATAGAGGCAGACATACTGACCTGAGGCTTCAGAGCTTCTGGGATGTTTTGATTGAGGCAGACATACTGACCTGAGGTTTCAGAGTTTCTGGGACGTTTTGATAGAGGCAGACATACTGACCTGAGGCTTCAGAGCTTCTGGGACGTTTTGAAAGAGGCAGACATACTGACCTGAGGCTTCAGAGCTTCTGGGATGTTTTGATAGAGGCAGACATACTGACCTGAGGCTTCAGAGTTTCTGGGATGTTTTGATAGAGGCAGACATACTGACCTGAAATGTGAAATGGTGTTTTTACGACCCTTTCAGCAACTATGGCCATATCAGGTCGACTTTCGAGCCTTTTAACCAGTGTGAAAGTAACACTGCCGGCAGTGGGAGTTGAACCCACCACCTCCCGTCCTCCACTTATATTACCATTAAAGGCACAGATCCTACACTCTACCAACTGTGCTAGTGGGGCCGGTCCATACTGACCTGAGGCTTCAGAGCTTCTGGGATGTTTTGATAGAGGCAGATATACTGACCTGAGGCTTCAGAGCTTCTGGGACGTTTTGAAAGAGGCAGACACACTGACCTGAGGCTTCAGAGTTTCTGGGATGTTTTGATAGAGGCAGACATACTGACCTGAGGCTTCAGAGTTTCTGGGACGTTTTGAAAGAGGCAGACATACTGACCTGAGGCTTCAGAGTTTCTGGGATGTTTTGATAGAGGCAGACATACTGACCTGAGGCTTCAGAGTTTCTGGGCTGTTTTGATAGAGGCAGACATACTGACCTGAGGCTTCAGAGTTTCTGGGATGTTTTGATAGAGGCAGACATACTGACCTGAGGCTTCAGAGTTTCTGGGATGTTTTGATAGAGGCAGACATACTGACCTCAGGCTTCAGAGCTTCTGGGATGTTTTGATAGAGGCAGACATACTGACCTGAGGCTTCAGAGTTTCTGGGATGTTTTGATAGAGGCAGACATACTGACCTGAGGCTTCAGAGTTTCTGGGCTGTTTTGATAGAGGCAGACATACTGACCTGAGGCTTCAGAGTTTCTGGGATGTTTTGATAGAGGCAGACATACTGACCTGAGGCTTCAGAGTTTCTGGGATGTTTTGATAGAGGCAGACATACTGACCTGAGGCTTCAGAGCTTCTGGGACGTTTTGATAGAGGCAGACATACTGACCTCAGGCTTCAGAGTTTCTGGGATGTTTTGATAGAGGCAGACATACTGACCTCAGGCTTCAGAGTTTCTGGGATGTTTTGATAGAGGCAGACATACTGACCTGAGGCTTCAGAGTTTCTGGGCTGTTTTGATAGAGGCAGACATACTGACCTCAGGCTTCAGAGTTTCTGGGATGTTTTGATAGAGGCAGACATACTGACCTCAGGCTTCAGAGCTTCTGGGATGTTTTGATAGAGGCAGACATACTGACCTCAGGCTTCAGAGTTTCTGGGATGTTTTGATAGAGGCAGATATACTGACCTGAGGTTTTTGAGTTTGTAGGATGGGTCGAGGGATGAGAAGAGATCAGATAAGGTATTCTTATAGGCTGAGGAGTTCAGAATCCGGGACATTTCCTCTTTGGCTTTATCCTTCACCGCCTTGCTCTGGAAAAAAGAGAAATTTAGAATTAAATTGTGGACTCTGAGATATAATACAGAGCAAACCAATTAATAACAACTTACCTTGCACACTGTTAGAATAAATAGACTGCCTGTACTATGGTGTCAATCCTGTACATGATTAATTGTGCTAATTTTGATGTTGTTAAATAAAAGGTGTTTATGCCATGAGGAGGCTTCACAAATTGGGTAAAATATGTATTGAGAATGCAAATCAATAGTGCAGAGCGGCTGTGCTAAGCAGTAGTGATACCTTGATATTGCCAAGATGTTACCTACTGTTGCCTAATGTTACCTACCAAGATGTCAGAAAAGCAATTATGACTAGAGCATTGACTCTAAGTCCCCCGCCACTGAATGTGGTAGAGCAATATTTTCGGTAAAGTGGCTACCATGCCAACAGAAATCATCCAATCACAGCTATTATCAAACTTGTTCAAGATAGTGATATATACAATGTGCCTGTGCAATATGAAAACAATCCAAGCAATCCCTGGGACTTAATCGTGCTAACACAACATGCTGACGAATGGATGGGCTGCACCCAAGTTTAAGTCCCATTCTTTGGCTTTGTCAAGGCAGGGGACAATAACTTAATAAGGATCATTGGTTGTGTTACATGGCCTGATGTTGGCAAAATGCAAAGCAACTACCTTGATGTTTGCTAAGCGGTTACCTTGACGTTTGCAAAGCAGTTACCTTGACGTTTGCTAAGTGGTTACCTTGATGTTTGCTAAGTGGTTACCATGACGTTTGCGAAGCGGTTACCTTGATGTTTGCAAAGCGGTTACCTTGACGTTTGCAAAGCAGTTACCTTGACGTTTGCTAAGTGGTTACCTTGACGTTTGCTAAGTGGTTACCTTGATGTTTGCAAAGCAGTTACCTTAATGTTTGCAAAGAAGTCACAATGATGTTTGCAAAGCAGTTACCTTGACGTTTGCTAAGTGGTTACCTTGACGTTTGCTAAGTGGTTACCTTGATGTTTGCGAAGCGGTTACCTTGACGTTTGCGAAGCAGTTACCTTAATGTTTGCAAAGCAGTTACCTTAATGTTTGCAAAGCAGTTACCTTGATGTTTGCAAAGCGGTTACCTTAATGTTTGCAAAGCGGTTACCTTGACGTTTGCTAAGTGGTTACCTTGATGTTTGCTAAGCGGTTACCTTGACGATTTCAGATCAGTTACCTCAACGTTGTTAAGTAGTTACCTTGATGCTTGCTGAGCAGTAACCTTAATGTTTGCAAAGCAGTTACCTTGACGTTTGCGAAGCGGTCCTCCTTGACAAGCTCGTTGACGGTGCTGAGCTTGGCGAGTGCATCCACCTGCTTGGTGAGCAACTTCATGTGCTGTATGTTACCACGGCAATACAACTCCAGAATGAGGCCAAATCTCACGGAGACGCTCGGAACATGCATCTCTGATCTGAAAACACGTTAAAAATCATTTAATTAATTAATAAAAACACATCCACAATCACATGATCAACTTGTTTGCCATAGATTATATGTGCACAGAGCGATATTACTCATTTGCTTCCCAACTTTAAATCTCATTTATTTTTTTATTTTTATGGCAAGGACAATATTACTTCATACTGGATTAAATTATCATTCCTGATATTTCTAGATGATTCTTTGATTTCAAACATTTAGTAATTTGATTTTAAAGGACATAAAATATTATTTCAAAAATTAATAATTTGGATCTAAAGGAAAAGAAAAGATGATTTCAAACATCAATAATTTGACTTTAAAATAAAAGAAAAGATTTGTACCTCAGGAGCCAGAATAGCTGGTGGCCGATGCGCTGGTTATTGAGAGCACGCTTCATCAGCAACTCCACTAAGTCACACTCCAGGTACGACTCATACTTGAGCACCTGCACCAGTTGTAAGAGAAATGTCTCCAGTTCCATGTCGCTATCAACAATAAAGGTTGAGAACTGTAAATCTCACTTGACTCATACTTCAGCACCTGGTCCACTTGTAACAGAACATCAACAACTTTTGGTCACTGCCTACCGTATTTACTCGAATATAAGACGCCTTGTGTATAAGCCAATTGATGTTATTTTGCTTGAAAAGACCAATTTCTGAATACAAGATGTGTGGGCTAATACACGAGTATGTACGGTATATTTCTGACACTTGAGTACCTGACCGAGTTCCAATAGAATGTCTCTAGTTGCAAAACTGATAATTTTTTATACTTGAGTACCTGACCTTGTTCCAAGAAAATGATTCTCATTGTAGAACTGATCAACTCCTGATATTGAGCACTGGACCCAGTTGCGATAGAAAATCTAAATCTTTTGACCTCATTTGGTCACATTTGAAAGTTGTATGTTGAAATTCAATATATAAGTTATCCATGGTTTTAGGTCACATGCCAAGATCTCAGATGGTCATTAACATCTCTATTACCTGTAAATCTATAATAAGTCAAATATGAATCTGCTGACTGACTGTCAATATCATCAAAGTAAGCGCTATTATCTAGGTCAGTAATATTATCAAAATTGTTTATATTATCTGGGTCAGTAATATTATCTAGGTTGTAATATTATCCAGGTTAGCATTTTTATCTAGAATGAAAATATTATCCAGGTTAGCAATATCATCTTGAATGTAAATATTATCCAGGTTAGCAATATTATCTAGAATGGAAATATTATCCAGGTTAGCAATATTATCAAGGTCAGCAAAATTATCCAGGTCAGTAATAATATCAAAGTCGCCAAAATAATCATAATAGGCTATAACATTTATCACAGCTTAAAAAGTCTGCTGATCAGATTATAGAAACACAACACAGATAACAGGAAAGATTTCTTTGAAAAAGATATAATACTGTACTGTTGAAAATGATGTTAACTACACTGATGAAGTAGATTTTCTCACAACATAGTGTGCCTGCCTGCTATATTGTGATCTACAATAAGTACGTTATTCTGAAAGGTCCAGGAAGCACAGTAAAAAACCATGAATGACAAAAAAAAGAACAACACAAAAACAAGTTAATATAATCATTCTACTCTAAACATTATCTATTTAACAATGTGTAAACAAATAAATGACACAAAAATACTAGCTAACAGAACCATGCAGGAAACAACACAAGCTGAGTTTGTAGAAATCCTTGAGGTGATAAATAAATCTCATTATAACGTTCAGAAGAGTAAAGTCTCAGGTCTATGCCCTGCATGGGTTATATGGCATCACAGATCTCGCAAAGACTGTGATAATGCATTTACTGCAAGCATTAAACAAACTGTGGCATTGGCATAGCCCCTATGAGATAAACAGAAATGCTTTTACATAAACACAAAATCCCAACAACACTTAATTGTTTTAAAAGCCTAGTAGAATGAACTATTTCAGGCAGAATATTGTTACCAATCCCGACCCAGTGACTTAATAACAGCTTTGCATTTCATTTCTAATCACATTTAGAATACACTGGTCATGTTTAGAATTCACTAGTCATGTTTAGAATGCACTGGTCATGTTTAGAATTCACTGGTCATGTTTAGAATGCACTGGTCATGTTTAGAATGCACTGGTCATGTTTAGAACGCACTGGTCATGTTTAGAATGCACTGGTCCTGCTTAGAATGTGATGGTCATGTTTAGAATGCACTGGTCCTGCTTAGAATGTGCTGGTCATGTTTAGAATGCACTGCTCATGTTTAGAATACGCTGATCATATTTGGAATACACTGATCATGTTCAAAATGTAGAGGTCATGTTTAGTATGTGCTATTAATGTTTAGAATATGCTATTAATGTTTAGAATGTGCTGGTCATGTTTAGAATGTGCTGGTCATGTTTAGAATATGCTGGTCATGTTTAGAATGTGCTAGTCATGTTTAGAATGCATTAGTTATGTTCAGAATGTGCTTGTGACATTTAGAACAGCAAGTGTGCTTGTGACGTTTAGAACAAGTATGCTTGTGACATTTAGAACGTGCTGGTCTTGTTCAGAATGCACTTGTGACAATTAGGACAACAAGTGTGCTTGTGACATTCAGAATGTGCTTGTCATGTTTAAAATGCACTAGTAATGTTTAAAATGTATGAATAATGTGTAAAATGCACTGACCATGTTTATAATAAACTGGTTCCTTTCATAATGCAATAGTCACATTAAAAATGGGCTGGTCATGTTTCAAATGCCCTGGCGTTTGTCTAGTCAGAAAGCACAACACATATAAACTAGTCTATGAGTATAATTAACTTGTGCACCACACAAAGCTGGGCAGCATGCTGATAACTGACTGACGCTGGTTACCTCATGGCTTGCAGACATTTCACAGCATACTTTCGTACTTCTTTATCGGCGTAGTTAAAATCTAACAACTCTAATGCCTGTGTGGGTATCAATTCTGGCCACAACTGCAGTAAGGCCACTATCTGAAAAAACAAATATCAAGGTGAGCAACGTGGGTGCCATTATTACCTCATGGTCTGCAGACACTCCACAGCAAAGCTGCGCACTTCTTTGTCCGCATAGTTAAAGTCCAGCAACTCAAGTGCCTGTGTCGGCCTCAGCTTGGGCCACAGTCTCAGCTTCAAAATGGCTGTAATCTGTAAACATACGCACAAAGTCACTCAAGTGTGAATTTTTCAAAAAGCCCCTATGGAAAACATTATGGCATACGTTTCCACCAAGGTTTAAGCTTGGATGTTGTATAATGTACCCAAGATGGAGAACACATCAAAGGTTTTCTGCAAAATATTCAAGACTAAGTGCTCACTGAATTGTGACTGTTAAATGAAGCATGACTTTCATCTGGTTAACTGATACTACTCTTCAAGATATATCATCCCTGAGCTACATCCCGGTGCTACTGACCTGAGCTACATCCTGGTGCTACTGACCTGAGCTACATCCTGGTGCTTGTTCCACTGACCTGAGCTACATCCTGGTGCTACTGACCTGAGCTACATCCTGGTGCTACTGACCTGAGCTACATCCTGGTGCTACTGACCTGAGCTACATCCTGGTGCTACTGACCTAAACTACGTCCTGGTGCTTGTTCCACTGACCTGAGCTACATCCTGGTGCTACTGACCTGACCTACATCCCGGTGCTACTGACCTAAACTATGTCCTGGTGCTTGTTCCACTGACCTAAACTACGTCCTGGTGCTTGTTCCACTGACCTGAGCTACGTCCTGGTGCTACTGACCTGACCTACATCCCGGTGCTACTGACCTAAACTACGTCCTGGTGCTTGTTCCACTGACCTGAGCTACGTCCTGGTACTACTGACCTGAGCTACATCCTGGTGCTACTGACCTGAGCTACATCCTGGAGCTTGCTCCACTGTGCTACTGACCTGAACTACATCCTGGTGCTACTGACCTGAGCTACATCCTGGTGCTACTGACCTGAGCTACATCCTGGTGCTACTGACCTAAACTACGTCCTGGTGCTTGTTCCACTGACCTGAGCTACGTCCTGGTGCTACTGACCTGACCTACATCCCAGTGCTACTGACCTAAACTACGTCCTGGTGCTTGTTCCACTGACCTGAGCTACATCCTGGTGCTACTGACCTGACCTACATCCCGGTGCTACTGACCTAAACTACGTCCTGGTGCTTGTTCCACTGACCTGAGCTACGTCCTGGTACTACTGACCTGAGCTACATCCTGGTGCTACTGACCTGACCTACATCCTGGAGCTTGCTCCACTGTGCTACTGACCTGAGCTACATCCTGGTGCTACTGACCTGAGCTACATCCTGGTGCTACTGACCTGAGCTACATCTTGGTGCTACTAACCCGACCTACATCCTGGTACTACTGACCTGACCTACATCCTGGTACTACTGACCTGACCTACATCCTGGTGCTACTGACCTGACCTACATCCTGGTACTACTAACCTGACCTACATCCTGGTATTACTAACATGACCTACATCCTGGTACTACTGACCTACATCCTGGTGATACTGACCTGACCTACATCCTGGTACTACTAACCTGACCTACATCCTGGTACTACTAACCTGACCTACATCCTGGTACTACTGACCTGAGCTACATCCTGGTACTACTAACCTGACCTACATCCTGGTACTACTGACCTGAGCTACATCCTGGTGCTACTAACCCGACCTACATCCTGGTACTACTGACCTGAGCTACATCCTGGTGCTACTAACCCGACCTACATCCTGGTACTACTGACCTGAGCTACATCCTGGTGCTTATTCCACTGGACACATCGCAGCAGTTTGGGCAGGGACTGAGGGAAGTGGTGACGACATTCGTATCTCAGCATCCAGATGAGTTCCTTGTCTTGTTCATGGAGGACGGTCAGCGGATCCCGGTCAATCATCACGCGAAGTGTCTCCAAATGACCCTTCGTCACCTTCGTATCATCAAACTAAACAACAACAAAATCATTGAAAAACTCTCTTAAATTTTTGTTGCCCGTCATTCTAGTTTAGACATCACTGATTTATCATCTCAGTACTATTTTATTGACTTGACCTATATTCTTTTATTGACTAACCCAGGTTCTTGATTATTCTTCTTTCCCCTTTTCCAACTAAACCTCTCCTATGAGCTGCATTATCTCGAGACAAAACATTTCAATCTTTTGGGAAATGTTCATTCAAATGTGTTTTTCAGAATTTTTCTATGTGAAGCTGTTATTCTTTATTATTTTTGGCATAATATTCATTGTTTGTTTGTTTGTTTGTATGGGGTTTTACATCACTTTCAACATTATTTCAGTCATTTCGTGATGAGACCTACTTATAGCAGATATAGTGCTGCCTCACTGAATTGTCATGTCGCAGGTCCTTGACATGACAACCCACCCGGTCACAGATTTACAAGGACAATGGGTTAACCCTTTTGGCACAGGCCTCAGCTCATATGGGAAATTGGATCATGAGTTCAATCTCGGCATGGCCAGGGTTTGAACCCATGGCCTTTGGATCACCACAGAGGAACTGGTGCTAGTAAAATATTCATTGTTTACTATATTTCTATATTAAGGAAGGAGCCCTCGATATAACAGCATACTCACAGTAAGGGACTCAAACTTCTTAGAAATGGCATCTTTGTCAATATGCTTGGTTTTCTTTGTGTCTCTTGGATCAATGTGTTTAGCTGCTACCTCCAATACCTGACAAATAAAATCAAACATATAGCATTACCAAGATGGTCCTTGAGGAGAATACTGTTACTCAGTCTGCCATCTTGAAACTAAATAAAAAAATTAAAATAACCTTGTTTCCGACAACATTCCCTGAAAAAATAGGATAGGGGTAGATTTTAGAATTTTAATTAATTTTTTATTTTTGTTGTCAAAGTGATAAAATATATTGAGATCGGATATATTTAAAACACATTATTATTGAATCTGTCTTTTCACCCAGAAAGTAAAAATAAAAACAACTTCAGGGAAGCTGGTTTGAATTGGGGAAGGTAGGGAAATCGGATACAAGCTTCTTTTTTTAAGGCTTAACACAACCTGGTCAAGATAAATCCTATCAGTCCAATGTGGCTCCTATCAATCCAATGTGGCTCCTAACAATCCAATGTGGCTTCTATCAATCCAATGTGGTTCCTAACAATCCAATGTGGCTCCTAACAATCCAATGTGGTTCCTAACAATCCAATGTGGCTCCTAACAATCCAATGTGGCTCCTAACAATCCAATGTGGCTCCTATCAGTCCAATGTGGCTCCTAACAATCAATGTGGCTCCTATCAATCCAATGTGGCTCCTAACAATCCAATGTGGCTCCTATCAGTCCAATGTAGCTCCTATCAATCCAATGTGGCTCCTAACAATCCAATGTGGCTTCTATCGATCCAATGTGGCTCCTATCAGTCCAATGTAGCTCCTAACAATCAATGTGGCTCCTATCAATCCAATATGGCTCCTATCAATCCAATGTGGCTCCTATCAGTCCAATGTGGCTCCTAACAATCAATGTGGCTCCTATCAATCCAATGTGGCTCCTAACAATCCAATGTGGCTCCTATCAGTCCAATGTAGCTCCTATCAATCCAATGTGGCTCCTAACAATCCAATGTGGCTTCTATCGATCCAATGTGGCTCCTATCAGTCCAATGTAGCTCCTATCAATCCAATGTAGCTCCTAACAATCAATGTGGCTCCTATCAATCCAATATGGCTCCTATCAATCCAATGTGGCTCCTACCAATTCAGTGTGGTTTCTATCAATCCAATGTGGCTCCTATCAATCCAATGTGGCTCCTAACAATCAATGTGGCTCCTATCAATCCAATGTGGTTTCTAACAATTCAGTGTGGTTTCTATCAATCCAATGTGGCTCCTAACAATACAATGTGGCTTCTAACAATTCAGTTTGGCTTCTATCAATCCAATGTGGCTCCTATCAATCCAATGTGGCTCCTAACAATCCAATGTGGCTCCTATCAATCCAATATGGCTCCTATCAATCCAATGTGGCTCCTAACAATTCAGTGTGGTTTCTATCAATCCAATGTGGCTCCTATCAATTCAATGTGGCTCCTATCAATCCAATGTGGCTCCTAACAATCCAATGTGGTTTCTATCAATCCAATGTGGCTCCTATCAATCCAATGTGGCTCCTAACAATCCAATGTGACTCCTAACAATCCAGTGTGGCTTCTATCAATCCAATGTGGTTCCTAACAATCCAATGTGGCTCCTAACAATCCAATGTGGTTCCTAACAATCCAATGTGGCTCCTAACAATCCAATGTGGCTCCTAACAATCCAATGTGGCTCCTATCAGTCCAATGTGGCTCCTATGAATCCAATGTGGCTCCTAACAATCCAATGTGGTTTCTATCAATCCAATGTGGCTCCTATGAATCCAATGTGGCTCCTACCAATTCAGTGTGGTTTCTATCAATCCAATGTGGCTCCTATCAATCCAATGTGGCTCCTAACAATCCAATGTGGTTTCTATCAATCCAATGTGGCTCCTAACAATCCAATGTGGCTCCTATCAATCCAATGTGGCTCCTATCAATCCAATGTGGCTCCTATCAATCCAATGTGGCTCCTATCAATCCAATGTGGCTCCTAACAATCCAATGTGACTCCTAACAATCCAGTGTGGCTTCTATCAATCCAATGTGGTTCCTAACCTTCCAATGTGGCTCCTAACAATCCAATGTGGCTCCTATCAATCCAATGTGGCTCCTATCAATCCAATGTGGCTTCTATCAATCCAATGTGGTTCCTAACAATCCAGTGTGGTTTCTATCAATCCAATGTGGCCCCTATCAATCCAATGTGGCTCCTAACAATCCAATGTGGCTCCTAACAATCCAATGTGGCTCCTATCAATCCAATGTGGCTCCTATCAGTCCAATGTGGCTCCTATCAGTCCAATGTGGCTCCTATCAGTCCAATGTGGCTCCTATCAGTCCAATGTGGCTTCTACTCTATATTTACTTGAGTACTTGATATCCACGATCCATATTGTAATTTTTGCATATAAGTTTTGTTAAATAAAGATTTTAATAAGATATAAATTAAATTGAAAAATTGTGGGAGATAGTTCACCTTGTCAAACATGGGATAGTAGATGGGAGCGGTGAGGTTGTAATCCCTGAAGGTGACGGTCAGCGACACTGCCTCCGCTGCGTCCGGGTTACACTCCACCGTCCCTGCAGGCAGAGAACACCACATAGAGCAATGACATTCATCATCTACGTACTCTTGGATCTGACATAAAATAGTTATTCAATAAATGAGCTGACTGGCATTTACTTTGTAGGGCACATGAGTTAGACTGGTTCACTTTGGGTTTTGTATTGACTCACCTATTGACCTATCTATTAATTCATTTGTGGGGCTATATACTGACTCAGCTATGGGACTATGTGCTGACTCACCTATGGGACTATGTGCTGACTCACCTATGGGGCTATGTGCTGACTCACCTATCTATGGAGCTATGTGCTGACTCACCTATGAGACTATGTGCTGACTCACCTCTGGGGCTATGTGCTGACTCACCTATGGGACTGTTTACTGACTCACCTATGGGACTATGTGCTGACTCACCTATGAGACTATGAGCTGACTCACCTATGGGGCTATGTGCTGACTCACCTATGGGACTATGTGCTGACTCACCTATGGGGCTATGTGCTGACTCACCTATGGGACTGTTTACTGACTCACCTATGGGACTATGTGCTGACTCACCTATGAGGCTATGTGCTGACTCATCTATCTATGGGGCTATGTGCTGACTCACCTATGGGACTATGACTCACCTATGGGGTTAAGTAGTTCCTCTGAGAGCGTGTTATCGTCTGTGATTGGCCACATGTACAGTGTGTGTTGTCCCATCCGCAGCACGTCTTTATAGTCGTACACCGGAATATTGACCCATGCCAGAGTCACAAATTCCTATAGAAAATACAGAAATTTATGATAGGTTAAAAACTTTACATTTACTATTTAAATACATCAATTTCCATTATTTTATTTCAGGAATATTTCCACATTTATACATAGCTACACATAAGATAAAAAATTATGTTTATTTTCCAGATTTTTCTGCAATTTATGGTAAATATCCTCAAACCATTTTCCTTCTTAACAAGTATATAAAGTGCTTCACATCTGGAAAGTGTTTTGTACCTGTTTCCCTTCCTTGACGGTTTTCCCGATGGTGGTTTTGCCGCCAGATTTAATGCGTTTGTCGTGGAGTGCGTACAGCAGGAAGCAGAGTCGGGCCATGCGGGGAATGTCCGCCAGCTGAAGGTCAAAGGTCAGGCTGTCATTCCAGGTGGCACAGCTGTCTATGAGGAGTTGATGGCCGGTGCTATGGCAACCACACAGGATCTCTCCGCCGTGGTAGATTCCCACTCTCATAAGCAGCTGTAACAAAAAAAACAAAAAAAAAATAATAATAATAATAATAATAATAATAATAATAATAATAATAATAATAATAATAATAATAATAATAACAACAATAATAACAATAACAAGGCAACTAACGGGCCCCAGATGCTCCCGCCAGTTGTTTTTCAAAACTGTGAGAAATACAACTGCTCCTATTGTGGATGATGAAGCCGCCAAACCGATGCTGGTCGACCTACTGACCTACTTTTGAAGAATGGAAATTTCAATCAAATGATCAGCTGCTGGTGATGGCCTGTACTTACTTCCTGTTAAATCATATGATTATTTTATGATCAACAATACTGATCAGAATCAAAATGTAAATCTTCTGCTCACCATGCAACTTCTAAAATTGAAGAAATATTTTTGTTTGGCAGCACCAAAGTTCTATAGAGATGTTCCTCAAATATGTCAGTGACATCATGTGATCAGCAGCCTGACTGACCTAGGGAATGACTTTTGAGCAATGAAAATTTCCATCACATGATCAGTTGCTGGTGGTGGCCTGACCGATCTACTGACCTACTTTTTCACAAGTGCTTAAAATAGCCTGCGACTAACCAAGTATTCTATACAATTAGCTGCTGCTAGTTATGAAAACCAGTACCACTATGCAGCAGTTACTTTCAACTTTCCCTGCTGTAGTTGCTTGGCAACCTTCACTGCACCAGTTGCTTGGCAACCTTCACTGCAGCAGATACTTGGCAACTTTCATTGCAGCAGTTACTTGGCAACCTTCACTGCAGCAGTTGCTTGGCAACCTTCACTGCAGCAGTTACTTGGTAACCTTCACTGCAGCAGTTACTTGGCAACCTTCACTGCAGCAGTTACTTGGCAACCTTCACTGCAGCAGTTGCTTGGCAACCTTCACTGCAGCAGTTGCTTGGCAACCTTCGCTGCGGCTGTTGCTTGGCAACCTTCACTGCAGTAATTCACCTATGATCTACTCTTGGTATTCATGGGATGTAGATGTTGTAAATATCTTGAGCCTTTAATTGTATTAGCTAATTAGATAATGCAAAATGTAAAGGTTTTCAGTGGAATGTCAAACTTTTGGTAACATTTTTAAACTAGTGACATTGAAAATCAGTTCAAGGTCATGCATGAGGTCATCCTAATGTAGGTCTTCATGGGATGTACACGCAGTTAAATTTTAAGCCTCTAATGTATTAGCTGAAAAGTTAGAGTCACTGACAAAATTGTTATTTGTTGAGTGTCTTCTGTACAACATTATTGGTTTGAACTTGCCCTATTGCCTGAGGCAAACAACTTTTGGCCGGGCCAGCAATAATGCAATAATGTGAGGTATCATTCTACGACCCCAAAAGACTAAAACAGGCAAATGGCAACAGTGACATTTACATATGACTAACTGGCATATGACAGTAACATATGACAAGATATTTCAGAGACAGCCCTCATACCTTTACACAGCTGTCAAACATGACGTTGGTGACCCTGTGCACCGTGAAGCCGTAGCGGTCACTCAGGTCCCAGGCACAGTAACCGTGCTTGCGTTTTTTGTCGACTCGCGGTGGCAAAGCTGGCTCAGAGTGACTGAAGCTGGAATTTCTTGGTGGAAGACGGGGCGGTGCGTCACCTACAAATAGACAGGGCCACATATAAACTTAAAAAGAAAAATATTTGAAGAGAAAGCTCACTCAAAAGATTGTATTATGTAAATGTGAATGATTTATACAAGGTGCACATTTCCCTCTATGGGCTGTTCTTGTGAAGGAATTTTTGACATGGACTGTACTACTTACTTGTGAGGAAGGAATTTTTGACATGAACTGTACTATTTACTTGTGAGGAAGGAATTTTTGACATGAACTGTACTATTTACTTGTGAGGAAGGGATTTTTGACATGGACTGTACTACTTATTTGTGAGGAGGTAGTCTTTGACATGAAATGTACTACATATTTGTGTGGAATGAATTTTTGACATGGACTGTACTACTTACTTGTGAGGAGGTAATTTTGGACATGGACTGTACTACATATTTGTGAGGAAGGAATTTTTGACACGGACTGTACTACTTACTTGTGAGGAAGGAAATTTTGACATGAACTGTACTATTTACTTGTGAAGAAGGAAATTTTGACATGAACTGTACTATTTACTTGTGAGGAAGGGATTTTTGACATGGACTGTACTACATATTTGTGAGGAAGGAATTTTTGACACGGACTGTACTACTTACTTGTGAGGAAGGAATTTTTGACATGAACTGTACTATTTACTTGTGAGGAAGGAATTTTTGACATGAACTGTACTACTTATTTGTGAGGAGGTACTCTTTGACATGAAATGTACTACATATTTGTGTGGAATGAATTTTTGACATGGACTGTACTACTTACTTGTGAGGAGGTAATTTTGGACACGGACTGTACTACTTACTTGTGAGGAAGGAATTTTTGACATGAACTGTACTATTTACTTGTGAGGAAGGGATTTTTGACATGGACTGTACTACTTACTTGTGAGGACGGAATTTATGGCATGGACTGTACTACTTACTTGTGAGGACACTCTTATTGACTAGAAGAAACTGGGGGATCCCCTCCTTGGCGACCATCTTTCTGATGTACTGAAACATATCATAATTTCAAACATTTACTTCAAGTCATATTGATATGATCTTTCACAACTTGTAAAATTTTCAAGGAAGATATGGAAAAAATATAAGCATAGGCTAATGTAAGTGATAAGGATGTGATCAGATCACTGTTATACTTAGTCGCAGTTGCCTAGCAACCAAAAACATCAAAGGATAATTCCCATATCCCCTGACTGATGTTACCAGCAACCACCAGCCAATGATCAAAGGATCAATCCCCCTAATGTCCCTAATATTATTCAACCTTAATATATAACTTGCAAACAAACATTCAAAGGATCTGTCAATCACTGCATGAAGTCAGAAACATTATTTCTGGAACACAATTTGTGGACATGATCTAACTTCTTTTGCTTTTTCAAAATAAATTAGATTGGTCACAAAAAAGGTTTTGTAAAGTGTGAAAATAAATAATTCACTGACTCAAGTTGGTCGAATCTTGTCGTTAGTCATATGCGTATGGCTTAAAATAACTTCTATACTGCCAACTACAACTCATAATCTTATGAATGCTTAGATGCCTAATATATAAATACCCTGTACCTTGTATACAATACAGTTCCATTAGAGGGAACAGAAAAACAAACAAAACAACAGGTAACACACACACACACACACACACACACACACACACACACACACACACACACACACACAACCATGACGGACAGAGTGATTTTTCAGCCAATTCTCAACAAGGTAGTGATCACATATTAGTTGATTACTCACGTTATATTGACTGAGTGGGTAGTTGTGATCACATATTAGTTGATTACTCACGTTATATTGACTGAGTGGGTAGTTGTGATCACATATTAGTTGATTACTCACGTTATATTGACTGAGTGGGTAGTTGCCGAGCAGGTACTCCTCGCGACCACACACTTTCAGGATGAAGTCATCTTTGTTCTCAACGGCGGTGCCCGTGCGGTCGGATTTCTTCAGCAAGAGTTGGTTGACCAGCTCCTGTGGGAATGCTTCGGGGGGAACTAACTGTGTGTACGTTACCGGAGCCTGAACAAATATATTTATTCTAAATTAAACCAAGAAAAATTAAATTCTGCATGATACAGAGAGGATGATCACTCACAACTGCACAACATCACACATCATTTCTATTGCGATTGGAAAATATTACACAAAATATTGATGGTTTTGATGTATACTTTATGATTTTTTAAAGATACTTTTATAGTAGGGATAGATACTCAACCTACAGACAAAACATGCACATAAAACCATCATCATAATTTTATGAAAAAAGCAATTTACAGTTACAGTGGCCATAGATTTGTAAATTTTATCAAAAAAGATTATGTGCAGTTATTATTTAAACATAGGCATCAGAGATGCATCAACCCTCAGCCCTGGTAACTCATTGCACAACATTCACTCCACACAATATTTGTGAACAAAACGTCACTGCACCAAGGCAAATTGATGCAGGGGTAAAAAACCCATAAAATCTACTTCCTTTGATAGCTTAGGTGTGTCAAGTATCATGAAACTGTCATCATTTACTCTAGAATTATTGATATGGGCCTGTGACCTTGAAAAGCAGTTTAAGGTCACCGTCCATCAAACTCATCTGGAGTCTTCCCAGATTCTGATGTGTGTCAATTTTCATGAAGCTGCCATCATTTGTTCTTAAGTTATCACGATGACAAGGATGATTTCACATAATTGTCCCTGTGACCTTGAAATCAGGTGAAGGTCATGTTCCATCAAGAGAAGTCTGAGGTCTTCACCAGATGCTTGTGTGTGTCAAATCTCATAAAGCTGCCATCATTCGTTCTTGAGTTATTGCGATTCTTGGGATTTCACATAATTGTCCCTGTGACCTTGAAAAACAGGTCAAGGTCGCCGTCCACCGAACTAGTCCGAGGTTTTCACCAGATGCTTATGCGTGTAAAGTTTCATGAAGCTGCCATCATTTGTTCTTGAGTTATCATGATGACAAGGATGATTTCACATAATTATCCCTGTGACCTTGAAAAGTAGGTGAAGGTCATGTTTCAAAGAAAAAATTCTGAGGTCTTCACCAGATGCTTGTGTGTGTCAAATCTCATAAAGCTGCCATCACTCGTTCTTGAGTTATTGCGATTCTTGGGATTTCACGTAATTGTCCCTGTGACCTTGAAAAATAGGTCAAGGTCGCTGTCCACCGAACTAGTCCGAGGTTTTCACCAGATGCTTATGCGTGTAAAGTTTCATGAAGCTGCCATCATTTGTTCTTAAGTTATCACGATGACAAGGATGATTTCACATAATTGTCCCTGTGACCTTGAAATCAGGTGAAGGTCATGTTCCATCAAGAGAAGTCTGAGGTCTTCACCAGATGCTTGTGTGTGTCAAATCTCATAAAGCTGCCATCATTCGTTCTTGAGTTATTGCGATTCTTGGGATTTCACATTGAAAAATAGGTCAAGGTCGCCGTCCACCGAACTAGTCCGAGGTTTTCACCAGATGCTTATGCGTGTAAAGTTTCATGAAGCTGCCATCATTTGTTCTTGAGTTATCACGATGACAAGGATGATTTCACATAATTATCCCTGTGACCTTGAAAAGTAGGTAAAGGTCATGTTTCAAAGAAAAAATTCTCAGGTCTTCACCAGATGCTTGTGTGTGTCAAATCTCATAAAGCTGCCATCATTCGTTCTTGAGTTATTGCGATTCTTGGGATTTCACATAATTGTCCGTGACCTTGAAAAATAGGTCAAGGTCGCCATCCATCGAACTCATTCGAGGTTTTCACCAGATGCTTTTGTGTGTCAAGTTTCATGAAGCTGCCATCATTTGTTCTCGAGTTATCGCGATGACAAGATGATTTCACATAATTGTCCCTGTGACCTTGAAAAGTAGGTGAAGGTCATGTTTCATAGAAAAAATTCTGAGGTCTTCACCAGATACTTATGTGTGTCAAATCTCATAAAGCTACCATTATTCGTTCTTGAGTTATTGTGATTCTTGGGATTTCACATAATTGTCCCTGTGACCTTGAAAAATAGGTCAAGGTCGCCGTCCATCGAACTCGTCCGAGGTTTTCACCAGATGCATATGTGTGTCAAGTTTCATGAAGCTGCCATCATTTGTTCTTGAGTTATCGCGATGACAAGGATGTTCGCTACAGACATACATACATACATACATACATACATACAGACATACATACATACATACATACATACATACCCACGCCAGGAGTACTGCAATACCCTCAGCCTGATTACATCAGGGGCTGAGGGTAAAAAATACAGACCTGAATTCCATGGAGGTTTTCCAAGCGGACTGCAATGCGTAGGTTTCCTGCATGGAGTTTTTCGTTGAGATGATTTGGCAGGGGAGCTTGAGTGGAGACATCTGGGGGGTAAAGTGTGATTGCTTTTTCGTCCCTGGGCTAAATAACAAGAAAATATTTTTTTTGAAAAGAATTTGTATGCAATTTCATTTTTGAAAATGATATTATATTTCTTCATCCCCAAAATATCAAATGGCCTGGCTGTAAATCTAGACAAATGTCATCTGCTGAAGATGCGTTTGATTATGAAAATCTAATGTGCCAAAGGCGATCTTTGTTTCCAAGCGGATTAGTGAACTGTGAAAAGAAAGAAATGTGCACAGTTCAAAGTGCCACCATCCCAAACTTGCTACGTGAGAGTACAAATCGAATGCGTCACAGAATGGCATATGCACTTTGGCATCTTCGATTGCTATATATGCAATTTGTTATGATATAGTCTATATTATTACATATATTTATTATTGCTCTAAGAGTTGCATAAAAAATAGTGTAAATATTGACTATGAGTACTATCAAAGACTGTCATATTCCATTTGACCACTAGAGGGCACTCCACTGATTATCTTTTTATTGAGAATGAGACAACCTTCTCAGGTATATAGTCCAGTTATTTTACTCATGTTTTGATTTTGCATTCAATCACATTAATTTTTATTCCTATATCCTTATTTGTATCTGTTGAAAAAAAAGTGCAATTAAAAAAGTAAGACGAGACTGATTAGAAATCAGGAGACCACTCAGCTATCACAGAATGTATACTGACTGTGAAATGGCAGGCCTACAACATTATTAGGAAAAAATTGTGTCACATTTATTTAGTAACATACACTGATAGTTGATGGATCATAGTACCATTAATTTGATATAAGGAGATTGCAGCTTACCTGATATTGCCCAATTGTTATGTTTGATTGCTATCATTATAACATGAAATATATATATATATCAAAAAAGGTCACTGAGCCAAGGTCAAAGGTCAAATGACAAAATGAATATGACAAGGCACAGCTATACTCCAGGACGGTCATTCATGCCAAATATGAGCTTCCTGCTATTTACGGTTGCTGAGATATGCTCTGCACAAAATTTGTAACCTCAAGGTCACAGCACCAAGGTCAAAGGTCATAGGGGTCAAAATATCTGACAGTGCACATCTACTGTGAATGGTAGTCATGCATGCCAAATATGAAGCGCCTGCTATTTACGGGTGCTGAGATATAGCCTGCACAAAAATTCAAAGGTCAAGGTCATTGCATCAAGGTCAACGATAAAAACAAAGAAAAAACAGAACAGTGCATATGTTGTCACTAAAATATTACTGTACAATAGATATGAAGTGCCTGTATTGCATTTTTGATGAGGCTGACATATTGTATACACAACTCTTTTACGTTCAAGGTCACTGAGCCAAGGTCAAAGGTCAAATGACAAAATGAATATGACGAGGCACAGCTATACTCCATTCATTCATGCCAAATATGAGCTTCCTGCTATTTACGGTTGCTGAGATATGCTCTGCACAAAATTTGAAACCTCAAGGTCACAGCACCAAGGTCAAAGGTCATAGGGGTCAAAACACCTGACAGTGCACATCTACTGTGGATGGTATACGGCCTGCACAAAGTGTCACGCCCGCCGCCCGCCCGCCGCCCGCCCGCCCGCCAAGGCAACGACAATACCACATCAGCCCTATGGCTGAGTGGTAAAAAATTACAATCTTTATACAACAAAAATACATAAAATTGCAATGTTAAATTGCCCTTTGTATTGCAACATTGTGACAAGCATTAATATATTGAGTTATATCATACAGATAGCACTGCTTCATGTTCTAATGATACAATTATTATGTACTTCTATCCAACCATTGGGAATGCCACTTTTTCCTGGAATGAATTATTGACACAACAGGATAAAATAGTCTATCAACTGGACCACTATCATTCTGTGCCAGACTCTTGGTCATAGCAATAATAAAGTCAAATCTTTATATCAATGAAGAACCCAGAAGTGTAACTACCTGTCCAGAGCACTGGCCTTAACATAACAAGAAAAATGTTGGTTGCCCAGTTGGGCCACCAGAGCATGAGAAGTGGTGGCCTGAAATAGGATGTGTGATACAATAAAGAACATTGTATATAAGGCTGTAAAGTGACTAGTGTCTGAGTGGCGGTTATTTGTCCCACTCAAAATTCACATATTCATTGACAGTGATATGAGACAAATAACTTTCAAGGATTAGAATAAAATCAACTTGAAGATAGTTTGGGCCACTAAAAGACCAAAAATATGGTTGCCCAACTTGGCCACTACAACAGAACATTCACTGGCCCAAACATAGGATCTGGTGTACACATGGAAAAAAATATTAATCAGTTTTGGGATCTTTAAAACAAATAAGAGACAGTAATGGGTCAGTGCGTATGTCTGAGGACTGTAATCAAAATGTGTCAAGTCCAGTCAGTGGATTACCTATCAGACATAATAAACATACCAAAATAATATGTCCAATTTTGTCATATTTTGATCATTATTTGTTATTGACTGTATTCATTAGTGACATATTTTTTTGGTGTCTTCATTTAGTTTAGTAGTAACAATAAGTAATTGGTTATAAAATTTTATCTTTTGTTAATGACATCATTCATCACTGATATTATTTTGTTAATAACTGAATATGCAGTAAACTAAGGAAATAGAATAAATTCATTCATTTTTTCTTTAAATTTAGGAAATTCTTCAACTTTCTAGGAAAGTCCCAATCTCCCTATTGACAGAATCCTGTTGACAGCTAACATGTGAACAACAAGCGTCATGTAAGTTGCTGCAGTCTTTCCTGGTAACGAGGCTTAGTTACCCATATTATAACACTGGTTCATAGTTATATGGAAAACATGACATATTTGTGATAAATAGACTCAACGAAAACAAGAAAGACAGTCAATAAGGCTTAGAGAAGGGCCATACAGTGACTCTATATACAATCATGGTGGGCCATACAGTGACTCTATACACAATCATGCAGGGCCATACAGTGACTTTATATACAATCATGCTGGGTCATACAGTGGCTCTATATACAATCATGCTGGGCCATACAGTGATTCTATATACAATCATGCAGGGTCATACAGTGACTCTATATACAATCATGCTGGGCCATACAGTGGCTCTATACACAATCATGCTGGGCCATACAGTGGCTCTATATACAATCATGCTGGGCCATACAGTGGCTCTATATACAATCATGCTGGGCCATACAGTGGCTCTATATACAATCATGCTGGGCCATACAGTGGCTCTATATACAATCATGCTGGGCCATGCAGTGACTCTATATACAATCATGCTGGGTCATACAGTGGCTCTATATACAATCATGCTGGGCCATGCAGTGACTCTATATACAATCATGGTGGGCCATACAGTGACTCTATACACAATCATGCAGGGCCATACAGTGACTTTATATACAATCATGCTGGGTCATACAGTGGCTCTATATACAATCATGCTGGGCCATACAGTGATTCTATATACAATCATGCAGGGTCATACAGTGACTCTATATACAATCATGCTGGGCCATACAGTGGCTCTATACACAATCATGCTGGGCCATACAGTGGCTCTATATACAATCATGCTGGGCCATACAGTGGCTCTATATACAATCATGCTGGGCCATGCAGTGACTCTATATACAATCATGCTGGGTCATACAGTGGCTCTATATACAATCATGCTGGGCCATGCAGTGACTCTATATACAATCATGCTGGGTCATACAGTGACTCTATATACAATCATGCTGGGCCATACAGTGGCTCTATATACAATCATGCTGGGCCATACAGTGGCTCTATATACAATCATGCTGCGCCATACAGTGGCTCTATATACAATCATGCTGGGCCATACAGTGACTCTATATACAATCATGTTGGGCCATACAGTGACTCTATATACAATCATGCTGCGCCATACAGTGGCTCTATATACAATCATGCTGGGTCATACAGTGACTCTATATACAATCATGCTGGGCCATACAGTGGCTCTATATACAATCATGCTGGGCGATACAGTGACTCTATATACAATCATGCTGGGCCATACAGTGACTCAATATACAATCATGCTGGGCCATACAGTGACTCAATACACAATCATGCTGGGCCATACAGTGACTCTATACACAATGATGTTGGGCCATACAGTGACTCTATATACAATCATGCTGGGCCATACAGTGGCTCTTTATACAATCATGCTGGGCCATACAGTGACTCAATATACAATCATGCTGGTCCATACAGTGGCTCTATATACAATCATGCAGGGCCATACAGTGGCTCTATATACAATCATGCTGGGCCATACAGTGACTCTATATACAATCATGTTGGGCCATACAGTGACTCTATATACAATCATGCTGCGCCATACAGTGGCTCTATATACAATCATGCTGGGTCATACAGTGACTCTATATACAATCATGCTGGGCCATACAGTGGCTCTTTATACAATCATGCTGGGCCATACAGTGACTCAATATACAATCATGCTGGGCCATACAGTGACTCAATATACAATCATGCTGGGCCATACAGTGACTCAATACACAATCATGCTGGGCCATACAGTGACTCTATACACAATGATGTTGGGCCATACAGTGACTCTATATACAATCATGCTGGGCCATACAGTGGCTCTTTATACAATCATGCTGGGCCATACAGTGACTCAATATACAATCATGCTGGTCCATACAGTGGCTCTATATACAATCATGCAGGGCCATACAGTGGCTCTATATACAATCATGCTGGGCCATACAGTGGCTCTATATACAATCATGCTGGGCCATACAGTGGCTCTATATACAATCATGCTGGGCCAAACAGTGGCTCTATATACAATCATGCTGGGCCATACAGTGACTCAATATACAATCATGCTGGGCCATACAGTGGCTCTATATACAATCATGCTGGGCCATACGGTGGCTCTATATACAATCATGCTGGGTCATACAGTGACTCTATATACAATCATGCTGGGCCATACAGTGGCTCTATATACAATCATGCTGGGCCATACAGTGGCTCTATATACAATCATGTTGGGCCATACAGTGACTCTATATACAATCATGCTGGGTCATACAGTGGCTCTATATACAATCATGCTGGGTCATACAGTGGCTCTATATACAATCATGCTGGGTCATACAGTGGCTCTATATACAATCATGCTGGGTCATACAGTGGCTCTATATACAATCATGCTGGGCCATACAGTGACTCAATATACAATCATGCTGGGCCATACAGTGGCTCTATATACAATCATGCAGGGCCATACAGTGACTCTAGACACAGTCACTCATACAGTGATTCTATGTACAATTGTGCAGAGCCATCACTTCACTATTTGGTTAGGTTTTACATCTATGAACGCTTTAACAAACTAAACAAACATGAGGAAAAGATCACAGTTGTTATCTACCATGTTCACAAACATAACACAAATTGTATGAATACTTTCATCTTTATGCATTAATTGCTCCATGTTCTGTTTGTCTATTATTTCAATATAACATTACCACATGCTGATATGTTTTCATTTTACTGTGGTCCAGTACTATTATATTTTATTATCCCGGCCTATGGTATTTTTCACACCTCAACTTGATAGAGCTGGAATGTATATCAGTATGTTGAGTTTGATACAAGCACGCGATGTCTTCCTGCTTCATGTCAGTTGTCAAAACCAGGAAGTGGACAATCCCTGCATAACAACATTTATCAATATGTACCTAAACTCAATACTTGTGACACAAGTGTACAGAAATTCCTGTTCCAGCCATCGCTTTGAGCCAAAAAGTTGCCTACACAGGTTGTACAACCTTTGTGACACAAGTGCACAGAATTTCGCATAAAAGCTACTATTCTTGACTTAGGTGTCACAAGTGTTTGCCATGGGATGCACAGTACTTTCAATGCAAGTGGGCAGAAATTGATAATACCTTTACCACTCCTGACTTAAGTATTTTCAAGTCAAGCTGTACAAATTGTGACACAACTGCACAGAAATATCTGATGAAGCTTTTTCTCTAGACTAAAGTGATCTTAGTACAGGTGACACAACACTTCAGGCTTTTATCATGGGACAAATATGACAAAACAATTAGCACAAAAGACAACCTATGCAACTAAGACAAACTCATCTTGTAGGAAAACCTTGGCTAGTGAGACAATCTGGGAAAGTACTATAATCTGGGCAAGTAAGATAATCTGGGTTAGTTTGACAATCTGGGCTAGCAGGACAGCCTGACAAGAAAGACAATCTGGGCCAGTAGACCACCTGGCTAGAGAGACAATCCGGGAAAGTAAGATAATCTAGGTGAGACAACCTGGGCTTGTGAGAAAACCTGGGCCAGTAAAACAACCTGGCTCGTGAGACAATCTGGACGAGTAGGGCAACCTGGCGAGTGAAACGATCTGGGCCAGTAGGGCATCCTGGCTAGTGAGACAATCTGGGCCAGTAGGACAACCTGACTAGTGAGAAAATCTCAGTCAATAGGGCAGCCTGGCTACTGAGACAATTTGGGCCAGTAGAAAACCTGGGCCAATGCTTCCTGATTGTTGGTTGTCAATATGCAATGTCACTTAACAAAAGAAATTTGAGCTGGTTGTCTGGACAATCTGGGCTATTAAGACAACCTGGCTAGTGAAACAATCTGGGCTATTAGGGCAACCTGGCATGTAAGACAATTATCATATTGATTGTTATTCATGATCATGTATCAATTTTTCTTTTGTTTTGAGGGAAATATCTCCAAAAGGCAGATCAAAGAAATCCTATATCCCAACTCACCAGGGAGTCTCGTTCTGCTCCAATCTTCTTGCAGACTTTCTTCATATGCTCCCTGAAGTGGCTAACCTCGGCACTTTTTAACGCTTCAAACTCGTGCAAGCCTACAAGTGTACAAGTAAATACGAAACTAAAAAACAAAAAACTTCTAAATTTTGTTCATGCTGGAAAATGTACACTAGATCAATATTCAGCATGTTTTGCAATCTATTTCTGTAGTTTTGCAAAGTTAAAATGTAAAGAGATCTTATTCACCATCTGTCATTATTACCAAGACACTTTTTGTTTATTAGCAGGTCTCTGATTGGTTGAATCAAAACACTCTTCAACCCTACCATTGTTTCGGCTCCTGTGATTTGTCAGCGAATCAGATGTGTGTAAGACAGTTGTATTATTATTATTATTGTTGTTGTTGTTCTTATTATTATTATTATTATTATTATTATTATTATTATTATTATAACTATGTAAGAGATATGCAACTGTGCTTCACCACCCCACTCCATGCTGGTCATTTATAAGTAATCATATTCAAAATGGTACTTTTAGTCAATAATGGTCATATATTTTCATTTCAATCAATCTTCTGGACACACAATACAAAAATTGCATTCTGGCTTTTTTATTTTTTGTTTGTTTGTTTTGTTGTTTTTTTTATGAAGGTGTTTGGATTTATCATTTTTCACATTAAATATGACCAAAAGATGGTGGGACTTTGTGACAGACAGGCTACCAGAGAGATACCATGTCTGGCTGTGGAGCCAACTACCCAGCAATAACATGTGACAATTATGAAAATATTTTTTAAAAATGCATGCTCAAAGATGACAGCTGATAGTTCTTTTAGGAATATTTGGTATTATGCACATTAAATAAAAAACAAGATTATAAAATAATCATCATCGTGATAATAGTAATAATATAAGTTTTAAAAATGTTAACCTATCACTTACACACCAAAATGCTAAATCTAAGGTCAAGCAATTCTACACATAATTTTCTCACATGCTTTTGGTCAGAAGTAGGTGAAACACTTTCTGATTGTTGGTTGTCATTATGCAATGTCACTTAACAGAAGAAATTTGAGCTGGTTGTAAGGACAATCTGGGCTAGTAGGACAATCTGGGCTAGTAAAACAATCTGGGCTACAAAGGCAACCTGGGCGAGTAAGACAACCTTGGCTAGTAAGACAACCTGGGCGAGTAAGATAACCTTGGCTACTAAGACAACCTGGGCGAGTAAGACAACCTGGGCTACTAAGACAACCTGGGCCAGTAAGATAACCTTGGTTACTAAGACAACCTGGGCCAGTAAGACATCCTGGGCGAGTAAGATAACCTTGGTTACTAAGACAACCTGGGCCAGTAAGATAACCTTGGTTACTAAGACAACCTGGGCCAGTAAGACAACCTGGGCCAGTAAGATAACCTTGGTTACTAAGACAACCTGGGCCAGTAAGATAACCTTGATTACTAAGACAACCTGGGCCAGTAAGACAACCTGGGCCAGTAAGATAACCTTGGTTACTAAGACAACCTGGGCCAGTAAGATAACCTTGGCTACTAAGACAACCCGGGCCAGTAAGATAACCTTGGCTACTAAGACAACCTGGGCCAGTAAGATAAACTTGGCTATTAAGACAACCTGGGCTAATAGGACAACCTGGGCTAGTAAGACAACCTGGGCTAGTAAGACAACCTGGGCTACTAAGACAACCTGGGCCAGTAAGATAACCTTGGCTACAAAGGCAACCTGGGCGAGTAAGACAACCTTGGCTAGTAAGACAACCTGGGCGAGTAAGATAACCTTGGCTACTAAGACAACCTGGGCGAGTAAGACAACCTGGGCTACTAAGACAACCTGGGCCAGTAAGATAACCTTGGTTACTAAGACAACCTGGGCCAGTAAGACATCCTGGGCGAGTAAGATAACCTTGGTTACTAAGACAACCTGGGCCAGTAAGATAACCTTGGTTACTAAGACAACCTGGGCCAGTAAGACAACCTGGGCCAGTAAGATAACCTTGGTTACTAAGACAACCTGGGCCAGTAAGATAACCTTGGCTATTAAGACAACCTGGGCTAATAGGACAACCTGGGCTAGTAAGACAACCTGGGCTAGTAAGACAACCTGGGCTACTAAGACAACCTGGGCCAGTAAGATAACCTTGGCTACTAAGACAACCCGGGCCAGTAAGATAACCTTGGCTACTAAGACAACCTGGGCCAGTAAGATAAACTTGGCTACTAAGACAACCTGGGCTAATAGGACAACCTGGGTGACTAAGATAATTTGGGCTAGTAAGACAACCTCGGCCAATAGGGTAACCAGGTCTAGTAGGACAAACTGAGCTAGTAAGACAACCTGGGCTAGTAGGGTAATCGGGGCTAGTAGGACAAACTGGGCTAGTAAGACAACCTGGGTGAGTAAGATAACTTTGGCTGCTAAGACAACCTGGGCCAGTAAGATAACCTTGGCTACTAAGACAACCTGGGCTAGTAAGATAACCTTGGCTATTAAGACAACCTGGGCCAGTAAGACAACCTGAGCTAGTAAGACAACCTGGGCCAGTAAGATAACCTTGGCTACTAAGATAACCTTGGCTACTAAGACAACCTGGGCCAGTAAGATAACCTTGGCTACTAAGACAACCGGGGCCAGTAAGATAACCTTGGCTACTAAGACAACCTGGGCCAGTAAGATAACCTTGGTTACTAAGACAACCTGGGCCAGTAAGACATCCTGGGCGAGTAAGATAACCTTGGTTACTAAGACAACCTGGGCCAGTAAGATAACCTTGGTTACTAAGACAACCTGGGCCAGTAAGACAACCTGGGCCAGTAAGATAACCTTGGTTACTAAGACAACCTGGGCCAGTAAGATAACCTTGGTTACTAAGACAACCTGGGCCAGTAAGATAACCTTGGTTACTAAGACAACCTGGGCCAGTAAGACAACCTGGGCCAGTAAGATAACCTTGGTTACTAAGACAACCTGGGCCAGTAAGACAACCTGGGCCAGTAAGATAACCTTGGTTACTAAGACAACCTGGGCCAGTAAGATAACCTTGGCTACTAAGACAACCTGGGCCAGTAAGATAACCTTGGCTACTAAGACAACCTGGGCCAGTAAGATAACCTTGGCTAGTAAGATAACATTGGCTACTAAGACAACCTGGGCCAGTAAGATAACCTTGGCTATTAAGACAACCTGAGCTAATAGGACAACCTGGGTGACTAAGATAACCTTGGCTACTAAGACAACCTGGGCCAGTAAGATAAACTTGGCTACTAAGACAACCTGGGCTAATAGGACAACCTGGGTGACTAAGATAATTTGGGCTAGTAAGACAACCTGGGCCAGTAGGATAACCGGGGCTAGTAGGACAAACTGGGCTAGTAAGACAACCTGGGCTAGTAAAATACATTGCAATAAATTTCGTCACAATTTAACATTTCCTTAGACATGTTTCTAAGGAAATTTGTTTAACAACCTGTATTTGAAGATAAAATTGTTTGAATATTATCATATCTGGTCAATATTGAATATTTTGGAATTAATCTTTTGAGGATAATCATAATGTTGTTGTTTTTTTCACTAAATTGCATATATATATATCAGTGGCTGAGAGGTGACATCTCAACATGTCTGTTTTTATAAGTCAATTCTTCATATGTCACAGCAGTTTTTATAGTCTTAAGAACAAACACATAAAATAAGTATTGGTATTTGCTCTATAGATGCTTGACATTAAATGTGTTTTCCTTTGAAGGCTTAAAATGGATCGTATAAATAATTTCAGCATATTTCCCCTGGATGTTTTCACAAGACACTCCTGTCCACTACTTTATCCACCAATATTTATTTGTAGTACATGAAATGATTAAAAAACATTGTGTTTTTAAAGACTGTGTACAAACAATTACTCTCAAAGTCTGCTTAACAATTCACTGGAAATTTGTTTGAGAAGAATTCACCAAATGACCTCAGCTGTGAGTAATGTGCACTGCAAACCTAATCCATTTATTTATCAAAATATCATAGAAAATATTTCCCATTCAACTGATAAAGACTGCTGACAGTGGAACTTTGCACAAAAATAATGACCTTGGATATTAGGCCAAATAATGACCTTGAGTACCGGGTCAAATAATGACCTTGGCAGGGAACCATAGAATTACTGGTTGTCCGAGGCAATCATTCAGAGCGATAAGATAAACATCCCATTCTGTGGCTTAACAAAAATGTGCTAAACACTTCTTGTGGGCAAGAGGTGAAATATCTATTTTATTGTGTCAACTTACAACTCAAAATAGGTCCCCATGCTATTTGGCTTGACATATATACATGGCCTAGTGCACGTGAAAATATAGATGAAATGGGCCAGTTCACTCAAGCAAAGTATTTGCCGCTTTCTGTTTATCTGTGAAACATGTTCAACACTCATTTTAGAAGAATTTTAATACTGGCTTTGAAAATGTATATAAATTTTCTGGTTGGAAACACATAATAAGAGAACTAGCTGTATGAATAATCTCGACAAGAAATTTGATCCCTGTTCTTCTTTGAGATATGCATCATACCAAAGTCATGCTCTATTTTCTCCTGCCAGTCTTGTTTATTAGCGAAGTGATCATTCGAAAATGTGACAAGTAAAAAAAAATTAAAAGATTGTCCTTCACTGGGATGGACTTACACATGAAAAAAAATAAATTATGCAAGGGCCAAAAACATTTGGTGTGAAATAAGGTCACGCATGGTCAATGATACACTTCATCTTGCCACAAACAACCGCTGATGTGTGACACTATTTAAACAGATGATAATAGTCATGAACAGACTTGGTATATAAAGCTTGCATGAACTCATAGTTGTCCAGTATTCACTGACCAGGAGGACCCTGGATCTTATACAAATTCAGGGCCCAGATATAGGACTCAGAACGATGCTTTATGCTCTGCAAATCGGCATGTCAAATAAATTTTTATTTCATCATTAAATTGTTGATATTTATAGGTTTTCAGGTGCGTTAATATTCAAAATATGTTATTCATACAATTATTGGCAAAGTGACAAAAATATAAAATTTTGATGTTAAACGATGACAGTTTTTTGCTTAATTTTGTTATTGTTTCCATGGACACTTGTAAGCTTGCCTCTGATTGGTCAGCATAACCACATGGATATGAAAATGTTTTCACAGATAGAATGATTTGTCCATATTGCCAGTCCTGGCTCCTTGGCAAGGCCAGGGCATAACATGAATTAGCTTCCCTAACTGGTCCGTCTTGGCAAAGCCTAAATGTATATAGTACACATACAATAAGAAAATTGGCATTATTGATCAAAATTAATTTCTTGCAGGTCAGTTATAAGAAAGAAGATTATAGTTCATGAAGGCATATATATATATTTATATATTTGACAATATCAATATTAGGCGGACAAAAAGTTGCTGATTCAAGAATGAAAAAATCAACACATTCTTCTTTGTTAGCAGATATAAGGGCATTGACCTCCCAAAGATAGTAGTGACACAAACGTCACCATTGTTCTGACAGCAAATAGTTACAATCAAGACTCAGAAAAAATCACAGAGCTTTAACCATCGATGGCCTCCATGATTCACAAAAGCCTATAATTCTACATTTTTATCTCTTTTTCTGTTAGCAAATGTGAAAAAGGGAATCCTGCCAAATCTTTAAAGACAGGTTAATCGGGGCACTGCACTTCCCAGGGACAAAGAAATGTCTTTTCTCCTCCACTGAACCCTGATTCCCCAAAAGGCTATATAGTAGCATACATGTATTTTATATATAGATATCCTTTCAGAGCCCCTTCCCTAAGTTGCATGCCCTTTTGGGACATGTATACCCTGGGCAAGAGGCCCCATATGGGTTCTGCTCCAGTGATTTTTGTCCTCCCGGGTCACAGACACAAATGTCATAGCTGTTTCTCCACAAAAGAAAAAAATCTTGAATCACACTTGCAAACAAAGAATTGAAAAGTTGAAACATGTTTTGCTCCTCATACACAAGATTAAACCCGGGAAAGGCTTGAAAGGGTTCACTATAAAACATAACTTAGGCATGGTGAAAAAGTGCATGAAAGAATTTGATTTGCATGTTAATAATTATATAAAAATGAAAAAAAAAACATTATTGCTTAAATCACAGGTAACAATCTGACTGACAAGTTTTCTTCGTGTTAAGAACTGTGTTTATCCAGTCCTTGTTCATGTCAACATGTTTACTAATTTGTTTCATGGAAATGTAACGTTGTGTCAGATTACCAAAACACTACTGACATATAATTTCTCCCTCATTTTTATTACACAGTAAAATCCAGATACAGGGTACCTGCCAATTTTCCCCTCATTTATATCACACAGCAAAATCCAGAAATAGGGTACCAGCCAATTTTTCCCCGCAAACAGACATTAAAATTTCCGCACGCACATTATATACTATAAATAATCTATTTTGTTTTTGTCCTGCAGAATACTAGAAGTAAAAGTTCCATTTAGGATCTCCATTAAGATCTGTTTGTTTTTTTATTACGACTGTTTACCGCCTCCCTTTCACGTTGACCTCCCTTTCATGTCATCAGTGATGTAAAGTTGACATTTACGCAATGTTTACGATTCTTATGTCCGAGAGTACTCCTAAAACTAATATGCGTGTGGGTATTCAAGTGGTTTTTGGCATATTAAAAAAAGGTAAAGGTGACATTTATATACTGCTGACTCCAGACAATGTCTGCTCACAGCAGTTGATTGTGACTGGCCAGGATTCGAATCAGGGTAACCCTGGATCTCAAGCTATGACAGAGACAAGTTTCTAATTTTTTTTTACAATAAGCCGATTATTGGTCACCATATCATCTTTAAAAAGTTACATACCAAAAATGCACCAAAATGCAAAAAAAAAACTCTCTAAAATGCAATCATTCAAAAAAAAAAAATGGAAACCCACTATTGCACTATGAAAACTGTATGTCAAGATTGTACTTCAGAAAAGCTACAACATCTCCAAAACTATTCAACAAAACAGCGACCTGCAAGGGATTTTATGGTTCTATCTACTCAAACATCATCCCAATTTGACCTCATTTTCATGTGATAAAGCATAAATGCCTACTTTTCACCTCACTTTCATGTGTAAAAATATAGACACCTACCTTTGCCGATGAGAAAGCTAATCTGTGAGTTTATGATTTTTTCTGTTCTATCGCCCTTCTTCTCGACGACCTTGAGCATGCGTTGGAATGGTTTGACGTCACCGAGCCTCTTCTCCTCGTCCAGGAGTTCCTCCTTCTCTGCCATCTGGTTGATGCACATAAACACGTAAGTATTCTTGTCCTTGAGATTGGAATAAAGTGGGTATTTCTGAGATTCCTGCCATAATTCCTGAAAAATACCAAAATTATATATTACATCCATTTTACACAATAAATAAAGAATGGTTGTTGAAATTGACAGTAGATGGCGTCGGTTGATACAAATATTTGATACTGACAGCTGAAACTGACAATGGTTCTAACAGATTAGTATTGCCAAGTACTTTTAACAGCAGACACAGTTCATACTGAAAGTTGCACTGTCAACTGTACTGACAGGAGACACACAGTTCATACTGTACTGACAGCAGACACAGTTCATACTGTACTGACAGCAGACACACAGTTCATACTGTACTGACAGCAGACACAGTTCATACTGTACTAACAGCAGACACACAGTTCATACCGTACTGACAGCAGACACACAGTTCATACTGTACTGACAGCAGACACACAGTTCATACTGTACTGACAGCAGACACACAGTTTATACTGTACTGACAGCAGGCACACAGTTCATACTGTACTGACAGCAGACACACAGTTTATACTGTACTGACAGCAGACACACAGTTCATACTGTACTGACAACAGACACACAGTTCATACTGTACTGACAGCAGACACACAGTTCATACTGTACTGACAGCAGACACACAGTTCATACTGTACTGACAGCAGACACACAGTTCATACTGTACTGACAGCAGACACACAGTTCATACTGTACTGACAGCAGACACACAGTTCATACTGTACTGACAGCAGACACACAGTTCATACTGTACTGACAGCAGACACACAGTTCATACTGTACTGACAGCAGACACACAGTTCATACTGTACTGACAGCAGACACCCAGTTCATACTGTACTGACAACAGACACACAGTTCATACTGTACTGACAACAGACACATAGTTCATACTGTACTGACAGCAGACACAGTTCATACTGTACTGACAGCAGACAGTTCATACTGTACTGACAACAGACACACAGTTCATACTGTACTGACAGCAGACACACAGTTCATACTGTACTGACATCAGACACATAGTTCATCCTGTACTGACAGCAGACACACAGTTCATACTGTACTGACAACAGACACACAGTTCATACTGTACTGACAACAGACACATAGTTCATACTGTACTGACAGCAGACACAGTTCATACTGTACTGACAGCAGACAGTTCATACTGTACTGACAGCAGACACACAGTTCATACTGTACTGACAGCAGACACACAGTTCATACTGTACTGACAGCAGACACAGTTCATACTGAAAGTTGCACTGTCAATTGATACAGAAGCAAAACAAAAGATGGCAGAAGTTTGTGTCCACTTGTAAACACAGAAAATGTTGACTTTCCATAAAAAAATACAGATGAACAAATGGGTTTCAACAGTTTTACATGATACATGGATCATGTAAATTTAATTTCAAGGTATGATCTTTTCAACAATTAGTTTATTTTCTTTTTTTATTCTATTCTGCTTAGTTTATCAAGTATCCCCTCATTACATTTATCAAGAGTTGTGCAGGAATCTCCTGATTAATCTGATGATAAATATGTTCATCCTATATCAGGATATAACTCGAGATTGTCCATGTCAACATGCCAAACATTTGGCCACACATTTATTTGGTCACGCATGACCAATTACAACCATGAAACTATTGAGGTATAAAAAGTATGACCAAATGAGGTCATGAAAGGTCATCATATGGTCCTATGGAGTCAAATCCTAGATTAGCATGACCATATAGAGACACACTAAAATTGAACATGACTCATGTGCAACCCAATAGATGTTTAACTCAAACTGATGATTATTTTCTTTTACAAAATTTAGTGATTAAACCCCGATATATATATATATATATATATATATATATATATATATATATATATATATATATATATATATATATATATATATATATATATTATCAGTTGGGTTTAATCATATCTGATTGAGTCACACTGTAGACATACATGTCAATGATGTGTGACCTTATTTTGTCATGTTTATGCATGACAAGATAGATGTTTGACCTTAATTGATAATAGAATGTCTTATCATTGGATTATCTAATAGCTGATTAACAAAGTTTCCATTCTAGATTGATCATGATCATGTTCCGTATTTTCCGACAGATGAATTGTACAGAATGTCTGCTTTATTTCGTCAGTTATTCTGCGTTATTCCCTAAATTATTCTTCTTTATTCCCTCAATTATTCTGCTTTATTCCCTCAATTATTCTGCTTTATTCCCTCAATTATTCTGCTTTATTTCTTCAGTTATTCTGCTTTACTTCCTCAATGTCGAGTATGAGTATACATTGTATGAGTATACTAAGTATGAGTATACATTGCTAAAATGGGATTTTTTAGTTCTATTTTAAATTATTGAATGGCATTTTCTAAATGGTAATATTTAGTTCTATTTTAAATTATTGAATGGCATTTTTTAAATGGTAATATTCCCTTTCTCCAATAATTTTTCAGAAGTGGTCTATAAATTAATTTTAACTCCCTATTGTTCTCCCATAGCAACCTCCCATTGTTGTCACATAGCAACCACCAATATTTGTGCTGTGATATATAACAAGTGGTGAGTTACCTCTTTGATGTCGGCAAGCGTGGCATCCCTGAAGACCTGCAGCGGGATGAAGACCCCCGTGGGCAGGAAGCAGTCGATGGTGACCTGCGAGCCACCGCTGGACCCCGCGTCCCATGACAGGCTCGCGATAGGCGGCATCCTCTACTATCTGAAATCGTTAACAAAACAATCATCATTACTTGATTTTTAAAAAGTATGAGTTCCACTTCTATCTATCATGGATGTAGGAATCATCTCACTCAGCAGGTTTCAGGGGATAAGCTTATTACTTATTAGTGGGAAGATTGGGTCATAAACATCACTCTATAATAAGTCATAAGTATAAGGCCCAACTTGGCCATCATGCAATCTGACTCCACTTGATCCCTCTTAGTTTCCCCCATGGTTTATTGGTCTCACCACATTCTCCCCATGGTTTATTGGTCTCACCGAGTTTCCCCATGGTTTATTGGTCTCACTGCATTTTCCCCATGGTTTATTGGTCTCACCGAGTTTCCCCATGGTTTATTGGTCTCACCGAGTTTCCCCATGGTTTATTGGTCTCACCGCATTTTCCCATGGTTTATTGGTCTCACCGAGTTTCCCCCATGGTTTATTGGTCTCACCGAGTTTCCCCATGGTTTATTGGTGTCACCGCATTTTCCCCATTGTTTATTGGTCTCACCGAGTTTCCCCATGGTTTATTGGTCTCACCAAGTTTCCCCATGGTTTATTGGTCTCACCGCATTTTCCCCATGGTTTATTGGTCTCACCGCATTTTCCCCATGGTTTATAAACTTTATTGGTCTCACCGAGTTTCCCCATGGTTTATTGGTCTCACCGCATTTTCCCCATGGTTTACTGGTCTCACCGAGTTTCCCCATGGTTTATTGGTCTCGCCGAGTTTCCCCATGGTTTATTGGTCTCACCGCATTTTCCCCATGGTTTATTGGTCTCCCCGCATTTTCCCCATGGTTTATTGGTCTCACCACATTCTCCTCATGGTTTATTGGTCTCACCGAGTTTCCCCATGGTTTATTGGTCTCACCGAGTTTCCCCATGGTTTATTGGTCTCACCGAGTTTCCCCATGGTTTATTGGTCTCACCGAGTTTCTCCATGGTTTATTGGTCTCACCACATTTTCCCATGGCTCTATTTGGTCAGAGAGGTCAGGCTACAAAGTACATTGTAGTTGTGTTACTACTAAATAATGCATGGCAGTAGTCTGTAACACAGCAATAATGCATGGCAGTAGTCTGTAACACAGCAATAATGCATGGCAGTAGTCTGTAACACAGCAATAATGCATGGCAGTAGTCTGTAACACAGCAATAATACATGGCAGTAGTCTGTAACACAGCAATAATGCATGGCAGTAGTCTGTAACACAGCAATAATGCATGACAGTAGTCTGTAACACAGCAATAATACATGGCAGTAGTCTGTAACACAGCAATAATACATGGCAGTAGTCTGTAACACAGCAATAATGTATGGCAGTAGTCTGTAACACAGCAATAATACATGGCAGTAGTCTGTAACACGGCAATAATGTATACGTCACATTGTTGGATTTGATATAAATTATAAGTAACTATAAATAGCCTCTATGTGGCTGTACCAATGCACATAACTAACACTAACCTCTATTCCATGGATGTAGCAATATAAGTAACCATCACTAGCCTCTAAGTGACTGTGCCAATATAAGTAACCATCACTAGCCTCTATGTGACTGTGCCAATATAAGTAACTAACACTAACCTCTAAATGACTGTGCCAATATAAGTAACCATCACTAGCCTCTAAGTGACTGTGCCAATATAAGTAACTATCACTAGCCTCTAAGTGACTGTGCCAATATAAGTAACCATCACTCTAAATGACTGTGCCAATATAAGTAACCATCACTAGCCTCTAAGTGACTGTGCCAATATAAGTAACTATCACTAGCCTCTAAGTGACTGTGCCAATATAAGTAACTATCACTCTAAATGACTGTGCCAATATAAGTAACCATCACTAGCCTCTAAATGACTGTGCCAATACAAGTAACTATCACTAGCCTCTAAGTGACTGTGCCAATATAAGTAACTATCACCAGCCTCTAAGTGACTGTGCCAATATAAGTAACTATCACTAGCCTCTAAGTGACTGTGCCAATATAAGTAACTATCACTAGCCTCTATGTGACTGTGCCAATAGAGGTAACTCTCACTAACCTCTTATATAAAAGCACGAACCAGATAGTTTATGAGATGTACATCTTATACAAGATATTTGGTATGAATAAAACATTATTGTTCATCCTTTTTGGGGACACACTCAGGATTCATTTATTCACCTATTTCTTGGAATGCCAGACATTCGTCATATGAGAAAGTATTACCCATTTATTACATATTTCATCAGTATTAACAGACAATTACCTCTATCTTGTTTATTGCGATTCCTCTTTAAGTGGAAATCAAAGAGTAAACATGCACCCACTTAGAATCATGCAAAAACATATGACCTAATATGTCCAAGTATTGAGGTGTAGATAAATCTTGCTTTTGTGTAACCATGGTAACTGATGAAAACAAAGATGGCAACCTGCAATCACACCATGTACAAACCAAATTCTTTTGGGAAAAAAATGCTTTTGGTTTTTAACATTCGTCTCTTAAAGAGTTTCAGTTTCTTTAACACTAAACACTATCTATATGTAAAGTATAGGTCAATATTCTCCAGCAATACAAGATTAATACCACAAAAAAGAAACACATATTCAAAAGAAGTATTTATTTCTACTCCATGTGTTTCATCTCACAACATGACTATGATGACTGTCATCAAAATTAGATTGATTGAACATTTTGATGAAAAAGTTATTATGACACCATACATGAAGAACTTAGTTGTGTCTGAACTGGAGTTCCTGAAAAATCAAGTGAAAAAAGTGAATTCAATAGAAACAAGTGTTGATTTTAAAAAATCAAGCTCGCGTAAGTTTGCAAAATCCCAAAGCAAAATCCAAAGAAAATCTTCTTACTCTACCACGCACTCACAAATCAGTTCTCAAACAAAAGCGACATCTGACGGTGTAAGCAGAATTATTGAGCCAAAACATCGCCGCCATGGACCGATAATTGGGGTATGCTCCATAGACTTACAGCTTAATCAGTCAAAACTTCGAACATCTAGCCCTAAAGGCAAAACAAACATGAGCGAAAAGTACCTCTCATATAATTGGTCAAATCTGCCTAAAGTTTTACAAAATTTGTGGCAAAGGAGAGACAAATATCATTAGACTGCTTGATATGGCCTGGACTAACACATTGGCACTTTTTTTAATTTTCATGATTTGCACTGTGTATCCAACAATAGTAGATCCACTGTACACAGTTTAGCAGTAAGCAATGAAGTTCTTAGCGCTGTGCTGAATCATCAGATTCAAAAGAGAGCAAAACAATAAATTTGATCTACACCTATAAGTTTGCTAGGCAAAACCATCAGCATCCCGGTGATTAAAATTTATATCAAATTAAGGCCATCACTGTCATCAGTAACTTGAATCCGACAGCAATATTATTATTTATTAATATTCTCATCTCAGAACAGGTCAGCTAACCCCTAACAGACTGAGAGAATGTCATTAAAGGGTTAAATAAGGAAATGTTATCTCTGAAGAATCCTAGATTTTAGCTGTGGGTGACACTCACAAGTGCTATTGTCAACTTGGAAAATATTGCAATATTATTCAATATCAAACCTCAGACAACGCCCTAATTAAAATAGTCAACAGTGTAAATGGCCTTGACAATTGTTGACTTCAAGTTCACGTTTAACATCTTGGATGAAGAATGAAGTTTGAAGAGCAACAGTCAGTTCAGCATTGAGTGAACAAATTATGTTTATTTTCGAGGTTATCTTTCACTGAATGCAATTGTTATCGTTAAAATGCGTTTAAGTTCTTGTAACTGCAACATATTTATAAACTCACCTGTTCGACGTTGGTTTTATCATTGTAAAATGTACTAGGAAGACAAATGTTGAACGCTAAATGTCAAAACTTCTCAACACACACGGAACTAAATATCTAGGTCACAGTTACTTGTTTAGGTGTAACATTCCGAGAAAATAGTTCTCGATTCTAAGCTTTGTTGTTGTGTCTAGTGATTAATTCTGCGCTATTAGAACAATCTTGATTAAAAAAAAGATTGTATCTTAAACTTCTGATCAAATTTGCATCTTGGAGATCGACAATGATATTTCACAACACTGAATGGTGTAGTGATATATTTTACGATATTTAGGTCAAAAGTCAAATAGGTCAAATAGCATTTGATGATTTTTCTCAACAGAGGACACCACTTCCTTGAAAAATGAACAGAAGAATCATAAAAAATAATCTTTAACCAGATATATCCCTTTGTTCTGCGACAAGAAACACCCCCACTACATCAGGATTAATGATATAAAGATAGTCAGAGGGAAAGTACACATGATGTCCAAAGCAGTGATATTAAAAGGTAAGCCAAACATCAAGACTAAAATCTCAACTTTGGAATTTACTCTATTATCGCTCATGCAGTTGTTCAGACCTGAGTCTACTATTTGATATGTGGGACCAGGGCATACGAAAGTAGTGCTTGATAATTTCCTACTCCCCCTTATTATACATGATAATAACGAGATGCAGATCACATTAGACATAAAATGAATAGTGATAATTAATAGCACAATAATGGCTTGTTTTGTCAAAGTTATTAGAAAAATAATGAGAATAATTGAAGGGACTATATATTGATCTTTGCTATCAGGGGCTCATTTCTATATTGCCATGTTCTGTTCTTTGTTTTCAAGGTAGGTGGCGCTTTAACAGATCCTAGCAAAAAATTTCAATGGTCAACCTAACTTCATACTCTGCTTTTAGAAAGATAAATATTTTTGCCATCTGATAAGTATTTTTCAAAATACCCTAGGTCGATACGAATATTTTCTATGAATTTTTGAAGGTGAGGCATTTACTATGGTTTTCAATGGGACATTGTAATAGTGGTCCGAGGCCTAATAGGCAAACAGCATGGAGTTTAACTTTCAACTGTGAATCTTTTGAGCAGTGATTTGTCAATTAATTTAGTAAATTTATGTAAATAGGAAATAGATCCAGTGTAGTTTAATCCATATCAGGTCCCTTTTTGCCTGATATAATGTATGACAATGCCAACAACCCCTATAAACCTCTATATTGAAGTGCATGCTCTATTGGCACCTGGACCACATGCTGCACAAGTCAATAGGTGTATTTTATATAATAAATATACACAGCAGAGAGAGTTTACAATGTGAAGATGTATAAGAAAAAACTGTATAAAATGTCCATTGTGAACTTCATGCTCATCAATTAGGCAAAATGCATGCTCTCAGACTCTCTGTTTTCTGTGTAACATCCTAATATATTGCTCTTAGAGGGATCTCTATTTTTAATATTTCATAAATTATGCATGAAATCAGAAGGTAACATTCAAATTTAAATAATTTGCATAATAAAGTATCATTTTGCACTCTTTATCCTATAATATCGACTCAAAACAACATTTGACAGCACAAAATAGCATTTTTTCATGATTTCTTAAAAAGTTTTTGATTTTTTTTGGCGTTAAAAAATTCTTTTGCGTAGTTATTTAAAATTTATACATGTGCATCCCTACTTTACAATTTGATTCTGAAAGTTTGAAGTCAATATAAAATGAAATACTAGTTTTAATCATCCCTTATTGTGTGGCACCAAAATGCCCTGAATGGTACTCTAATCTGGTAAGACCAGGGGAGCCAATAGGTGGCACTATGGTATATAGGTAAGCATGCATGCTTGTTTTAACACCTGCACTTAATTAGGGTAATATCATAGATGACTATAATTGGCATAAAGTTGCATTTAGGTCTATATTTGATCTCTATTAGACCTGAGTCTACTATTTGATATGTGGGACCAGGGCATACGAAAGTAGTGCTTGATAATTTCCTACTCCCCCTTATTATACATGATAATAACGAGATGCAGATCACATTAGACATAAAATGAATAGTGATAATTAATAGCACAATAATGGCTTGTTTTGTCAAAGTTATTAGAAAAATAATGAGAATAATTGAAGGGACTATATATTGATCTTTGCTATCAGGGGCTCATTTCTATATTGCCATGTTCTGTTCTTTGTTTTCAAGGTAGGTGGCGCTTTAACAGATCCTAGCAAAAAATTTCAATGGTCAACCTAACTTCATACTCTGCTTTTAGAAAGATAAATATTTTTGCCATCTGATAAGTATTTTTCAAAATACCCTAGGTCGATACGAATATTTTCTATGAATTTTTGAAGGTGAGGCATTTACTATGGTTTTCAATGGGACATTGTAATAGTGGTCCGAGGCCTAATCAGGCTCAGGATCACTGATCAGACAGCTGTTCACTGTTAATGAAGATAAAACTCATCTATTTGCAAATATGATATATGTGTCTCAGTCTTCCATCAAAATATTCCCTTTGCCAGAGCATAAAGCCCGGTGTTGAGCAGCTTGTGTTTGACCAGCTGCAACCCCCCCCCCCCCCCCCCCCCCCCCCCCCCTGGAGCCTACGTCGGGTTGTGTGGTGTCCCCTATCACTCATGAAGAGACAAGTTGTGACACGGTGTCGAGACCTCAGTGTGGACATCCAACACACTCTACACTTATTATTAAGATATAACAAAGGGCTTACACATCTAATCTTGCTTTCTAGTGAATTTTTCGTCTAATTTATTGAATGATGAGCCATTATGATGAGCCATCATAGGTGTTTGGAGTGTGAGTGACGATTGACTGTATCGTAAGCAGAAGTGGGTTGCATGTGTAAAACTGTACTCTTTCAAATGTGTTGACAAACGAGAAATAAATGCTGACTTTTGGCCCAGATAACCTTTGAACAAAGAATACTTCCTTTTTTAACATTTTTGGTGGGAGAAATCAAGCAGATGAGAATATCTATTTAATTTGTGAAAGTTTGCTGAACCCCCGTCTGCACCTCCAGTAACTTGATCACATGACACAACATGGCACCCACATCAAGTCTTGTCTTCTGCACTAAGATTATTGTCATTTTCGGCAGGTATTCAAGCTCATATCATCTTTTATAAAATATAAATATACCAATTTGTATAAAATGCCAGAAAATCAACTTTTATATTTGTGAATCTATATCTGTCAGGAGAATGTCACACAAGGTGTGTGGTTTGGAATCTCTTCATGTGTGAATGGGGTGACACCGAAACGGTCATATTGCTCTGACCAGCCCAGCCACAAGAAAATAAGGAGGACCAAATGTCGTTTCTCTTAAACTACCCCACCCCCAGTGTACTCTTTGCGGGATGCCAATTTGTTTTGCAGAGTTAACTTATAGATGTAGATGTCTAGATGTAGAAATGCAAGGTTCTTATTTTATGGTAATATAATACCTTTTGATAAAATCATGTAGCAACTCAGGTTCCAACACTGTAGCCACCCAGGTTTCAACACTGTAGCCACTCAGGACCCAACACTGTAGTCACTGAGGACAACACTGTAGCCACCCAGGTTCCAACACTGTAGCCATTCAGGACCCAACACTGTAGCCACTCAGGTTCCAACACTGAAGCCATTCAGGACCCAACTTTGTAGCCACTCAGGTTCCAATACTGTAGCCACCCAGGTTTCAACACTAGCCACTCAGGACCCAACACTGTAGTCACTTATGACAACACTGTAGCCACTCAGGTTCCAATACTGTAGCCACCCAGGTTTCAACACTAGCCACTCAGGACCCAACACTGTAGTCACTTATGACAACACTGTAGCCACCCAGGTTCCAACACTGTAGCCATTCAGGACCCAACAATGTAGCCACTCAGGTTCCAACAATGTAGCCACTCAGGATCCAACATCTAAGCTGACTCAGATTCCATTCTCTTGGCTCACCCAGATTCCAAGACCTGACCCCTAATTCAGATTCAAGTCTTACATTTCCAGAGGAAGATATATATTGCAGGTATTGCCTATGATTTTTGTGTTTTAAGCCCTTCTGAAATGAATTCAAAGTTACTAGAAAGGTCACCACTTAGAGAAAAATTCTTATTTAATTTTTGCTTTGAAAAAAATGGATATATGGAGAGTCAAACTTGGAATTTTAGCTATCATTCCCATAAATTTACTATCCTCACCGATGTTTTTTTATTTTAAAACACTCTAAAATGTGATTGTAAACAGTATTAAAGGCTTGAAACTCTCGGTTATGACTCTCTGGGCATTAAGTTTACACACAAATATAATTAAAGTGATGACAGGTAATAGTTTAAAGGAGAGAAATGCACCAGAATATATATTCATACGACTAACAATATTTTGATTTCGTTTGTGATATTCATGTTCAAACTCGTTCAGGAATGGGCATAAGATGTGTGAACTGGTTAACCCAAGCACAATGATTTAATGGTATATTCTCACAAAAAACATATTTTATTTTAATCTTTAAATAGTTATTGGTGGGGTTTAAAAAAACCTTCCAAAATGTTTATATATATGTTATTCTGCTATACTTTATGTTATTTCAGTCAAAATTTGGATGCCCCGAGAAGCTGCACAAATTACCATTTCAGTGTTTGAAAACTGGTCTTAACCTAAAGTTCTAAAATAATAAAAAAATCCTTTCCCATAAAAAATTATTTTTTAGAGGTTTTTGTTGCAGCAGAAACTGTAATATCAGAATGAATGATGACAGTTTCTGGCATTTTTAGAGGGATCCCCCATAAAAAGAACCAGGTTTCTAGAAGACAAATTTTAGCTACATGCACATTTGGGATTCCACTTTATACATGTCTATGATGAAATGACCAAAAAATAATGAATTTATGAGGTGATGACTGTTTAAAGATTGCATATTCTGGGACATTTGATGTTTAATCAGTTTTTACCTTTTCCTTTGATATGTTTCTTGACCCTTTCCTTTGATATGTCTCTTGGCCTTTCCCTTTGATTTACTACTTGACCTTTTCCCTTGATATTTTCCAAAATCTCTTTGTCAAGTGAATATTGGCTATCATGCTTTTCCATTCGCTCAGCATGACCTCATTGGGTCACTTTTTTGCAAAATTAAATTGATGATGAAGTGATGTATTCAGTTCTTTTCAATAATTTTCTAAGAAACCTCAAACTTATTGCAGGATATCAGTGAAATTGACATTGAATCAAATGAGAAGAATGTCTTACAAGAGAAATGTGTGTCCCTAATTACGTGACTCATAAATATCACTTCCTAATCAATGTATCACTCACATGGTCCCTGATAAAAAATGCATAATTTGATTGAAAGTAATCTGTCAAAACGATCTTTCTATCCCAGTTTTGAACTGAAAGACGGCCCTTGCTTGAAGTTTTACTTTTAATGCTGAATCAATCAGTGAATGTCATCTTAACATTAAATTCTATAGAAGCTGGACAGCACTGAAAGGATTAAATATTCCTACAAAGCATCTCTGAATGTTTAAGCAAAACAGGCAGATTGAAATTTAACCAAAAAATCTAAATAACTGGTTCTTGGCACCTGAGCAATCTGAGAGTTACATTTAATTTGCAAAGAGACAGGTGAAAACATAAGCATCTTAACAGATCAGTGGGTAAAAAGGACTATTATTCACCAGGCATTTTCCAGTGATCAGATTTTGAGAACATAAATTGCCAAAGTTCTAGTTGATATATAAGACCAAACCAAACAAGTGTTGATTTTAAAAAATCAAGCTCGCGTAAGTTTGCAAAATCCCAATCTTCTTACTCTACTACGCACTCACAAATCACTTCTCAAACAAAAGCGACATCTGACGGTGTAATCAGAATTAATCAGCCAAAACATGGCCGCCATGGACCGATAATCGGGGTAGGCTCCATTGACTTACGGCTTAATCACCTTGAAACCTCAAACATCTAGCCCTAAAGGCAAAACAAACGCGAGCGAAAAAATATATATTGACAATAGGTGGCACTGTGGTAGGGTTGATAAGATTCGCCAGCAGAGAAATGGGGAAGTGAAACAATGTCCTATCCTGTGGCCTCAGTAAACATAGTTTGTTTGAATTTTCTGTAACAAATATTACCCATTTTTTTTCCTGACACTAGGTGGCGCTGTGATAGGGGTGATATGGCTGATCGGGACCATATACGTGATTCTTCCCCACTTCTATAAGGATAACGGCTCAGCTTCCCAGAAGGCTCTGCAGAGATCTAAAAGGATTGACACAGAAAGTGGAGAAGGTAAGCTGACCTGTCCTATTTCCATCTTTTTTATTCGATGGAAAAAATAGATAATCAGTTTTAATATTATGCCTTCACAGAAGAACGTTGACCTCAAAGTTCCAATCCAAATCAATCCTATATTTTGGAATATAAAAAAAGAGAATCTTTTATTTTTAAATATATATATGCACATTTTCTGAGTCTAATAGTTATTTCTCTTAATGTCGCATGACAACATTAAATGTGCCATGATGTTCATATGTATGTTATCTTTTAACATTACATACTATAGGATTGATTCTTAATACCTTTAAGATTTTTTTCATGAATAAGTAGTTCACTAAGGAGAGATTCATTGTATTTAGTTCTCAAATGACAGGAGTTCCCTCATGGAAAGTTCTATTTTATCTCTTCCCCAGTGAGTAGTTCCCTCATGAAAGGTTCTATTTTATCTCATCCCCAGTGAGTAGTTCCCCCATGAATAGTTCTATTTTATCTCTTCCCCAGTGAGTAGTTCCCCCATGAATAGTTCTATTTTATCTCTTCCCCAGTGAAAAGTCCCCCGTGAGTAGTTCTATTTAATCTCTTCCCCAGTGAGAAGTACGCCCATGAGTAGTTCACTAATGTTTAGTTCCCCATGAGTAGTTCTATTTAATCTCTTACCTAGTGAGTAGTGCCCCATGAGTAGTTCTATTAAATCTCTTCCTCAGTGAGTAGTTCCCCCATGAGTAGTTCACTAATGTTTAGTTCCCCATGAGTAGTTCTATTTTATCTCTTCCCCAGTGAGTAGTTCCTTCATGTTTAGTTCTATTTTATCTCTTACCTAGTGAGTAGTCCCCCATGAGTAGTTCTATTTAATCTCTTACCTAGTGAGTAGTGCCCCATGAGTAGTTATATTTAATCTCTTACCTAGTGAGTAGTCCCCCATGAGTAGTTCTATTTAATCTCTTACCTAGTGAGTAGTCCCCCATGAGTAGTTCTATTTAATCTCTTACCTAGTGAGTAGTGCCCCATGAGTAGTTCTATTTAATCTCTTACCTAGTGAGTAGTCCCCCATGAGTAGTTCTATTTAATCTCTTACCTAGTGAGTAGTCCCCCATGAGTAGTTCTATTTAATCTCTTACCTAGTGAGTAGTCCCCCATGAGTAGTTCTATTTAATCTCTTACCTAGTGAGTAGTGCCCCATGAGTAGTTCTATTTAATCTCTTACCTAGTGAGTAGTCCCCCATGAGTAGTTCTATTTTATCTCTTACCTAGTGAGTAGTCCCCCATGAGTAGTTCTATTTAATCTCTTACCTAGTGAGTAGTGCCCCATGAGTAGTTCTATTTAATCTCTTACCTAGTGAGTAGTCCCCCATGAGTAGTTCTATTTTATCTCTTACCTAGTGAGTAGTCCCCCATGAGTAGTTCTATTTAATCTCTTACCTAGTGAGTAGTGCCCCATGAGTAGTTCTATTTAATCTCTTCCTCAGTGAGTAGTTCCCCCATGAGTAGTTCACTAATGTTTAGTTCCCCATGAGTAGTTCTATTTTATTTCTTCCCCAAATAGTTATTTCCCTTAATGTCGCATGACAACATTAAATGTGTCATGATGTTCATATGTATATTATCTTTTAACATTACATACTATAGGATTGATTCTTAATACCTTTAAGATTTTTTTCATGAATAAGTAGTTCACTAAGGAGAGATTCATTGTATTTAGTTCTCAAATGACAGGAGTTCCCTCATGGAAAGTTCTATTTTATCTCTTCCCCAGTGAGTAGTTCCCTCATGAAAGGTTCTATTTTATCTCATCCCCAGTGAGTAGTTCCCCCATGAATAGTTCTATTTTATCTCTTCCCCAGTGAGTAGTTCCCCCATGAATAGTTCTATTTTATCTCTTCCCCAGTGAAAAGTCCCCCGTGAGTAGTTCTATTTAATCTCTTCCCCAGTGAGAAGTACGCCCATGAGTAGTTCACTAATGTTTAGTTCCCCATGAGTAGTTCTATTTAATCTCTTACCTAGTGAGTAGTGCCCCATGAGTAGTTCTATTAAATCTCTTCCTCAGTGAGTAGTTCCCCCATGAGTAGTTCACTAATGTTTAGTTCCCCATGAGTAGTTCTATTTTATCTCTTCCCCAGTGAGTAGTTCCTTCATGTTTAGTTCTATTTTATCTCTTACCTAGTGAGTAGTCCCCCATGAGTAGTTCTATTTAATCTCTTACCTAGTGAGTAGTGCCCCATGAGTAGTTATATTTAATCTCTTACCTAGTGAGTAGTCCCCCATGAGTAGTTCTATTTAATCTCTTACCTAGTGAGTAGTCCCCCATGAGTAGTTCTATTTAATCTCTTACCTAGTGAGTAGTGCCCCATGAGTAGTTCTATTTAATCTCTTACCTAGTGAGTAGTCCCCCATGAGTAGTTCTATTTAATCTCTTACCTAGTGAGTAGTCCCCCATGAGTAGTTCTATTTAATCTCTTCCCCAGTGAGTAGTGCCCCATGAGTAGTTCTATTTAATCTCTTACCTAGTGAGTAGTGCCCCATGAGTAGTTCTATTTAATCTCTTACCTAGTGAGTAGTCCCCCATGAGTAGTTCTATTTAATCTCTTACCTAGTGAGTAGTCCCCCATGAGTAGTTCTATTTAATCTCTTACCTAGTGAGTAGTGCCCCATGAGTAGTTCTATTTAATCTCTTACCTAGTGAGTAGTCCCCCATGAGTAGTTCTATTTTATCTCTTACCTAGTGAGTAGTCCCCCATGAGTAGTTCTATTTAATCTCTTACCTAGTGAGTAGTGCCCCATGAGTAGTTCTATTTAATCTCTTACCTAGTGAGTAGTCCCCCATGAGTAGTTCTATTTTATCTCTTACCTAGTGAGTAGTCCCCCATGAGTAGTTCTATTTAATCTCTTACCTAGTGAGTAGTGCCCCATGAGTAGTTCTATTTAATCTCTTCCTCAGTGAGTAGTTCCCCCATGAGTAGTTCACTAATGTTTAGTTCCCCATGAGTAGTTCTATTTTATTTCTTCCCCAGTGAGTAGTTCCTTCATGTTTAGTTCTATTTTATCTCTTACCTAGTGAGTAGTCCCCCATGAGTAGTTCTATTTAATCTCTTCCTCAGTGAGTAGTTCCCCCATGAGTAGTTCACTAATGTTTAGTCCCCCATGAGTAGTTCTATTTAATCTCTTCCTCAGTGAGTAGTTCCCCCATGAGTAGTTCACTAATGCTTAGTTCCCAATAAGTAGTTCTATTTAATATCATCCACAGTGAGTAGTTCCCTTCATGAGTAGTTCTATTTAATCTCATCCACAGTGAGTAGTTCCCTCATGAGTAGTTCTATTTAATCTCATCCACAGTGAGTAGTTCCCTCATGAGTATTCGGCCAATGATATGAAGTAGAAATAAAGGGTTGCCAACAATGTTGCAGTGTTGGTGTGAAACAAGCTCTGCTTTTCTTTGATATTCCATCAATTGAGCACAAATAATCCAATCTCATCCTGGCAACTTACTCTGCCTCCCGGCCCTTATATATGACCTGTCAACATTGCCAATACCAGGGATCACTTAATCTGGAACGCTGAGTCTTTGCATACAAAAAATAAATTACTTTTTATTAGCAGCGGTATGGCTAGTGGAGTCCCGCAGTCTTCTCTGGGTCAATCAGATTCAGCCAAGATGGACTCTGTGCTGAAATGACATGTCTGGAGAAATTGATTGACTCTGATATAAATAGTTAAAGCCAAACATCTATATGGTCATGCATGAATGTGACTAGATAAGTTTACAGCATTACTATATCATGTCACGCATAAGGTACACATGATTAATAGGGCCACCCAACAGGTATGCTTGGCCAAACAGGGCCACGCAACATGTATGCTGTATAGGGCCACGCAACAGGTATGCTTGGTCAAATAGAGCCACACAACAGACATGACTGGTCAAATAGAATCACACATCAGGTATGCTTGGCTAAATAGGGCCATACAACAGACATGCTTGGCAAAATGGGGCCAAACAACAGGTATGCTTGGCCAAATAGAGCCACACAACAGACATGCTTGGTCAAATAGAGTCACACAACAGACATGCTTGGTCAAATAGAGCCACACAACAAGTATGCTTGGCAAAATAGGGCCAAACAACATACATGCTTGGTAAAATGGAGTCACACAACAGACATGCTTGAGCGATGGGTTTATAAGGGTGGAAGGTATCCCTATGACTCTCCTGTGTGGCACCTTCTTTGAGATGGCAATAGGTATATAATTGTGGGGGTATCCTTTCTCTTCTGACACCTCTGATGTGGTAATGGGTCAATAAGGGTGGAGAGTATCCATTCTCTAAAGACCCTCCTGAGATAGTGTTACACCTCTAATATGGGAATGGGTTCATAGTGGTGAAGGGTATCCCTTCTCTATTGACCCTCATGAGATAATGTGACACCTCTGATAGGGCAATGGGTCGATAAAGATGGAGGGTTTCCTTTCTTCTCTAATGACCCTCCTTGGATAGGGTGACACCCCTAATATGGTAATGGGTTCATAGTGGTGAAGGGTATCCCTTCTCTAATGACCCTCCTGGGATAGGGTGACACCCCTAATATGGTAATGGGTTCATAGTGGTGAAGGGTATCCCTTCTCTAATGACCCTCATGAGATAATGTGACACTTCTGATAGGGCAATGGGTCGATAAAGATGGAGGGTTTCCCTTCTCTAATGACCCTCCTGGGATAGGGTGACACCCCTAATATGGTAATGGGTTCATAGTGGTGAAGGGTATCCCTTCTCTATTGACCCTCATGAGATAATGTGACACCTCTGATAGGGCAATGGGTCGATAAAGATGGAGGGTTTCCCTTCTCTAATGACCCTCCTGGGATAGGGTGACACCCCTAATATGGTAATGGGTTCATAGTGGTGAAGGGTATCCCTTCTCTAATGACCCTCCTGGGATAGGGTGACACCCCTAATATGGTAATGGGTTCATAGTGGTGAAGGGTATCCCTTCTCTAATGACCCTCATGAGATAATGTGACACCTCTGATAGGGCAATGGGTCGATAAAGATGGAGGGTTTCCCTTCTCTAATGACCCTCCTGGGATAGGGTGACACCCCTAATATGGTAATGGGTTCATAGTGGTGAAGGGTATCCCTTCTCTATTGACCCTCATGAGATAATGTGACACCTCTGATAGGGCAATGGGTCGATAAAGATGGAGGGTTTCCCTTCTCTAATGACCCTCCTGGGATAGGGTGACACCCCTAATATGGGAATGGGTTCATAGTGGTGAAGGGTATCCCTTCTCTAATGACCCTCCTGGGATAGGGTGACACTCTCACAGTGTTATGGCTTGCCATCTCAACCTGAACAACAGGCCTCGGTAAAGTCTGTTTCTCCTCACTTCAAGAAGAAGATCTTATTATCACTACCTCTTGGGATCTTGTTTTTGAATGTTGTGCAGAGAAGATAACAATAATGTGTGCCTTTCTCATTAATTACCTGCTTATATATTTTAGTCTTTCCAGCCATAGATTGGCTGAAGCAGTATAAGATGAGTAGTTTGGTGCAGGGAGCAGAAAAAGGTCTCTTATTCTATCTGTAAGATGTCAAACAACAAAGGGAGAATATCTTGGTATCAATGAATAGCATGAAATATTAAGTATAGCTATTATCTATCTGTAAGATGTCAAACAACAAAGGGAGAATATCTTGGTAACAATGAATAGCATTAAATATTAAGTATAGCTATTATCTATCTGTAAGATGTCAAACAACAAAGGGAGAATATCTCGGTATCAATGAATAGCATGAAATATTAAGTATAGCTATTATCTATACCATGTATACAGCCAGACCTACATTTAGATTTGATACAGCTGTTTGTTTTCACCATAGGCAATTATTATGATTGCAGATTTTTTTCAGATACAAGAATAAATAGTAGTGAAATAGCCATTTTACCCTGGCATATATTTTTCACAAGAGCGCGTTGCCCCATGCTGTCTAATGTCTCATTTTGCAAAAGTTGCACGGGCCAAAAAAAAACAAATATATGTTGAAAGGAAATTGAATTGATGGCAGTGAGGATATATTTTTACTGTAATCTCTAGCTGGAAAAACAGGGTACCAGTTGTGAAAAAGTCATAACGGTATCAGTGTTTGCTAAAAAAAAAATCAAAATGTTAGTTTATTGCAATCAGTTTTTCCTTAATCCTATCATGTATGTTTAGGCAAAAAGAAATATAACTTTGTTTCATACCCTGCCAAAATTGGATTGAATATTCATCATGCTGCAATTTCTCATGCGAACAAAGCCCTATGTCTGCATGTTTAACCTGTTGTCTTTATAAATCTTTGACATGGCAGTAAAAAGAGGCAGCACTTTATCTGCTGCATGTAGGTCTCATGATGATATGACTGATATAATGTTGAAAGTAAAGTAAAACCCCAAACATACACCAACCTTTAAGCGACCATCTGTATATATATTTTGTGAACAAACCCCATTGTTGTCTAAACTGTTTAAGTCGGCCTTGACACAGAGCTTGTTCAAGCATATACCCAAAGTGTAAATCACTTTTCATAACCTACCTGCCCTGATATTTAGCTCACTTGCCCCAGCTTATTCTTTTAGTGGTCATTGACCAAAAATAAAATAAGTTAAAAAGAAGCTTTTTTTCCCCATATTTTGAACAAAGAAAATGTGACTAAAAAATGTGACTCAAATTTGATTTGAAAGATTCATACAGGGATAAATGTCAAAGTTTGGTTTGTATATGAAACGAGGTGGGAGTTTATATATGAAGCTGGTTGAGCTTTGATATGAAGCAGGTTGAGGTTTGATCTGAAGCAGGTTGAACTTTGATTTGAAGCCAGTTGAGGTTTGAAATGAAACTGGTTGAGGTTTAATATGAAGCTGTATGAGATTTAATATGAAGCTAGTTGAAGTTTGATATGAAGCTGGTTGCGATTTGATATGAAGCTAGTTGAGGTTTTATATTAAGCTGGGTGAGGTTTAATGTGAAGCTGGTTGAGGTTTAATATGAAGCTGGTTGATGTTCGATATGAAGCTGATTGAGGTTTAATATGAAGCTGATTGATGTTTAATATGAAGCTGATTGTTGAGGTTAAATATGAAGCTAGTTGAGGTTTAATATAAAGCTTTTTGAGGTTTAATATGAAACTGGTTAAATTTTAATATGAAGCCTAGTTTGTGTTTGTATGAAACTCAGTGTTATCATGAAACTTGGTGTGTCTAACTGGAGCCCTGCCCCATTAACCACTCCAGCTTTTCTTTCAGTATCACCCATCCCGAGGCAGTGTTGTCTTTACATTCTTGACATCCAGGCTCTCAGTTTTGGCCACTTCTTGCGTGATCCCTCCTTCCTCCATCTCTCACTGAGCCAAGCACTGTGGCTGCCCAGCCAGCGGTGTCCTCCATGCCCGGACTGAGATCTGTGCCTGCCAGCACTGCCACGGTCTTTATAATAGCTCAGTCGCACTCCAGCCAGAGGTCTGTGCCTGCCACCACTGCCAACATGTCTCTAATAGCTCAGCGGCACCCAGACTGAGTCTTGCGGTGTTATTCCTGGTCAGCTGATCACTCAGTGCACATCTTGGATAGCAGGAGGCTGAAGTGTCGTCGTCAGACTCCAGCAATGTGAGTGAGACAACCACAAGTTTATATTCTTCTACAGCCTCTCAGTGTGGTGCTTAGCAACAATCACTTAGCAAAGACAATGGATCTTCTCAATGCCGTGCTTAGCAACAGTCACTTTGCAAAGACAATGGATATTGGACTTACATCTGAAAGTGTGACATTTTACAACAATGTCTGTGAAAAAAATATGGATAAATAAACATTGATGAATTGATACAGGATTTTACAGATTGTCGTAAGCATATATTAAACTCATCATAATGATTGTTGAGAAAAGTTTTTATGTTATTTATTTTCATGAGTGTGTTGCAGTAAACAGAGCTTAAAGTTTTGCTGGGAAAGATTTCAGTGTTTATGAGTGTAGCAATATAAATTATGTAGTTGTCTATGGCAGAGATCTATCATCCCACCGCAGAAGCAATCAGAACTTCCTGTGAAGTGCTTGCTTAGTAACAGTTGCTATGTGAGGGCAATGGACATCCGACTCCTGCCATGGACTGGCAATCATGTAACTAGGAACACATTGTTAACACGGAAACAGTTGCCATGCCAGAACAATGGATATTTGACATTTCATCATTTATTCTGGATGCAATTATATTCTTAAGGACAAGGATTTCAGCAAATTGGAAAATGGAGTTTACAGTGACATTGAATGGTATAAATCCAAGAATATGCTATTTTCTATAGAACACTGCTCTCTATTTCCCCAAATATTCATAACTTGATTGCAGAGTAGCTAGATACCGGCAATTAAGGATAATTTTGTTTTAGAATTAAACATGAAATTATGGTGAGACATGGAGATTAATACATATTTTTGGTTCTGACACTGACATGGAGCCTGATATATATTATCTGTTCTGACACTGATATGGAGCCCGATATATATTATCTGTTCTGACACTGATATGGAGCCCGATATATATTATCTGTTCTGACACTGATATGGAGCCCGATATATATTATCTGTTCTGACACTGATATGGAGCCTGATATATATTGCCTCTTTTGGGTGACATTTTGGATCTCCATGACTTTCGCTGGTGTCTGTGTCTGCCTCATGATTGGATTATTGATAACCATGCTATCACACCCTTAGAAATATCACTTTATCTCGTCACATAAATGTTCTTGTGAATGAAGATCATCATCCTTCCATTGCCTCACAGTTACTTCACAAGGTCAGAGAAACACACCCTTCCAGGGCCTCACAGTTACTTCACAAGAAACCTACCCTTCCAGGGCCTCATAATTTCTTCACAAGGTCAGAGAAACTCACCCTTCCAGGGCCTCACAGTTACTTCACAAGGTCAGAGAAACCCACCCTTCCAGGGCCTCATGATTCCTTCATAAGGTCAGAGAAACACACCCTTCCAGGGCCTCACAGTTACTTCACAAGGTCAGAAAAACCCACCCTTCCAGGGCCTCACAGTTACTCCACAAGGTCAGAGAAACCCACCCTTCCAGGGCCTCATAATTTCTTCACAAGGTCAGAGAAACCCACCCTTCCAGGGCCTCACAGTTACTTCACAAGGTCAGAAGTCTCAATTCTGCCAGGGCCCAATTTTCTTCAGGTCAGATATCTCTGTCCTTCGAGGGCTTCAAAGTAACTTCACATAGTCAAAAATAAAAAACCTTCCAGGGCCTCTCCAACCTCCAAAAGGCCAGATATCTCTGCCCTTTCAGAACCTTATTTTCTTCCAGAAGATCCAATACCACTCTTCCAGAGCTTCAGATTTCCATATATATATTTGCCACCCATGACACCTCACACCACAGCAAGTTGCTTTAACATGAAGAACATTGTTAAGCATTTTCCATGGATTGAAGTCTTTATATTTACATGCAAGTCATCCTAAGGAGAGACATGTATTCATGGGCACTGATAGACTGTGAATGTCGGAAATTATCTCATGCAAATGTAAACACGGAGAGAGAAAACACTGAAGTGGAAAACAATATTGTAATAATCTGTCAAAGCTTATGATGCACAGAGCACAGGGGTAAGTTATATGAATAATTCTAACATTAAGAGTATGCAAATAATGATTTTACACAACATTTCATCACAATTTGTCCCAGTTCTTTTAAGATTTAAAAAAAATGATTTCTGTTTTCAAGAAACTCCCGGCCCTAATCATTTTCTGCCATTGTACTTTACTACACAATTTCCTGCCACTTAAGTGATTTTGCCTGCCGAAAATGAAAACATGATAAACCATTTTCATAGAAAATATAAGCTTCCATTGTACAAAGTATGGAGAAACTGCCATCACTATAGCAGACTGAAATGTCCCATTGTAAGGGTCTGAAATGTCCCATTGTAATGATCTGAAATGTTCCATTATAATGATCTGAAATGTCCCATTGTAATGATCTGAAATGTCCCATTGTAAGGGTCTGAAATATCCCATTGTAATGATCTGAAATATCCCATTGTAATGATCTGAAGTGTCCCATTGTTAGGGTATGAAAGAGATTGCTGTTGTACACTGTCATAAGATACAAGATAAAAGAGATGTTTCAGAAACAACATTTTTTCCAAGTTTTCACAAATATATCAGATTGAATTGATATACAGAAATGACTGTTTTCCAGTAGACATCCTGGAAAACATAATTTGGAGTAGTTTTGTTTTTGGCTGGCACATATTTTGTAGACCTGCTGCCACTGTTGCCAGACATAGGAATTATTAGTTGAAGTCAAACAACCATATGTTCACGTGCAAGCATGATAAAATAACATAATGCAGGACCATTGCGTGAATGTATTTGCCATGCACAGGGTATGTTTGACTGAACAATGCTACACATAATTATAGGTGACCAGATAGTGACTTTATCGAATCATGATTATGCGTGAGCCAATATATATCTGGCTCCAACTGAACAGTGTCTCATGTCTGCCTTTTTATCTTGAATGAGAATTGCAAACTTTTAAGCTGAAGAATATGACATTACTGTTGATCACTTAGCATATAATGTAGAAAAGAAATAGTCATGGCCAAACATGTATCTGGTCATGCACAAATGTGAATCTATATGATCACACTATCTTCATGTGGTTGACACATTTGGATGCCTGATGCCTCTGTTTGGTTCTGCTTTCCCAGGGTATTTCGTAATTAGGTCAAATTATGATCTCATTTGGTCATATTTATATATGGCTATGATCCCTCAGAGGTATTGATTGTTAACGTTTCTTGTTAATTATTAGATGCTGATAATGACTGCAGACATAATTTGTGATTTAAAACCATCTTCATTCAATGCATTTACAATGGATAGTTTGCAAGGCAGGATTATATAGGAGAGAATGGCAAGGGTCTGACCATTACATACAAGGGGGGTTACAAAGAATTAACCCTTATATATTCAAGGGGAGTAATGAAGGAATAATCCATTCCATACAAAAGGGGTATAAAGTGAAATAAAGCGCTGAACCATTACATACGAAAGGGTTAATAAAGGAAGGAGATATTTAATAGAAGAGAGTGCTGATTAAAATTTCCTTTCACCATCTTGTACAATATTATCAGATATTGACATCTCTGTGATATTTTAATTCGCGTAAATGAATTATTTCAGATAAATGATGTATTTTCAGATTGCATATTAAATGGTAAACGTTATATACCAATATGACATCACCATAGATTATGCATTAAATGTGCAGTCAAATGGTTTACATTACATACCAATATCACCAACGATTATGCTTCAAAGTTACAGTTAAATTGTTAATATTATAAATGACATCCCCATAAATTATGCTTCAAATGTGCTGCTAAATGGTCAATATTATAAATGACATTCCCATAGATCATGCTTCAAATGTGCTGCTAAATGGTTAATATTATAAATGACATCACCATAGATTATGCTTCAAATGCGCAGTCAAAGTGTTAATGTTATTGACCACCATCATGGCTTTGTAGATTGTATATTCACAATTCAGTGAACCCAGATTAGTTACTAATTAAAAATGGGTTTCATCAGTTATCTGGATGTTATTCACAAATATCCCTTCAGGGCCCCTCCCCAGGTTATTTACACACACGACTTAGAGACTGTTCAAAGGGCTCTAAATGGGAGACTGCCTGTGGCGGTAACATTCAATTTCTGTCCACAAAGCACTGTAACATGAGCGTGATATAATTTCAATTTTAGCATATGTTTTCTAGGCAAATTGAAAATATTCATCTCTCAAAATGAAAAATCAAATATCTCATTGTAGAGTATTTCTTTAAGTGTTAATTAAATGGAAAAATAAAATACAAAAATATAATTCATGCAGCTTCATCATTATGACGTAAAGGTTAAATTCAAACCCTTTCAGTTCTGAAATTAAAAATAGGAATAAAAAAGTTATTAGCTATCACAGGAGACAGTTTCTCATCAGAATGTGCAGATATTTTGCAGAGACAAGATTTGTTTTTCAGACAGCAGTAAACATAGATTCCAGTCATCAGTTTATGAAGCCATCACTCATAATATATCGGAACAAAACAAAATAACAGACAAATCCAATTACATTTGTATGTAGTTCTCAGCCATTCATGCTGCTATTGCCAGATTCAATCTCAAATCAAGGACAAACCATTTGAAGCACTTGGGGGTGCCTGCTTCCCAGGCTTTCTGATGAATTCAAAACAAACATCAATGTCAAGCAGTCATTGCACATGCTACAGAACTCCATTTATTGATAAAGGACTCAACCATTACAATATTAGACATGAGTCATTCTCTCATATGACATGACTCATGCACCAATGAATAGGGCATATCTAGTACATAGAACATAACTCATGCACCCATATGATATGACTCGTGCACCAATAGGACTGGTCCATGCACCGATATGACATGATCCATGCACCAATATGACATGATCCATGCACCAATAGGACTGGTCTGTGCACCGATATGACATAACTCATGCTCTGATATGACTGGTCTGTGCACCGATATGACATGATCCATGCACCAATAGGAATTGCACATGTTTCAGGCGTGACTGAATGCTCACTTTTTTTTCATGATTTTTATTTAATCATTTAGACTTCATAAATATGATTACTACTCATGTGTCGCACATAAGATTTTAGCCTGAGGTTTAGGAGCTGGCAACCTGGCCCAGTATGTTTATCACACATCTTTTGTAGTTTGAGCAGTTCAAGTTGTATTACCCGGGTTTTAAAATGAGGCTCCAAGGTGTTTTCAACACACAAAATAATCAGATATGTCATATGATAGTAATCAGATATGGCATGTGGTAATAATCAGATATGTCATGTGGTAATAATCAGATATGGCATGTAGTAATAATCAGATATTTCATGTGGTAATAATCAGATATGTCATGTGGTAATAATCAGATATGTCATGTGGTAATAATCAGATATGGCATGTAGTAATAATCAGATATGTCATGTGATAATAATCAGATATGTCATGTGGTAATAATCAGATATGTCATGTGCTAATAATCACATATGTCATGTGGTAATAATCACATATGTCATGTGATAATCAGATGTCACATGATAATAATCATACATAACATGTAATAATCATATATCACATGTTATGTGGAAAAAAACAGATATGTCACACAATAAAAATCAGATATGTCATGTAATAATCAGATATGTCACAGGATAATAATCAGATATATCATGTGGTATTAATCAGATATATCATGTGATGATAATCAGATATGTCATGTGAGGCAAAGAAAATGGGTGTTGATGAACAGTTTGAGCCAAGCATCCAATTAGTTAGACATAATCTTGATCAAACGGGTTTCCCAATAGCTGGTTGCCATATCTCACATTGGTCATATCTGAGCATGACCAAAAAGATATTTTTAAAAGATGTGTACCCTTTTAGGCAAAGCATTAAATCAAGTCCATTTTTGCATCATTACACAATTAATGTCTGAACATTTGGTGAGATTTCATCTTACTTTTTTGTCCATGATCGCACATTGTCTTAGATTTGTAAATGGGCAGTTTCTCACCCTAGTGAGACTTGCCATGATTACAAATCTGGGCTTAGCTTAGTATCATTGCCACAATCTGATTGGCTATTAATTATCCAATCACGGTACACTGAAGCATTCAGCCCATCTCCATACCATCAGTTGATAGCCAATCAGATTACAGGTTTAACTGCTGCAGCTGATTTGTTGAGAAAATTATCTTTGAACTCCTGAAGCATGCTAAATTTCAAATATTTTAGAGTTGATTTGCATTGTTCTTAGCAATGATAGGATTTATGCTTGAGGACATCTCCATTATTTGGATGTTAGAACTGAGAGATCTTGTTTGAAATAAGGGAGGGATGGCGGAGGGGGAAGGTGGGTGGCAAGGAGAAGTCCGATACAGCAGCGTTGCCATCAATGAGTGGTAGGGGACCAGTCAGATAGATAGAGGACCCCCGAGGATGAGAGGGGACCCGTAGAATAAGATATCAGGGCAATGATGAGGACAGATTGGTCGCCGCTTTTCATAATAGCTCTAAAGGGAGGTCGGCCAGCATCACAAATAGTCAGTGTAGCATCAAAAATGTAATTCCATTTTGAGCTTTATGGATCATTATGGAGTTAAGGGGCTATCTTTGTGATCTTGATGAAATGTAACCCACTTTTTGTGACTCAGTGATGAAGTTGCTTTTACCACAAAAATGCCTTTATGAAGTGGTAGAGAATGTATCAACCATATTTGAGAGGCAGAAATACACAATTCATCAATTTACCTGTGTTAGATTGTTCGGTTTGCCCAAGTAACTTTTGACAAGGACCAGTAAATTGTTCAGGTCACGTTTTACTATATTCTATGATTTGACTGATGAAAACAAGCTATTTGAAAGCAGTATTTTAAACCATATTTCAGACACTGAAGTTTCATTGCAAAGAAAGTGAAAGCCAAACCTCATTTCCTGTTCACATGACCCTGCTTGTGAGCTGCGGTGGGTTCATGCAGATGTCTCTGACAACAGAATCACAGGTTTCGACAATAAGTGTACCTTTCTTACTGTTTAATTGGTGCAAGAAATCTTCAGCAAGGTTTTGAGACATCTTATGTTAGGTGAGGATTGGAGAGATCTGAATCGAGATATGTAGAAATATGGATCAAGGCAGGGAAAGATCTAAATCAAGGCAGGGAAAGATGCGAATCAAGGCAGGGACAGATCGGAATCAAGATATTGAGAGATCTGAATTTAGATATGGGGAGATATGGATCAAGGCAGGGACAGATCTGAATCAAGGCAGGGACAGATCTGATTCAAGGTAGGGAGAGATCTGATAAAGGTAGGGAGAGATCTGAATCAAGGGATGGAGAGATCTGAGTCAAAGTAGGGAGAGATCTGAGGCAAGGTTGGGAGAGATCTTAATCAAGGTTGGGAGAGATCTGAGTCAAGGTAGGGAGAGATCTGAAACAAGGTAGAGAGAGGTCTGAAAAAAGGTTGGGAGAGATCTGAAACAAGGGAGGGAGAGATCTGAGGCAAGAGAGGGAGAGATCTGAAACAAGGGAACAAGGGAGGGAGAGATCTGAGTCAAGGAAGGAGAGATCTGAGTCAAGGTAGAGAGAGATCTGAAAAGGTAGGGAGAGATCTGAAACAAGGTAGGGAGAGATCTGAAACAAGGGAGGGAGAGATCTGAAACAAGGTAGGAAAGATCTGAAACAAGGGAGGGAGAGATCTGAATCAAGGTAGAGAGAGATCTGAAAAAAGGTAGGGAGAGATCTGAAACAAGGGAGGGAGAGATCTGAAACAAGGTAGGAGAGATCTGAGGCAAGGTAGGGAGAGATCTGAAACAAGGGAGGGAGAGATCTGAAACAAGGGAGGGAGAGATCTGAAACCAGGGAGGGAGAGATCTGAAACAAGATATGGAGAGATCTGAAACAATGGAGGGAGAGATCTGAGGCAAGTTAGGTAGATATCTGAGGCAAGGAAGGAAGAGATCCTACGAAAGATGATATCCTATTCAAGGTGTAGAGATCTTAAGAGAGATTTGAATATCTAAAGCAAGGCATCCAGAAAATCTCTTTTGTAAATAACATTGTCTGATAGATTTTTGGGACGATGATTTCACATTGTGAAAGGAGGGTCATTCAGAGGGAAAATCGATTGCTCAGGACATTGTTAGTTGAACGCAATGTTGGTGGTTGGCGCAGGATGTAGCACTAGGTAATACAATTATTGGGGTTCTTTTCTTGCGAGCCTTTCTGTTCTCTGGGATGATTTAATCTTTAAGACCATGTAAAAGGAGCGTAAGAAAACATAAATTGTGTCGCGGAATAATCAATCATATTTCCTCACTTTTTACCCTCAGCTCCTGATGTAATCAGGCTGAGGGTATTGCAGTACTCCTGGCGTGGGTATGTATGTATGTATGTATGTATGTATGTATGTCTGTATGTATGTATGTATGTATGTATGTATGTCTGTAGCGAACATCCTTGTCATCGCGATAACTCGAGAACAAATGATGGCAGCTTCATGAAACTTGACACGCTTATGCATCTGGTGAAAACCTCGGACGAGTTCGATGGACGGCGACCTTGACCTATTTTTCAAGGTCACAGGGACAATTATGTGAAATCCCAAGAATCACAATAACTCAAGAACGAATGATGGCAGCTTTATGAGATTTGACACACATAAGCATCTGGTGAAGACCTCAGAATTTTTCCTATGAAACATGACCTTCACCTACTTTTCAAGGTCACAGGGACAATTATGTGAAATCATCTTGTCATCGCGATAACTCGAGAACAAATGATGGCAGCTTCGTGAAACTTGACACATATAAGCATCTGGTGAAAACCTCAGAAGAGTTCGATGGACGGTGACCTTGACCTATTTTTCAAGGTCACAGTTACAATTATGTGAAATCCCAAGAATCGCATAACTCAAGAACAAATGATGGCAGCTTTATGAGATTTGACACCCATAAGCATCTGGTGAAGACCTCAGAATTGTTTCTATAAAACACAACCTTCACCTACTTTTCAAGGTCACATGGACAATTATTTGAAATCATCCTTGTCATCGCGATAGTACGAGAACAAATGATGGCAGCTTCGTGAAACTTGACACATATAAGCATCTGGTGAAAACCTCGGACAAGTTCGATGGACGGTGACCTTGACCTATTTTTCAAGGTCACGGACAATTATGTGTAATCCCAAGAATCGCAAGAACGAATGATGGCAGCTTTATGAGATTTGACACACACAAGCATCTGGTGAAGACCTCAGACTTCTCTTGATGGAACATGACCTTCACCTACTTTTCAAGGTCACAGGGACAATAATGTGAAATCATCCTTGTCATCTTGATAACTCAAGAACAAATGATGGCAGCTTCATGAAACTTAACACGCATAAGCATCTGTTGAAAACCTCAGACTAGTTCGGTGGACGGCGACCTTGACCTATTTTTCAAGGTCACAGGGACAAATATGTGAAATCCCAAGAATCGCAATAACTCAAGAACGAATTATGGCAGCTTTATGAGATTTGACACACACAAGCATCTGGTGAAGACCTCAGACTTCTCATGGTGGACCATGACCTTCACCTACTTTTCAAGGTCACAGGGACAATTATGTGAAATCATCCTTGTCATCGCGATAACTCGAGAACAAATGATGGCAGCTTCATGAAACTTGACACACATAAGCATCTGATGAAAACCTCAGACATTTTTGTACTAAACATGACCTTCACCTACTTTTCAAGGTCACAGTTACAATTATGTGAAATCCCTATCATTGCCATAACTCGAGAACGAATATTGGCAGCTTTATGAGACTTGACACACATAAGCATCTGGTGAAGACCTCAGACTTCTCTTGATGAAACATGACCTTTACCTACTTTTCAAGGTCAAAGGGACAATCATGTCAAATCCACGTCATTGCAATAACTTAAGAACAAATAATGGCAGCTTCATGAAAATTGACACACATAAGCATCTTGGAAGTCTTCACATGAGTTTGATGGACGGTGACCTTAACCTGGTCACCTGCCCATCTCAATAATTCTAGAGTAAATGATGACAGTTTCATGATACTTGACACACCTAAGCTATCAAAGGAAGTAGATTTTATGGGTTTTTTTTACCCCTGCATCAATTTGCCTTGGTGCAGTGACGTTTTGTTCACAAATATTGTGTGGAGCGAATGTTGTGCAATGAGTTACCAGGGCTGAGGGTTGATGCATCTCTGATGCCTATGTTTTTATTTAGAAATAGATTTTTCTTGAGATGTTTAATGGTTTTTACCCCATTGCCAAAATTGCCAACACTTAGCTTTTGGTGTTGTTGTCATCACTTTTGTTTTCATTCAAACCTTCTTTGATTCATTTTTAAAGATTGGCTGGCATAAGTTATAGATAAGAATGTTAACAGTCTGAGGCAAACCTCCATTCAGTCACACATGTGACACCATTCATTTTCAGCATTGTGTGACTCTAGTTGGTCACGCTGACCTCAGGTGTGAATCAGTAAGGTTCAGAGATAGTCTTTTGTCACCTTATTGCGTGACTGTATAGATGTTTTCCTCTTACAGGGATTTATCAGGTCACGTTTTTTTGTGACTGAATACATGTTTTGACCTGACCGATCCTTCTCTCCAGCATGTATACACTCTCGACAGGAAGCAGGCCATTATTTCCATGATTTGCCCATAAAATGCTGCACTATGAAGAAATCCAAATAAAAGCACAAATAAGACACAAATTCTTTTCCACAACTGTGGAGAATTTAACATTACATCATTCTGGAGGACATTTAAGAGATGATAGAGATGTCTAAAAGATTATACAATTCCAAGTGAGTGGGCCAAGAATATTTCACTGGAAGAAGGCAAATGTCAGGCACTGAGCAATATATCTGGGGCAACATGGCCGCCACATGGCAGGTCAGGTGACCTCAAGGTCGTGCAGTCTGATTGGTCCATCAGCGTGTTGCTAGGAGATGTCAGTAGGCCATTGTTTTGTGGTGTCAGATTCTACACACCATACATATCATATATTTGTACAAGTTCTTTCAAAGCCATCTTTAAACCACTTTCCGTCTGCAACAACAAAAATGGCTGCCATGATTATGATCAAATTAATAATACACAAATGGTTTTGTGTGTGTTTTTCATAAATTGATTTAAATGGAATATAATTCAGATCAAATGTTTTATCCTGCTTTTTTTAGAGCAGTAATAAATAATAATGTATGTTATAATACAGACTATATTATAACATACTGTATATTATGTTGATCAGAGACGACGAGGGCTGATGTGTATACATCAGTTATTTGTGTAGATGCATATGATTTGTACTCTCGTGATCTTAGATTCCGAGCAGGTGTGCGGCATGTGTGCATTGTTTACTTGTAGGGCTAATGACCGTCCGTTTTAGCGCATTTTGGTCTTTGTCAATAAATAAATAACCTGACATAACATGAACAGTTATCTATATGGGTGCTATAGTGGGGTATATCCATCAGTAAGATTAGTCACTACTTTATTTTATAAAGCCATGTGCATATGTAAAATTCTTACAAGATTTACAAGCCAGAGTCACATCCTAATTATCAACCAACCCTATGATTGCACAAATCCTATGGTTGTTAGCTCTAGATCACTGCACTTGCTCGTCAGTGATGTCTATGATTTACGACAACTTCAAAGTGATGAGAAAATATAAATATTAGTTTCAAAAAGGAAACTGTACACAAATATTTTTTTGTAACACGGATGGTTCCTTTTTTGACAAGCATTGCCGACAGGCAATGCTTGTCAAAAAAAGGAACTATCTGTGTTATTCTGTGATCGGTACGATCATGGGAAATGCGTATTAATTTCCTGTGGTTTGTGATTCGTTTTTTTCTGTGGTCATTATTGTTAAAGCAACTGACGCCACTGTGGAGTGTTCATCGTGTGCATGCGATAGATTCGACTGGTGCCGCCCAAATTTCTTGACACTCGGTAGGGGACCAGTCTAGTATTCGGCGTATGAATACAAAGCAGAACATACAAAACTATAGGTGTCATCGTGTTCGCCCGTCGTTTCATATTTAGTTCAAATTTGGTGTAAATCGGACAATTAGAAGTCAGATGACATGCGATGCGAATGCAAATATGAAGTACATCATATTTGCGTTATGTAATCGCTTCGTGCACGTGCCAAACATTGACATGACGTCATTGACCAGCACGTGCAGTTAAAATGTTCATCTACAAGTTTTTCGGCTCGGCAATGCCAATAGGCATCCCGCTGAAATGACAACATCATCATCGTCCATCGCTGCACAAAATTATCCATTTAAATTGCTTGGAAATGCTTCCCAATCGCTAGAACAAGGAATTTTCAGTAAGTTTAATTCAAATTTGGTGTAAATCGGACAATTAGAACAGAAATAACATGCAAAAGTCTGGTCGATGATTTGCGGTTAGCGCCTGAGCGATAATAGAGCAACTTACGCAATCGAACCTGAAAAGGCACATCTTTGCATAAAGTTGTGCTAAAAAATTCGTTCATATACCAAATTAAATGTTTTCAAAAGACAAATAAATATAATTTCAACTGCCCCATCAGTTTGCAATAATTATTTCATTTTGTGTTTTTTTGTTTATTTTAATTTTTGTTTTGTTTGTTGTAATTTTTGTTTTGTTTATCTTAATTTTGTTTTGTTTGTTGTAATTTTTGTTTTGTTTATTTTAATTTTGTTCTATTTGTTGTGAATTTTGGTTTGTTATATTTTTTTTCCCATCCGTGTTACATGTGGATCACCACTTTTTCTTGTTTAAAGACTTTCCTGTTATTGAGATTAATATCAGCATGAATTAAGATAACATCAGAAATGACAAAGAAATTTAATATAAATTTACTAATGTAAATATGCACAAGCCATTTTTTAACATATTTGTGACCTAATATTCCTGCTTTGCATCAGCTGTGCAGGAATAGATGAGTTCATGATATGATGGTCATATCAGACTTTATTTGGTCACGTTGATGCGAGACCCAATCGATGTTTGACTTGAACTGGTGGGAGTGGTATATCGTGTTTGTGAGGGGATGCATTAATGGCAGTCTTGCCATGGGAACATATTGATTCTGACCGGGAGAGAGTTGTAGAAATGACCAGCGGTCAGTATGGGGGCAGATCCTTCCTGTCAGACCCTTTTACAGTGTGAGTTCTATGGGCTTGGTCCGAGGGCTTATGTGAATACAGACATGGATTTGGTTTTCAAACCAAATTTTATGGCATTGGACCCCATCCATGGGTCTTTCTTTTGACAACAACTTCAACATTTTGCTAATTTTTAAAGCCTGTATATAATATGCTATGTGCTGAATGTTGTACAATATGGTGCAAGTCAAGTGTTGCCCAAAAAGGTGCAGGTCAAATGTTATTCAAAGAGGTGCAGATCAAATGTTATTCAAAAAGGTGCAAGTCGATGTTGCCCGAAAAGGTGCAAGTCAAATATTGTCCAAAAAGGTGCAGGTCAAATGTTATTCAAAGAGGTGCAAGTCAAATGTTGCCTAAAAAGGTGCAAGTCAAATGCTGCCCAAAAAGGTGCAAGTCAAATGTTATTCAAAGAGGTGCAAGTCAAATGTTGTCCAAAAAGGTGCAGGTCAAATGTTGCCCAAAAAGGTGCAGGTCAAATGTTATTCAAAGAGGTGTAAATCGAATGTTGCCCAAAAAGGTGCAAGTCAAATGTTGCCCAAAAAGGTGCAAGTCAAATGTTGCCCAAAAAGGTGCAGGTCAAATGTTATTCAAAGAGGTGCAAGTCAAATGTTGCCCAAAAAGGTGCAAGTCAAATGTTATTCAAAGAGGTGCAGATCAAATGTTATTAAAAAAAGTGCAAGTCAAATGTTGCCCAAAAAGGTGCAAGTCGATGTTGCCCAAAAAGGTGCAAGTCAAATGTTGCCCAAAAAGGTGCAAGTCAAATGTTGCCCAAAAAGGTGCAAGTCAAATGTTGTCCAAAAAGGTGCAAGTCGAATGTTGCCCAAAAAGGTGCAAGTCAAATGTTGTCCAAAAAGGTATTATTGGATTGTGGTACTCTCCAGCAAACATATAATTCAATAATAGAATTGTGCCAATTACCAAACTGACACATATAGTACATTTGTGATTTGTATTGGCTGTTTACTGCATGTTCAATTGGTATCTGACGTATTTAAATGGAAGATGTACAAAATTTACAGCATTTCTTTTCAAGAAGATACACAAACCTGTGGGATTCAAATAGATTCATCATGATTTTTTTTCCAGATAATTAACAGAGCCCATATGTGCATAAGGATACATACATCTGCAGAAAAGATGTATAGATTTCTTAATATTCTATCACGTTTTAGGAGTATAGCAGACAGGAAATGATAATTAGTACATATATTTGTGTAGAACTCTTGCAGCTCACCTCCCCTGTTAAACCTAAGCACTTAATATTTGTTTTGGGGGGAGTCAGAAATAACCTCTCTCAGGATTAGCTTTGCCTATTTGACATGTCAGCTAGTAACCATAGAGCGGCTAAGAACAAATGTCTGAGCACCTTTCATCTTATAATGCCTGTCTGTGAGGGTATGCAGTCTCCCATAATAGTGACTGCATGGAGGAATAATATGATTTTATAAGAGTAGAAAGCAACAGAACCAGCTGGTAATTGTCCCCCGCCTTGATGAAGTTGAAGAGGGGGATTTCAATTTTGATGCAATCCATCCGTTTGTTATACCCAAAGCCATCGTCAAAATAGACTTGAAATCCTATGATTTTAGAAACACCTTGCACTGTCCTTCATATTTAAGCCACGACTCTGGAAGAACTTGACTTCCGGCAACTAACAATCAAACAACTATGTAGTGCGTAGTGTTTCTAGAAACAGTGGATTTCAAGTCTATTTTGCCAATGTCTTTGGGTATAGTTCGTATGTGAGTTCGTCCGCATGTAGTGTTAGTGTGATAAAGTCCTAAGGATTTCTCAGATTGTTTTCAAATTGCACAAGCACATTGTATATATCAATATCTTGGATGAGTGCAATAATGACGATGATTGGACGATATATATGTTGCCATGGTAACCACTTTACTGAAAATCTTGTTCTACCACATTCAATTGCTTGGGACTTAGAATCGATGCTCTTGTTTTACCCTGCAATAAAAATGCATATTGAGTTGAGTGTAAACGAGTCACGGCTGGAAAGTTAGCAAAGCCAACTGGCATCTGGCTGAGAGTCCAAGATTACACTGGAGAAACAACTGGATAATTCCATCTGCTGATTCTGGTTGACTGGTAGCCCTTCCACTCTGGCATGGCTCTTCCTGAAAGATGCTGAGATTCAGAAAGAGGTTTAATTTTTCAATTTTTAAGTTTTCAGAAATTATACAGGGGGAAGATTATTCCAGTCAGTTACAGTCCATGGCAAATAGCTTTATTTGTAAGGGCCACAGCTTGTCATCCTTCCTACATAGTAATTTCCATAATTTTACCCTATAGGTGCTGATTTCATTTTGCCATTTTTCTTGTTGGTTTTTAGATATTTCTCCCAATATGGCTCTGCACAATAACACCAGCCTCTTAGTCTTCCTGCCCTCAGTTAGTGTGCTGAATTTAAAGTCTTGTTATTTCTCTTTTCTTTTGCACTTATTCTATTCAGTCAATAACTGAAGTGAGTTCAGACCAGAGGAGATTTGCTTAATTGGTTGCAGCTGACCAGACTGTTTTAACTTCTCACAGCCACCAAGTATAACATTCCAATATATACACAAGTCACTATATATATACGTTTACTGGACTGATTTCACTGATCGCGCCCAGCAAGTGGGTAATTTTCCCCTCACTTATTGCTCCACAACAAAGTAACCTATTGCTCACTTTCCTTATGGCTGACTTACCCCTGGAATAGTTTTTTGCTTTTGTGTAACAAATATTGCCCAATTGGCCAAAGGAACATAGAGATTTGTCCTTTTTGTTGGTGTCTCATGAAAAGATTTAAAAAGCTATTTACAATGTAAATAGAACAGAAGTGATTCACTATTAAGAATCCTATAGGTATAATACTATTCTGCTGAGTTCTTTTAATTTTTGTTTTGTTTGTTGCAAGTTTTGTTTTGTTTGTTATTTTTTTCCCATCCGTGTTACATGTGGAGCACCACTTTTTCTTGTTTTTCAAATCTGTGCATCTATAGATGTATTTACATACAGAAGATGTCTGTGCTTTTTAGCTATGCTGAGATAGTGACTGTATATACACCTTGACCGGACTGATCCCTCTAATTGTACCTGGCAAATGGGTAATTCTCCCCATAGTCAGAATAGTTAGTGGAGAAAATTTCTGTCATTCTGTCTGTCCGTCAACTTTGATCTTCTCTTCTGAAACTACTGGTCAGAGTTGTATTTTCAGGGGACCAATTCTATTTTTTCCATAGGGCGCAGATTTCCTTTATTTTATGATTTGTTAAAAGAAATCTTAGAGTTATCACTGAGTTTTCAAGGAGGTCGTCATTTTTAATAACGTGACAAATATCAGCCAAAATGTAAGTTGATGCTGAATTTAACATGCAACAGGCATTTTGATTGGCTGTGATCATTGTCTGTTGAAGTTTGCTCTGAAAATGTTCAAAAATCTGCTCCTGGTGGCAGAAGTATGAACTTTAAGGTAAAATTTTGAAATTGTGAAATGGTGTTTTTTTGGACCCTTTCAGCACCAATGGCCATACCAATTTTTACTTTTCAGCCTTTTAACCAGTGTGTTGTCCTACAGACTATTGGTTTTACTTGTCTGTAGAATCTTTTAACCAGTGTGAAAGTAATATTGCTAGCAGTTGGGGCGAACCCACCACCTCCCGCCCTCCACATATGTAATCAGCCCTGGCAAAGATGAAGCATTCGCTTGCTCTATAAACTGCTGGATGGACCAGGAAATATGTCGCTCTATTAAATAAGAGGCCAATCACACCAAATATCTGAGTCTGCAATTACCAGCCAGTTTTGTTTGCACAAGCTAATTGTTTATTTTTGTAATAGTTTACGTACCCGTCAGTGTTAGATACCTGACATTATAACTGGGGGCAGAAAGCACAAATGTCTGAGAAGAAATATATTTGACCCCCTCCCCTTTCAGAGTAATCAAAATTGAAAAATTAAACCTCTTTCAGAGTATTCAAAATTCTTAAAACACATATCTCTTTTGACCTCATAACATTCAATCCAATCTCTTTATGAATCGGCAAAGAATGACTTAATAATAATCAACTTCTATAGTGCCATTTCAGACCAGGTCTGCTCATGGCGCTTTCCGTTAAGATTAAGTTTTCATGATAAAATGTTTTTTGAATAAGTGTGCTTTTATTTGTTTTTTAAAACGTTCTTTCGTTTTACAATTTTTCACTTCAAGGGGCAGGGCATTCCAGTTTTTTGGCACATATACAGCAAAAGATCTATCACCATATGTTTTAGAGTTAGTTTTTGGAATGAAATATTCATTATTTTCATTTGATCTTAAGTCCCTCTCCGCAGATTTCTGAGTTATTAATTCATTTAGGTATTTCAGGGCAAAGCCGTTTTGTATCTTCCATGTAAAAAGCGCCACCTTGAAGTCAATTCTAGCCTCCACTGACTTACCAGAATGACCATATCTGACAACAAATAAATGTTTTGATCCAACTGATGAGCCTTCTTTTTTTAAGAATGATATTACTCTTTGACGTGGGTTTTAATTTATTCATTCCATGTCCATTTCAGATGTCCATCTCTCACCCGGTCGTCAGTTTCCAAATAAGACAATGGTCAGAATGGACGACGCTTTGATCAAACCAAGAATGAACAAGACAAAGGGGAAGCTAGGTACCAAGGAACGGGGAAAGTCCAAATGGAAAGATATAGTTCATGTTTGCCTCTCCGCAGACGATAACACCATCCTAGGCCTCATAGCCCTCATCAACAGCATCAGGAAAAATACTCAAAATCCTGTCTTTTTTCACATACTGGTCACCAAGAATATCAAGGAAGATTTAAGGTAAGAGCCTCTTAAGTTTATATGTTGCTTTCAAAAAGAACTTTTTTACCCTCAGCCCCTGATGTAATCAGGCTGAGGGTATTGCAGTACTCCTGGCGTGGGTATGTATGTATGTATGTATGTCTGTATGTCTGTAGCGAACATCCTTGTCATCGGGATAACTCAAGAACGAATGATGGCAGCTTTATGAGATTTGACACACATAAGCATCTGGTGAAGACCTCAGAATTTTTTCTATGAAACATGACCTTCACCTACTTTTCAAGGTCACAGGGACAATTATGTGAAATCATCTTGTCATCGCGATAACTCGAGAACAAATGATGGCAGCTTCATGAAACTTGACACACATATGCATCTGGTGAAAACCTTGGACGAGTTCGATGGACGGCGACCTTGACTCATTTTTCAAGGTCACAGGGACAATTATGTGGAATCACAATAACTCAAGAACGAATGATGGCAGCTTTATGAGATTTGACACACATGAGCATCTGGTTAAGACCTCAGAATTTTTCCTATGAAACATGACCTTCACCTACTTTTCAAGGTCACAGGGACAATTATGTGAAATCATCTTGTCATCGCGATAACTCGAGAACAAATGATGGCAGCTTCATGAAACTTGACACATATAAGCATCTGGTGAAAACCTCGGACGAGTTCGATGGACGGTGACCTTGACCTATTTTTCAAGGTCACAGGGACAATTATGTGAAATCCCAAGAATCGCATAACTCAAGAACAAATGATGGCAGCTTTATGAGATTTGAAACCCATAAGCATCTGGTGTAGACTTCAGAATTGTTTCTATAAAACATGACCTTCACATACTTTTCAAGGTCACATGGACAATTATGTGAAATCTTCCTTGTCATCGCAATAACATGAGAACAAATGATGGCAGCTTCATGAAACTTGGCACACAAAAGCATCTGGTGAAAACCTCGGACGTGTTTGATGGACAGCGACCTTGACCTATTTTTCAAGGTCACGGACAATTATGTGAAATCCCAAGAATCGCAATAACTCAAGAACGAATGATGGCAGCTTTATGAGATTTGACACACACAAGCATCTGGTGAAGACTTCAGAATTTTTTCTATGAAACATGACCTTCACCTACTTTTCAAGGTCACAGGGATAATAATGTGAAATCATCCTTGTCATCATGATTACTCAAGAACAAATGATGGCAGCTTCATGAAACTTTACACGCATAAGCATCTGGTAAAAACCTCAGACTAGTTCGGTGGATGGCGACCTTGACCTATTTTTCAAGGTCACAGGGACAATTATGTGAAATCCCAAGAATCTCAATAACTCAAGATCAAATGATGGCAGCTTTATGAGATTTGACACCCATATGCATCTGGTGAAGACCTCAGATTTTTTACCATGAAACATGACCTTCACCTACTATTCAAGGTCAAGGGGACAATTATGTGAAATCATCCTTGTCATCGCGATAACTTAAGAACAAATGATGGCAGCTTCATGAAACTTGACACACATAAGCATCTGATGAAAACCTCAGACATTTTTGTATGGAACATGACCTTCACCTACTTTTCAAGGTCACAGGTACAATTATGTGAAATCCCTATCATTGCTATAACTCGAGAACGAATGATGGCAGCTTTATGAGACTTGACACACATAAGCATCTGGTGAAGACCTCAGACTTCTCTTGATGGAACATGACCCTTACCTACTTTTCAAGGTCACAGGGACAATCATGTCAAATCCACGTCATTGCAATAACTCAAGAACAAATAATGGCAGCTTCATGAAAATTGACACACATAAGCATCTGGGAAGACTCCAGATGAGTTTGATGGACAGTGACCTTAACCTGCTTTTCAAGGTCACTGGCCCATCATCTCAATAATTCTAGAGTAAATTATGACAGTTTCATGATAATTAACACACATCAGCTATCGAAGGAAGTAGATTTTATGGGGTTTTTTACCCCTGCATCAATTTGCCTTGGTGCAGTGACGTTTTGTTCACAAGTATTGTGTGGAGCGAATGTTGTGCAATAAGTTGCCAGGGCTGAGGGTTGATGCATCTCTGATGCCTATGTTTTGCATTACATCGGGAGTACTGCAAGTCATTCAGTATTCTTACTACCTCTGCTCTATATTTGATATCATTCGAAATCTGTAATTCCCCAAGTTATAAATACTCTTCTAGCCCACCAAAATATCGTCCAATCAGAATTGATCACTACCAGATCATAAAATGTGATCAGGTTTCTGACCTAGATGCTGTCCAATCAGTAAAGCTGTCAGTACAAAAAGGAATCTTTATGAATATTCACCTGTTTTTCACCAATCAGTGAACAATTTGACACACTTTTTCACCATTAATCATCTGTTTTGCTAAAAAAAACTCAAGATGAGAGTCCAGTTCACAAGGTCACATCAAGATATTATGACCTTCAAATAAATCTGCCATTCTCAGTAATAAACATTCCATGAAATTGACACTCGGTTCACCATTAGCCTCATAGACTTCATGACCTTGACAAAGTCAGTGACCAGCAGGATATGTCCAAATGCAATAGGACTATTCAATCTTCCTAGCTTTCAAGATGAATTCATTCATCATTATGGACCCAATATATATATTGGTCATGTTTAATTGAGAGTGTATAAGGTCATGCATGATGATATTTTTACCAGATTGAATCATGCATGATGATATTTTTACCAGATTGAATCATTCATGATGATATCAGTCTTCTCGATAGTCACCAGACCTCCAACGGACATCGGTCCGATAAAGTTTACTTTTTTCCCGGACCGAAAGCATTTTTCCCGGACCGAAAAAAAACGTGAAAAGTAAATACGCTCATATTGTCCGGGTACAAGCTTCCCAAACGGCGATACAATTAAAATCTTTGTTTAATTTACACGTAGATATATTCTGACACGTGTCGGCAACAGTCCGCCTTCATTCAATAAGTTTAAAGTATGCACAAGTCAGAGAAAATGCGAGTTTATCAATGCTTAACTACGCATATAAGACACGAGGTCGCCATTACGAAAACCGGAAGTGACGGGGACAGGCTCGTATTTCTGGCGCGAAAATGATCGGACGCTATTCATTTGCATTGAAAATATTAATGTATTGCGCAATGATGGATCCCTGACACTTCATATTTACGTTTTACTTTTAAAATGACTGCCGAACTTGTCGAGGGATAAATTTTGAGAAAAGTTAGAATTTTCACAAAAATACACGTCGGACATGAGGTCCGACTACGGCGGAAAAGATGCCGGACCGTGGCAAAAAATATCGGTCAGGACCGGCGGTCCGGCGGTTATCGGGAAGACTGTGATATTGTTACCAGATTGAATCATTCATGATGATATTGTTACCAGATTGAATCATGCATGATGATATTTTACCAGATTGAATCATTGATGATGATATTGTTACCAGCTTGAATCATGCATGGTGATATTTTACCAGATTGAATCATTGATGATGATATTGTTACCAGATTGAATCATTGATGATGATATTGTTACCAGATTGAATCATTCATGATTACATTGTTACCAGATTGAATCATTCATGATGATATTGTTACCAGATTGGATCATTCATGATGATATTGTTACCAGATTGAATCATGCATGATGATATTTTTACCAGATTGAATCATGCATGATGATATTGTTACCAGATTGAATCATTCATGATGATATTGTTACCTGATTGAATCATGCATGATGATATTTTTACCAGATTGAATCATTCATGATGATATTTTTACCAGATTGAATCATGCATGATGATATTGTTACCAGATTGAATCATTCATGATGATATTTTTACCAGATTGAATCATGCATGATGATATTGTTACCTGATTGAATCATGCATGATGATATTTTTACCAGATTGAATCATGCATGATGATATTATTACCAGATTGAATCATTCATGATGATATTGCAACCAGATTGAATCATTCATGATGATATTGTTACCAGATTGAATCATTCATGATGATATTGCAACCAGATTGAATCATTCATTGACTCATGTCTAACAATATTGTGCTCATGTCTAACAATATTTTGATGACTAAGCATAACATGTGACAATATGACATGACCATATGAAAAGAAAAACAGGAAACTCAAAACCGTTACCTTTCTGGCTATAAGCATAAGCATGGAAAAAAGTCAAAATAATCTGGGTGACAACAACTTATTAATAAATATGATTGCAGAGTCTACAATACCGATGCAATTTATTAAAGTTCCAAGCAACATCGTATGATCGGGAAGTGATGCTTTATCATGCTACTTATCTGACCCTGGCACAGAGAGAGCTGGAAAAATGTCAGATTTTATCTGGATTTTTCCAATGCTGGGCTCACAAAGCCATTAAGAGTAAAGCACTGTGTTAGTATCGGAGAGAGCATGTTTTCCTCTGAGGTTTTATGACAGGAAAGTTTTACATAAAGATAGTGCAGAATAGCCGAAGGCAAGGTCAAGGCTACAAAATTATACTCCATCATGTCTGCATCTGTCGCTCACCATAATGACTTAGACTAAAATCTACAGAAATGTCTCTTGTTTTGTATTCATATTTGCTTTGGTATTTGAAAAGAAACAAATTGTGATTTTAAATGAAAAAATTAAAATGCAGGATTTGCAAATAAATATGATAGTAAACCGAAAGAAAAAGACTAAAATCTATAGACCTGTTTCCTGTTTGTTGCATTGCTTATTGTTTGTTTTGTAATATAACAGAAACAAAGAAAATTTAAAAGAAACAAGTGGTGATTTTTTTAAAAATCAGGCTCATGCAAGGTTTATAAATTAATATTAAAAGAATCGGAAAGACAATGAAAAGCAAAGTTATACAATAATTTCAAAAGTTTGACGAAATCTCACAAGCCAAGCCTGAGATTTTCAGATAATTGGCAAAAATGCTCGGTCACACATTACAAATTGCTTTTCCCCCTTTCCAATCTCAATGAAAAGTGGCGCCATCAAGTGGCACAATAGCCCAGAGATGACTGTCAAACCAGCGCATAGACTTTTAGCCTAAAGAGTTGAATCATCACTCAGATTTTATGTAAATGTGACTAAATAGAGTCACACAACAACTAAACATGACCAATTACAGCCAAGGTCAACTATTACTAGGTCAACTATTATAAGGTCAAGTGTTGACATGCATATCATCCAGACTGAACCCATTTCTGTACATATTCAGGTTCACATTTGTATATTTCACAAAAAATATTTCTTTGAAAAAGAAATAGCACTGTTCTGTTGAAATGTTGTCATCTCCACACTCATTAGAAGATTTTTCAATTGTCAATTTTTATAATTCAAATTTGGTGCCAAAATAGCACACAAACTGATGAAGTCTGGTATCTTGGAGTGGCTATTTTGGCACCAAATTTGAATTATAAAAATTGACAATTATTTGAATAAATATATGTATATTTGTCATTAAGAATAATAATCTTGAAACTTTTTATATATGATGAATATGTTATTCTGAAAGATGGAGATGGCACAGTATAAAAATCTTTCTGTACTTTCAGGAATTGGATTGAGAATAGTGTGTTATCAGGAATCAAGTATGAGATCAAGGTGTTTGACATGAGGCTGCTGGGAGACCGTGTTCCTCTGATGGATACCCCCGACCTCCATGCCAGACCTGTAAGTACCCCCAACACCCCCGACCTACATGCCAGACCTGTAAGTACCCCCCCCCAGCACCCCCAACCTACATGCCAGACCTGTAAGTAACCCCCCCAGCACCCCCAACCTACATGCCAGACCTGTAAGTACCCCCCAACACCCCCGACCTACATGCCAGACCTGTAAGTACCCCCCCAACACCCCCGACCTACATGCCAGACCTGTAAGTACCCCCCCCCAGCACCCCCAACCTACATGCCAGACCTGTAAGTAACCCCCCCAGCACCCCCAACCTACATGCCAGACCTGTAAGTACCCCCCAACACCCCCGACCTACATGCCAGACCTGTAAGTACCCCCCCAACACCCCCGACCTCCATGCCAGACCTGTAAGTACCCCCCAGCACCCCCGACCTCCATGCCAGACCTGTAAGTACGCCCCCCCCAGCACCCCCGACCTCCATGCCAGACCTGTAAGTACCCCCCAACACCCCCGACCTACATGCCAGACCTGTAAGTACCTCCAACACCCCCGACCTCCATGCCAGACCTGTAAGTACCCCCAACACCCCCGACCTACATGCCAGACCTGTAAGTACCTCCAACACCCCCGACCTCCATGCCAGACCTGTAAGTACCCCCCAGCACCCCCGACCTCCATGCCAGACCTGTAAGTACGCCCCCCCCAGCACCCCCGACCTCCATGCCAGACCTGTAAGTACCCCCCAACACCCCCGACCTCCATGCCAGACCTGTAAGTATCCCCCCAACACCCCCGACCTCCATGCCAGACCTGTAAGTACCCCCAACACCCCCGACCTCCATGCCAGACCTGTAAGTACCCCCCAACACCCCTGACCTACATGCTAGACCTGTAAGTACCCCCCAACACCCGACCTACATGCCAGACCTGTAAGTACCCCCCAACACCCCTGACCTACATGCCAGACCTGTAAGTACCCCCCAACACCCCCGAACTACATGCCAGACCTGTAAGTACCCCCAGCACCCCCGACCTACATGCCAGACCTGTAAGTACCCCCCAACACCCCTGACCTCCATGCCAGACCTGTAAGTACCCCCCAACACCCCTGACCTACATGCTAGACCTGTAAGTACCCCCCAACACCCCTGACCTCCATGCCAGACCTGTAAGTACCCCCCAACACCCGACCTACATGCCAGACCTGTAAGTACCCCCCAACACCCCTGACCTACATGCCAGACCTGTAAGTACCCCCCAACACCCCCGACCTACATGCCAGACCTGTAAGTACCCCCAGCACCCCCGACCTACATGCCAGACCTGTAAGTACCCCCCAACACCCCTGACCTCCATGCCAGACCTGTAAGTACCACCCAGCACCCCAACCTACATGCCAGACCTGTAAGTAAGATGAAATAGACTTGTCAGTACCTTTAAAGAAGGACAAGACAGATTTATTCAAAATATAAACCATATTTATTGCTTGCTTGTCAAATTCTCAACATCAATTCTGGACAAATGAGCGCTAAAATATTCCAGATTTCCACGAGTTTCATATTTCCACTTTCAGATGACATTCGCAAGATATTTTTATCCTCAATACTTCAAGAACATCAAAGGACGAGCCGTCCACATTGACGTAGATGTACTGGTGCAAGGTAAAGTGTTCCGAGATGTTTTCTTAATATTCATTGATAATTTCCATTAGTTTATCATCAGATATAAATCCACCATTGGAGATATGTTGCCTTAAAAAGAGCATAATTTTTTTTGCTATATTTACTTCAACTTTTACTAAGTTTGATTTATACTTCTCGGGTATACCAGCTACCTAACAAACAAGCTATTTGAAGCTTGAAGATGATATTAGCACTAGTCACATATCCATAGATCTTTCTTCACCAATTCACTTTCATGTAAATCTTTAAGAAAATAAAATATGCAAATTGTCTTCTCATTTGAGAGTTTGTAGGATGAATGTTTTTTTGTTTTTTGTATTGTTTTTTTGTTTTTTTGTTTTTTGTTTTGTTTTTATTTTTCACATCCAAACATTATTCCATCAGCAAGATGAAAAAAGACATAAAAATTGTTTTGTTGTACCTCAGATGAACAATATATTGATTGTTTTGAAATCAAATTAATGATCTTACAGTTTTCAGACTTATTTATTTTACTTTTTCTGTTTGTCCTTTCAGGTGATATAGCTCAGCTGGTAGGAATAAAGATGGCCGCCGGAACTTTTATAGCATTCTCTGATGATTGTAACTCTGTATCTAAACGATTCACATCACATCAGGTCTGTATGATGGGCTGGTTATCTATTGCCTTGTTTCTATGTGACATTGTGTTTGCAAACAATTACAAAAACATGACCAAAAGTGAATATGATATGACCATTGAGCCACAAAGTGAAAATTACATAACGGTAATGTAACCATGAAGTGAATATAACATAACCATAATGTAACCATGAAGTGAATATAACATAATCATAATGTAACCATGAAGTGAATATAACATAACCATAATGTAAACATGAAATGAATATAACATAACCATAATGTAACCATGAAGTGAATATAACATAACCACAATGTAACCATGAAGTGAATATAACATAACCATAATGTAAACATGAAGTGAATATAACGTAACCATGAAGTGAATATAACATAACCATAATGTAACCATGAAGTGAATATAACATAACCATAATGTAACCATGAAGTGAATATAACATACCCATAATGTAACCATGAAGTGAATATAACATAACCATAATGTAACCATGAAGTGAATATAACATAACCATAATGTAACCATGAAGTGAATATAACATAACCATAATGTAACCAAAATGTTGTACATGCACAAGATGTTTTTCTTTAACTTTTAACAAGGGGTATGCTGATACAGAAATATATTTTTATTGATATGTTAGGAAATAGATTGATACAAACAGATAATAAGAAAGATTATGTCCTGTTAAAAACGATAATATTTACCCATTCATATACTAGTAGACGTTTCATACAAAGTGTCAACATTATTTTAAAAAAGGAAATTTTAAGATTATACATATATATATTTATGTATTCCACAAAATTATCATTGAATTTCACACAGTATTAAGATAGATAATAAGAATACCTTTACGTCAACAATGGCACAGTATTAAGATAGATGTCTGTGTTTCAGAATAACTATGCAGCATTTTTCAACTTCAACAAAGCTGCGGTGAAGAAGTTGAAGATGAAGCCCACGAGTTGTTCCTTCAATACTGGGGTGTACGTGACTGATTTTGCCCAGTGGCGCGCCCACAACATCACCGATCAGCTGCTTAAGTGGATGCTCCTCAACGTCAAGTAAGATCAGGATCGCTCTGGTTTCTTGCCTTGAAAATCTTAATTTGAAAATGTTTACCCATTTGTTAAACCATTGATTCATTTTTATAAAGAAGAAAATAGAGATGAAAATTTAAAATTCAAGAAAAAAATATTGTTCAATGGTGGCCTTGCGGGTTACCATTTTGTTTTTTAGCTCTGCTGAGACTTTAGCTCGCAGAGCTTTAGGAGGGGGGAAAATGTCTGTCTGTCTGTCCGTCAGTCCGTCTGTCCGTTCGTCTGTCAACATTTCTTTAAAAATCTTCTTCTCCAAAACTACCAGCACTAAATCTTTCATATTTTATATAGAGGTAGATATATAGGTGAAGATTCAGATTCCTTCAAATCTTAGTGATGTCACCATTGACCTTAGTGCAGTGACCTTGAGGTCACAAATTTTGTACTGAGCATATCTCAGCAACCACTTATTACAGGATATTAAAACTTGGCATGCAGAAATGTCTTATGTTAAATCTGTGCCTTGTCATACAATTTTAATCATGTGACCTTTGACCTTGACACATTTACCTTGAACTCAAAATTTGTGAACATGCCACATCATAACCATTAGAAGTGAATAAAATGCACTTCATATCTTTTATATACCAACACTATTTTATACAGAGCTAGATAGAGAGTTGAAGATTCAGATTCCTTCAAATCTTAGTGATGTCATCATTGACCTTAGTGCAGTGACCTTGGTGTCACAAATTTTGTAAGGAGCATATCTCAGCAACCACTTATAAAAAGAAATTAAATCTTGGTATACAGAAATGTCTTAGGTCATAGCTGTGCCTCGTTATAATTTCTTAGTCATGTGACCTTTGACCTTGACACATTGACCTTCAATTCAAAATTTTACATGCAAAATCTCACAACCATCAAAAGTGAATAAACAATAATAATAATAATAATAATAATAATAATAATAATAATAATAATAATAATAATAATAATAATAAAATTTGTATAGCGCTGATACCAGACAAGTCTGTACAATGGCCTTTGAGCTGTGCATATCATTGCTTTTTTGTAATGTGTTTGAACATTTCTTCCTTAGTGATCATTTACATTCTTTTCAAGAGCAGAATTGAGCAGATAATGATTTTGACCAATCAAAATGCATGTTACATATCAATTTTGGTCCCAACTTGTTATCTTGATTCTCACTGGCTATGTTATTCAAAATGGCAGCCTCCTTGACAACTTGGTGGTAGCCATTAGATTTTTGAAAAAATCACAAATTTTGTGCATGAAATATTGCAATGGTAACATGATAATGATTTACAAAATATTAATGAATCTCTCATCAAAACTGTATTGGGATCTTGTATGGAAAATCATAACCTGGTTGCTCGTTGCACTTTATCTCAGTTCATGTGTTTTCATTCAAGTCAGCAGAGCTATCAACCCATGGGGTTATGTTTTTTAAATTGATTTTTTGAGAGTTTTTTGTGCACTTCTGATTTTGTCTGTGCAGGTGTGTTGTTTTCAATGGAGCAGCAGTGTAGCAACCCACAATCGACCTATAGGATTTTTCTTTTGCAAATAGATTATTTTTTGCAAATAGATTATTTTTTTATTTTTTGCAAATAGATTTTTTGATTTATTTTGCAAATAGATTTTTTTCAAAACTATGGACAATTCATGTTATTTTCTTGAATAAAATTTATATTTCCCCTATTGCACCAAGGTGTCAATATTTGCAGGAAATGTTGATGTTGTTGGTTTTGGTTGTTTCAGAGGAAAGCTTTATGGGCATGAGAAAGAAGGAGACGGGTCCCAGGCACCACTCATGATCGTCTTCTATAAAAATTACACCAAGCTCGACCCTCTGTGGCACGTCCGACATCTGGGTAGGTGCAGATGTTTCAGTTCTCTTATGAACAGCTTGAGACAAACATTTATATAGTCATACATTAACATGACCATATTATCAAGCCATGATCATTGCTAAGCATTATCTGGTCATGAACAGTCATTGCTAAGCATTATCTGGTCATGAGCAGTCATTGCTAGGTTTTACATGGTCATGATCAGTCATTGCTAGGTTTTATCTGGTCATGAACAGTCATTGCTAGGTTTTATCTGGTCATGAACAGACATTGCTAGGTATTTTCTGGTCATGAACAGTCATTGCTATTCATTATCTAGTCATGAACATTCAAGTCAAAGGAATCATCAAAGTAGAAAATTAATTTTTTTGTTTATTATTTGTTCAAATTTGTACAATTTATAAACTTACTATATTGACCATTTTGTAGGTTGGAGGTCGAGTAAGATTTTCTCCGCCCACTTTATGGAGAGTGCAAAGCTACTGCATTGGAGTGGGCAGTTTAAGCCATGGAATGGCGTCTCTGCTTATAAACAGTTGTGGGATGCATACCATGTGCCGGACCCCTCAGGCAAGTACGTGCCCACCAGGAGGACTAAGAATAAAACTAAGACATCTAAGGCTAAACCTTAAGCCATAAGCGGTGGGACTAAATACTACAGCTTGACTAAACTGGCTCAACCTTAAGCCTTAAGTGGTTGGACTAAATATTACAGAAATAATACCTAGGCTGAACCTTAAGCCATAGGTGTTGGACTAAAGATGACAGAAAGATGACTTTGCCTGAACTTTACTCCGTGACTGGTGGGACGAGAAAAAAGGGCAATTTTCACATGTTCATTTTTTTAGCCATGAGGAGTAGGATTAAGATGAAGGCAAGACTTCAAAAGCTCAATGTGTACTTAATGAGGGATGGAAGATAAAGTAAAGCAAGACTTTTTCATGATCTTACCAAAAGTATTATAAAGTGTGATATTTCAAAGACTAATTAGCCTTGTTTGTGTTAGCTCTGCATGATAAATCTGAAATATAAAAGGTCATGTGATACACTGTAGCCAACATAGATACAGTTCTTAGAATGTATTTGCTTCAGATATCTGGTATAGATAACAGAAATGAGAAACCTTTAAAAATGTGTGACAATTGCCTCTCATTGCCTCTGCAATTAATGGTGTGAAATAGCGGCTATTTGTTCCGCAGGTCGTTTGCATAATCCACAGATAAGTGTGCAGTTGCTGCACTGCCCATTCACAATGCCTGCCTTCTTCGAATTTTTTTAATCCAAAACAAGCTCCCACCACCATGCATGTGTGTTCTTAAACATGTGGTTACCATCACGTGGAGGTCATAGTGGGTGCATGAAGGTCATGCTGTTTTCTTGACCTCCTCTGAAAAAAAACACAGATATTGCAGCATTGGTCATGAGTCAATCTGAACTATGTTCATTGTTAAGATCAGCTCCATCTATGAAAGAAGTCTCAAAGGGAAAGGTCAAAGTTTTGTTGAAATGGAAAATTTGTTGACGGAGATTTACAAACTTAGCCATTTTCTAGCTTAGACATTTACAAGCTTGATTAGCAATTCACTGCCAGTAGATTATGCAGAGAATATTTATTACCTCTTTATATGGGTGCTTACTTAATAACCTTATTTGTCAGTCTAAATCTAAGTCAGACACCTGCCTGCCTTGTGAATCTCCTATTTGTTAGAAACATTAAATTATGCATGAAAACAATATAATTCTATGACTAACATTATATCCTTGTTGTCCTGTATCTTGTCTTTGTGACGCAAGTTTTCAGGTCAGTCCAGTTCCACGGGTTGGCTTTGTTGAGTGGCCAGTGAGCTTTAAAGTCTATCACAGTTTTACCTGCCACATGATGCTGTGGGCTGGCACAGACCACGACAGATTGTGCAACATCTATATTGTATAGCAACTTATCTTATTACCCTTGGCAGAGATATTTAAACAGAGATTGGAAACAGCAGGTCTGCCACTAGGTGTCAGCGCGGTGCACCATGCAACTCCGATATGCTACTGTTGTGGATCAGCGTTAAATAGCTTTGCATTTATCACACAAATTCTTTCATTAATTTCTTGCAAAAAAGACATATTTATACAAGTCCGTGAGTTTGGGAATCTGGATCCAGGTCCGTGTTATAGGTCTACACATAGTATTTACTGTGGCGATGGCAAGATCGGTTCGCCTGAACGATAATGCAAAACTTCAGCTTGTTTCCAATCTCTGTATAAAATTTCTCTGCCCTTGGCAAACCTTTGATCATCATAATTTTCATAATTTTCATTTGTACATATGTTTTCAACATTGTAGGAAAAAGGTTCATTTGGTGAGACATATTTGTGAGCCATAAAATGTAATGGGACAAAATCTTATTTTTATTGCTGTAACTGCCATTTGCCTCAGATGCAGGTTGGGAAATTATTAGTGTATTTTATGTTATTTGCTGTTATTTACATGTCATTGTACAAAAATATGGAAATAAATATCTGATATTATTTGAATAATGCTTAATGATGTTTAAACGAATTTCACTGTACATACAAATGTAGAGTAGTCAAACTAGTCATCCTTCCAATTATAAATATATTTATGCACTGTAAATTAGATATAAAATAAATTATAGTTATTACTTTTCAGATGAGTTAACTATAAAAATTCAATGGAAGATGAAATATTTTTGTTTTTTTTGGTTTTTACTTTTTTTTTTTTTTGGTGGGGGGGATTTTTTAGCTATGCTGACTATGGAATCAGATTAGCTCGATTCAACATTGTTTACTAATTGCAGTTCTTCTTCCATCATGTTTGCCTTAAAATATTACAATGTCAACATTAAATTAGAACTGTTTTCTTCCCTAGCTTACCTGACATTGTTAGGCCAAAATGGTGTCAACATGTTTATAAACCATATATGTTTACTGGTACCTGTTTGTCTGATGATGTACTTTGGGGGATGACCTTTGTCTGATGATGTACTTTGGGGGATGACCTTTGTCTGATGATGTACTTGGGGGATGACCTTTGTCTGATGATGTACTTTGGGGGATGACCTTATCTGCATATTTATTGATAACCCAGGGATTTTCATATTCATATTTCTCATGAGGCCTGAAGGGTAAACCCATTGACCTTGTAAATCTATGACTGAATGGGGGTTGCCATATCAATGACCTGGGACATGACAATTATATGAGGCAACATTGTATCTGCTAATATGAAATGACTGAATATATTGAAAACAATGAAAGAAACAAAGAAATGCCACACAATCAGAATTGCTGATTTTAGTTTTCAGTAAACTTGCTTTTATTCTTTGTTACTCAGAAAGAGTGGAAAAGAAACAATCTTTAGATAAATCACAAAATATTTTCAATATTTATGAATAACATTTTTCCTCATGTTTATGTGTTGTAGTTCCTCCCTTCTTTGAGTTACTGGAAGGTAGCTGAGAAATCACTCTGTCTGTCGTGTGTCTGTGTGTTTTTGTTATGTGTTTTTGTTACCTCTTGTTTTGCTCATTTGTCAGTCCCTTCTAATTGCCTTAAAACATTGAACTTAACAAACTAAAATTTCTTCATAAATACTCAAACAATAAATTACCTGAATATTTTCAAACACTGAACTTTGAAACAAATTCGGACATCCATGCTCATTATACACACCATTGTCATAAGATACATGAAAATAGAATAAATCATGAATGTGCAACAGGGTGCATAAGACAGAGACTACCAAAGCTAATAATTAAACAGAATCTATAGTCTTACAAAAACAGAGACACGGTTTGAAAAGGCTTTAATGAATATCTTAAAAACAAATTTCTTCAAATATTTCCAACATACATGAATGTGTCATACCTAATTACTACCAGTATATTTGTGGAAATGAAACATAGTGCCTACAAAGTAATTCTGTTTTGTTTTTTTTTATCTTTTTTTAAATCATCTATTTATTATTCTTTGAAATTTGCTTTGGAGGTGGGCATAAATTATCATAGATTACCATTATCTCTAATGTTTAATCAACAAACTTATCATTATTTGTAAACCCCCCCACAGCTTACATGAAGATTCTGGAACAACTTCTCCAGATACCAGTCGACGACTAAGCCGTCTGAACAGCTGTCAACCATCAAAAACCATCTCAACAACACAAACTATGAACCATATGTAAAAATAAGAAACGAGAATCAAAAATCACAGAAACGAAAATAAATGTTTCTCAACAAAAAATAGTTTCTTGTTCTCGCTCCATCCCGCCAAAATAGACGGGAAAGTATTTAATTATACAACAAAGGTACAATACAGATACGCAAATAAGAAATAGCCAGAAAGCCGGCTAAGAACCCAACAAAATCAAGGTATATTTCCTATGTTTAATATTACTGAAAAGAACCCCGTCGCTCACAAAAGAAAGACACGGGAACAGAAATTCGTTAAAAAAATGGACATTCCTACCCCGCGCCGGGGCTGTACGCAGCGCAAAATAAACGAAATAGTCTGGCAGCTTCAAGGGAGAGGGGCCGTAAATTTAAAAAGAATTATTTAACAAATCAAAATGATTCGTTTTGGTGCAAAAAACCGAAACATAACCCAAAAAACAACAGCGTAATCGACCAAAACGTGGTTTTAAAGATATTATATCGCTCATATAACACTGTACGCAACTCCCTTCGTGGGGGGTCCCTCACAGCACCTCCACAATGAGGTAACGTGACCCACAAACACCTCCGCTCCAGAGGCGCCACGAGAGGAGGTGCAGCACCTCCAGAGGTGCCTGCACCTCCTCAAGCTCCATATATAAACAAATCATAGGATAACGCAGTCAGTCCCCATCCAACTGAAGAGATCAAAGTGATCGAAACCGTTGTTGGTCTTGGTAGGGACTGCGATCGTTGTCGCAGATCATCTTAGGATCCTCGCCTTTTTACTATTATCATTATTTGTAAATTATAATAATATTGTAACCCAAATATGTTTTTTCTTGATCTCAGTTGAATTAATTATAAACCCTGTCAATTGTTAAGTTTACCTAATCAGGAGTTCTGGGTGGCTGCCATGCCAGCGACCTTTTGGTCTTAATGGGAGGCATCTGAACATCCATGGGATTATGAGTTGTAACATAGAGGTTATTTTAGGTCATATGCATTTGACTAACACATTTTGACCAACTGGGGTCATTGAGTGATTTATTTTCACATTTTACTTTTTGTGACCAATCTGAATTATTTATTGATTTATTTTAATAAAACAAAAGAATGTCCTTGTGTAAGATTGGCTTGATGTGTGAATTTATCACCAGGTGGTGTTATTTTTACCCTCAGCCCCTGATGTAATCAGGCCGAAGGTGTTGCAATACTCTTGGTGTGGGTATGTATGTGTGTGTGTGTGTGTGTGTGTATGTATGTATGTATGTATGTATGTATGTATGTATGCATGCATGTATGTATGCAGCTAGCGAACATCCTTGTCATCGCAATAACTCAACAAATGATGGCAGCTTCATAAAACTTGACACACATAAGCATCTGGTGAAAACCTCAGACGAGTTTGATGGACGGCGACTTTCACCTTCTTTTCAAGGTCACAGGGACAATTATGTGAAATCCCAAGAATCACAATAACTCAAGAACAAATGATGGCAGCTTTATGAGATTTGACACATAAAAATCTGGTGAAGACCTCAGAAGTTTTTCTATGAAACATGACTTTCACCAACTTCTCAAGGTCACATGGACAATTATGTTCGGAGCCGTCTACATCCTCATCTAGCACGCATCTCACTGAGGAGATAGTCCGACTTACACCAGCCAGACCAGTATTACTGGTTCTGCCTCGACGCAATCCATGATCACCGTCGTTTCTAAGGATACCGGGTCTATTGAGGTGGATCCCGAAAAGTGGGAGGCCTTCCAGGCTTATCTCAAACATCAAGAAAACCCCCTTGGGGAAGGGTCCTCCGGGCTGTCGTCTTCTAACGCGAAACGCAAGCGTTCAGACGACAACGCCCCTCCAGCCAAGAAAGGGAGGCCAAACATCCCAACGGCCCATGAGGGTATCTACAAACGAGCAAGGAATGCCCTAGCAAGGCACGCACGGTACCATGCTATTCACACCTCACTGCTGAAATACGCAGCCATGGACGGCCACGTAATACCACGCCGCCTCAAGGTAAAAAGAAACCAACTTCTATATATTCTCCTATATAATATCACCCATAACAACCATCTTATGAGGTTCGTAAAGACAATACAACAGAGCAGTATTGTCCAACAGGCCACAAACACCAGTAAACAATGGCCATTGTATACCTATTGCAGCTTAAACAATCGCCCACGGGAACAATGCCTCCTGTCAAGGGAAACAATACACACGTCCCATTGTGTACTTAATCTCTGGCTGCATTCGTATAGCTCGCCCGGGCGGCCTTCTAACACGAAGCCCGTGCACCCGATTCGGGATTTTAATACAATCTCGAGCACATTATCAAACGGGAGTCTTAAACCCCGGCAACAAAAGATAATGCCTTGTACTATGAACAATATAGTTTCTGATGTCTCTTATTACAGATCAAAATCAGTCCGCCGAGTGGCGCAAGCGACTCAAATTTCTCCAAAACATGGCGGGAGAAAGTATGCAAATTTGAAACTGAACTTCTACAAATGGAGACCACACACGCACAATACATGTCGACGACCAACAAACACATCGCCGACGCCGCATGGAAAGACCTTGGCTCTAAAGTTGAAAACGAATGTCTCACCGAAGCCCAGGCCGCCGCCACCACGGTGGCGAACCGGGTTAGAGTCGAAGAATCCAACCGGCAACGTAAGCGATTCGCTTACGATCTTGAGCGGACCGAGGAAGAATCCCTCGGCGTCCCAAGAAACAGAAAAAGCAAGACCATCCCTACGAAACAGGAGGCCAAGTTTCGTAATAGGATCACAAAGGAAGCCAAACGCAGGATCCCCAACAACAAGGGGTCCACCAATAAAAAGAACGCCAAAAAGCCCACAATCGGTGACCTCATCAACTTGTTCAGTTGAAAAAGGTCACTTTGGGCAAACACAAAGGGACATAATACAAACACAGAAATGGACAGTGTCCCCAAAGAACAATAAACTCAACAAGAACAATAGTAACAATACAAATGAACAATCGGAGGAAGACACCTCCGATACTATGGACAATTTCAATGAATGTCTCCCCGCAATGAATCCCAATGTAACTAGAAAAAATAAAATAGTTCAAAACCAAACAATATCGATTTCGTTCTTTGATAAAAGTGTCAATATCAACCTTGAAAACAAGGATGAACGCTCAGTCATCAACCTGTCAAGCCATGACTTGACAGACAATGAGAGAAACACCCTCTTAAAGGGACTCAAGTTCTGCCCAACCCCAGGTGAACCTAAGAACCATGAAATTCAGTCTGACTTGAGATCCTTTTTTAGGAGGATGAGACTCAAATCTTTTTGGCACGATTCTGACCCGGAACCCCCAGTAAATCGAGACACAACCCCCAATTCCCAACCGAGCATCACCACTCATTTTGCTCCTACAAACAATCCCAACATTACCAACACTGCCCCACCAGTCTCGGATCCCCAGTCTAAGTTTAAACCAAAAAGCACATGGGAACCAAAATCCACCTCTCGAGACCCTGTGCTCGAAACCTTCTTCAAATGTATACAAAGGGACATTGAACAATTTGTCCCAAGGGCCCCCCGTACCCAAAACCTCAACAAAGAGGAAAAAAACGCCTTAGAATCCCTAAGTAGCAATCAAATGATCACTATAAAAAAGGCAGACAAAGGCTCTGCCATAGTGGTCATGGACACTGAAGACTATAAAAAAGAAGCAGAAAGACAACTGAACGACATGAACTTTTATGTCAGAACGGCACACGACCTCACAGAACACCACCAATCTTGTGTTAGGGACATACTGAATAAAATGTATGATCAGGACGAAATAGACAATGACGTTTATATGTCGTTGTGTCCCCATGAGGCAAGAACAGCCAAATTTTATTTCCTACCAAAAATACACAAGAAAAAGGTCGTAGGAAGACCCATTATCAGTGGAAATGGGTCTCCCACAGAACAAATCTCTGCTTTCGTTGACGAGCACATCAAACCCTTTGTAAAAGAAACCACCTCTTATGTAAGAGACACCACAGATTTCATTAGGAAGATCTCCTCTTTCCATAGCACTAATGAAATCATTGTAGCCACAATGGATGTGACTAGCCTGTATACAAACATCCCTCATAACGAAGGACTTAACGCAGTATACAGGTGTTTGGTAAAAAATTACACAGGTAGGGCTTCAATCAAAAGCCTAATGAACCTCCTAGAGGCAGTACTAAAAATGAATAACTTCACTTTTAATGGTGAACATTACCTACAAACAGGAGGTACAGCAATGGGCACAAAAGTAGCACCTTCATATGCCAACCTTTTTATGGCACACTTAGAGGAAAAACTCCTAAAGAACGCCCCGTCTAAACCAGCCCTGTACCTCAGGTATATAGACGACATCTTTATGGTATTCGACCAAGGAGAAGGGAAACTCCTAGACTTCATTGAATACTGCAACTCCGCGCATGAGAAAATCAAGTTCACCTCAAAACATTCTAAGATCGAGGTGGAGTTTCTTGACACTCTGGTAAAGGTCGACGGCGCAAACGGCACCATTTATACCGACCTTTATACCAAAGACACGGACACGCACAACTACCTACACTATACCTCCTCACATCCCAAACACTGCAAAACAGGCGGGCCCTATGGGGAATTTCTGAGGATCAGAAGGAACTGTACACATATTGAAGATTATGATTTACATTCTGAACTAAGAAAAGAAGACTATCAAAGAAGGGGATATCCAACCGATATCTTAGAATCCTCGAGAATGAGGGCAAGAAACACAAACCAGGATGATCTGCTGAAACCAAAAGACAAACCAACGGAACAGCAATCCAAGACACCACTAGTAGTCACCTACAACGAGGCCAACCCCAACTTCCACAGCATATTAGGGAAGTATTGGCCCCTACTGAAACTGTCCGTCAACAAGGATGCTTTCCCAGAGAAACCCCTGGTAGCATTCAGACGTCCAAAAAACATCTCAGACAAGCTAGTCCGGGCTGCTTGCAACACCACAACCAAAACACCTAAACCAACTGCACCACCTTGCAGAAGACCATGGAGGTGCCAATTTTGCCTATCATGTAGAACGCACAAAACAGTGCGCAGCTCCATCACTGGACGGGAATACAAAGCTCCAGACAAATACACCTGTAATACAAGAAATCTAGTCTACCTAATCACTTGCAAACAGTGCAAGAAACAATATGTAGGAGAAACTTACAGGACTTTCAAAGAACGAATCAATGAACATTTAGGCTACATACGGAGAAAAGAATGTGACCAAGCAACAGGCCACCACTTCAACCTACCAGGTCACAGTATAGGTGACATGGAATTCCAGGTAGTATACATTCTATACAAAAAACCAACTCCACACAACCAGACACGGATTGCCAGAGAACTGGAATGGATAGACAAGTTGAGGACATTCATACCAAACGGGTTGAATGAGAAGGGGAGATAAAAAGATTATTTTCCTACCCTTTGCAGACATACTATTGATAAAATAGATTACAATCTAGTCTAAAATCTATCCCCTAAACGGCTAATAATACACGATCAAACACTGAACCATACCATTAATTATAATAGGTTCTAAACTACCGTAAACCCGGAGAAAATTGTCGTTTTCTGAAAATAACAGAAAATCATTACAATATACTATTTCGGGCGCGTAGCAGTATTCCCACTCAGCGCTAAGGCAAATCAAGCAATCAATCCCTTAAAAAGCTGACCGCATTCGATTTTTCTCACGCCGAGACAACATCGGGAGCCCAAAATAGACATATCCCGAGCGACGGCGCAAAGTCAGAACACCGCCGTCGCCCCAGCAACCGTAACAATACACAATGAGTCCATAGCAACCACTCAGCACATAATGGCGGAACAGACCACGCACAAGCTGTGCGTTACGTGCGGCAGAGCGTACTCTACACGCAGAGCGATGCTACGCCACGCAAGATCCGCCCACTCCCTCCAACCAGTGAGGCACAAGTGTCATACATGTCTTACAACGTTTTCAAGACGGGACAACCTCCGGCGACATTTAAAAAGAGACCAAATATGCTCTCTGATGTCGGAGAATGACATCTCATTGTTACCATCAGCTGAGGCCACCACAGGCCACCATCATAGTCAGTCTACAAAGGCCTCCACCACAGAGACCACAGACTACACACACAGAGATAGTAAGAACCCCCCTTACGTTTACAAATTCACTAGAAACAATATAACAAGGACAGAACCTTGGATTGAAAGGTTAGTAACATTCCTAGAATGTTACCAACGTTCTAGAAATATGTTTAAACATCCACTTCATTTTTTAGATTTACCGATTGAAGACGAGGGAACAGGGTACCTTGAGAGGATAGAGGATAACTCACCTCTACCTTCTAGGGAACCACCATCTCCCCAAGAGAAAACTCCCATGGCCCCCCAAGACCACATAAATTTTGTGGACCTTTGGGAAGACCCAGAATGGGACACACAAAACCCCCCCACAGCTTACATGAAGATTCTGGAACAACTTCTCCAGATACCAGTCGACGACTAAGCCATCTGAACAGCTGTCAACCATCAAAAACCATCTCAACAACACAAACTATGAACCATATGTAAAAATAAGAAACGAGAATCAAAAATCACAGAAACGAAAATAAATGTTTCTCAACAAAAAATAGTTTCTTGTTCTCGCTCCATCCCGCCAAAATAGACGGGAAAGTATTTAATTATACAACAAAGGTACAATACAGATACGCAAATAAGAAATAGCCAGAAAGCCGGCTAAGAACCCAACAAAATCAAGGTATATTTCCTATGTTTAATATTACTGAAAAGAACCCCGTCGCTCACAAAAGAAAGACACGGGAACAGAAATTCGTTAAAAAAATGGACATTCCTACCCCGCGCCGGGGCTGTACGCAGCGCAAAATAAACGAAATAGTCTGGCAGCTTCAAGGGAGAGGGGCCGTAAATTTAAAAAGAATTATTTAACAAATCAAAATGATTCGTTTTGGTGCAAAAAACCGAAACATAACCCAAAAAACAACAGCGTAATCGACCAAAACGTGGTTTTAAAGATATTATATCGCTCATATAACACTGTACGCAACTCCCTTCGTGGGGGGTCCCTCACAGCACCTCCACAATGAGGTAACGTGACCCACAAACACCTCCGCTCCAGAGGCGCCACGAGAGGAGGTGCAGCACCTCCAGAGGTGCCTGCACCTCCTCAAGCTCCATATATAAACAAATCATAGGATAACGCAGTCAGTCCCCATCCAACTGAAGAGATCAAAGTGATCGAAACCGTTGTTGGTCTTGGTAGGGACTGCGATCGTTGTCGCAGATCATCTTAGGATCCTCGCCTTTTTACTATTATCATTATTTGTAAATTATAATAATATTGTAACCCAAATATGTTTTTTCTTGATCTCAGTTGAATTAATTATAAACCCTGTCAATTGTTAAGTTTACCTAATCAGGAGTTCTGGGTGGCTGCCATGCCAGCGACCTTTTGGTCTTAATGGGAGGCATCTGAACATCCATGGGATTATGAGTTGTAACATAGAGGTTATTTTAGGTCATATGCATTTGACTAACACATTTTGACCAACTGGGGTCATTGAGTGATTTATTTTCACATTTTACTTTTTGTGACCAATCTGAATTATTTATTGATTTATTTTAATAAAACAAAAGAATGTCCTCGTGTAAGATTGGCTTGATGTGTGAATATATCACCAGGTGGTGTTACCGTATCCGCTCGGGTTAGCGCCCATGCTTGGCTTAACGCCCACCCCCCTTTTTAGGAAGAAATCATTAAACGCCCACCTTCCCTGGATGTCCGGCATCATGTCATATTGGTCTCTACAGATCTGACTTTTAACATCTTCCTACAGTATGAAGAAGTGAAATCTTTGAAGCTTACTCCAATATTCTGTTAAATCATGTCCTATCACAGTGTTCACGTGTATTTATTTGTGAAAGTTGTGTAGAGTTTCGTGAAAATTGACAGAAATGTGCTTGCAAAGCTGCAAAGTTTGCATCTTCTCCAGCATTGTGTTGTGTACTCGTCATCGCTTTATGCGCTCTTATTCAAATTTCTGCACTGAAACTGATGACGTCACAGGTGTCACTGTATTATCGCTCACAACGGCACCCCATGTTATCGATGAAAGAGGCAAGTTTGTGTACATTTTACAAAGATTTATGATTGTGTAAGAGCCCACCCATCTTTATAAATGCCCATGCTTGGGTAAACGCCCACCCACCCTCTTTTACTTTGTCCCCAATTAGCCGCCCATGGGCGCTAACCCGAGCGGATACGGTATTTTTACCCTCAGCCCCTGATGTAATCAGGCCGAGGGTATTGCAATACTCCTGGTGTATGTATGTGTGTGTGTATGTGTTTGTATGTATGTATGCATGTATGTATGTATGTATGTATGTATGTACATGTCTGTATGTCTGTATGTATGTATGTACGTACGTACGTACGTATGTATGTATGTATGTATGTATGTATGTATGTATGTATGTATGTATGTATGTATGTATGCAGCTAGTGAACATCCTTGTCATCGCAATAACTCAACAAATGATGGCAGCTTCATAAAACTTGACACACATAAGCATCTGGTGAAAACCTCAGACGAGTTTGATGGACGGCGACTTTCACCTTCTTTTCAAGGTCACAGGGACAATTATGTGAAATCCCAAGAATCACAATAACTCAAGAACAAATGATGGCAGCTTTATGAGATTTGACACATAAAAATCTGGTGAAGACCTCAGAAGTTTTTCTATGAAACATGACTTTCACCAACTTCTCAAGGTCACATGGACAATTATGTGAAATCCCTATCATTGCTATAACTGGAGAACAAATGATGGCAGCTTTTTGAGACTTGACACACACAAGCAACTGATGTAAACCCCAGACAAGTATGATGGAAGGTGACCTTCACCTTCTTTTCAAGGTCACAGGGACAATTATGTGAAATCTCTATCATTGCTATAACTGGAGAACAAATGATGGCAGCTTCATGAGATTTGACACACATAAGCAGGCCCATCATCTCAATAATTCTAGAGTAAACGATGACAGTTTCATGATACTTGACACAAAAACTATCAAAGGAAGTAGATGTGCACTATTGTGTTTTTTACCCCTGCATCAATTGGCCTTGGTGCAGTGACGTTATGTTCACAAATATTGTGTGGAGCGAATTGGGTTGATGCATCTCTGATGTCGATGACTGAATTTCCTGTGCAGTGCTGCCACCTTATGGAAAAAAATTCAGGGACATTGGAGGGGGATTGATCCTCTGATCATTGGCTGCTGGTTGCTGGTTAAGTAACATCAATCAGGGAATATGAGAATTATCCCTTGATCTTTGTGTTGTTAGGCAACTATTATTAAGTAGGGCAGTGATCTGATCCTATCTTTATTATTTACACAGCAGTCAAGGCCACGGGCCGTGGCGCAGTTGGTTAGAGCGCCAGCTTATTAGCACCAGTTCCTCTGTGGTGATCCAAAGGTTGTGGGTTCGAACCCTGGCCGTGCCAAGATTGAACTCATGATACAATTTCCCATACGAGCTGAGGCCCGTGCCTAAAGGGTTATCCCGTTGTCCTTGTAAATCTGTGACCGGGCGGGTTGTCATGTCAAGGACCTGCGACATGACAATTCAGTGAGGCAGCACTATATCTGCTACAAGTAGGTCTCATCACGAAATGACTGAAATAATGTTGAAAGTGATGTAAAACCCCAAACAAACAAACACAGCAGTCTAGTCCTTTTATTGTTGCTACTGACCTACATTTATCTGTATTGAGGCCACTGGTATGTTGATTGATCTGATCGTATGTTGTCTATGAGAGCCTTGATAGATGAGAGAAAAGATTATTCTACTTGCACATCAACACAAAAGTTAATTCATGCATGGCATGATAACCAATTTAACTTGTGCTTTCAAACACAATTAAGCCGGTATAAGGTCATGTAACAAACAGCCAGTAGGACTCCATACACCTAGTCAAAATGTACCTTCTTGCCCTTTCCATTCATCAATAATGTACTCTATTTTGCCAATATTTCATTTTAAACAGGAACATTTCCGCTGTATCTGGAAAAAGCAATAATGCCAACAGGGTTCATCTCATTAACCCAAAAGTATTGGCTACTACTAAAATAATCATTAACTATGGTACAACTATTCTCCTCCCATCTCTGTTACAGCTATTTTACCTGTAATTATTTGATGGGAAGTACACTATTTCATTCATTCTCTTTCCGGAAACATTGGTCCACTGAAGAATGTACATGGACAGCATTTTAGAAAATAATAATAATAATATTATAATAATAATAATAATAATAATAATAATAATAATAATAATAATAATAATAATAATAATAATATAATAATAATAATAATAATAATATAATAATAATAATAATAATAATAATAATAATAATAATAATAATAATAATAATAATAATAATAATAATAATAATAATAATAATAATAATAATGATTTATATAGCGCTATACCAGACTATGGCATTACTAAAATTATATAGATGATCACAACCAAATTTTCTAAAAATCTAAAGTTTCCATTTTGTGATCAGTTAGATCTGCAAATGATATAAGTACATTAATACTTTTATGTGCAGTAATTTATTTACTATTGCCTAACTTTTTGAGAGAGGATAGGCTTATTGTGACATATATAAAAACCAACATCAGCAAAGTTATGAGAGAATTTATTTCTTAATAAGTGCAGTAAGCTGGGTCTGTTAAATCGTAATGTCTGCTACATTATAAACGGATGATAATCTTAGTAACTTGGTACATAATTGTTGGTATTGCCAGCATATCAGTGTGATAATTCCAGTCCTTTCATACAGACAGCCCATTTAGATATATCCATTCCTTAATTTTAGGCAATATATACCTGTATATGGAGGCTGTATGTGCCTTGAGAACATGTTGTATATCTGTTACGAAAAGGTATTGTCAAAGTACGATTCGGATAATATTGAAAGTAGAATAAAATTCCAAAAGGGTTAACCTACATCTATTTTTGGGATGTAGCTCAGTTGGTAAGACATCTGTCTCGCATGCGAGACTCAATTGTATGAAATGGAGTTCTGTTGCCTGCCATTCTGTTGCCTGTCATTCTGTTGCCTGTCATTCTGTTGCCTGTCATTGCCTGTCACTCTGTTTCCTGTCATTGCCTGTCACTCTGTTGCCTGTGACTCTGTTGCCTGTGATTCGGTTGCCTGTCATTCTGTTGCCTGTCATTGCCTGTCATTCTGTTGCCTGTCATTCTGTTGCCTGTCATTCTGTTGCCTGTCATTCTGTTGCCTGTCAATCTGTTGCCTGTCATTCGGTTGTTGCCTGTCATTCTGTTGCCTGTCATTGCCTGTCACTCTGTTTCCTGTCATTGCCTGTCACTCTGTTGCCTGTCATTCTGTTGCCTGTCACTCTGTTGCCTGTCACTCTGTTGCCTGTCATTCTGTTGCCTGTCACTCTGTTGCCTGTCACTCTGTTGCCTGTCATTCTGTTGCCTGTCATTCTGTTGCCTGTCATTCTGTTGCCTGTCATTCTGTTGCCTGTCATTCTGTTGCCTGTCACTCTGTTGCCTGTCACTCTGTTGCCTGTCATTCGGTTGCCTGTCATTCGGTTGCCTGTCATTCTGTTGCCTGTCATTCGGTTGCCTGTCACTCTGTTGCCTGTCACTCTGTTGCCTGTCATTCGGTTGCCTGTCACTCTGTTGCCTGTCATTCTGTTGCCTGTCATTTGGTTGCCTGTCATTCGGTTGCCTGTCATTCGGTTGCCTGCCATTCTGTTGCCTGTCACTCTGTTGCCTGTCATTCTGTTGCCTGTCACTCTGTTGCCTGTCATTCGGTTGCCTGTCGCTCTGTTGCCTGTCATTCGGTTGCCTGTCATTCTGTTGCCTGTCATTCGGTTGCCTGTCACTCTGTTTCCGGTCATTGCCTGTCACTCTGTTGCCTGTCACTCTGTTGCCTGTCATTCGGTTGCCTGTCACTCTGTTGCCTGTCATTCTGTTGCCTGTCATTCTGTTGCCTGTCATTCTGTTGCCTGTCATTCGGTTGCCTGTCATTCTGTTGCCTGTCACTCTGTTGCCTGTCACTCTGTTTCCTGTCATTGACTGTCACTCTGTTGCCTGTCATTCTGTTGCCTGTCACTCTGTTGCCTGTCATTCGGTTGCCTGTCACTCTGTTGCCTGTCATTCTGTTGCCTGTCATTCGGTTGCCTGTCATTATGTTGCCTGTCATTCTGTTGCCTGTCATTCTATTGCCTGTCATTCTGTTGCCTGTCATTCTGTTGCCTGCCATTCTGTTGCCTGTCATTCTGTTGCCATGTCGTTCCTTTCTGTTTATTTAATCCTCCTGCCAAGTGATACTTTAGGTGATTTTTATGCCAAGTTTTTTATACTTTTTTATGCCAAGTTGTTTCTCCTGTTAATTGAATACGTTTGGCAGATTCCTGGAGATACAAAACACAAATTGCCAATTAGCTGAGATAGAGCAAATAATTATGACAGTCATTAGCAGTAGTTCTTGGAATTGCAACAATAACATTGGCATTCAAACAGCATCGCAACAATGTGCAGGATGGACAATCAACCAAAATATATGGTTCTTTCCTAGTTGAACACATCACAATGCCACCTTTGTAGATGGTGAATCAAAATAAAACTGCTATTTGTGTAGGAACAAAGTAAAAATGCTTGTCTGAAGATCAGTAGAGATTAAACAGAAGACAAAAAATGGCCACAACCTGTTTCAGCACTGTTTTTGAAATTGCGGTTCTTACAACACTAAACCAATGTGAAGGTAAAACCTGCGGCAGTGGGAGTTGAACACACAACCTCCGCTCCATCACTTCTAGAACTAAGGCACAGATCTGTTACTCTACAAACTGTGCTAATAAGGTTGGTCTAATAAGTGTTTTCCTGTCAAAACGTGTTGATTTTATTTTAATGTGTTACCTTTGATGTATTATTTATTCTTGTGGTATGTCATTTAAAGTGCAGTTATCATGTAAATGATATAATAACTTATAGTGCTTTCCATATTATAATAAAGACCATTATCTGATATTTACCTTCATTGCTACAGTTATATTCTTCAACTTGCTTACGTTCCAGTGTCAGCCCAAGCGATACGTTATAGTACATCTCAATATTATGAAGGTGAATATGAAATATTCCAGGATTGGAGATCACCAAGAATTTTCTTTAAATTTGATGGGTCGTATTGCTATGATTATTTATTTCATGGGCTTATTTGTAAGTTGTTTACAAGGTATGTTTTTTTCTACAATATTTCCATTTCTTTTTCAGAAACTTTATCTTGCCATGATAAAGATGTATCAAAAGTTTGTAATGGATAATTGAAATGTGATTATTGAGTTTGGAGATATATTCTTTTGTTTCCTTTATGAATACTAAGTTCAGGATAATTATGTTTATTTTGATAATAAAATGTCAATTTCAAATTCCAACAGGCCTTGCCTATATGAGGCAAAATATTGACTGTGTAAAATACAGAAATGGATATGGATACAAGGGATATATGCGTACACCATTCCCTGGGGGACATGTTTGTCAAAGATGGGATTCTCAAATTCCGAATACACATAGTTACACTGCAGACTTATTCCCAGATAAAACACTGAGTGATGCTGAAAATTTCTGCAGGAACCCAATAAATGATGAGGCACCTTGGTGCTATTTACAGGAACCTGACTCTGGTTACAAGTGGGCCTACTGTGATATTCCTTTCTGTCCACAACCAGGTTTGCATCATATTAGTCTGAAGAATGAAAACAATGTGAAATATCTGCTTTCAAATATTTAGATGAAATCTCGAGATACAATAGTTATCATCAACTTGGATCTGGTCATTAAGATAGTGAAATTGTTACCGTACTTCTTTTTTTTTTTTGGGGGGGGTTGTTGTTTTTGTTGTTGTTGTTGTTGTTGTTGTTTTAATAAGTAATCCAACACTATATTTTTATTGTACAAAATGCTATATATTTTACAAAAAGTACAATATTTAGTTTTTAATCACTCTCAAAAATGATAACTTCACACTAGCATTTATGATTGTAGATTATCTCATAAAAGATATTGATTGCCTCACTGATAATGGAAGGGATTATACGGGAGTTCCTATTCCTGTTTGCCCAATTAAATCAGGTAAGGTTCAATGAATGAATTTGTAAAACTACAATAACCTACAGGTAATAGGATTATCAAAAGATGTGTAACAAGTGTTGATTTTAAAAAATCAAGCTCGCGAACATTTAACATCCAGAATATTACAGCTGTATGGAATGTGTTTATAATAGTCTCTTTCCAGATATTTAGATAAAGATACATGCCTTAGTTATTGAGATTAGTATGTGTAGTTATTGAAAAAAATGCTTTAGAAGTTAATAATTTCGTTTCTTTAAATGTTACCCCCTGTCTCCATATAAAATGTCACATTTTTTTTACTTCCAATCTAAAATTAGTAAAATTTATCAAATGTTAAGATCAAAATAAGGACCAAATCAAAGGGGTTTTTGATGGGGACAAAGGCCATTGAAAGACAATGTTCCCCCTAACGTTAATTAATGTATTCCTGTTATCTTAAACTGCGATTATTGAATGTAAATTTCTACAAATTATCATAAATTAATCAAGTCTGAATTTCTTACCCACGTACTTTTTTATGCTTCACATTTACATGAGTCTATTGCAAAATAAAATCAATAAAATACGTTATAACGAATCACATATGTTAGGAATAAATTAGTAATTAGTCTTTAAATATTTCTCTTAATGTTTAATCGGCTAATACATGATAGAATTAAAAAAAACAATATTTTTAGATTCAACAATAGCAAACATAGACTGTATATCTACTACAAGAGGATTTGAATATCATGGAAAACTAAACACCACTCTTAGTGGTATAACATGCCAAAGGTGGGACAAACAAACTCCTCATTCACACACTGTCTCAACTATCCTCGATCAACATTTTGCCGAGAATTACTGCAGGATTCCGTCTGGAAATCTATGTAAATATAGTTTCACATTAAACTTTCATCTGATATATATTCCACTCATCTCATCATCATTCAAGTTTGATCAAATATTACTCCTGATGTTATTTTACTTAAAGCATTCATGAAACCACAGAGGTCACAGGCAATTTTACAGAGATTTGGGGCATGCTTAAATGATATGTGGCGACGACGAAACTGTGATACATGCAAGCTATCTCACTAAAATCAACCAAGTTACATTGATGATAGTTATTGTGTTTTGCTGAAAGTGCCAAGTACTGCCTGTACTCTGCCTGTGTATATATATATATATATATATATATATATATATATATATATATATATATATATATATATATATATATATATATATATATATATATATATAAGGGATTGTATCAGATACCCCCAAACCTTTCCAACCAAATATTTTAAATATACCCACCCCCAGAAATCATATATGATCCATTCTAAATTGCTTTTGTACACTTATACAGTTGTGTCATTGTGTATGAGCCAACCAAATGCAGAGCTCTATGTTATGAATTGTATGCTAAAGTGGGGAAATGTTTTCTGCAATTCCATGCCGTTTGTGGAAGAGGTTGTGTTTGACTCTATCTTGTCATGCAGAGTAATACATTTCATGACATTGGGTGTACAGTGTAATGCCAAACTCAGTACTGAGATATTTTAAAAATGTCAAATGTGGCATGTCAATCATATAAAGATTAAAGCAAATGTGCCATAGGACTTATAGCTCAATATTTTAATTTTTTTGTAACGTTTTCTTGTAGTCTTAACTGGATTAGTTCAACCTTGGTGTTATACAACTGATCTGAACACACGATCTGAAGAATGTAATATTCCCTACTGTTCCCCAAGAGGTAAGGCCTTATTATTATTACACATTCATCATATGATTATACCTGACCATAAACGGTGATCTCTCTAAGAATTATCAGGCATATGTCAAGTATTAGAAAGATGAAAGCAAACTTTTCATAAATTGATTCTTAAAATAATTTTAAAATGCTCTCAGTAAATCAATTTGAAAATATAACAGACCAAAGTACATCTTTTGAAATTATGATCAATATGAAATTTGTTTTAAAAATTAATGTAGTTTCTAGGATTATCAATATCATAAATGTAATCGATTATCTACAAGGATTTATATTTTTCTTATCCTTTCCCCTCTTTTAATTATTTGAGTTTCTTTTCTGAAATTCATGAAATTTTCTATTGAAAACATTAAATCATCAATAATTCTTAGTATACGTTCACATCACAAAACCTTCACTTGATACATCATATCGTAAGTATAAAGTTGTGTCCTTATATCTGTATGAAAAAATTATCAACATACTCTAATTTGTTTATAACATAAATCAATAATGTACAGCATGCCATAAAGTCTTTAAACCAGAGATTAGTTCTAACATAATATATCATTCATTTTAAACATACTTTAATACAAATGTATTTGACTTGGCTTGTTCTTCCAAAGAACTTTAGTATTTTATTATGATAATTTTGACCAAGATATCATTGACCATGACATACTTGTTTATAGTGCAAGATGATTAGCACCAGTTCCTATGTTGTGATCCATGCTGAGATTGAATTCATGATACAATTTCCCATATGAGGACCGTGTCTAAAGGGTTAATCTGTTGTCTTTGTAAATCTGTGAATGGATGGGTTGTCATTTCGAGGACCTACAACGTGACAATTCCAAATGAATTCAGTAAGGCAGCTCTATATCTGCTACAAGTAGGTCTCATCACGAAATGACTGAAATAATGTTGAAAGTGATGTAAAACCCCAATCAAACAAACAAATTAGTGTCAAGTCCTTTAGGGTTTGGTGGAAAAAATATTATTTAAGCATGTACACGTTTTTGACCAGATCCATATAGCTGTTATCTTCTCACTGACAAATGTTAACTTCCTGTAAAAATTGTGTTTGCTGATCCATTTGTTTTGTAGGATTGTCTGATCAAACCCATTCCAGTATCTTCCAGTTATTTCCTGAATAAACGTGTGGAACACCACTTCCTTTCCTTGTCTGATGGCTTGGAATATTGGTACATCGATACAGTAGCATTAAACAAAGAAGCATCTCTCCACATCATTACATATGACATGGAAGAAAATGAGGAAGAGAAAGCTGAGGGGGTCAAAAGCAACACAATCTTTACAGGAAGTTAACATTTGTCAGTGAGAAGATAACAGCTATATGGATCTGGTCAAAATCGTGTACATGCTTAAATAATAGTTTTTCCACCAAACCCCAAAGGACTTGACACTAATTTGTTTGTTTGATTGGGGTTTTACATCACTTTCAACATTATTTCAGTCATTTCGTGATGAGACCTACTTGTAGCAGACCAGGAGAAAGATCATGTATACATGTTAAAGTATTCCCTTTCAGAGTTGAATATTATTTGTACATGTGACCTGACAATGATGCTTATATTTATTCAAGGTATATTTCATCATATTAATCATTAATAATAATATAATATCAAAGTTTGATATTTTGTTAATTTTCAGATGTTTAATTCAGTTTATTGTAAGGTTGTAAATTTATAAGTTATTTGACTGTGATATTGATTTTTATTTATGACTTCACTGTGTATGGAATCTATGTATATTATTTAGCTGTGATGTAAAATATTTGCAAATGATTTACCTATGATTATTAATTTATGTATGTGTGAGTCTGTGCTCTGTGTATCATGGAATATACATTTGTTCTTTTGCCAACACTGATATTTTTAGCTTGTTACAAATAGCAGTTTCTCTCGTAAATTAGAGTAAAACTATACATTGAATAAAGTCTGGATTTAAAATGTATCCTATTGTGCAATAAATACAATAATTAAGCAAATAATAAGGCTAGTGTGTTTATTTGGTGCATAACTTCATAAAATTTGAATAAAAAAATGCTATATCTAAATGATATTTTCAAATGATATTTTTGTAATATGCGTCGTAAAATGGCTTTTCGTTCACAAAATCATGCGTGACACACTGAAGTCTAACAGCTAAAATCTTAATTTCAAAACCCCATTTGTGCAAAAAATATTTTCATATTACTTTGCTATACATGTACCTGTTTTCCCAACAGAGAGAATATAATAATACATGTATTCAAGAGGTAAACATTTTCGTAAGGATTTTACACAAACTCTGAGGAACTGAAATCATGAAATGACTCAATTTGAATTTGAACAAGTGTTCTCCAATCACCCATCTGGGCTTTGCCGATTGGTGATTGGAGAACACTAGAATTTGAAAATGGTTAGACCATCACTAGAAATGGCAGACATAGGGGTATAACGTTTTTACTACTCAGAATACATCTACAATTGATATGTGATCGAATGTCAACCTTCTTAGGCTATTTTGATCAAATATTGTCAGTGACCTTGAAGTGACCTTTCAATGACCTTGAAAATAGAAAGCCTATTTCCACGAAATTATCTACATGTTGTTTTATCCTATCGTCTACATCTTTCAAATACGGGCTTGTAGAGTCCTTATTCATCAATATCTGTTCATAATTAACAATTTGAGAGCAATTTATATTTTTGTGGTCAATCTATGAGGGAAAACAGAGGAAAATACTATAATACTAAGTTTTTTTGAAATAATATAAAAATGCCAGCTTATTGGGAGTTAGTTTATGAAAATATATAGAATACTGCACAGAAAAACACATTAATACTAAAAAGAAATAGAAAAAAAATCCGTCAATTTCAAGATTTATTATGAAGCTAAAATGATTAAAAATAGCTTAAACCGTGAGGGTTACAAAAGTGACAAATTGACGGACTTTAATTTGACCTCACATTTATTTTTGAGAAATTAGATCAATTAAATATTAATCTAATTTCAGAAAATAATCAGCAATAAGTTGCTCTTATCATAATAATACCTAAAAAAGAAGAAATATTCCCTGAAAAATATGAGAAAATTAGTCATGAATAGAAATGTTTAAAAAAAAATATGATAAAAAATATATTGAATGTAAAGTCAATTGAGGTATAAAATTTTGATAATTTTTGAAAAAATGGCATTCTATGTGGTTGATTTCGTGAATGGAAGTCGAACATGGCCAATATTAAATGTCACTGAGAGTGCTCTGCAGGGTGCTTTCTGGATGTCCGCTCCTCCCACTGCTATAAACCCGTTACATGCGCTATGTCACTCATTCTCGCTGATGTGGTCCCCTGCCGAGTGTCAAGAACATCGTGTGTGGATACACAGAGGGCGGCACCAGTCTAGAAAATGGTGGGAAGATGATGTTTGGGTTGAGTGTCATCGCGTTAATTTACATGTGGTGCTCACACTCTGCTCATCTTAATATGTTTATAAAACAATTCTTACCATCTGAGAGTAATTTAATATATTATTGCTCTCAGTTACCATATAAGATATTTTAAAAGTAAGAGATTATTTACTGAAATATTGAGAAATTACCACTTGAACTGGCCTAATCCCCACTCATGGCATCCTTGAGATGAGAATGGTGTCATGTAATAGAAAGCATACATAGTTATGTACTAACTGACTAAAGTAAGACAGCTTCACAAGTGATGCAGACATGATGGAATGGTTACAAGTAATCCTTACACATATATGACAGCTACATAATTCACAAGTTGCATGTGACAATAGAAATGTATTTTAATCTCAATAGAGCCCCCACTAGGGTATGTTTGTTTGTTTGTTTGAGGTTTTACATCACTTTCAACATTATCTCAGTCATTTCGTGATGAGACCTACTTGTAACAGATATAGTGCTGCCTCACTGAATTGTCATGTCGCAGGTCCTTGACATGACAATCCACCTGGTCACAGATTTACAAGGACAACGGGTTAACCCTTTAGGCACGGGCCTCAGCTCATGTGGGAAATTCCCACTAGGGTATGAAAGCATCAAAGAAGGCAGAACACCAATAGTTACAGGTGGTGCCACCTGCTTGACACAGTATTTTACCAAACTATCAATAACAATGACTTATGGCTTTATACAAGACACAACACTCTCCAGACTGGTAAATCATTCAGAGCATACAAAATTTGGCCTAAATTATGTATGGGAAAATATCATAGGGGTAAAATACACAAATAATGTCAATATGTATTGATAGAATGTCTCAGTGATTGATTACTAGGCCTTTCAAGTTACTTGACACTGACTTGAAAATAAAAATTTAATTAAAGCCAAAGGGGACTGGCATTTCATTCTAATAAATACAGGAGTGTACACAGAACCCCTTGAGCCAAGACTACCCCTGGTAGCCGTGATGTTTGGCATAATTCATAATGAGTTGTGTAAACAGAGAGTTTTACAGGACCATTTTTTTCTGACTTTCTGAAAGCAGAAGTGTTTTCTGGAGTCAGAAGTGTTTTCTGAAGTCAGAAGTGTTTTCTGAAGTCAGAAATGTTTTCTGAAGTCAGAAGTGTTTTCTGAAGGCAGAAGTGTTTTCTGAAGTCAGAAGTGTTTTCTGAAGTCAGAAGTGTTTTCTGAAAGCAGAAGTGTTTTCTGAAGTCAGAAGTGTTTTCTGACTTCAGAAGTGTTTTCTGAAGGCAGAAGTGTTTCCTGAAGGCAGAAGTGTTTTCTGAAAGCAGAAGTGTTTTCTGAAAGCAGAAGTGTTTTCTGAAAGCAGAAGTGTCCTCATTTTTAGTTCATTTGCTCCAGTAGTATATTCTGGGTCTAGAATTCTACTTCTGTCAGCGTCAAAGTTGTTGAATTTAAGAAGATAATGAAATCCATCGCCATATTTTATGGGAATCACATAGGCCACATAGTCTATGTGCCTGGGGAATTTTGTGGGGGATACACTGTAGTTGTCAGCTGCAGAAATAATTTACTAAACTCAAACCCTGATTCCAGAAAATAAGACAATCCAACAAGTAGGTGAAAACACTTTGGTATTTAAGGAGTGACTTATTCATAACACCTGTACCAATGCATTGATGTTGACAACGATTAACATTGAATCTGTTATTGCCAAAATTAAACCATGGACTAAACAACGAGCGTGAAGTTCTTTTGATATTTGATATTTGACGTTTTTTTTCAAAAGGTGTCAACAAGTATGTATCAGTGTACCCTTTAGGGACATTTGATATTTGACGTTTTTTTTCAAAAGGTGTCAACAAGTATGTATCAGTGTACCCTTTAGGGACATGGTGAAAAAAGTTATGCAAAATGATAATATCCTGTCAAAAACGGATATATCCCTTTTCCTGTGACAAATGAGTTTTTCAGTACGATTGATGGCCTTCTCAACGTTGTAGACCTGTTTTAATCATTTGTTATCAATATATTAATGGAAATTAACTATATACACCTTCATACCCTTTTGATTTTTGGGTAGAAACGTCATGTAATCGGATATATATCCTGTGAAACACTGAAATATACCTTATATAGCTATCACAAACACGTTTTTTAGCATGTTGATGATTCCCAAGCATTGTTGCACAGTCTTCGCAACCATGGATATACTAATGGAGGGTTAGAAATACTTGCTAGACATGTCTAGAACATAGCCAGTGACATTAGAATGTGAGAAAAAATATATGAGGAGGAGACATAGCCCTTTTACTCTGCTAAAATTCACATATTTCAACAGAGTCCATGTTTAAACCATTGCTGGTATTGAAGAACTCAACTCAAGGCCTTCAAAATGTACAAAACTATCTGTTTGTATTTTATTTTACATCTTCTCAATCTATCAGAGCTGATCAATTATATGCGTATATGTTGTTACAATAAATAAAATGCTTTGAAGTTTGAGCAAAATACTTGTAAAAATGTATGCTTGATAAAGCCTTATTATTCAATACAATTCAAAAATTCATTTCAAACAGAAATGAAACTTTTTGTTTTTTAACTGCACATCTTCTTAATTTTAGTTATTATTATGTATATATTGAATGTAAATTTTGGAGAGAAAAAAATTATATCAAATGACTTTAAACCTGTCACACTATCTCTCTTCCTTGCCTGCACTGGTTGCTGCCTCGCGCGCCATGTTCATTTCCGCGCGACGCATACCTATCAGAAATCAGGACAAGCTCACCTGGCAACTTTGGGAAATAAATACACGCCAATTTCAAACTAAGGTAAGGCATAAACTTCTTCGTTTTATGTACAGGAACCTTATTAGTCCAGGATTATTATAGACTATTCAAAAATAGAGATATAGGGGTGCGATTTGCGATGATTTCACACTTTAAAGTTGAACGAAACTGAAAGATTCTGAAGGCAAAAAGATGGGGCGTGTTCGTCTGGCTTGGATCGAACGAGAAGAAGCGGTGAGATACAAACGCACAATTCATATTAATTATTAAAGATACTTGAACAATATTAACTACTTCATAATTTCCTGCGGTAATCGTTTAATATGAAGCCGGGAATCAAAGTTTTGATGGTAGAAACTATTTTCTTGCAATATCGCCCACACACCTGTCCGGTTTCGTCTAATTGCAACGTTTTGAACCAATTTACACCTGAAGAGAAGAGAATTCTAACAAGGATATGTCTAGATTTAAATTGTAGATTTGTTTTAACACAATACTTGGGCAAAGGTCTCAGAATTTTGATTATGTGTCACACTTTTCTACATCCTTTTTCACAATGTTGGCATGAATCATTCTCAGGCTCAGGAATTTACAACTTGTGAGCCAGGATACAAATTATAGTCAAAATAGCCGCGATTCCAAGTGGACCGCGGTATTGAGCTGTCACATTGAACCGCGGTCATGCCGCTCAATCTGCGCAATTTATCAACATACATTACCTACAATTGTAAATTAGAGAATATTTGAGCCTTAACTTTGCTTAGAAATGCATTTTATTTACGTTTTGAAATATTAAATGGCCGCCAAACTTGAATGCGTAGTTCTAATTTTGGGCCTGGGTGAAAAGTGAGAATATTCACGGAATCATATGCCAGACAGTTGGTCTAATTACAGTGGAAAGTAGCTTATTAATATTAAGATTAGCAGATGACCCTTTTAGATAATTTACATTGAAATATTATCCAAATTCAGCTGCTTGACCGCGGTCCAATGTGTCAGTTCAATACCGCGGTCCACTTCGGATCGCGGTTATTTTGACCAGGTACCCAGGATACAAATCAAATCAGCGATGGTCATATCATATGACCCACAAACAGTGTCTGAAATGTGGTTGAAAATCTTGTCTGTTCTCAGCCTACTTGTTTCAATCGAATAATGTAAAATACCACAAAAAAGACGTGAAAAATCACTGGCTTTCGTCAAAAGTAGATTGCTCAAGGCATAGAGAAAGTATAATATTTTCTCTATGCTCAAGGCAACAGGGCAAGCTAAAATTTTTAATGCTGCTCTCATATTCATGCCTCAGTGGTTTTTCATATTGGTTTCATTAGAGGGTTTTTGATTGTGATGAATTATGTTTACTGAGTAACCATCTTTCTCATTCACTCTCAAATGTAAAAAAAATTCTTTTAAAGATATAATTGGGAATATTGTCTGCATATCTCCAAATTAGAATATTATGAATGATTGAGACTGCAAAGTCAGGAGGTGGTTAGATACAAGAGATCAGTTGCACTAAACATCATTTTGATCAACTTATCTGTCTTGTAGATAAGCATATCTGTTGTGTGTTAAATGTCATTATTTAGTGTCTAACAATGCTTCACCTAAAAAAAAGAAGTTTGTTTCCAATTTCTGACCTACCTTAGGTCAAAATCAGCTGCCCTAAAGTTTTTACATGGATTTTCAAAGTAAAAATGTCCTCAATAGTGACAAATGTAAATTCTCACTATATCTGATCCTTTTTAGAAAGAGAGAAAAAATGTACAAGCCCCCTATCCTATTTTGGGGGAAGTTTGTTATCAGAAATGAGGTTGTACCGGTATGTTCTTTCCCCAATGAGTTGACAGCCAGATTTTTCTGAATACTAATGACTTTTGCTTGATTCTGTGCATACATTTATAGCTTTGGTGGCAGGGACTGATATGATAGAGAAGTCCTGCAGTGGAGGGTTGTTGGTGTCAGAATTCTAATAATTTGTCAGTCTATTGAGTAGGATTTAAGTGAAAACTAGTTGGCTTCAAGAAAATATTGGTCTGCCTGTGAATGGTTAGATTATTGAAGTGTCAGGGAATTTACAAGTAAATCTCAGAACTATTCCTTTAATCAGTTGCTCAAGTATAGCAATAAGGAATAAAAGAACCAGTGTGAGTCGTGAACTTCCAAATTATACTTATGAGAGTCAGTAAGAATATCTATATGCTATATGATCACCATAGGAAGATGCTAGCATCTATTTTATCTTTATGATTTATTATCTTTGTTATCAAACACTTCACTAGTGATTTGCTATCTTTATTGATTTCTGATCAAAACAATCACATTTAAATTGTCCTTTTGTATGATATACATGTACATGTATTAGCTGTGCACAATGGAATTTTAAACATCTTCATTGCATATTTAAAAAATTCTTACTGAGGTGAGACAAACAGGATTATATGAATATAAATAGGTGAAGTTTTGCAAGGAAATGTCTGGTTTCATTTTTGACTGAGTTACAGCCCCCTCCCTCAATGGACCCTCACAGCATTCATAGTCAAGCCTGCTGAAATAAGTAATCGTGTACTCTAGGAAGTAACAATCCTAAACAATGGAATTAATTATTTGGTGTAATTTTACCAAAACCTTGAGGGGCACATGAACTGCAGATTTTGTATATATATGCTCTGTATATATGTGTGTTGATTTGTCTGTCAACAACATTTTGAAATATGTTGCAAACCTATTCCAGTTACAGCAACAAATTTGACATGTGGCTCCTAAATGTGCATATTTCATACCCTTAAATGATGTTATTTATTTTTTCCTGTTTGTTCAAAATGTGGGCAATAACTTTTGAAATCTCAGTATATCTCACCAATTTGACACCCTGGCAGGAGTGTCTTGTGGTCTTGTTTTAATTGTATTTCTGATCAATGAGATTTTCTACAATCTAACTCCTCAGCTTTGTGGTAATAACTGAGGACATAGGATTGTTTATAATGCAATGAAGAAAAGTGAAAATTTAGAATGATAAAGTCAAAGATTAAAGGTGTTAAGTGTGACTCGCAGGTTGGGGGGCCTCAGGCAATAAGTTCCTTATCATAATTGGTCGTATTTACTTGTGACCTTATAGATATTTGGCTCTGACAGCTTTGGTATGCAATGATGTGTGTTCAGCTGCATTGATTGGGATCCATAAAATAAATAAATACACACATAATGCCTGGACTAGGAAAGTTCATCCCGGCATAAAGTCATTAAGTAATGTAACAGCTTATGTGCTGATTCCAGTTAATCAATGTTAATGGAGCTCAAACAGATTGCTAATTGAATATACGAACATATGGTGGAACAATGCCTTTGAAGTCCTCCTTTTCTATCACTATTTTTATGATTCACATTTTGGTCTATAAAGGTAGTTCTTGAATGCTGATTTATTTTAAGTCTACCCAATATATATTTCTCACCGAAATAGTGACATTTTTTTGTTGGTAACTATGCAATGTTATACAATTCAAAATATGATATAACTCAAAATCCTGGCCAGATCTGTCCCTCTTTGTGTTTGATAGATGTTGTTCAATTTATAAACAACAAATTTATATCTGAACCTCAGTATTCCAGTATTTAGTTTTTAAAATCCTATGTTTATTACTTGAGGTTTATATGAAATATTTCAGCTAATTCAGTTAGGTATTATTTTAAAACACGATTTCAAACATTGTGTAATAAATCTACTATTTTTTTTACAGGTGCTACAAGATGTTATGAAAAGGTGTCATTCAGCCAACCCCTTATGTTAAAGGGGCTAAATCAGTGGGTTAAGTTAATCAAAAACCCAAGCCATTCCGACACAGGAGGGTTTAAGTTCATCCCACCCCCAAACTATTCCAACACCTATAAGAAACTAGTGAATGCAGACGTATTCTACAATGATGGGATCATGTTCCACTGCCAGACCTGAGGTATAATTCTTGTCACGCATCATAACCACAGGAGTAACGAGAACAGACTAAAGATGGCGGTATTGAAGCTGAGCACGGCAAGTGGCGCCGCCAAGATCACATGTGTCGTTCTGCTCTACTGGACGATCTCCATATCCATGGTGTTCTCAAACAAGTACTTGCTGGGGGACAATTCGTCGGAGATTGACGTCTCACTCTTCGTGGCGTGGGTGCAGTGTATCATCACAGTGCTGTTCATCCTCTGTCTGCAGAGTGTGCGAGCCCTCGTCGGACGACTACGGGGCCAACCAGACGCCGGCAAGCCTGACTTCAGCATGGCCGCCTTCCACGGACGCTTCACATCCATGAAGAAGATATTCCTCATGACGTGTACGTATGTCAGCATGTTGACGTTTAACAACCTGTGTCTTAAGCACGTAGACATCGCCTTCTACCAGGTCGCTAGGTCACTCACGCTCATCTTTACAGTGATATTTTCTATAACACTTTTAAAGAAACACATGAGCTTGAAGATCTTCCTTTGCTGCTTATCCGTTGCTGGAGGCTTCGTTCTCGGCATCGACCAGGAATCCATCGCTGGCACACTCTCCATACAAGGAGTGTGCTACGGAGTGGTCACCAGCTTGTTTGTTTCGCTCAATGGTATTTTCACAAAGAAATCGCTTGATGTGGTTGGCCGAGATTCGGTGCGACTCACGCTGTATAATAACATTAATGCCATATTTCTGTTCCTGCCATTTCTCCTGGGAACGGGACAACTGCAAAATGTGTATAGAACCTCACAATTCACTAATATATATTTCTGGCCCTTCCTGATGATGTCAGGAGTGCTTAGTTTTTCAATAGCGTGGATCAGTGCGGTGCAGATCGACTTGACGTCACCAGTGACGCACCACATTAGCGCAAACACCAAGGCTGTGCTACAGACACTCCTAGCAGTGGTGTACTTCCACGACAACAAACAGCCACTCTGGTGGTTCAGCATCGTTCTGGTCGTGGCTGGTGCACTCGCCTACGCCATCGTGCGCGTCAAGGAAGAACACGTAGACAAACCAAAACCACAAGTACCAAAGGATGTGGAGAGCGCCACTAATCTGTTGGAAGAAAAAATGATGAAGGTACCCGAACACATTGCTTAATCTTTGCTTGTTAAGTATGAGCCAAACATCTATACTGACTCAAAATGAAATGACTTATTGAAGTCAAAATACAGAATAACCCATTCAGGTCACATAATTTGATGAGCTGTTCAGGTCCCGAAATGTAATGACCCATTATGGTCCCAAAATATGATGGCCCATTAAGGTCCCACAATATAATGACCCATTATGGTCCCACAATATAATGGCTCATTAAGGTCCTAAAATATATTGACCCATTTAAGTCCCAAAATATTACCCAATAAGGTCTTAAAATATGTTTGACCGATTGATATCCTAAAATATAATGACCCTTAATGGGCAAAGACAAGTGATGGACGTTAATGTATGACCAAATAGATGTCTGGCTCGAACTGTTCTTTGTTGCTGTTTGTTGCTCGTCATTTTTGTTTCACATAAAGGGTACCAATCCAAATAGTCACATCTTATATAATTGTTGTCAATATTTTTGTTTCACATAAAGGGTACCAATCCAAATAGTCACGTCATATGTAACTCAAAATAGTCACATATAATCACGATCAAATGTGGTCATGCAATGCTTTCTGTGTTTTGGAAATATATGGGGTGTATTAAGTCATTTGAAACTGAGGTATAATCTAGATTGGTCCTTGTGTGATCATATTTGGTCATGGCCATTGGTGACAATATAGGTGTTTGACTCCAGCAGATTAAAAGGTTTATTTCCATAAAATGATATCAACCTTGATAAGTACTGCCATTGTTTCCTCCAAAAGGAGAACTGGTTCTAAAGAAAATTACTGTTTTTAAGATTATTTGCTAATATTGTGTAGAAATTAATTAATGTAACATTAGACTAACAATATTTTTCATATTTTTTTTTTATATATCTGAAACGCTGATTTAATGCTTATTATAGTGAAAATTTGCTGTGGATTTCAACTTAAATGCAAAACTTCAAAGTAAGAGTAGAGCTTGGTACCAGTATGCAGTGCTGATCTTCATGTGTTCAAACCTTTACTTAATGAGAGGAACTGTTTTGGTCGCTTAAGAGTGGTGACAAAGTTAAATGCTAATTTTATTCAGCCATGTTTGTTGTCAATATACCACATATATATTGCTTAAATCATTCCAGTGTTCACAATCAAGACCAGAGAGAAATGTCCAGTTTTGACTTTTTATGATATACATTAATGTTTAAGTTTATCCATCAACATTTTATAACCAAGCTTATAAGTGTCTGTATGGTGATTGTTTTTGCTGTGAATGTGAACTGATGGACCCAAACATCAATTTGGACACGCATTTATAAGCATGATGTAATTAGGTCATGCACGGCCGTCACATGGTATTGCTACTTGCGTGGCACTTTTTGGCCACATGTCCCTCATGCGTGGCACAATGTGGCCATGCGATGACCTAGCTTGGCCACATTTAATCAAATACATGCGTGACCAGATAGATGATTGGTTCCAAACTGGATACAAACTTACACTGCCCTTAGCTTCATCAATAATAGCATTATTTTTTTTATAATATTTAGGTCAAATGAATAAGTCACTTGAATATATTTTTATATATGATATGTGTAGTGCCACAAATATTAATGATAGATATTTTTTAACAATTCCACATTTTTCAGGCTGGGAAAAGCCAGACTGTTTGGAGTAGTTATGGTCCTGCTTAGACTTAGTTAGGCCCCAAAAAATAATAACCTTGTTTCAAACAACATGATCTGAAAAAATAGGGTAGGGGGTAGATTTTTATTTTATTTTATTTTAATTTTTTTTTTTATAAAAGTGATCCAATACATTGAGAATGGATATCTAAAGAAATGAAATTATAACTGAATAATATATCTTAGGTAGCTTCTTTAAACTAGGATACTAAGGATAGGTAGGGAAAATCGGAAACAAGTTTCTTCTTTTTAAGGCCTTATCGCTTATTACTATCTTGTCAAGCACACCATAGTTTGGCATTATTTGGTAATGTCAATGCAGGATCTCTTGAAAAGAAACTTGACATCCACAGACGGTTTATATCTTCTTTTAGATTTCATATTTTAAATGTTAATCCCTGAGAGACTAGATTGTTAGCTCCAACTGGGCACGGCATCAGCTGCGGTCTGGACAGGGATCATGGCTATGATAAGTAGCATACAATATTCACCCTTTTTTAACTGGCTGAATATACACTGAAAGAGAAACATAGATCTAATAATCCGTTTAAATGTTAATGGCATGTTCATCACATTGTTGCAGCAATCAACAGGTGCTTTGTGAGCTCTTTATTTTACTCTGAAAAATCCATGTCATTGGACAATGTCAGGTTCCAATATAAACTGTTGGGAGCCATACACGCCTGACCATACTGTAAGAAGCATCGGTGTGTCTGACGATTAAATGCCATACAACAGCTGTGCATGGTAAAATGTTGATGTGCAATGATAATGTGTGACCTTGTTTGGTAATGCAACCTCAAATTGAGGTATATTTGGGGGGGAGGTAGAAAATTTAATATGTGATGTATGTAGTACCTCACTCTGTATAGTAATGATACTGAATTGTACATACTGAGTGGTATATACTGAATGGTACATAATGAGCAGGGTTGGGTTTCTTCCGGAAGAAACCTGTTTCTTCCGGGACAGCGGAAGAAACGTGGAAGAAACCTATTTCGTCCGGTTTCTTCCACTTTCTTCCGGAAGAAACTGGAAGAAACCGGAAGAAACTTGGATGAAACTGGAAGAAACTTGGATGAAACATGGAAGAAAGTGGATAAACATTGTTAATTTGTTAAATTTATTTTGTTTGTTGTGGAGTATACATGATACATAAGTATGTTTCAGGCAGGTTTGGGTTTCTTCCAGAAGAAACCTGTTTCTTCCAGGACAGGAGAACAAACTTGGAAGAAATGATTTGTGTATATGGTTACCTTTTTGCCCATATGACTTGTAGTATTGTGTATTAATGATTTAGGATGGGCACACAAAGACAACAACAGGCATACAAAGAATAAAGCAATGATTTATACTTAAAACAATCTATAGTATAATACACCTTAAAAGTAAACCAGTTTTAAAAAGCAGTGATAAGTTTCTTCTGTAAGTTCTGTAAGATATTAGTTTCTTCCATCCATAGCTAGCATGCCTAAACATTCATGCCCCCACCCCCCATGAGTAACAATTTGAATATGTTTCATGTATGTATAGTATTCAATTTATATAATTAAGTCATTCCTTAGCATTCTAAACCAATTCTACAATCATTTTATGAAATATTTCCACTTTCTTCCATTTATTTCCAGTTTCTTCCAGTAAGCCTGCATATACATTCATACCCCCAACCCCCCCATGTGTGACCATTTGAATAAAGTTGTTCCTTAGCATTCTAAACCCATTTTACAGTCATTTTAGTAAATATTTCAACTTTAATCCAATTATTTCTAGTTTCTTCCAGTTTCTTCCAGTTTCTTCCGCTTTAAGCGGAAGAAACCTGTTTCTTCCGGGACGGTTTTTTCCGCCCTTTCGTCCGTTTTTTTCCGCCTAGCGGAAGAAACGTGCCAACCCTGATAATGAGTGCTACATACTGAATGATACTTACTGAATGGTACATACTGAATGATACGTGTTAAATGGTACATACTGAATGATACGTGTTAAATGGTACATACTGAATGATACGTGTTAAATGGTACATACTGAATGGCACATACTTTATGGTACAATACTGAATGATACATACTGAGTGATACATATTAAACTTTATGGTACATACTTAACGGTACATACTTAACTGTACATACTTAATGGTACAATACTGAATGGTCAAACTGAATGGCAGAGAAGTTTTGGAGGCTCCTACCACCACAGCAGATGAGATACCATGGCAACAGTCTCCATACGCCCTCCTATTAAAAAAATGATTAAAAAAAAGAAATGACATTTTGCTATATCTTATCACCTTATTCACTTACAAGTTTATGATATTTACCAAGCACTACATAATGATAATATTGAAAATGCTAATAATAGGAAAGATACATATAGTGCTGAGACCAGTGCCACTGTGTTAAGGCAATGAATGAGTAACATAGGTGGTATGAAACACAAAAATCAATTAACCTGACACTCTATAATATGCAATCTTTTTAATTTGATCTTTGCAACAGATGTCATTGGAAACCATTAACATTCTATGAAGTTTGATAAATATTTCAGTGCCTCATTATTTTATCTCAAGCCAATCATATTTTTCCACATCTTGAATAATTCATATATGATATATTTGAATTATATAATATGCAATATGAATTATAAATATATTTTTCTACTTATAATGAATGAGATACTGCCATTCTTGCAGTGTATTCCATATTTATTATACAAAGGTTCAAGTGTGCTATCATAAGTATGTTCTTCAGACATTGATATTGAAAGAGAAACTTTTGTGTAATGCTTGAGATGATATTTTAAACACATGAGATATCATATCTTTAACATGAGGTGACATGTTAAAGACATGAGATAAATTGTGAAAGTTAACTTAAAACCTTTACATAATAACATTTTATGACAATTTGTGGAATTCAGGTAAAAAATACTATTAGAAAGAAAACAAATTGTAATATATTGAAGAAAAGAGGAAAAAATTTCATTTTATATATCATGTTGAAAAATGTTTTGCTATTTAATTTTAATGTTCTCTTTAAAGTTGTCTTATTGACAGGGATATCAAAGCGTTGGTTGGTTGTTAGCATATATATTATGGACGTGCAATCAGCTAATAAGATTGCACGATGGTGTAATCAGTTTGAGCTAATCATCAACTTGGTCACTCGTAAACCTTACCTGATACATTCATATGTATATATATATATTTTAAAAAGGGCAAAGATATTTTCAGGTCCAGCTGGCGTCATTGCCAATAAAACAATTAAATAATCAGAAATATTCGTTTAAATCTGGTTGGCCCAGAGGCTAAAAAAAACCCTTCTAGCCATCAGATATTGTTTAATGCGAAACTCTGCATGAACTTTGCACCCATAATGTCAAGCCCTGCATGAACTGTGCACATTTAATGCCTTACCTTGCATTACCAAGCTCTAATTTGTCACTCCAGCCCGGGCATGGCAAAATTGATGCTGTAGTTATAAAGTGTTAGGCCTGAAAAGAGATAACTTTGTTTCTGATTTCCTTGCCTGTACAAGTTCAAACCAGCTCCCTGAAAAATTGTTGGTTTCACAAGTGAAAAGGTGTAGTGTCAGTTATAATTTCAATTATATATATCCATTTCCAGTATATATTTAATCACTTTTAGTCCCCCCCCCACCAAAAAAAGAAAAGAAAAGAAAAAAGAATTGAAAATAAAAATGACCCTGTCATGTTTTTTACCAGGGCACATTATCAGAAACAAAGTTATTATTATTTTTGGCCCGACCAATTCAACTTATGTTGACGTGTGATTTTAAGATGTTTGGCTCAACTGATAATGAGAGAATGAGATGTGTGAAACAGTGATCACATGATCTAACTTAAAAGTGGCTTTGAATTAATATAGCACATGCTTTTTAATGATTGTTACTGTTGATATCAATTATGTCACATTCCATTTAATATCACATGCTGTATGAAATGCTTATCAGTTGATTAGTGCATTAAATATGTGTTTTCTACAAAACGGTGTCTTTGTGTTTTTGATTTGGGAAGAAGTAGTTAGTCGCTGATAAAAACTCGTGGAAAATGTAAATGAACATAGTAACTTTTCAGTAAGATTCAGTAGTTCTATGAAAAAGAAAAAAATATCTAGTATGTCATTAAATGGAAACTAATTTATCATTTAACTCTATTCAAACTATTTACCCAATTAAAAACTTCTATTTTTTCTGTGACTAACACTTCCCTCATCAAAAACAACTCCCTGCTCATTTCGGACAATCATTTTTATTTGTATTATTTCTTTATTTGTTTGAAGCATTTGAGAGAATTATGTCTTATATTTAAGTTTAACCCTTCAGATGTGGTCAAATGTGACATAGTTTAGTCATACATAACTTAAAATAAGTTAGTTATTAAGACAGGACAGGACCTGGCATTTAGCACTGGCTTGGAGGTATGTTGGAAATATCTGATTGCAAAAGTATATCCTTGATATAAACCCAGGATTTGCAAAATTGCCTCTCCTGACTTAAGCTTCCACAGTCCGCACTTGCTCACAATTTCACAGTCTATACTTCCATGGTCCACACTTCCACGGTCCATACTTCCACGGTCTATACTTCCATGGTCCATACTTCCACAGTCCATACTTCTACGGTCCATACTTCCACGGTCCATACTTCCACGGTCCATACTTCCACGGTCCATACTTCCACAGTCCATACTTCTATGGTCCATACTTCCACCGTCTATACTTCCACAGTCTATACTTCCACAGTCTATACTTCCACGGTATATACTTCCACGGTCCATACTTCCATGGTCCATACTTCCACAGTCCACACTTCCACAGTCCACACTTTCACAGTCTATACTTCCAGTCTATTCTTCCACAGTCCACACTTCCACAGTCTATACTTCCACAGTCCACACTTCCACAGTCCACACTTCCACAGTCCACACTTCCACCGTCTATACTCCCACAGTCCACACTTCCACGGCCCATACTTCCACGGTCTATACTTCCACAGTCTATACTCTCACGGTCCATACTTCCACGGTCTATACTCTCACGGCCCATACTTCCACAGTCTTTACTCTCACGGCCCATACTTCCACAGTCTATACTCTCACGGCCCATACTTCCACAGTCTATACTCTCACGGCCCATACTTCCACGGTCTATACTCTCACGGCCCATACTTCCACGGTCTATACTCTCACGGCCCATACTTCCACAGTCTATACTCTCACGGCCCATACTTCCACAGTCTATACTCTCACGGCCCATACTTCCACAGTCTATACTCTCACGGTCCATACTTCCACGGTCCATACTTCTACGGTCAACACTTCCACGGCCCACACTTCCACAGTCTATACTTCCATGGTCCATACTTCCACGGTCCACACTTCCATGGTCCATACTTCCACGGTCTATACTTCCATGGTCCACACTTCCATGGTCCATACTTCCACGGTCTATACTTCCACGGTCCACACTTCCACGGTCCATACTTCCACGGTCCACACTTCCATGGTCCATACTTCCACGGTCTATACTTCCACGGTCCACACTTCCACGGTCCATACTTCCACGGTCCACACTTCCATGGTCCATACTTCCATGGTCCATACTTCCACGGTCTATACTTCCACGGTCCACACTTCCATGGTCCATACTTCCACGGTCCACACTTCCATGGTCCATACTTCCATGGTCTATACTTCCACGGTCCACACTTCCACGGTCCATACTTCCACGGTCCACACTTCCACGGTCCATACTTCCACGGTCTATACTTCCACAGTCTATACTTCCACGGTCCATACTTCTATGGTCCATACTTCCATGGTCCATACTTCTATGGTCCATACTTCCACGGTCCATACTTCCACGGTCCATACTTCCACGGTCTATACTTCCATGGTCCATACTTCCATGGTCCACACTTCCACAGTCTGTACTTCCATGGTCCATACTTCCACGGTCCACACTTCCACAGTCTGTACTTCCATGGTCCATACTTCCACGGTCTATACTTCCATGGTCCATACTTCCACGGTCCATACTTCCATGGTCCACACTTCCACAGTCTGTACTTCCACAGTCCATACTTCCACAGTCTATACTTCCACAGTCTATACTTTCACAGTCCATACTTCCACAGTCTATACTTCCACAGTCTATACTTCCACAGTCCATACTTCCACAGTCTATACTTCCACGGTCTATACTTCCACGGTCCATACTTCCACGGCCCACACTTCCACAGTCTATACTTCCACGGTCCATACTTCCACGGTCCATACTTCCAAAGCCCACACTTTCACAGTCCACACTTTCACAGTCCACACTTCCATAGTCCACACTTCCACACTTCGACAGTGCACAAAATAATATTGTCTTTTCCCTTCTTTTTTCCTTTTAAGATCTTTTAACCCAAAGGCCGATTAAAAACAACACACATGAAGTGCATATAAAATCGGTAGTGCACAAAAAAACTGTTGAAAATCCAATCACTTTTATCAATAAAATTGAAACCTGCAATCACACTATAATCTCTCCTGGATTGGCTTTTCACTTGAAAATAATTTTAATGACAGTAATATTAAGCATTTATGATTTAATTGAAATAATCATGTGATTACACGGGGTTGGGTCCTATGGATATGGCCTACCGGTACTCTCCTAAGCAGATCCTGGCTTTATACCAGGCTCTGCAAATAATGGATGGACATTACTTTTCAAGTCATTCCTTGGAGACCATACCTACCCTCCATAACAGGACTTCTCTATCATATCAGTCCCCACCACCAAACCTATAAATATGCACACTGAATTGAGCACAAGTCATAAGTTTTCAGAATAACCTGGCTGTCAACTCATTGGTCAACTCATTGGTGAAAGAATATAAATAGATTTGTTTTGTACTGTTTGGTCAGTTTATATCAGACACCTGATAACAGTTTATGACCTGTGATGGTCAATTCAGTTTTGATGATATTTTGTTAAGCAAGGCAAATATTTATAACTTGGAGAATTCCAAATTTTGAATGGTATCAAATATAGGGTAATGACGACAGAGGTATTAAGTGAATACTACCTCTGTAATGCTGAGGAGACCACATCCATTTCAAGCTTATTTTTAGCAGCCATTTGGCGGTAGAGAGTCAAAAATCTTGTCACATATTGTGACAATTGGTGTCATTGTTATGATTAGAAAGTGAACAATAAAAGAGTTGAGATGTTAGTGACATGTATACTAAAATAGTCAGGGGATTGACCATAACTCTTCAAGGGGTGAGTCGAAAAGAAAAATCTTGATTTTCTTTCTTCCTGGGCAGGGCTAATATATCAGATCTTATGAAATAACTGAAATAATATTGAAAGAGATGTTAACCCTTGACAAGCAGATATATCAATGATATCAGATATACTTTTCCAACAACCCCCAATATATATATTTATTCTATGATCACTGTGTATTCTGTGCTGTGATTGGTCAATTCCTGGTCACATGAGCTTCTCTAAATTGTTTTATTGACCAGATGCATTATATTGCACGTCAATATACTTTCCACTGCACTGATGGGGAATTCCATGGCGGGAAATGTTGGGGAAGCCCTATAATGACGTCACCAGCTTGCTCTGAGTGACCTGCAGACTGGGAAGCAGACGACAAGCTTTCAAGTTGATACAGACAAACTTGTCCCTTTCAGTTCTCACTTTTAGAATTAAACCAACAATGGCAGTAATTAACACAGTGATCATAGAATAAAACAAATATGTACCTGGGTGGAGTGCAATATGACTTTTTATGGACCTTCGGAAAGTTATATTGCACTCATACAGGCGTTGACATTAACATTTGTGATCCACTTGCCCACCGGGCAAGTAAATTTTAAAATCTACTTGCCCTGAATTACAATTCACTTGCCCTGAATTTTTGTCCCAATATTTGAATATGGTATAGGACTAAAGCTTATAGGAGTTGTACATTCAAACATTGGCTGATAATTAGAAAAAATGCCCATATAACCCATAGAATACACAATATGTGGCTTGAAAAATGTGAAATGAATAGTACATGTTTTTATTTAAAATAGCATGCAGTGACCTCAAGTTTGTTACAATTTTTTGTGCATATGCATAAGTACCAAATTTTTATGAAAACATAAAAATTGGCAATGCTCAGTCAATTCTTGACCAATTTACAATGTATATCATTGATAACTCTTATTTTAGTTCCTTGGATATAAAAACAATAGGAATAGGGCTTTTTCTAACTCAGGAGTTCAATGTTTAAGCAGAGAAATACATGAATACTTTGAGCTTGTGAGTAAAAATGTCACCCTGAATTGTCAATCTTGTAAGAATATAACCTACAATTATCACTTTATAAGATTAAGTAATGTCAAGTGTTACTGATGGATATACCCCACTGTTACTCATCATACTTAAAATCAACTGTACATGTTTCCTGGATAATATAATGATTGACAAAGACCAAAATGTGCGAAATTGATAAGCTCTACCTCCTGATACAGTGCTTTGTGTGAAATACCATCTTGGGGAATATATATATTGAGCAGCATGCCATAACTTTATCTTGGTCAGGGTTTGGGAGGCAGGGGTAATACCAAGGGCAATGGAGCTTGGACACAAAGTTATCTCTAATCAGGTGTCATCCCTGTGATGTGGTCAGCAGCTCTCTCTGTTCTCTGTGGGGTACTTTGATTGGGGACAGATTACAGTACTTGACCACCGGGCAAGTGGAACAGATGTATCAAGTTGCCCGGACTTGCCCGACAGGTGTGAAATATACCTCCAGGCAAGCGGGCAACTGGCTAATGTCGAGGCCTGTATATATATTGTCAACATTTTCTTCCTTAACAACTCAAACTTTGCATCAGTACAATAAGTATTTTGATAGAAATCATATGTGGCATAACAGGTAATGGTAAACTATTGGAGCCAAACATCTATTTGATCCTGCATTGACATTACCAAAAAATGCCAAACTGTGGTGTGTTTGACAGGATAGTAATAAGCGATAAGGCCTAAAAAAGAAGAAACTTGTTTTCGATTTTCCCTACCTTCCCTAGTTTAAAGAAGCTACCTAAGATATATTATTCAGTTATAATTTCATTTCTACAGATATCCATTCTCAATGTATTGGATCTATTTTAAAAAAAAATAGAATAAAATAAAATAAAAATTTACCCCCTACCCTATTTTTTCAGAGCATGTTATTGGAAATAAGGTTAATATTTTTTTTATGTGTGTGTGTGAGCAAATAGACATTTATGGTTGTGTTATCGTGCATAAGCATGCATATACAAGAGCCGACCAATTGCAGAGCTGTACGGTAATTGCATGTACAGTGTGCAGAATAACTGGATGCAAAGTACAATGTATGTTAGCAGAGGTAGCATGTGATTCAACCTCGGGATGCAGAATGCCGTAATGTTAACAAATGATATTTTAGCATTCACATTTTCAAATTATACAGTCTTAAAATGTTAACACAATCGTAAATGTTAAACACAATTGTAATTTCATTTTAAAAGATCATGGTTAAATACACTGAGTATGTCAACAATGAATGTTTAAAATGGATAAAAAGTGATTACCATTCAATATGTTATGTAATTACATTTTTAGCTGACCCTTTATTTTGTATTATTGCATGACATGATAACATAAACCACAGCTTTTGGTAACCAGTCATGGCGCACTGGCTGGAATGAGAAACAACTTACCGGTAATTGCAGATATCCAGCTTTCTCAACAATGTAGCAGTACTGGAGCACTGGTCTCCACCAAGATTTGAACCTGGGACCTTTTGAATTGCAGACAGGTGTCTTAAGGCTTGGTCTCTAGTGAAGAGGGTTAGCGGATCAGTAGCGGAGTGGAAAATTTCCAAAGTTTTGCATGTTAGCATTTGTTCGTTGTTGTGCGCTTTGAAGGAACAACTGAGATACGCACAAGTCGAAAAAAGCAAACGGACAAGACCAAAGCGAACACTGCGGGTACACACTGTTATAGAACAAAAGTATTCAGGAGAAAACACGCACAGAAAGTGTACAAATATGGATATACACAGACAAGAGGAATGTATTACAGACAGAATACGAATGGTAAAGCTAACTAATATTTTGATCAACTCTGTTCCTTGTTCGTGTTTTCTCTGTACCTTGTTCACATAAATGCATGATTCAACAAATATCACTGAACACAGTCAGAACACATTCAGCATGAGATACGAACAAAGCATTCATGTTACTGACCCACTCAGCATGTGCAACCAAGGCAGTATGAACTGGCCGTTTGCATCTTCTCCGTACAAAATTTTCAACAGTTGTGTTTAAGTTGTGTAGACACTCTGAACACCCAAATATTTCTGTCCGCTCTCATCCACTTGGCCTGTTCGCTACAGTGAGGCCGCCGCTTTACCAACAAAGCCATATTCCACCCCAACAATGGTGCTATTTATAATATTTTTTCAAAGGTAGGCAGGCATTATCCTTTGGCTCAAGGCTTTCCTGTTTTTAGCTTGAAAATGATGATGGTTGGGAAATGCGAGTGTGATGCCAATTTTTTTCTCTTTTTTTTTTTGGTGTTGAAATATTTCTGCCATTGATAGATTTGTTTCAGAAGGTACAAATGAACAAGAAGGTGAACAACAAGAATATATCTGTAAGAAATGTGAGTAAGAATGACTTATAACTATTTATTATTATGTTATAGGAGATGGTGAATGGAACAGACATAAGGAATGGAATGAATAAATCACCATGGAAACAGGTTATAAGCAATGGACATACCCATCAGACAAGATAATGGAACTGGAGGGGCATAGCAACAAGAACAATGGATACTGATACCATAACAACAAAACAATTTTGTACTGTTACCATGGCAACATAATAACAAAAATAAGGCATGATACAACAAATACAGAATATGGCAGCATCTAGAGATCGTCAAATTATCACATATTCAGAACCATGAGATAAATAGCAAAGATCATCGCAAGATATGTTATCACATATGAGACACCACGACAATGATATTACTTTTAATTTTCTGTGTTAAAAAAAAGAAGAATTTTTCTAGGATACCATTGTGGTCAGAAGTGTGGAATGTCTGCTGGACGAGATTGTGTGAGTCATGTGAAAGTTGAGAGATTGGTCTGTAATGTAGCAAAGTCTGTTTCTGAGAGTCACAGAGGTGCAGATCCAGTTTGGGAAATGTCCTGTGAATTTATTCTGTAATGTAGCAAAGATGCAGTAGATTATAAAGGTACTGTTTTAAAGCATTTAGATGGAGAACTGTATTGTAATTTGAGCAAAAACGATGGGCAGACCTGCTCTTTCCAATCTCTGTTTAAATATCTCTGCTGAGAGTGATAGGGATACACATTCAGTCGGGCAAATATCCTGTTAGTTTGGTCTGTAATGTCGCAAGGTCTGTTTCTGAGAGTGATAGGGGTACAGATTCAGTTTGGTAAATGTCCTGTGAGTTTATTCTGTAATGAAGCAAAGTCTGTTTCTGAGAGTGACAGGGGTACAGATTCAGTTTGGTAAATGTCCTGTGAGTTTATTCTGTAATGAAGCAAAGTCTGTTTCTGAGAGTGATAGGGGTACAGATTCAGCTAGGCAAATGTCCTGTGAGTTTGTCTGTAATGTCGGAAAGTCTGTTTCTGAGAGTGATAGGGGTACAGATTCGGTTTGGTAAATGTCCTGTGAGTTTGTCTGTAATGTCGGAAAGTCTGTTTCTGAGAGTGATAGGGGTACAGATTCAGTTTGGTAAATGTCCTGTGAGTTTATTCTGTAATGAAGCAAAGTCTGTTTCTGAGAGTGATAGGGGTATAGATTCAGTTTGGTAAATGTCTTGTGAGTTTATTCTGTAATGAAGCAAAGTCTGTTTCTGAGAGTGATAGGGGTACAGATTCAGTTTGGTAAATGTCCTGTGAGTTTGTAATGTCGGAAAGTCTGTTTCTGAGAGTGATAGGGGTACAGATTCAGCTAGGCAAATGTCCTGTGAGTTTGTCTGTAATGTCGGAAAGTCTGTTTCTGAGAGTGATAGGGGTACAGATTCAGTTTGGTAAATGTCCTGTAAGTTTATTCTGTAATGAAGCAAAGTCTGTTTCTGAGAGTGATAGGGGTACAGATTCAGTTTGGTAAATGTCCTGTGAGTTTATTCTGTAATGAAGCAAAGTCTGTTTCTGAGAGTGACAGGGGTACAGATTCAGTCAGGCAAATGTCCTCTTCTGCAGTGTTGCACTCAGAGCTCAGGGCCAAGAAGAGTTGTGATAATGAAACCTTTTATCAGAAAGATATTATGACTGACCAGGTACTTACTCCACATTTATAGGAAGTTATTTTTCATAAATATCTTGATATAAGACTGAGAACAAACCTGATAACTTATACAATGTAGTCAGCTGGAACCAAATAATTCTTTGGTTGAACTTTAACCTGACTGATTGAGGTAAGACAGGGCCATCACATGACTATGTGGAACCATGCAAGACCAAGCAGATATGTGGTGCTACCTGGTGGTCATTCTATATACTCAGGGAAAGATTCTCTGCAAAGGTTCTCTGCACTTTACATTTCCTTCGCTTTTCACAATCAACATTTAAATGTAATCATTTTGTGTGCACATGGAAGCCTAATTTTGGTGCCAAATTTTTATAATTCAAATTTGGCACCAAAGTGTTAGAACACTTGTATTCCTAAAAAACAAAACAAGTTTATACTCTTCATGAAAAATCAGGTGTGTGTATAAAATCGTATTCAACAGCACACAATTATTTTTTTTTCAAAAAGGCTGTCTTGTTATCAATGAATGTAGAGATAACTATAGAATAACCTATGCAATGCAGAGTATATAGATGAGATCATAGAACAAAAAAACCTTTTCACTTATTTGACCAATTAACTGAAACAGAATACTTTCATATGTGCCTCTTTAAAAAAATATTTTATTCAACCATATTTTTAGAACCATATTTTACAGGACCATATACTCTGGAACCATATACTCAGAACCATATATTTTTTTAGAGGCTGACAATTTCACATTCAAGAATTCACATTCCAGACTTAACACCAGTGTTAAATGACCAGGACTCTTTAGAGAGCCCAACATTAAGTGACAGGACTCTTAGAGAGCCCGACATTAAGTGACAGGACTCTTTAGAGAGCCCGACATTAAGTGACAGATTTCTTTAGAGAGCCCAACATTAAGTGACAAGACTCTTTGAGAGCCCAACATTAAGTGACAGGATTCTTTAGGGAGCCCGACATTAAGTGACAGGACTCTTTAGAGAGCCCGACATTAAGTGACAGGACTCTTTGAGAGCCCAACATTAAGTGACAGGATTCTTTAGGGAGCCCGACATTAAGTGACAGGACTCTTTAGACAGCCTGACATTAAGTGACAGGACTCTTTAGAGAGCCCAACATTAAGTGACAGGACTCTTTTCTATATTGCATTGATGGATCAGACTTAAATAAGAACTTATCTTTTCAAGGGAATGTGATTTCTGTCACCAGACTAAATATCAATGACAAAGTCTGTCAACTGTAGAAAAATGTACTCGTAATTTTAATTGGTTTAATTTCTGGAGAATCAGTGCAGTGTATGGTTTAAACACAGTGGACACAGTTATGTGAAAAAAATATGATATATTTATTTTTTAAATGTGGCAATATGATATTATATTTTATTGTGAAGGTATAGTGTCAAAATATATCCACAGAATATATTAGCACAAAACATGCAAAGGGTTTTGCTCATCGTCCTGCACAAACGTCTAGGAAATTGTTTATGTCTATATTTTTGTAGCTGAATTTTTTAAGAACAACAGAATAAGTGGTTTTTTTTTCATTTCTCGTCCAATCTCTTGTCCAATCTCTGCTTGTAGGGTATAAGTTGTGGGCCCCTTACAGTGAAAAAAAGTTAACTTTGTCTTTTAATTATTGATGTACAGGAAAATACAATGTAATGGACCAATGTATGGATGACTAGTATGTATCTAATACACACTAGATATATTTTAGTTTTGTAAATACAAATTATATATTCATCATGTTATTTTTGAAAGGATAGAGACCTTCTAGTTCTCAACAATATCTGTATTACAGATACAAAATTTAGACATCTTTGAGATTTAAACAATTTTGTAATATCTATTTCATTTTGTATTTTTGATTGAAAAAAAAACTAAACTCATCAATCTAGGGGCCCTAGGTCTTGCTTTAAATATATATATATATATGTGTGTGTGTGTGTGGATTTGTATGGTTTAGTTAAATATTTCTCATTATTTAGTGTACACAAGAAAACGTATCAATTATCAAAAGGTGCATTTATAAAATGTTATATGAGAAAAATAACTAAGTGATCAAATTTGGTGGTATTAAATGCTTGAGGTGAAAGAAATGTTGAAAAATTATTTGAAACAAAATATTGTTAAAATTGTATTCAATTAAGTCCATGCGGAGCCTGGAAAAGACTTGTGTGAGCCAGGTAATGCTGTATAACAATCTGGTATAACACTAGCCTGTTATATGGGATGTTTAATTTTACTTTCTAATTTTATTATTTAGCCAAAGAATGTCATTTAATGATTTAATCTTTCAAGTATAATTATAAAATGAAAGATGTGGATAGAGTTTATGTTAAATGCTTGCCAGATAAACATAAGTAACTTATAATTATATTTTATCAAAAAAGTATATACATATATATATAAAAAGTATATATATATATATATATATATATATATATATATATATATATATATATATATATATATATATATTGATATTGATATTGATATTGATATATATTGATATTGATATATATTGATATTGATATTGATATATGTGAATGTCTTTTTGGGTATCTAAGAGAATTGCTTGTGCCCATAGTAAGGCTAGGTTTGACCATGAAAGTACTTCTACTCGCACAAGAAACTCAAAATTAGATTGTTGAGGCCTAAAATTCAAATAAATGTTCTGGAAAGATTAACTCCTTCTATTAAGGAAACCAATACATCTTACCATCTTGCATCTAGCATTATATTATATACCCTTAATAGTAAACAAGCTCAATTTTAAATATAACATTTTTTGACTTTTTACAATGCCATGAAATTTATTTTGAAAATATCAAATCACTTTAAAAAACCCAAAAATGGGGGATGTACATTTGGTCCCGAAATTGAGTGCTGAAATTAACTTGTTATCTTTTGATATAAAAAACCTGAAAGACTTCTTTAAAGAATTTAAATTTGTGTGTGAGCCATGGTTTTATTTGTTACAATTTGGTGAAAATCAATGTTTATAGAATGACGAGCCCTGGGCATCCCTGAATGAACAATTTACCTTCAAAGTGCTTATATGAGGACTAGTCTGAACTGATGCCGATACATTGGCATTTAGCATTTCATATTATTATTTTTATTAATTTTATCATTTTGCTGATTTGGCATTTAATCTTTTCAATTCTATGAATGTGTTCAAAATTTTAAATATTTTGTTGAGAAAGCTATACTAGGAAGATAAAATTTTCCATATTTTTATTGTGATAAAAAAAAACATTACTTAAAAGTAAGAAGTGGTACTTTATCTGTATATTAATAAGAGGATATCAAATCCAAAGCATACCTGTCTAAACATTTTTGTTATAAAGACCAGTCTCTATGTAAATATGTAAATATATTACATTTATTATCTTCATGGTGTAACCAATGAGATTTCATAGTTTATAGATTTACATAAATTGTAATAATTACAATTTGTACTTGATTTGGTTTCAAGACCATGTGTCAGCAACATATGCATAAAATATATGGCTTTGATACTTTAAAAGATTGTAATTTTTGCTAACTTGAAATCAAATTTGCAATTTTTTACATGTCAGAATTATGGACAAACTGTTGATCGTTTATGCAGTTTCATAACAGGCTCCCATTTATATTTTGAAGAGATATATTTATGAGAAGAGAAATATTTTAGATAATTGAGAGACAGGTAGTTAATAATGCAATGATAAAAAAACGCTTTCAAGTAGTGTGAAAATATAATTTATAAATATCAAAAACCACAATGCACTCCAAAGAGTGGACAAACAGTCCCTTTTATATATTCTTCCCTCCAAACATTGGACCAACACTTATATTTAAGACGTCCCTCCAAATAGTGGACCAACACTTATATTTAAGACGTCCCTCCAAACATTGGACCAACACTTATATTTAAGACGTCCCTCCAAACATTGGACCAATACTTATATTTAAGACGTCCCTCCAAACATTGGACCAACACTTATATTTAAGAGGTCCCTCCAAACATTGGACCAACACTTAAATTTAAGACGTCCCTCCAAACATTGGACCAACACTTAAATTTAAGACGTCCCTCCAAACATTGGACCAACACTTAAATTTAAGACGTCCCTCCAAATAGTGGACCAATACTTAAATTTAAGACATCCCTCCAAATAGTGGACCAACACTTAAATTTAAGACGTCCCTCCAAACATTGGACCAACACAAATATTTAAGATGTCCCTCCAAACATTGGACCAACACTTAAATTTAAGACGTCCCTCCAAACATTGGACCAACACTTATATTTAAGACGTCACTCCAAACATTGGACCAACACTTATATTTAATACGTCCCTCCAAATAGTGGACCAACACTTATATTTAAGACGTCCCTCCAAACATTGGACCAACACTTAAATTTAAGACGTCCCTCCAAACATTGGACCAACACTTAGATTTAAGACGTCACTCCAAACATTGGACCAACACTTAAATTTAAGACGTCCCTCCAAACATTGGACCAACACTTATATTTAAGACGTCCCTCCAAACATTGGACCAACACTTAAATTTAAGACGTCCCTCCAAACATTGGACCAACACAAATATTTAAGATGTCCCTCCAAATAGTGGACCAACACTTATATTTAAGACGTCCCTCCAAACAGTGGACCAACACTTATATTTAAGACACATGTGCCTCCATGCATAGTTTGGTGTGGGTGCTTGAATATTGTATCAAAACACACTTTTAGAAGATGATGCCTCAAGAAAAGATATGAGAGATTATTATAAATAAGCCATATGCTATGGCTAGAATGAATGAAGATTCATATGTGTCATTTAGGCTGATAAATTCATCTGTTTATGTTTTCTTTGTAATGATATTACATGTTTAACATTTTTTATTTTTGGAAATGTGTTCTATTTTTTAAACCAATATTCCACATCAATTTTAGATATACTCTCCAATAATAAGTGCTAGATGTAACACTATTGTTAATGAGTTGTGATTATTAGCACAATGTGAAGTGCTTTTAGCAGACTCATAATGGTGATTAGCTAATAATTAAAAGTTGTTTTGTGAGATGAATTTGGAGGCTGATGTAAATATGTTTTTTGTAGTGACTGTGCCATTATTTCAACTGCCTGGTTCCAGGGCTTAAACATGTAACGCTATAAGCAGGCTCATAATAGTAAGTGCTACATGTAGCGCTATGAGTAGACTCATAATAGTAAGAGCTGCGCTATGAGTAGACTCATAATAGTAAATGCTACATGTAGCGCTATGAGTAGACTCATAATAGTAAATGCTACATGTAGCGCTATGAGCAGACTCATGATAGTAAGTGCTACATGTAGCGCTATGAGTAGACTCATAATAGTAAATGCTACATGTAGCGCTATGAGCAGACTCATAATAGTAAGTGCTACATGTAGCGCTATGAGTAGACTCATAATAGTAAATGCTACATGTAGCGCTATGAGTAGACTCATAATAGTAAGTGCTACATGTAGCGCTATGAGTAGACTCATAATAGTAAATGCTACATGTAGCGCTATGAGTAGACTCATAATAGTAAATGCTACATGTAGCGCTGTGTGCAGACTCATAATAGTAAATGCTACATGTAGCGCTATGAGGAGACTCATAATAGTAAGTGCTACATGTAGCGCTATGAGGAGACTCATAATAGTAAGTGCTACATGTAAAGCTTTGAGTAGACTCATAATAGTAAGTGCTACACGTAGCGCTATGATGTTGGCAGATATTTAGAATTTAAAGTATAGCATCTAAGAATTATGAATCTTGTTCAGACTTAACGACCTTAATATCTTTTATCTTATGAACTTGTAAAATTCTGTTTTTAAGCTGAGACTCTCTGCAAGCAAATTCAGATACTTGAAATATATGATTTAAATTACTCAATATTGAATAAATGCCATGAAGCAAGGCTTAAACTGTGCAGGAAATCAAGATTAATCAATGATTTTAAACATCTCTGAAGCCAAGCATGAGGTTTTCCAAAGCTTGGCCTACTGCAAACTCCGTCTCAAGCTTTTCACCTGTTCTCATTGGAAAAATGCCATCTGGTGGAGAGGAATATGACCGAGACACTACCTTTGACTTTACGCCTATGTGGCTGAAGTCTGAACAAATTAAGTCTTTGCCTTTTATTTTATATTGTTTATTTTTGTACTCCATATATTTGTACACCAGTTAAGAGGTTACATATTTTGTATCAGTGTTTTTGTATGACATGATTAGATGACATTTAATGTTGAATTTCAGATATCTTATGGGATATCGGGTGTTATTCACAGACTCAGCCTGAAGTCCTCTCAGTTTCATAAGAGTTCAAGTTTAATATATATTCTTGAAATAATTGATATCATCTGGACAAAATGTTATTGTGACTCAGAAAGGCTATAATTGAATAATATTTTAAAAACTTAATACAACACTTTTTATACCATTCCAATGATTCTCTGTCCAGAAAAATGGTCCCCGCTATAATATTTAATTGTTCACAGCGCTTCTTGTAGTATATATAATAATCAAATAAATTGAGAATTGGTGAAGTTGGTATTTGTTTCATGTGATAAAAAGCGGTGTTTTTGGGAATATGTACAAGTTTTGTATATTTGTTTATGTTCTGGAATGGCTTAGCTTCAGGGCATCGCAGCACAAAGTAACATCTCAAAAACAGGATGTGAAATGAAAACCTTGTTGTTTATAGGCTTTAATAAAAAGTTGAGAACAGAATGTGCAGTTTTTGTTATATTGATCTAATCTCTTGTGTCATGCAATGTCAAAATCCTCCTTTATCTTGTCACAAACATTTGACATGACAAACTTATATTTTGTATATTAAACATTTTGTCCCCCATGCAAGAAATCTGGGAAATGAGCTATAGTGTTATTATTGTGAGTTACCATCTTTTTTTGTGTCGGCATAGCTTCTGAACTGTCTATTTTTCATCAGGCTCTGATCTTTTTACTTTTTGTTTAAATTTTTTCGAAAATCTAATAGCTGAATTGTCAAAGAGGCTCACTTTTTGAATTACATAACAAATATTAGCCTATGTTTAAGTGATTGAATTATAGAGAGTTTTCATTTGTACATAATTCATTTTTCGCTCGCGTTTGTTTTGCCTTTAGGGCTAGATGTTTGAGGTTTCAAGGTGATTAAGCCGTAAGTCAATGGAGCCTACCCCGATTATCGGTCCATGGCGGCCATGTTTTGGCTGATTAATTCTGATTACACCGTCAGATGTCGCTTTTGTTTGAGAAGTGATTTGTGAGTGCGTAGTAGAGTAAGAAGATCGGGATTTTGCAAACCTTGTTGCAAACTTACGCGAGCTTGATTTTTTAAAATCAACACTTGTTTTGTCTAGTTCTGGTATGTTGTTCTCAATGGGGCAAAATGGCAACCTGTGCTGCAATTGGCCTAATGATTTGCAAATCCAGCTAAAATAATTAGTAGCCCTCATATCACAGATCATCTTATTTAATCCCAAACATTCTCTCAGACTGCATGTTGTTGCAATGTAATAATAGTAATGATGTCATACTGTATTCATCATGAACTTGGACTTCAGTAGTATGCCTAGCATATTGAAATGCCATGGTCATATACTTTATTAATTTAGTATGCATATACAATAGCCCAGAAAGAAAATGTTTAGTCCAGCCAATCAACAAAATTTAAACAAGCTAGTCATTTAGGAGTTAAAGAGATTTTTTCCTTTTTTTCTCTATCAATCAAAGCATTTTCCAGAAATCTCCAAGGTCATGGACTGAGTGTATAGAGATAATGGAATTACTCAGCTTTTTCATTATTGATTGCTCTGGATGTTTTCTGTCTGTTAAAATGTCATATTGATTTCCTTATTAATAAGACAAGTAAATGTTAATTATTTGAAATTGGGAGAGAGGAGGAATTCCTCACAATTCACTGTGTATTAGTGACCCCTAGTTGTTGATAAGTGAACTACAGCCGCTAAACGAAACCAACAGTTTGTTTTGATGTTATCACATCAGGATTACACAATTTTGTCACACTTCCGGTAGAAAAGAATTTGGATCTGACTTTTTTTCCCAGTCTGACAGTTTCAGCACATTTCACAACGAAGCGATTACCAGAGTCTTCTCAAACTTCACACAAAGTTATAACAGTAAACATTTAGGAAAAACAAGGAACTGTTAGTGACAGATTTAGTGATTTTCATTGGATAAACTGTGACTTTGTTTGGCACGCCTTTGAAGCGATGTGAATTTGGGGTTGAGTTTGTTGAAACGCCTGAGTTCACAGAAGACATTCTTGGATGTGCTCTTGTGTTTGCCGTCTGCACTTTGATGTCTATTAGCAGGACAGAGTTCTCCACACGCGGGACACACTAGATGTCAGGGAGGAAGAAGGGAGGAGGAGGGTACACCACGAAGAGCGAGAGACTCAGCGCCATGGCCAGGAAGAGGGAGGAGAGAATGGTCAGAAAGGCTTACAGGAACGAGCAGAAGATGGAATCCTACCTGCAGGACGACGACAACTTCGGCAGCTTCTCCAATCAGCTCGCCAAGATGGGTCTGCAGCTCAGAGACATTCCCGGAGATGGGTGAGTAGACGGTTTATCAAATTATAGTCACTCAAAGTCAATTGTCTTGGTTGTAATATTTTTCACTCAGAAAAGATTTGCTTGATCCTACACAAAACAAAAGCACTGATTTGACAATAGTGTGATTGCAGGTTACCATATGGATTTTTTTAAGGATTGGATTTCAGAGAGTTTTTTATGCACTTCCAATTTCGTTTGTGCATTTCCAGTGTTTTCAGTGGGACAGTATTGCAACCCGCAATTGGCATATATCACAATCTACTTTCAATCCATGAGTCGACTGATTTTGCACTAAACCCATACTGGACTGGCCTACTCTACCATGGCAGCTTGTCTGGACAAATAGCCAATTTTTATCTTGACCACTCTTCCTTAATATTATACAGTGCTATACATTGTTAACCCCATAGCATAAACCCATGGTTACAACATATCTAACAAGACATCAACATTTATGATCCGAGAACCCTGATTTTAATATATTGCAACATCTGGTGAACATCATAAAATGACATCAAATTAATATCACCATTCAGAATAACAGTGGATGGTTATGTCCTTGCTGTTCTTTAAAATTTACCATAGTCATAGACTGACACACTAAGAATATTTATTTATGAGACCTCAGATCTGACATTAATGTGATCAGGCCTTGACATAGAGAGCAAAATGTTGGTTGCCCAGTTGGGCCACCAGAGCATGAGAAGTGGTGGCCCGAAGTTTCTGAGGATAATAGGATGTGTGATACAATAAAGAGCATTGTACATAAGGCAGTATAGTGTCTGAGTGGGGGATACTTGTCCCAATCAAATGTCTATTGATCGTGATATGAAATCTATCAATGATTAGAATAATAAAATCAAGATGGTTTGGCCCACTAAAAGACCCAAAATATGGTTGCCCAACTGGGCCACTACAACAGAGCATTTACTGATCCGAACAGAGGATCTGGTGGCCCCGGGCCACTGGGCCAGTGCATATGTCAAGCCCTGGTGATGCTGTTATTATCATTGATGTGACACGTTTAAGATAGGAAAGAGGAGCAAAACTTCCATAAAATCTGTACACACAGGTCACAGTGACACCTTATTACTGAATCTTAAGTTTTTTCCCCATTTCTAAAGATCTGACAACATTCCTGTGAAATGACAGTGACCGTGACATCACACTTTTTTCTACGAGCCCTTTTTGTCTGGCCATCCACAAATCAACTTGACATCATATTAATATTTACCGCTGAGTGTACTACCTCCTCAGCCAGTGTAAAATCTCAGTGTTTTAAGTGACTCATGCTTTGATTCTTAAGATTGTTAGACGTTATTTAGTTAAGTATACACCCAAAAGAGCCACACCTCTCAAGGAGCAGAAAGTTCCCTCATATCCTTTTATTGATTCACCCTAACAATACGTTAACATCCTAATAAATCCATCACATAAAACATCCCTTTTCAAGATCTCGAATTTAATTACTTAAATAATACTCTAAGGAAACAGACCCTCCCTTCAGAATCATGCTTTTTTTTTTTTAATCTAGGAATACAATGATCCCATTTTTCGTGAATACTGTGATTGACTGACATTTTTTTTCCTTTCTCAGGATTAATGTTGTGTGTTGAATATATAAATTTATATTTAATTTATCCATTTTTAGCTTCTAATACAGTCCTCAAAAATAACAATGAGCTATTGATAATATTTTTATTATGACTCTGAGCCCAAAGAAAAAAGAGAAACTTACACCTCAACACCGACTGTCCAACTGAAAACTGTGTCAAAGTTTATATATATATAAGTCAGGGAATATATATATATATATATTGTAATCTGATAATGTCAATCTTGTGATGTTTGAGTAAAGATTTAAATTGGTTTATTTTTCCAACTGAGTATATTTACTGGCTTACATTGTTGAATGTTTGCTTTGTGATTTAATATGGTGTTGGGATTTGCTGTAGTTTAATCCATTTAATCGTTAGTACCAATAAAATTCTGGTCCAATGTAAAGTACATATTTTGAACCATCTGAACACCACAGAGTTTGCTGTCAGGAAAGCAGATGGGAAAATGAGATTCAAATGTTGATGCACAATGCAAATTGTTCTTGTCAGGCCAAACTTATTTTGAGGATATAAATGTTTTAAGGTCAGGGAAAAGTAAAATAAATATTTCAAGGTCAGGGAATTTGATCAGCATTTTGCATGTAGGTCAGCAAAATATGGTTGTTTTAAGAACAATGTCAACTATCATCTTGATCAAAAGATTATGAAAGAAATATGAACATGATTATTTAGCTTTTATGAAAATTATATGTACAGGTAAAAAATGATCAAATTTATAAAAAAATTAAATTGATAATAAAAATAAGAAAAACAAAGGTATATGATAAACCAAAATATGAGAGATGGGCTCCTTAAATTTAATTATGATATTAAATATGGTAATAAAAAAAACGAAATTGGTCTGTAAAAATTCAGTGAATTATAGAATCCGATCCATGTGGCAACCTTGTTTATGGGCACACCCAGTACTGATGCAAAGCCCCAATATGTCAAGCCCGTTGACCTTTCTATTGGGTTTGGCACAGAGTGGTAATGTGTCATAGGTGTTTGGACTCAACAAATTGGGAAGGCAGGAATTTAGGTGTGCCATCCACAAACATGATGTAACTCCAAACACAGGCCTCATTTCAAAGAATAACTGCTTAAATAACTTTACATCACTGTGGGAACACAAAATGGAAGCCATTTATGTAGGCAGTTATTATAAGAACCAAACAATTATCTGAAGACACAGAGTCTGTCAGGTCATAAATTAATGGCCTTAGTTGATGCACTTGGAGTCTGTGACATCTGACAAAGAAGAATCTCATCTGATTTCTTGTGTTGTGTCTCTGTATATTTATAGTGATGCATAATACGGGCATTTGTGGGATATATTTAACACCCTTCTTAGAAGTGCTTTCAGGATATACTTTGTTACAATTGTCACGCTATTGTGAACTTCAGAAATGTCTCGGGACTGTTCTAACAGTTGTTTTGATTGTCAGCTGAATCTTATGGTCGAGTAAATATGTGACCAAAATATGTCACACAGTTTTTAAGTTTCTTTGCATTTATATCCATACTGTGTCCTGCAGGAAATTGAGAGAAATTGAGAATTCAAATTCTCAATATTGATGCTTTTTGGTGCAGAGAATTGATATGATTTTGTTAACATAGGAAATAGTTCAGCCGGGAATCTTTTTAGTCATCTATAACTGATGAAAAGTTGGAGTGGCTTGGAGTCAGTTTAGAATTAGTTGTGGCCACCTTTGGTTATTATTGTATTAACCTCAGATCATGAATCTTTTTTGGTCATGCATGAATTTTACCAAGTAAAGTAACAAATGGCCATTGCATGATTTTTTTATCTCACTCAGCAATTTTGTGACTCTGGCCATGCACACCTCATGTGTGAAACAATATGGTCACACACGATTTTGGCCATGTATGACCTCATTTAGTCCATACAATGTCATATTCAGTCATGGTTATTCATTATATGTGACCCTATAGAGGTTTGGACTGGACTGGACATTGCCTGACAGTGAGTCATAACTGAATTCACCTGTTCCTGAAGCGTGACGTCCCACACATTCGTGTCAACTCTGTTTACCTTCCATACAGCCCCTCTCAGGTGCCATGAACTGACATTGCTACACCTTGTACCAAGTCTTTCTATTTTGTCCAAGATTATTATTATTATTTAAAATCAAGTTAAAGTAATGTTTGAAGTAAAAGATTATTTTGAAATTCTCAATTCTCATGGGAAAAGTTTGAAACAGACATCTGTTTGTTGTGTAAATATGCTGAATAGAGAGATCATGCAGGGCCGGTCTGTGACCTTATAAAACCATGCCCAAAGTAGGGAGTTCAGAGGGGCTGATGTTTTGAATTTCATTTCAGTTTTTTTTCCTCAACAATTATCAGTCATTTTATATTCTGCAAAATTATATATGATTAGAAAGATACAGATCACAATGATTCTTTTGATTTTAATGTAAAATAATTGCATATTGAAGCAGAAATTTATAATGGGTGGGCTGGCTCCTGATGTCATGTGAGAAACAAACAAAAGCACATGGCGATCAAAATAGAGCTGATAATTGACCCAATCAATATATAAGTATGCCAAACATGAGCATATGGCGACCTAACTATAGCTGATAATTGACCCAATTAATATATAAGTATGGCAAACATGAGCACATGGTGACCTAATTATAGCTGATAATTGACCCAATCAATATATAAGTATGCCAAACATGAGCACATAGTGACCTAAATAGAGCTGATAATTGACCCAATCAATATATAAGTATGCCAAACATGAGCATATGGTGACCTAAATAGAGCTGATAATTGACCCAATTAATATATAAGTATGCCAAACATGAGCACATAGTGACCTAAATAGAGCTGATAATTGACCCAATCAATATATAAGTATGCCAAACATGAGCATATGGTGACCTAAATAGAGCTGATAATTGACCCAATTAATATATAAGTATGGCAAACATGAGCACATGGTGACCTAATTATAGCTGATAATTGACCCAATCAATATGTAAATGTGCCAAATTGATGAGCCAATCAATAAAGAACCAGTCCTTGAATTTAGAAGACTGCGATAGTTGTCTTACTGGACTTGTGCCCTGGTGAATGGAAGGAAACAGAAAAAATGCTCCCGCACAGCACCAATTATTTTTGGCCCTAGCATAAATATTGGCATGTGGTGATCCAGCACACATGAGGTGTAGGAGGGGATCGTATATTGATAGAGCAGAACGTTGGTAAACGTCTGACAGCTTCTCCCGGTACAAAGCCAAAGCTGTCTCCGCTGTGTTTAACTCCACAACTCTTCCTTGCTCATATCATGTTTTATATATAACTTTTTTGCACCTCAATATTTGTTTTGCATTGTAGTATAGAACTTTTATTTATTATCTGACATAGACTGACAAGCAACTTGTTAGCAGTGCTCAAAAGTAGGGCTTGCCCTGTTGCCCAAGCAAGTTATTTTTGGCCAGGGCAAGCAATTTATGAGGCTTTTTCTTCTATTCTCTTATATTTTGAGAAGAATAAAACAGGCTAATTAATGGTAAACTACTTGTGATCCAAAATTCAAACAAATTGTCAATTACATTGCAGGTGGTATAATTCAGGTAGATTTTAACGGTGACATTATTCAGGCCAGTATTGTCACTGATATAATTCAGGTTGATTCGACAGTGATATATATTGTAATGTTTATAATTATTACATAAAGTATATTGTACATTATAAGTATACATCAACTCCCAGCCCAGATTATATGTTCACATTTCACACTGTCTGGTGCATTTAAGCTTCATTAAAAAAAATCAGGCAAGTTTGGTAGTAATATAATTCATAATATAATTCAGGTTGGGTTTGGCTGTGATATAATTCAGGTAGATCATTTGTCGTGATATAATTCAGGTAGGTTTTGCCAGTGATATACCTCAGGTAGGAATGGCAGTGATGTATGAGGTGTGGGGATGCGAGGTGTGGGGATGCGAGGTGTGGGGAATATAAGGTGTGATGATTTTAGGGAGTAGACAGGAGACTGGTGTTGTGTACATGATGTTTGGTAACAGCTTGTGTGAGGTGTATGCTGTCATGTTGACCTCTGATTGACATCTGTCTGACCTCTCTGCTCGCGTCTGTTGCTGTGTTTTGTGCAGTCTGTGGCTAATTGTATAATTGCCTGTTATGTCAAATTTGATTTAGTAGAGAAATCTTAGTCACTTTAATTTCTGTTATGTTGGATGATGAAACATGCCACTGATGGTGTACATGTGTTAGGCCTCCAACCACAATGCTCCATTGAAAACCATTGTAAAAGTGTCACTTTAAAAAAAAAAGAAATATACATCTTCTATTGACCTGAGGTATTTCTGGCAAATTTTATACCGTAAATTAAATATTTTTCTTTTTTTTAAAGCAAAATATGAAGTGAGGTTGACCATAATTTTTTTTTTGCTGTTGATTGCTAAAGTGCTACCTACCGGTATCTTGAAAACAAGGACTAAAACATTACTATATAAAAATGCAGAGATGAGCCCCAGATATAAAAGGAAAAAAAATGTAGTCCTTTTAATAATTCTCATTGTTTTTTTTATGTCATTCATAAAAAAAGGAAATATTATATATAATACGTTGCTGTAGTTCATTTATTGTTCCATATGGCAGGTATCTCGTAATTGTCATGCATAATGAGGGGGAGTGGGAAGTCATCATGCATAATGAGGGGGAGTAGGAAGTTATCATGCATAATGAGGGGAGTAGGAAGTTATCATGCATAATGGGGGGGAGTAGGAAGTTATCATGCATAATGAGGGGGAGTAGGAAGTTATCATGCATAATGAGGGGGAGTAGGTAGGGCATCACACCGGTACGCGATAATATCGAAACACCGGTATACAGACATCGATACGATAACCGGTATTGGCATGCTGGTGCCTCGATATATTCGATATATATCGAAATTGTCCCTCAAATCATCATAATAACGCTTTAAAATGAACAAATACCTTCGTGGAGTTTCGTTTGAGTGCTGCATGACCTGGATGTTCAGGTCGATTCTGATTGGTCGAGAGCGTTATACAACCGATCAGATGACTATTCGAGCATATTGTACTACAGCTTATGATAGAAAAGTGCTCGAAATGTCTCTTTTCTGATCGGTTGGATCACCTTGAAGATTCACAAGGACAAGTTATTGGTTATCGTCTGGGGGCGCGAATTTTGAGGGTCAAAACACTGCAAGATGCCACCCAAGAGCAATACAATTGATTAACAAGAAGATAATTTTTATATTCATGCAATTTATGGTTCTTTGTATGCTTAGTATCGCGTAGACATTGCCACATTTTCCTTGTAACAAACAGTCCAATCTTAATTAAAGTTTTGATATCAGATTATACAATATAGAAGAAATAAAGTGTAAATCTGGATATTGTGAACTATAATATCTGCTACAAAAACAAAAATCTCCTCTCTTATAATTTTTTATGACAATATTGGTTAACTATTAATAAAAAATGTAATTTATATATATCTTACTATAATTTAAGGACCTCTTAAATTATAGCAATACATTTATATATTTATTGCTATAATTTATTTTTTTCTCGTTTGCTGATTACATAAAACAAGCTAGAACATACAATCAATCATTATGATGTTTCACCTTGTGCTAATCCCCTTCTGTACCCCATTGTGGCTGTTAATTAATGTTAACTTAATGTTGCAGCACAAATGTAAATATGTACATAAATAAAAGCGCAGAGAGAGAAAATGTTAAATGTGATACTGGTTTGTGTTATTTATTAAAAATGGCAAACGCGACGCGAATCGTGTGGAATGATAATTTATTGATACGTATCGATACATATCGATACGTATTGAATATCGATAAATCATCGATACGTATCGTATCGTATCGATGAAATCCAACGATATGATGCCCTAGGAGTAGGAAGTTATCATGCATAATGAGGGGGAGTAGGAAGTTATCATGCATAATGAGGGGGAGTAGGAAGTTATCATGCATAATGAGGGGGAGTAGGAAGTTATCGTGCATAATGAGGGGAGTAGGAAGTTATCATACATAATGGGGGGGAGTAGGACGTTATCATGCATAATGAGGGGGAGTAGGAAGTTATCATGCATAATGAGGGAGTAGGAAGTTATTATGCATAATGAGGGGAGTAGGAAGTTATCATGCATAATGAGGGGAGTAGGAAGTTATCATGCATAATGAGGGGGAGTAGGAAGTTATCATGCATAATGAGGGGAGTAGGAAGTTATTATGCATAATGAGGGGGAGTAGGAAGTTATTATGCATAATGGGGGGAGTAGGAAGTTATCATGCATAATGAGGGGAGTAGGACGTTATCATGCATAATGAGGGGGAGTAGGAAGTTATCATGCATAATGAGGGGAGTAGGAAGTTATTATGCATAATGAGGGGGAGTAGGAAGTTATCATGCATAATGAGGGGGAGTAGGAAGTTATTATGCATAATGAGGGGGAGTAGGAAGTTATCATGCATAATGAGGGGAGTAGGAAGTTATCATGCATAATGAGGGGGAGTAGGAAGTTATCATGCATATTGAGGGGGAGTAGGAAGTTATCATACATAATGAGGGGGAGTAGGAAGTTATCATGCATAATGAGGGGGAGTAGGAAGTTACCATGCATAATGAGGGGGAGTAGGAAGTTATCGTGCATAATGAGGGGGAGTAGGAAGTTATCATACATAATGAGGGGGAGTAGGAAGTTATCATATATAATGAGAGAGTAGGAAGTTATCGTGCATAATGGGGGGAGTAGGAAGTTATCATGCATAATGAGGGGGAGTAGGAAGTTATCATGCATAATGAGGGGGAGTAGGAAGTTATCATGCATAATGAGGGGGAGTAGGAAGTTATCATGCATAATGAGGGGGAGTAGGAAGTTATTGTGCATAATGAGGGGGAGTAGGAAGTTATCATGCATAATGAGGGGGAGTAGGAAGGTATCATGCATAATGAGGGGGAGTAGGAAGTTATCATGCATAATGAGGGGGAGTAGGAAGTTATCATGCATAATGAGGGGGGTAGGAAGTTATGCATAATGAGGGGAGTAGGAAGTTATCATGCATAATGAGGGGGAGTAGGAAGTTATCATGCATAATGAGGGGAGTAGTAAGTTATCATGCATAATGAGGGGGAGTAGGAAGTTATCATGCATAATGAGGGGGAGTAGGAAGTTATCATGCATAATGAGGGGGAGTAGGAAGTTATCATGCATAACTTCCATATGTCCTGGTCCCACATATCAATACAGAGAATACAGTCTATGTATTTGTAACTTGTTTGGTCTATTACATTCTCTACTTTATCACATCTTTGAAATAGATTATTTCTTTTAGAGTCAATTCTGAACTCAGATGTGATCACCCATATGGTAATGATATCATAATCATATTATGCTACATATGAATCATGATCGAAAATGCATATTGTTCTACAAGAATGGGAGTTTAACAACTTCCAAACAAGGCCTTTTAGGAATGAATATAGATTTGTTTATGATATTGGACAAAAAAGTGGATCAGCACTATTTATGCTCAATACTATTACAGAGGCAAACTCACAATTTATTTTCTCAAATAAACTGAAATGAAAATGACAGCATAAAAATTCGACAGATTATCTGGTACAAAGCCATTAGTTGTGCAAACACATTAGTTGAGATGCAGGTAACCAGGAACCTTGGTCACCAGATACCGAGAATCCCAGTGAAGGCGGGCTGACTCAAGACTGCTGGCATTGGGGCTGCTTAAAAGAGCCCAGCATCCCAACCCCAAATAAAAAGGGCCCTGCATCCCAACCCCAAATCAAAAGGGCCCTGCATCCCAACCCCAAATCAAAAGGGCCCTACATTTCCTATTTCCGGCCTCTTTGCCCAGCATTGTTTGAACCTCTTGTATTTCACTGGGAATGATGATGTGGTATTTTCCCTTTGCAGGAACTGCCTGTTCCGGGCGCTAGGGGACCAGCTACAGGGCCACATCCGCGACCACTACAAGCACCGCCTCATGGTCGTCAAGTTCATGCAGGAACATCGTGCCGACTTTGAACCTTTTGTCGAAGATGATGTACCTTTTGACAGACACAGTGCGTACATTTTGTAGTTTTAACATATTTTTGATAAACATTTGAACAGTCTAAAATAAAAATAATTTTTGCTTCTTTCTATTACGATTTTGAGAAATTTGATATTCTAAAAAATCTATAAGACCTAATTTATTTAGATTTGATTTACTTTAAACACCATTGTCCTAAATTATTTAGATTTGATTTACTTTATCTACTGAACCAGGTTTTAGTTTAGGTTCAGTCATTGGTGATTTGTCTAAAAGCATGGGCTTGAAATCTTATATATGTTTCTGGCATAATTAGCAGTAATATCATACCGTATAATGTGCTGAGATTGGATGATTCTCATTTCAGTGCAAAACCTCAAGAAGCCCGGGACGTACGCAGGGAATGATGCCATCGTTGCGTTCGCTCGTCTTAATGAAGTGAACATTGTCATCCACCAGCTCAACTCTCCGGTCTGGACGGTAAGTACCGAGTACATATATAGGTCAACTCTCTGGTCGTTAAGTACTGGAAATATGTATGATTCAACTCGCCAGTCTGGAGGGTAAGTTCTGGATATATGTATGGCTCAACTCTCCAGTCTGGAGGGTAAGTTCTGGAAATATGTATGGCTCAACTCTCCAGTCTGGAGGGTAAGCTCTGGATATATGTATGAATCAACTCTCCAGTCTGGAGGGTAAGTTCTGGATATATGTATGGCTCAACTCTCCAGTCTGGAGGGTAAGTTCTGGATATATGTATGGCTCAACTCTCCAGTCTGGAGGGTAAGTTCTGGATATATGTATGATTCAACTCTCCAGTCTGGAGGGTAAGTTCTGGAAATATGTATGATTCAACTCGCCAGTCTGGAGGGTAAGTTCTGGATATATGTATGATTCAACTCGCCAGTCTGGAGGGTAAGTTCTCGATATATGTATGGCTCAACTCTTTGGTCTGGAGTGAAGTACTCAAATGGTAAATGTAGGCTAAGGTCATACAATAGATGTGGGATAAGGTCATACAGTATATGAATTATAATTTCATACAGTAAATGTAGGATAAGGTCATATAAGAGTGGGATAAGGTCATACAGTATATGAATTATAAGGTCATACAGTAAATGTAGAATAAGGTCACACACTTCAGGTGCGTGACTTTTGCACAGTCACATTTATTAAAAGTGAGAACTCTCATCACTTGTGTATAATATATACATGCATATTTTGTATTTTCAGATAAAAGGCATAGACAAACCGAATACAAAGGAGCTTCACATCTCATACCATAATGGAGACCATTACTCCAGCGTCAGGAAGCTCGGCGACACAGCGGAGGCCCCCGCTAATATCAAGTTCATGGTAAATATTAGAAAATGTGCTTCAAGGTTTCATTCTCAGGTCGCATAACCCTTGTATCTGATATGTTGGTTACTCAAGCTGCCAGATTGGTGAGTGATTCTTGTCTCAAGTCTTATTAGCTCTGTCGCCCACCAAACTTGGGGGATATCAGAATCAGTCTGGGTGTGTGTCCGTCAATGAAAATATCTTGACACTTTACCAAACTATATTCACCTATTATAGTTACAGGCTTGTGAATTTTACCACACATGTACCTTATGAAGACCTGCAGTTTTCTTTCTCAGACAAGTCCTTGGCCTATATTTTTTCAAATATCCCCAAAACCATTATGCTATATCTTCCATATTTCAGCTACAGGGTCACAATATTTTGACATATACCAGGACCAAGTGGTTGAGCTGAGAACTGTACACTTGAGTTGAATAAGAACATTTAGCAGAGATAACATTGCCAGTCAAAGTTCCCCTGTTTTGAAGTTCAACCCCAAAACTCCATCAGAACTACTGCATGTAATACGCCTGTAATCAGAGAAAAAAGTAGTAACTGTCTTAACTAGTGACAAGACCCAGAAAGCAGCATGTACGTTAAGTAAGGATCATACACTTTTGCCTTGTTGAATTTGTGGCAGACTCAGGTAGTCTCATGTATTCATTTCAGGTACAAGGGTTATGCGACATGAATTCAGTCATGGCAGGTTTTGAGATTAGTTCAGTAGTTGGAACATCTGAACATCTATTTGATTTTCATCAGTGTGACCCTTTTTGGTTCTCAACTGATTACTTGGTGCCAGTGTGACCCTTTTTGGACCTTAACCAACGTTTTGGTCCAAATTTGACTATTGTGTAAAAGTGTGGGGTCACCCCCTCAATTATGATCATATTGTAGTCCTGTGTAACCTTGTTGTGCCACTCTAATTCATAACAAACAGATGCTCAGTGAGGGTCAGCATCAGTTTATAGGGAGTACCCCCCCCCTCCCCTCCTCTTCACCCTCTCCTTAGAAAGTTTTAAAATTTGCCACACCTCCATATTATAAGATTTTTGACATTTAACTGGGCCACTATATGAAAGCCATGAATTTACTAGCCCATTTGGGCTACCACATTCCAATATACATTGACCCAAGATGACCAGATTATCATTTCTCTGAGCCACTAAAAGAAAGCCATGACTGAACTGGCCCATTTGGGCTACCAGATCACAATATGCACTCACCCAGGGCAACCAGATTATCATTTCACTGAGCAACTAAAAAAAACTCACAAGTTAAATAGCTCATTTGGGCTACCACATCACAATATCCACTGACCCAGGGCAATCAGATTATCAGCTGTGGCCAGTCCGTGTGGATGCGTGCTGCTGTATAGCTGGGGACTTGCGTGTTGCAGCTGTTTGAAGACGGCGGTGGCTGCTGCGGGTACGGTCATAACTGTGCGCCGGCGGCACGGGGCGAGATCAGGCCTCACTACGGGCCGCAGCACGTGGACGTCCTGCTGTGGGAAGATGCCCCCGAGATGTGGGGTTGCAAGATGAACCCTGTGACCTCCGTCTGCGTCTGGCTGCTCCTCCTTCTCTCCGTCCTCTTTGCTCTGAGGTTTGCATAGCTGACCCCGGCAGCGCCCTCTGTGGGCGTTATTCTCACCATGTCACAGGTCGGTCGTGTGAACCCCCGCGTGATCAGTTGAAGTATTTAATGAAAGTTCACTCATATGGGTCAATATATTGGTTCACCCATGTGGGTGAATATATAGGTTCACCCTTGGCATGGGTGAACATGAGGGATGAGAACTGGAACTTTAGAAGAGTGATTAGAACCTCATTTAATTGAGAAAGTTCAGCCCATTTTTCTCAAACCAGCTAGGCCACATTCAGCCAATTCTTTGTTTCCCATGCCAGTTAGGCCACATTCAGCTAATTCTTTGTTTCCCATGCCAGTTAGGCCACATTCAGCCAATTCTTTGTTTCCCATGCCAGTTAGGCCACATTCAGCCATTTCTTTGATTCTCAGATGTACCTTGCATTTAATTTAAGGTGATGAAGAAGTAATCAAAATCTTCAATAAATGATGTTATACGAGTACTGTAGAAAAAATGAAGAAGAGCATTATAATGAAATATTATTCTTGGTCTAGCATTTTGCAGATACACAAGAAGTGTAATTACTTTATGAAGAAGTAAAGAATTTTGATGGTACAATTGCAGTCGTATAATACGACAGACTGTAACAGGAATCATTTGGCAACCAGAACATGAACACTTCTGTTGAACTTGCAATAAAAGGTTCAGAGAAACAATATAGACATAGATATCTGGCCAGTTTCAGTCCAAATATTATGGTGTAGCATTGTTAGACACTGTCTTACTGTGTGACAATATTGACCTGTTAATAACTTTGTATAACCTTCAATGACCTCAAAATAATATTTTTTCCTTCCCACTTCAAATAGGTTGTGAAGAGCAGCTTCTTTTTTCTCTAGGTAAATAATTACCTAGAACACTGGCTTGAGGCAAATATTTATTTGTTCAGTCACTGGCAATACCATATAAGGTCACACAGAATCATAGTGTGAGCATATTGTGTCACACCAAGAAGGAAGCACAACAAGATAGAACCACAAGACAAATGACTGATGAAATAGATTCACGCAATGACCTTACAAAACATTACTGGGTGACATCTAATATGATTTATGATGCGTGATTGTATAGACATATGCATCAAACTGATCAATAATGCACTCAAGTAAAAAAATATGTGTATAAAATAAAACCCTCCATTTATTCGCTTCCTCAACACGTTTAATAGTTCAGAGTAAAAAAATCAAGATATGATAAATAAAGAAATGGCTGGGTGGTGTAAGAACATACCTCCCACGCAGGGGACAGTGGTGTGGAGGGATCACCACTGTCTGCTGGGTGCTCATGTTCTCCTTCGTCGCTCAAGGGTGAATCTATGTTTGTACGTCTTACTGGGTGAATCATTGTTTACGTCTTGCCAAATCTCCAGTATAGTGCTGATAACCGTCACGGAAATGTCCCGTTGTTTGTTTTGGGGAAATAAAACTTAACTCGCTACTCACCAGTAACCAGGAAATGAGTTTGGTTTTGATATAATTTGACATTGTTGATCTTCTAAACAGTTGAAGCCTTGTATCTTAATGGTCAGGTGTAAACATAATAAGGTCACACTATGGTTTTTGCGTGTCTCCCTTTGATCATGCATGTGATAGGCATGTTCACATTTTAGTCCCATTCAAGTCAGATTTATGCATGACCAGATAGATGGTTGGATCCAACTGCTATTTTTTCTTTGAAGTGTCCCACCTTCTTTTGTTTTCCTATCCACTTCTGGAGAAAGTGTTTTTTTCTTGGTGTGTTGCAGATACATGATTTTGTTCTATTTTCATGTATGTTAATTTTAATTTTCTGTAATAAAGTAATTAATTCATATGAAAGATATTTGTGGTTGATAATTGCCAATTCAGTTGCAATCATTCATTCAGATTATGTCTGTCTATATGTAGCCAAAACTGTTTTATGCTATTCATTCAGTAATATCTTTCAAGATGTTGCCATTTATTCAATTTATGTTTGTCTAAATTATGCTGTTATTTCAGAAGGCGTTCTTCTAATTATTTCCAATCATTAAATTATATCTATCTTAATAAAGCCCCTCTTTTAATTATGTCTGTCCAAAGCTGCCATTTGTTCACTTATGTCTGTCCAAACTTTGGCATTGATTCAGGTTATTTCTTTTTCCAATTCTCTCCATTCATCCAGACAGTGTCTGTCTAAATCTAAATCTTGTCATTTACTCAGTATGTGTCTTATGCTATTATTCATTCAGATAACGCCAAACTAAATGTTGCCGTCCGTTGATTATTTCTTCCTCTATCCTACCATTTATTCAGTTCATGTCTATCTTAATGTTTTCCCCATTGAAAAGTAAGCACCGGAACTGTACAACTTGAACGGAACCAGAACTGTACAACTCAAAATTTAATCACTTGTAATGGAGACTGGCAGGGGCCAATAGAGATTGTTTTCCTAAATCTTAGCATTTATTCAAATCATTTTTGTCTAAATTGTACCATATCTAAACTGTCTTAATCTTGCCATTCATTCAGGAATAATCTGTCTAAATCATGCCATTCATTCAGAGAAAAGTCTGTCTAAATCATGCCATTCATTCAGAGAAAAGTCTGTCTAAATCATGCCATTCATTCAGAGAAAAGTCTGTCTAAATCATGCCATTCATTCAGAGAAAAGTCTGTCTAAATCATGCCATTCATTCAGAGAAAAGTCTGTCTTAATCGTGCTATTCATTCAGAGAAAAGTCTGTCTAAATCATGCCATTCAATCAGAGAAAGATCTGTCTTAACCATGCCATTCATTCAGAGAAAAGTCTGTCTAAATCATGCCATTCATTCAGGGAAAGATCTGTCTAAATCATGCCATTCATTCAGAGAAAAAGTCTCTAAATCGTGCCATTCATTCAGAGAAAAGTCTCTAAATCATGCCATTCATTCAGAGAAAGATCTGTCTTAACCATGCCATTCATTCAGAGAAAGATCTGTCTAAATCATGCCATTCATTCAGGGAAAGATCTGTCTAAATCATGCCATTCATTCAGGGAAAGATCTGTCCAAATATTGCCATTCATTGAATCATATATGCATTAATATTGACATTTATTATGGTTATTTCTATCTAAATGTTTACATCCCTTTATTTTATGTCTATTTTAAATCTTCCCTTTCATTCCTATAATGTCTGTCTGATTTTCTCATTAACTTCTGGTGACCTCTGGTGTTAATTTTGTGCAAAAAGGAGTGTTTCACAAGATATCATTATTATTGACTTGTGTCCCCATGTTAATAATGTGTTATTGAATTTTGATGAAAATTTATTTTCATGAGTTAACAATGCTGATGTGTTTTATTTTATTTTATTTTATTTTATTTTATTTTATTTTATTTTATTTTATTTAAACATATTTATACAGGATGATACATTCGGATAATCTGTTTTTTCAATGCAGTCCTGGGTAAAAAAACAAAATATTTGCATCAGATATTAGAAACATTCTTTCTTATAATTATATTTGAATTGATTAACAGTGGTAGCTTCCTTTAAATGAGATAACAGACTATTCCATAACGATGCTCCTTGATATTGAAAAGAATTTTGAAAAGATTCCCTTTTGGGCTTAGGTACGATAATGTCCATACCAGAAGAAAATCTCGTTTCTTAGTCATGACTTTCACATGACATACACATTTCATTTGATAACCAATGTGGGGCCTGTCCATGTACACTTTTGAACATTAATGTTGAGATGAAATAGTCCCTTCTTTGTGAAAAAGTCTGCCATTTGAACTTCTCCATGAGGTCATATCCTCAAATATTAAACAGTCAAAGTTTACTGTTACAATTCATAAGAATTAGAATAAAAATGGTCCAAAGTTGAGCCTTGGGGTACATCAATATCAATATATCTTTTTTCAGATATCTTACCATTACATTTTACATTAAATGGAAATATTAATGAAGGAGTTTGTTGCATTTGAATAAGAAACAGATGCACTGGGTTATAAAACGTGAAAGTTATTATAAGATTAATTATGGATCAGATCAATGACTTTGCACGATGTGATGAATCCTACAATTAAATTTCTCAAATATATGCACATATTGGTTTAGAGGTGTAATCATTTAATAAAACATTTAATATTTGAGTTTGATTCATCCAAACTCCACCAGAGGTCAGCATGGTGAAGTTTGTATGTGACTCTGGTGGACAGTGTGGAAATCATCCAGAAGATTTGAAGAGTGTCAGCGTTGTGCAAAATGGATGTAAAATAATAGTTCCTGTTCCAACATTTATCATGGTGTGTTTGATATTATAACTTTCAGGGCGATGGAGAGAAGGTGAAGTTTGAGGGACCGATGGGTGATGAGGAACTTCCCCAGAACTCACACAACCACTACTACGAGGAAGGTGCTGCCACCTACACCTTTCCCCCCTCCTCGCCAGGGTACGACTCCGACTACGATAACGTCCCCTCCTATGCCCCCAATGTTAACAGGGAAACGGTGGGCGTGGCCCGCGCCTACAGAGGCCTTGACGACGTGGAGGAAACCGTCATGAGAGCTACAGGGTGTACAGTAAGTATTCCTACAGGGTGTTCTGGAAGTATTCCTACTGGGTGTAAAGAAGTATTCTCACAGGGTGTGGAATAAATATTCCCACAGGGTGTGCATATAAGTATTCCTCCTACAGGGTGTACAGTAAGTATTCCCATAGGGTTAACAGTAAGTATTACTACAGGGTGTGCAGTAATATTCCTACAGGGTTAACAGTAAGTATTCCTACAGGGTGAACAATAAATATTCCTACAGGGTGAACAATAAGTATTCCTACAGGGTGAACAGTAAGTATTCCTACAGGGAACACAGAAAATATTCTTACAGAGTGAATAGGAACTAGGTAGAAATAACAGCACCAAATTTCACCAAAATGACGCAGCATTATTGTCCTGATTTATAAGTCTCATAATTTCAGATTAATTTGTCATTATTTGAAAAAATATTCCTCAGCATCCATCCTGTAGCATTATAAAATAAGATTTTTTCAAATTTTACTTTGTGGCTCAGACCTGCTATTGAATGGGAATTTGTTTCCTGTTTTCTTTGGCCATTTACAAATGAAAATCTAATGGTAAAAAAAAATCATAAGAAAGATAGCGCCATTTTTCCTGCCTGTTCTTCAGTACGATTTCCCATATTTATGAGATAGATAATTAAAGATTTATTTTCGTTTTTCAGGATGCAACATTAGTGAGGCAGACACTGGAAGAAGTTCTATATGATGCAGAGTCTGCTATCGACATGATCCTGTCTCTGATGCACGCATCAAGTGCTGCTAATGGTAGGTTTATACACAGCCCTGTCTCTGATGCATGCATCAAGTGCTGCTAATGGTAGGTTTATACACAGCCCTGTCTCTGACGTACGCATCAAGTGCTGCTAATGGTAGGTTTATACACAGCCCTGTCTCTGATGCACGCATCAAGTGCTGCTAACGGTAGGTTTATACACAGCCCTGTCTCTGATGCACGCATCAAGTGCTGCTAACGGTAGGTTTATACACAGCCCTGTCTCTGATGCACGCATCAAGTGCTGCTAATGGTAGGTTTATACACAGCCCTGTCTCTGATGCACGCATCAAGTGCTGCTAATGGTAGGTTTATACACAGCCCTGTCTCTGATGTACGCATCAAGTGCTGCTAACGGTAGGTTTATACACAGCCCTGTCTCTGATGCACGCATCAAGTGCTGCTAATGGTAAGTTTATACACAGCCCTGTCTCTGATGCATGCATCAAGTGCTGCTAATGGTAGGTTTATGCACAGCCCTGTCTCTGATGTATGCATCAAGTGCTGCTAACGGTAGGTTTATACACAGCCCTGTCTCTGATGCACGCATCAAGTGCTGCTAATGGTAGGTTTATACACAGCCCTGTCTCTGATGCACGCATCAAGTGCTGCTAATGGTAGGTTTATACACAGCCCTGTCTCTGATGAACGCATCAAGTGCTGCTAATGGTAGGTTTATACACAGCCCTGTCTCTGACGTACGCATCAAGTGCTGCTAACGGTAGGTTTATGCACAGCCCTGTCTCTGATGCACGCATCAAGTGCTGCTAATGGTAGGTTTATGCAAAGCCCTGTCTCTGATGCACGCATCAAGTGCTGCTAATGGTAGGTTTATGCACAGCCCTGTCTCTGATGCACCCATCAAGTGGTGCTAATGGTAGGTTGATCCACAGCCCTGTCTCTGATGCACGCATCAAGTGCTGCTAATTGTAGGTTTATACACAGCCCTGTCTCTGATGCACGCATCAAGTGCTGCTAATTGTAGGTTTATACACAGCCCTGTCTCTGATGCACGTATCAAGTGTTGTTAACGTTAACGTTACGCATCAAGTGCTGCTAACGGTAGGTTTATGCACAGCCCTGTCTCTGATGCACGCATCAAGTGCTGCTAATGGTAGGTTTATGCAAAGCCCTGTCTCTGATGCATGCATCAAGTGCTGCTAATGGTAGGTTTATGCACAGCCCTGTCTCTGATGCACGCATCAAGTGCTGCTAATGGTAGGTTTATGCAAAGCCCTGTCTCTGATGCATGCATCAAGTGTTGCTAACGGTAGGTTTATACACAGCCCTGTCTCTGATGCACGCATCAAGTGCTGCTAATGGTAGGTTTATACACAGCCCTGTCTCTGTAGCATGAATCAAGTGCTGCTAATGGTAGGTTTATACACAGCCCTGTCTCTGATGCACGCATCAAGTGCTGCTAATGGTAGGTTTATGCACAGCCCTGTCTCTGATGCACGCGTCGAGTGTTGTTAACGGTAGGTTTATACACAGCCCTGTCTCTGATGCACGCATCAAGTGTTGCTAACGGTAGGTTTATGCACAGCCCTGTCTCTGATGCAGGCATCAAGTGCTGCTAATGGTAGGTTTATACACAGCCCTGTCTCTGATGCACGCATCAAGTGCTGCTAATGGTAGGTTTATACACAGCCCTGTCTCTGATGCACGCATCAAGTGCTGCTAATGGTAGGTTTATACACAGCCCTGTCTCTGATGCACCCATCAAGTGGTGCTAATGGTAGGTTGATCCACAGCCCTGTCTCTGATGTATGCATCAAGTGCTGCTAATGGTAGGTTTATACACAGCCCTGTCTCTGATGCACGCATCAAGTGCTGCTAATTGTAGGTTTATACACAGCCCTGTCTCTGATCTATGCATCAAGTGCTGCTAATAGTAGGTTTATACACAGCCCTGTCTCTGATGCACGCATCAAGTGCTGCTAATGGTAGGTTTATCCACAGCCCTGTCTCTGATGCACGCATCAAGTGCTGCTAATAGTAGGTTTATACACAGCCCTGTCTCTGTAGCATGCATCAAGTGCTGCTAATGGTAGGTTTTTCCACAGCCCTGTCTCTGATGCATGCATCAAGTGCTGCTAAAGGTAGGTTTATACACAGCCCTGTCTCTGATGCACGCATCAAGTGCTGCTAATGGTAGGTTTATCCACAGCCCTGTCTCTGATGCACGCATCAAGTGCTGCTAATGGTAGGTTTATCCACAGCCCTGTCTCTGATGCACGCATCAAGTGGTTACCTGCATCTGTATTGATGCATTTAAGATCATTTGATCCAAACATTGTACCATTATAGGTCGTGTCATGTACAATTTATGTCAAATGATCTATATATTGCAGGTCATGTGATTTGTACATTGTTTCATTGCAGGTCATGTGATCTGTACATTGTTTCATTGCAGGTCATGTGATCTGTATATTGTTCCATTGCATGTCATATGACCATTATCTTGTAATATTGCGGGACATATGATCTATATATTGTTTCATTGCAGGTCATGTGATTTGTACATTGTTTCATTGCAGGTCATGTGATCTATATATTGTTTCATTGCAGGTCATGTGGGGCCTGAGGATTGCACTTCAGTCTCATCTCAACACACAGCAGATAGCGGTATATGGTCAGACAATGGCACTGCCAACAGAATATTTGGTAATGGCTCTGGGACCAGTGGAAAAGGGGCCAAACCTAAAGATAAAAAGGTACCACATTCTTTGGATATTTCTTTGGTCTGTGATCTTGTCTGTCTATTTTGAGATAAGGTTAATGCTGTTTTCAAATGTGATTTTTGGTGACTGAGTAATATTTTGATAATTAAAAAAGAAATTGAGTTTGATGCTTATTTTTGGCATAAGGCATTTGAATTCAAGTGAAAAAATATTAAAATGACGAGGACTGCTTAAATACACAAAATGCCTTGTAGATTTTTCTCCCCTGCATTTTATTATAATTTTGAAACAAATAAATGGAAAGGTTTTCATTAAATACGGTTTTCACAAAAGAAACTGCACAAAACTAAACCTTTTTTTAAAATTAGATTTGAACATTTTCAAAATGTAATGTCATTTGAACTTAAGCAGAATCAAGCGAGACAAAAATAAATGTTGTGTGATAAATGGTTTAATTTTAATTTTTACTTTCCAGTTATCAACAAAAGAAAAGAACAAACAGAAGAAATTACAGAAGCAGCTGAGAACTCAGGAGCGGCACAGGTTAAAAATGATAGGCGCCAGTGCCCCCGCGGACTACGACGACGACGACCCGTCAGAAACTGTGATAAGTAACGGCATGGGATCCCTGCACATTTGATAGTGGTGACCTCTACTGGATCTATAGGACAATAAACACATTGGTGGCAAATTATTACTGAGGACACCTGGCTAGTGGTGCCCTCTGTTGGATTTATAAAACAATTAGCCTATTGATGGTGAAATGTAATTGACGGCTCCTTGTTAGTGGTGCCCTCTGCTGGAATTTATTGGAATAACATGAGGCATCTTTTGGTGGTGCCCTCTGCTGGAATTTGTTGGAATAACATAAGGCATATTTTGGTGGTGCCCTCTGCAGGACTTAATCAGTGATGAGCTTATGGGTATTAATATTCTTCTAAGAAATATTTTTTTGTAATGAATTGTCTGTCATTCAAGAAGAAAAGATGGAACTAAAAGTCATAATACATGTAATACAAGTTAGAAGTGTCATCAAGAGAGGCAACTTTCCTCAGCAATTATTGGCCAAGATTCCAAGGTTTCAGCACAAACTTTTAGATTTGATGCAGAAGTGACCAGTTACACTGATCAGTTACACTGACCAGTTGCAGTTACCAGTTACGGTGACAAAATAATACAGTTACAGTGTCAATCAAAGACAGGAGAGGATTATTATTACAGAATATATCTAACCTCTCCAGTCGGAGTAGTCACCATCTTCAAAACTAGCACCAAGCTGGCCATCTGCCAGACCGGATGGAGTTGTGAGGGTCCAGATGAGGTGTCCTGCCTAGAACCCAACTGGATGCAGTACTACAGGGCGCGGTGGCTTTACAAGGATTCAATTCACACACACACACAGTTCAGTCCATATTTGTGGGGGGCTGACTTGATCAACCCGGAGAGAGAGAGACAGCCAGGAGCAAATCCATCTGAGCATTCTTCACATGTCCCAGAGGAGTTATTCATGTAGTGAGACGAGGAACTGCTGGGACAGACTGTTAGAGCAGTGTATATATATATTAGAGCTAAGAGGTGATACAAACACACGGATATTTGTGATATACTAGACATGCTGGTGTTATATATATTTGTAAGGCATACATGTGATCCCGTGCTGTACTTAAGTAGTGTTTTCACTCAAGTAGTGTTCTTACTTAAGTATTGCTCTTACTTAAGTAGTGCTCTTACTTAAGTAGTGCTCTTACGTAAGTAGTGCTCTTACGTAAGTAGTGCTCTTACGTAAGTAGTGCTCATACTTAAGTAATATTCTTACTTAAGTTGTACTCTTACTTAAGTAATTTTCTTAAGGTTATGCAATTCCTGCTTGATGATGTAAACCAGACTTTGACCCATTAATTGAGGCACTGCATCATTCTATTCTCTGCACAGAATATATTAGATATATATTATACATATTAGCATTATTAGCTACTTGGTATGATACCTACATGAGTTACCAATTAATGTAAATCAGGAAAATGGCTGCAAAGTTTTATTGTAATTTATTGAGCTGTTATTTCAAACAAAAGGGTAATATTACATATTATTCATTCATTTTGAAAGGCCATTATTGTGTAATATTCTTTTGCTACTCTCAAAATTTTCCCACCTATGGAATACCAATTTGGCTTCTCCCACCTTCTGAAACTAGACCATATCATGCCTGTGTCCATGACCAAATAGCTTCTTATTACTTTATATTTCAACACTTAATTTTGGATACCGGCATTAACTTAAAGTAAATTTTCCTCTTTTGCCTGAAATATTTGAGACCAACAGCATTTAAAGATATAGTACATTAGCATGTTTTGCCCATGTTTATATGTGATTTTACCTGAATTAGCATTTACTAAATGTAAATATTACTGGCTGCCTGTTGACAATGCTTGCATCAGTTTTTCTTGTATTAGCAATGCTTGAAGGGGGATTGTACCCGCCAAGAGTAAAGTGGGAATTAATATACTATTTTTAAGTTTTCAAAGCAATCTTTTGGGGGAATTTGTAATCTCACAAAATGAAAAAAAATAGTAAAAATTTTTCCTAAAATATTCACAAAAAATAAATAATTTGTGATGATCTTTGGGGTTGTTTCTATTCTGTTTGAATGAGTAGGTAAGGTTTGGTATCACTCGTGGCGATCTTGCCAATTCAAATGTCTGAACAGTAGAAGCCAGCCATAATCGCCCGGCCATAATCGCTACCAGTCGCAGCCCACTTTACCACCTAAAACTTGACATCTTATATTTTTTTGGTACCTCAATTTCATACTTACATGATAAGTTAATTTAACTCCACAAATTTATTCAAATATTCTGTTCCATTAAAGACTGGGGTATATATATTGAGATGAGACTGGGGGACAGTGTTGCTTGAATCTCGTAACAAAGTGCAGATGTAATGAACATATCGTCGAGTGTTCAGCTTCGTTACCATAGTAGCCCTTATAAATTTGTCAAACTGCTTTATTTGAAGTTGGAAAAAGGATGTTTAAAAAATGGCCATGGTTTTTTTAGTCTTGGTAATATTCTTTTGCTGCTCTCAAAATTTTCCCACCTATGGAATAACAATTTGGCTTCTCCCACCTTCTGAAACTAGACCATAATTGTGAGTTGTGAAAAATATTTCTTTGGACGTGTAGCATAATGAAAACATATTTTTCAGGTCAAAATACCTCTCTACTTATTAAAGAGATATTGTTAACAGTAAATATACAGTTATAGCCAATGTCTGCAAAAATGTAAATATATCGTGGCTACAGGCAATTTCCAAATGCAAGTTGAAAATGTCTCATGAGCGTTGTAATCTGAATTTTTATCATTTCTTCCATAATTAATCTGTGATTTTCCTTTTGTAAAGTTTGAGTTAAAACCAGAGTAGAGTACATACTGTAGTATTATATGTGTGTGTGTGAACATTGGAGGAGAATATCTTAAGCTGTCGGTTATGCTTGGCCTTAGGGTTATGTTGAGTTTGTCCATCTGTCTGTATTCCCATGCAAAAATGTAACACTATCTTATAAAAAATTAGGTTTAACTTTACCAATTTCATAACATGTATTGCTGAGGATATATTAAGAAATAAATTGAGATAGATATCTAATTCGGAACCCCAAAATAAATCACACCTTGTGAAAAAAACTCAGAATAAAAGGAACATTTGGAAGATTGTAACAGAAAAAGTCCAGAAAAAGGAACATGATAGGACTGTAGGTTTAAATGTTCTGCAGAAGTTTGCACTATAATTATTATATTACTCCAGACAGATGGAATATCTTAACCCTTGACAAATCTCATCTATTTCAGAGGGCCATCAACTCGAATTGGTAATGTAAGTGTGTACTGGGCTAGTAAGTGACCACATAGATGTGTGTACTGGCCTGGTAAGTGACCACATAGATGTGTGTACTGGGCTAGTAAGCGAGTACATAGATGTGTGTACTGGCCTGGTAAGTGACCACATAGATGTGTGTACTGGGCTAGTAAGTGACCACATAGATGTGTGTACTGGCCTGGTAAGTGACCACATAGATGTGTGTACTGAGCTAGTAAGTGACCACATAGATGTGTGTACTGGCCTGGTAAGTGACCACATAGATGTGTGTACTGGCCTCAGACAAGAGTACTTGACAGATTACCTGAGTGTACATTGTGATCAATATGCATAATACTAAAACCTGGTATCATAATATAATAATGCACATAATCTTGAATTATTTTTATACAACACAGTGCAAGTCTCATGTAGATTTTCAGAAGACAAACATTTCATTAAATGCAGATATTGGTTTGCTTGAAAGAGCACTGATGTTAAGATAAATTAAAATACACAGAATTAATCTTCATTGCTTATTTATAGGAATAAAAATGAGCAAATACCTGCTAATACAATTCTTATCTGAACTAATGATTATTCATTTTTTTGCAATTTTGGCAAGGTCAGTCAGCCACAGATATTTTATAGATCCAGTTTCCTGAGGTTTCAATGAATTCATAAGAACAGACTAATGTGAGGAATGATTTCATTAATGTTTTTAACCTGTGGAGCTAATTTTATTTCACATTGAGGTATTACAGTTACACATCATATTCTTGAAATGAGGAGGAAATGCTGTTTTACGCAGGGCTTCATATTAAAACTGTTGTGTCATTATTTTTGTGTCCTCCAAATCCTAAATGAATAAGAAAATATGACTTCCTTCATTGAATAGATACAGTTTATGATGTTAGCCTTTTGACGGTACAAAAACAGACTTGGCTAAAACGTTCACTTTTCATCACTTGTTGACAGGATAAGTGCATTAAGAGCGATATAAAGAAATCTGTTTCTGCCAATGTTTCATGCACAATGTGGGAATAACAAGTATTATTCCAGAATATTGAGAAATCCTGCACACTTGTATACATTTATGAACATTGCAATGAATTTATATTATGTATTCTCCAATTTAATGAAAATAAAGTTTATAATATTTTACAGAATTTTGATGTTTTGACATTGGATAATAACAACAAGAATGACAACAATGATAAGATCATTAATTCATACATTGCATTAAGGGCTTGCCAGTAACCTTGGGTTTATTTAAAAGAAAGGGGTGGAATATTAAGTGGGGAAAATGTGTGTCCGTCCATCTTGTCAACATTTCTTTAAAAATCTTCTCTAAAACTACCAGTAATATGTTTCATATTTTATATAGAGATAGCTATAGAGGTGAAGATTTAGATTCCTTCAAATCTTAGTGATGTCACCATTGACCTCAGTCCATTGACCTTAATGTAAACATTCAGTCAATGAATACTAAATTTGATCAATTAAAGATATTTTTGAAGAATTGAGCCAACAGAAGTATGCATTTAGTGCAAAAGAAGAATGTGAAGATGAGATAGACAACAATCATAGTCCCTGGCCACGACCAACAAGGTTTTGATCTACTTCGATCTCTTCAGTTGGATGGGGACTGACTGCATTATCCTAGGTCTTGCTAACATGGAAGGTTTGTGTAGAGGTGTCAGCACCTCCAGAGGTGTTGTTCCTTCACTTCTGGTGCCTCTTCTGTGGATGTACTCTTGGTTTCTAAGTTCTTTTGTCGAGCTGCTATTGTGAAACTCCTATTCTTTCTTTGTGTGGCACAGTTATATAACTTTTTAATGTTGTTATACAGAAGTTAGATATTGATTTGAATCAATTTGACTTGTGTATTCAAACTTTGAGATTTTAAGACCCTCTCTCTTAAAACCACCGGCCTATTTGATTTGTTTCAGCACTGTTAACTGCCCTGGTGCAGGGGATGCATTTAATATTGAATGAATTCAAGAAAAAGGAAGTCTGAAGATGCTGATTACTCAATATACTCATTATTGCAATTGGACGAATACACTCAATTAAAACATGTTTAATAACAAAAACCCTTTGACAATCAATACACTGAGGTTGGTCTTCACCTTTAAGAAGATATTAAATAATCAGTGTGTCAAATGACCTATTCTGATATGGCTTAACCCCTAAGGGACTAGGCTATCTAAATTTTGTTGATTAGCAGGACTAACCAATTTTTTTCTGGACTAGTGTATCTACATACTAAATTAATCAAATTTATAACCATGGTTACTCAATATGCTTGATAAAGTGCTGGGGTCAAAACTTCATGATCAAGGCAGTCTGACGTCATTATCATGATTACATTGTAACATGTTGCAGCACTTCAGAATGTTACAAGTGACGTCATCAAGCCAGAACAATGGGGACGTCAACGTCCCTCCCGTCCGTTACCGGTGGTGGATGTTGCCGTCCTTCCCGTCCGTTAGGGGTTAAACTGTGGTTCTTTTTACAACTTTAAAAATGACACACTGATTGGATGTTGAAAGTGATATAAAACCCCAAACAACAAACAAACACGCCGATTGAGGATGGTACGCATAGGATGGGTCTCCCCTCGAGTGTTAGTTATACTGCGTATGCTCAGAGTGCCCACGAGACAAAAGTGGAGTGGCCAACATTTCAAATCAAATCGAAATGTTTTATTTGATCAAATTAAAATGGGATTGAATGGAAAATATGAGGCCACCTCACTTGTTTGAGGCATGTCTAGTGACGTTTTGCGGTTCAGCATTCTTGTCTCCGGACCTTAGTGCTTGTTTATAACAGCTGAATAAGGTAAGTAAAGTAATGTCTCGATTTGTAGACATTGTGCACATTTACGTAAATTTTCTGCACTGTTGAAATATAATTGTGAGGCTGAGGGTACTGCTCATGAAGGTACAGTGTACAACTTTGTTACAATGTAATCATGATAATGACGTCAGACTGAGTGGATCGTGAACTTTTGACCCCGGCACTCTATTGAGCAAATTGAATAACCATGGTTATAAATTTTATCAATTACGTATGTAGAGACACTGATCTAGTCATGGCATCCACTCCCTAAATAACAAGCCCTTCCAAAGAGATTTTTTCTTGTCATTTTTTATTTTCATTTTACACATTTGAGAGCACATAGGGGCAGTTTTTAGGTCGTGGAGTACTTCAGTAAAAAAATCAGATTTTTAAATTTCCTGGCTTCTTCATAAAAATGCACTGTTTTCTTCTGAATCATGATGGGACACTTGTTAAAAGTGCACTACAAAGTTACCTTACATATTTCTGAAGATGATTGCATTGCCAGTGTAACATTTAAAGTTTTATATTGCTTGAAACATCCAACAGGAAAAAAATGAAGCATCGAGTGGAAACCTCTCAATGTTTGAAATTATGAAAAGACCTGAAAACATCACCAGATAAAACACCCCTAAAGCAGTGAAAAACCACTCCCCACAATACACAAAAAGTGGAGGGTGAAATGTAGTAACGTGGTCTAAACCAGTCTTAACATTGGCGGCCATTTCAATTCTGAAGAAGCTGAAATTCTTGTCCATTTAAAAGTGAGATAACTGACTTAAAACAGAATAAAATGATCGTTTTACAACTGGATATTGAAGAAAACAGATTATACTTTGCAAACAACCAGGCCTTGTAATCAGTGAGTACACAATTACAACACCTGCAGTGTGTGTTTACCACGCGCAGCTCAGTGGGCTGCGCTAGGGCAGATTAAATTTGATGAACTCTCTCTAGCCGTGAAATGGCCGCCGGGCCCAAAATAAACAAAAGGCAAATTCACTGCTAGAGATTCTCGAGCTAACACTGATCCAGAAAAATAAATTAGTTAGTCCAGCCAATCAACAAAATTTAGATAGCCTAGTCCCATAGTGGTTAAAGACTTTGAAAATGGAATCACAACTCTGTTGTCGTCTGCAGGCCAGTTGTCGTCGGCTATTACACCATCAGAAAGCGCTTTTGTATGAGAAGTAATTTGTGAGTGCATGGTAGAGTAAGCATGATAAGAAAATTTTATTGCATTTTTATGAGGGCCATAAGGATTGTATTGGAACCAATCAGATTCCAGAAATAAGTATCTTGTGCGCAAGCATGCGCAGAATGTGCTAGAATCTGATTGGTCTGTAGCACGTTTCCAGTCTCTGATGTAGTTATAGAACAGCCATTCAGAATGCTTCTAACAAAATCCACTGAATGCCTCTCATTGGCTGCTTTTAACCCCTAACGGATGGGGAGTACTGCAACGTCCACCACCGGCAATGGACGGGAAGGACGTTGACGTCCCCGTTGTTCTGACTTGATGACGTCATTTGTAACATTCTGAAGGGCTGCAATTTGTTACAATGTAATCATGATAATGATGTCAGACTGACTGGATCATGAACTTTTGACACCAACACTTTATTAAGCATGCTGAATAACCGTGTTTATAAATTTTATGAATTTAGTATGTAGATACACTAGTCCAGAAGCAAATTGGTTAGTCCTGCCAATCAACAAAATTTAGATAGGCTAGTCCATTAGGGGTTAATCACATGGTACAAAATGGCCTAATCAACACACTTTGCAGACAGTTATTGAGCAGAATTTTCGAAGTATTTTACATGTTTTGGAGCGTGATAGAGCATCTAATTCTTCTCGTATACATTGTTTAACTACTTTGACCACTGACCGGCAGCCAAATAGGGACACTTTCATGTTTTCATGTATGATTTATGCAAGATATGCTAAAAATGAGTACAAACTCCTCACACCATACACAATATATATGCACTGCATGTCTCCAATACACATGATACCTGTCTCCAATACACATACTACATGTCTCCAATACACATACAACATGTCTCCAATACACATACTAGATGTCTCCAATACACATGCTACATGTCTCCAATACACAAAACACATGTCTCCAAAATTCGCACTACATGTCGTTGAAATGCAAACTACATGTCTGCAATATACAAAATACATGTCTCCAATATTTGCACTACATGTCGTTGAAATGCATAATACATGTCTCCAATACACATACTACATGTCTCCAATATAGCTCCTACTTGTGGCTTTTCTGTTTTGTTCATCTGAAAGTTATGTATTAATTTTGGTCAATCTTCAATACATTTGGATACAATTCAATGTCTTCAAAGAAATAATAACACCTAACTTAAGCAGAGAACAAGATTTTGAAAGACTCATAAAATATAAATATTTGAATTGAAAAATATTGAATATCATTAAAGACTTATAAAATATAAATATTTGAGATTTTTTATAATTCAACAAAAAAATCAATAGATATTTGAGCTGAGTCTTTTAAACTAGATCAAGTGTGGACAGTCAAATAATACATATTTTGTTTGGACAGCACAGACTACAACAAGAAACCTTCAGCAAAATTTGCTGAGGAGTAAAACTAAACATTCAATCACTATGGTGGCTAGTATTGTATTATCATGTTTTACTCAATTATATCGTATCATACATGTCTTCAATACACATCTAACAACATCTCCAAAATACACATCCTGCAAGTCAACAATATATATCAGGTCAAACTCTGGTTCAGGGATATCATTAGTAAATATCTACCGAGGTCAACGGATGGGAAGGACGCTTATGTCCCTATTGTTCTGGAAATATGCACAGTGATCATCTGGCCATACTGGCTGGTGATGTTGGGTGATGCATGGTGATCATCTGGCCATACTGGCTGGTGATGTTGGGTGATGCACAGTGATCACCTGTTCATACTAGCTGGTGACGTTGAGTGATGCATGGCGATCATCTGGCCATACTGGCTGGTGATGTTGGGTGATGCACAGTGATCATCTGGCCATACTGGCTGGTGATGTTGAGTGATGCACAGTGATCATCTGGCCATACTGGCTGGTGATGTTGAGTGATGCACAGTGATCATCTGGCCATACTGGCTGGTGATGTTGGGTGATGCATGGCGATCATCTGGCCATACTGGCTGGTGATGTAGAGTGATGCACAGTGATCATCTGGCCATACTGGCTGGTGATGTTGGGTGATGCATGGCGATCATCTGGCCATACTGGCTGGTGATGTAGAGTGATGCACAGTGATCATCTGGCCATACTGGCTGGTGATGTTGAGTGATGCACAGTGATCATCTGGCCATACTGGCTGGTGATGTTGAGTGATGCAGTGATCATCTGGCCATACTAGCTGGTGATGTAGAGTGATGCACAGTGATCATCTGGCCATACTGGCTGATGATGTTGGGTGATGCATGGCGATCATCTGGCCATACTGGCTGGTGATGTTGGGTGATGCACAGTGATCATCTGGCCATACTGGCTGGTGACGTTGAGTGATGCATGGCGATCATCTGGCCATACTGGCTGGTGATGTTGGGTGATGCACAGTGATCATCTGGCCATACTGGCTGGTGATGTTGGGTGATGCACAGTGATCATCTGGCCATACTGGCTGGTGACGTTGAGTGATGCATGGCGATCATCTGGCCATACTGGCTGGTGATGTTGGGTGATGCACAGTGATCATCTGGCCATACTGGCTGGTGACGTTGAGTGATGCATGGCGATCATCTGGTCATACTGGCTGGTGATGTTGGGTGATGCACAATGATCATCTGGCCATACTGGCTGGTGATGTTGGGTGATGCATGGTGATCATCTGGCCATACTGGCTGGTGATGTTGGGTGATGCACAGTGATCATCTGGCCATACTGGCTGGTGATGTTGGGTGATGCATGGTGATCATCTGGCCATACTGGCTGGTGACATTGAGTGATGCATGGTGATCATCTGGCCATACTAGCTGGTGATGTTGAGTGATGCACAGTGATCATCGCGTAAGTTTGCAAAATCCCAATGCAAAATCCGGGAAAATCTTCTTACTCTGCTATGCACTCACAAATCACTTCTGAAACAAAACCGCTATCTGACGGTGAAAGCAGGAAAAACGTGCCAAAATCATGGCCGCCATGGACCTATCATAGGGATATGCTCCATAGACTTCCAGCTTGACCCTGTCAAAACCTCGAACATTGAGCCCTAAAGTCAAAACAAATGCGAGTGAAAATGTTGACAAAGCTATTTTGTACCACATGATTGGAAATAACCAATGAAAAGCATTCAGTAGATTTTTGTTAGGAGCACTCCGATTGGCTGATCTATAGGGGCCAGCCCTCTGTTTACTCCTCTCCCCCTGCCTCACTCCCACACACATGCCTTGTGGTCTCCAACTGACCTACTTCACTTGACCTACTTCAAGTGAAGTGCCCCATTTTGAAAGCTGATAGCTGGTTTCCATGTGGATTGACAGTTACTTTGAATCATTGCTCTATCATCATTAGAAGAGGATCTATGCCATTACAGCAGGAGGTATGTGGAAATAATTAATCATAAATATTGTTGCAGATATATACAGATAATAAAACTTATTAGATCTGAAAGTACAAACTTTGTAGGTTCTGACCACAGGTTTAACCACCAGAGAGTGAAAGTCCCCATCCCCTCTCTGTCTCTGTCCTACATACTAATACCTACGGTATATTGTATACAGGGTTTAAGACCAAGAATGAAGTCTATGTTATAAGAAAGGCTCTGTTTTGAGAGACCTATTATTATAATATAATTGAACGGAGACGACCAGAGCCAATCCACACATCACCCAGGGGGGATACTCTCATAATTTTAACCCATGGAGGCTGGGATGGAATTGAAAAACCCAGAACCTGATTTATGACTGACTTAAATTTTGATATCCTGATTTAGGGATGATACAAAGTTTATAAAAATGATACCCTGACTGTGGGGTGATGCAATAAGAAAATGATACACTGTTTTTTTAGTTCTATGATAGTAACCCCCACGGTCAGCCAGTCCAGCCGATGTACACATGTTAGAAATTTATAGCAGTGTTGACAGCTGTGTTGAATTTCAACACTGCAGGGTGTAGATCCAGGGTTCAGGTCACACGTGTCTTGACCTCCACCACAGGCAGCCAGAGCAATATCACTACTTTTATATATATATAACGGTAGGTTAATACTTTGTAACAAACACTTTTAACATTTTGAAAGACAGTGGAATTACAAGATGACATGTGAGACTCAACATTCAGCTCAATTGCAATTAGTGGTGGGTATTATAACACATAATTTTGGAGGATATGTACTTCTGAGGGGCCTGCAGATCTCAGTGTCACAGACTGGCAGACACCTCAACTGCATAAATAAACATAGAATTTGAATATTTTTTTGCAAATGTAGAATATATGATAATTAATAACTTTATGCACAAAAGAAAGGTATGCTATATGTTTGACTGTGTTAAAAATGCCAGTCACTGTACTCTACATTTTATATATATACACCAGCACCATATTCATAAAGACAATGTGGCATCTGCTGAATTATTAAAATAAAATAAATAAAAAACTTCAAAGAATGTTTCTTTTTAACTTCTAAATATGTGTAGATCATATATGTTTTGCATCTAATTTTATTGTTATTAAACAGAAACTGAAAGAAAGGTATGCTTATGTTTGACTGTGTTAAAAGTGTCTGAGTTTCAACTGCCAGTTTCAGACAGTTGCCAGTCACTGTACTCTACATTTACTTACTTTAGCCCATAAAACATCCTGGATCCGCCCCTGGCAGCAGTGTTGTGACAGTGTACATGTGACAGTGTACATGTGACAAATTTATAGCAGTTTTGAATTTCAACACTGCAGGGTGCAGATCCAGAGTTAAGGTGTGGGAATTAGGTCAAACATGTCTCCGACCTCCACCACAGGCAGCCAGAGAGATATCACTTACTTTTATATAGGTTAATACTTAGAGAGTGGTTGGGAATTTCTCTTGTGTGTGAAAACAAATAAACACATTTAACATTTTGAAAGACAGTGGAATTACAAGATGACATGTGAGACACAACATTCAGCTCAAGTGCAATTAGTGGTGGGTATTATAACACAGAATTTTGGAGCTATATGATCTTCTGATCGGCCTGCAGATCACAAACCTGCCTGTCAGTGTCACAGACCAGACTGCAGACACCTCAACTGCATAAATAAACATGGAATTGAAATGTTTTTTTCGCAAACGTAAATTATATGCCAGTCAGTGTAGTCTACATTTACGGCAACTTCAAAATGATGAGAAAATATAAATATCATTTTCGAAAAGGAAACTATACAAATTCTTTTTTTTAAAAAAAGACTTTTTTGCTAAAATCTGCACTTGTTGAATTTCAGTGTAAAATGGGATTATATCATTGTTTTCAAGTAATATTTTTACTGCAAAATATCAAATTATACCTTATTCTTCAATTGTGAGCATATAGAAATGTGTGAAAATTAACACATTGGTAGATAACTGACAGAACACAGTGTTCTCTGGCCAAAATGTTTGGAATTGACAAACTTACAAATTGTTAGAATATTCCTTCTTTAAATCAATTTTATATAGAATTATAAAGGTTTCTAACATTACACTGACATATTGAGACCACACTCAAAACATGTGACACTCACATGAACCCACTCTCATATTGTCCCACATTCATAATGTCATACGCTCATAAAGGCAAACGCTCATATCGTCCAGCATTCCTAAAGAATACAAGTGAAGCTGGCGCCCGAGTGATGTCTAAGTGATGTACACGGTGAAAATAGACTGTTTCCAGATACACCATGCACTGCCCATCATTATTATCTCATGACTATGTTAGAACTCATTCTCCAGCAACAGGATTTCAACAAACCATTTCAATATCTACCGCAAGACTTCTTTAGTTGTTTAGAGAATATTTCTTTATTTTTTCTTCATCTCAGCATCGTTTTGCTATTGTTTACGAGTTTGTGCAATCATGTGAAACTGGGTCAGTTTATTCATGGGAGTGACAGGCATAACACAGTGGTGCTTCTGATGTCATATGATGTTTCTCCCATGATGCTATGACTTGGACTCTTCTGAATGCCATTTCTGTTGTCAAGCATAATGTTGGATAAAAACTGAGGAAATGACGCTACGGACAGCACATAGGCCCCCTGCCAATCTCTCCGAACAATGACTAAATATAGTGGAGTTGTACAGTTCTGGTTCTGGTAAAGTTGTACATTTCGCCAACTCTGGTGGCCCAACTGGGCAACCAACATTTTTCTCTTTATGTCAAGGCCTGAGCATGTAGCCACTTGGTGGCCCGAAGTTTCTCAGGGTAATAGGATTTGCGATACAATAAAGAGTATTGTACAGTGAACAAGTGTCTGAGGGCTGAGTTCACCTACCTACAGCAGGGTTGACTTCATTTAGGGGCTGAGTTCACCTACCTACAGCAGGGTTGACTTCACTTAGGGGCTGACTTTACCGGCATTCTTTTATCCAACCAAAAATGTACCATTGGTCATATACATGTGTGCTACAATGGGGTACATCCACCAATAGCATTGACTGAGTTACAGCCCATCCCTCAATTTCCCTACCGGCCCTAGTTCAAACCAGCAACAAGTTTTTTTTTTTACTTTATAGGTAAAAAGACATAGTTTCAGTTATAATGGCATTTAAATATATATACAATCTCAATATATTTCATCATTAAAAAAAAAATATATACGATTAAAATGAAAATCTACCCCACCATCGTAGTTTTTTAGGATACATTATCAGAAATGAGGTTTTTTTGGGTGGCCTAATGACCTCTTTGCAGATGGCAAAAAGGAGTTAGAGAAAACACCAGTTTATTGGACCCTACTTTAAACAAGAAAAGATATCACGCTACTTGTCAAATAAATTATTTGTTTATATTGCCATAGCTATTTAATGTATGTGTGTATTGGTACATTTGCAGGAGGAGTACTTGTGATGGGAAGCTGTCAGAACTGAAATAGAATAAAAGAAAGTAAATATTGAAATGGATGACCAACAAGTGGAGGTGCTGATGTATTTTTCTAAGGATTCATGGATAAAACCCGAAAGCGGTCACACCAACTTTTACAGAGCCAGTCTGGATTTTACAAGCATGGAAACTGTAAAAAACGACATCCTTAAGATTTTATCATCAGGAAAAAGTCTTCCAAGAGAAGCCATCGAAGTTAAGGACTTATTACGACTGAGGCTAAATAATTCTCATAAAGTGCTCTTGTTTAGTACTGACATTTTGCATTTGCTAGCAGAATTCAAGACCAAACGGGTTCCAGTACGCCTGGGAATTGTTTGGACAACAGCAGAAAAAATTAAAAATGAAGGTGAGGAGACAAGGATATGTGTGTTAAATATGAGGGAAGAGGGGGAGAAAATCTACCAAGCCAGTTTGAAAGTTCATTCAATAAGAGGTCCCAAGATAAAGTTCAAAATGTCAATTCAGTTTTAATTGAAGATAAGATAGAAGACAGAATGGATATGAGGGGGAAAATGTCTTGTATTAATATTGAACCTGAACAGCAAAATATTTTCAGTGCAGAAAGTTGTAAAAAAGTCTCTGGCAATCTCAAGATTAAATGGGGATAAAATTGATGTCATTATTTATGATCATCTTAAGGCTGTGTTTCCATATGTGCAGGACGTCATGCAGCGCGTCATGCAGAACGTCATGCAGTGCGTCAATTTTTTTCGCACACCACACTGAACAATGCAGGTGTTTCCATGTATTGCATGTATCCGTAATGATGTCCGTAAGCAAATTGACGCATAGCCTTTCGCATAGGGTAGCGAATGAAAATCTGACGCATAGGGTGACGCATAGGTTTCCCATAGGTTGCAAGCCTAATTTTGGCGCCAAATTGGAAGTTTGGCCATGAAAACATCACAAAACTGACGAATACATGTGAACGCCGCATGACGCTCTGCTTGACGCACTGCATCACGGACTGCATTACGCACTGTACATATGGAAACACAGCTTAATAAGACACACCTCCAAAATACCAGTGAAAACATCACTGGCAGAGTAAGAATGACAGATTTGGAAACATTCAAAATTTGATCTTGAAAAAGAGAGGTTTGCATCCAGGAGTTACCCAGCTCAGTAAAGCAGCCTGAAGATGGCTCAGAAACACTCACGATCTGTAAAATCTCCCTCCGACTCCATCATGCCAGGCTTAGGGTTTTCCCAAAGCATTACACTCTCTACATCACCACCCCATGTTTGTTTGTTTGTTTGTTTGTTTGTTTGTTTGTTTGTTTGTTTGTTTGTTTGTTTGTTTGTTTGTTTGTTTGTGGTTTTACATCACTTTCAACATTATCTCAGTCATTTCGTGATGAGACCTACTTGTAGCAGATATAGTGCTGCCTCACTGAATTGTCAAGTGGCAGGTCCTTGACATGACAACCCACCCAGTCACAGATTTACAAGGACAATGGGTTAACCCTTTGGCATGGACCTCAGCTCATGTGTGAAATTATATCATGATTTCAATCTCTGCATGGCCGGGGATCAAACCCACAAACTTTGGATCACCAGAGGAACCCCACTTGACAGGAGGTAATAGAATTCCAGACTGAATTTGGGAGATATGTTATAATCCAATCTTTGAGGTGAAATTTGATCATCACAACATTTACAAGATCTACTTGAATTGTGTGTAATGACTGTTGGCAACCAAATGAATGATTTTATGACAAAAATAAAATATGGTTTGGGGTACAACCGAATTATTTGGAACTGGCCCTGCAAATCAGGTTTTTTTCATTTACCTTTTATTTATTTCACATTAGTTGGTCATGCATAATTCAGAACAAGATGGTAAATCAGTGGATGACCTTATTGTGCTGTGTCTGAGATATGCATGACCAAATGGAACCACACAGATAATAAAATGGAGTTATTCCTTTATGAATGGCTAAATAGAAGCTTGCTTCCAACTGTTGCAACATTTTTCCTTTTGACAAACCATGTTCTTAAAGGGATTAAGCACCAATTTTGTAAAAAAAAACATTTAAAATTCACATATTGGTGATAAATGTATTTGTCTTTCATATCTATTTTCTATTTTATTGATCTATCCCCATGTGTGCCTAATAATTCTATTATAACAAGACCCTAATCTATTGCCCCTTTATGAAAACACACTTCTTTCTTGACATCATTTTTATGTGGAGTGTGATCATAGAGGCACTGAAAGGTAAAATGACGTCATAAAAGTATTGCAACTTACTTATAACTTCATTAAAGGCATTGTCCTCTGAGTAGCACCCGAATGAGGTCAAACAGTGCTATCCTACTTTGAGCCTCAATTGAGATCTACATCTACATCTATAAGTTTACTCGGCAAAACCAATTGGCATCCTGCCGAGAGTGCAAGGTTGCACTAAGGGGTGCAGCTGGTACACACTTTGAGCCTCAATTGAGATCTACATCTTCATCTATAAGTTTACTCGGCAAAACCAATTGGCATCCTGCCGAGAGTGCAAGCTTGCACTAAGGGGTGCAGCTGGTACACACCAGCTGCTTGTTGCCAACCTTTATACCCCGGCAAGGGAGTTCCTGAAGGATGCCGAGCTACCTGGTTCCAATGTAGTTAATTGAGTGGGAAGATTATTCCAGTCAGTTACTGTCCTTGGAAAATAGCTGTATTTATAAGGGTCACAGCTTGTCGCCATTTTGATATAGCGATTTCCCTGGTTTTTCCGTGAAGGATCAAACAAAGTTCACGCTAACTGTGTTTACCCGTCACGTGCAGCTTATGACTCAGACAGATCTCTACTGGGAGTGCAATTCATGTTTTATATTTATATTATTACTCTATTATAATTTTAATTTGTCATGATGTTCATATGCCGTAAAACTTTCAATACACAAAATTGTAGAATTGATGCTTCATACCTAAAAGATTTTTGTTGTTTGCAGAACCGGATGAGGACTCCATTGATCCATCCATACCCCAGATCCCCCTCCAGATGGCTCCACATGACCTTCAATCCAGCATCAATGACATGAGGGTCAGAGACATCTGTTGTGACCTTAACCTAATTTGTAAAGGTCATAAAGTAGTCAAAGGTCATCGCGCTATTCTGGCTGCTGGGTCAACGTATTTTCAAGATTCTGAACAGTTCTCAAAAGATTGCAGGATTTACAGCTTTAAGACAACCCCAGAGAAAGTTATACGGCTCATTGTTGAGTTTCTTCATGGCAATCCTGTGACGATTACAAAGGAAATTGCTCTCAACACTCTTGAAATTGCTGAGAAATTGAACATTGGAATTCTGGTAAATATGTGCAAAAAATTTGTCACTGTGAATGAACAACACGCTTTCTCAGCAGATAAGTGCAATGCAAGACAAGACATGATCCAGAGTGAATATAAACCATCTGAAGAAGACATGATCCATGATCCAGACGTCCCCACAAAGCAAGGTAATACACCAACCTGGTCAATTGGGGCCAAATATCTATTTGGCCATGCATCAACATGACCAGAAAGGTCATGCATTGATATTGCTTAACTTCTTCTGGTCACTCATTACCGTATTTACTCGTGTATAAGACAAGTTTTTTTTACAAAAACTCTTAGTTAATGTTTGGGGGGTCATAAGGGTGTTTCATTTTTCGGACTTTTTTTCTGATCAAGCTGCTCATTAAAAGAAATGATCTCTGATATGTAGTTAACCCACAGAAAAAATTTAACACCAATCGACCAACTTTTAGACCCCCCCCTACCACCTTGTATGTATGACCTCGGAAATCAGTGCTCAGTGGCCATTTTCTGGTTAAAATTCAAGTCTCATTGCCTCATAATGTCATTTTATTCAATTCAGGTAGTGTCTGTGTCACACAAATGTAGTTTTAAAGGTTAGTAGAAAAGGCGAGGATCACAAGAACAGAGCTTGACGACGATCACAGTCCCGACCAAGACCAACAACTGTTTCGATCTAGTTCGATCTCTTCAGTTGGATAGGGACTGACTGCGTTATCCTGATTCTTGTTTATATAGGATTTCGTGGAGGTGCTTAGCACCTCTGGAGGTGCTGTTCCTTCACTCGTAGCGCCTCCAATCTGGAGGTGTATTTGGTTTTTGTGAGCCTCTGGTGGAGGTGCTGTTGAAAAACCTTTATTTTGAGGGCTTTGCAGGGGTTACAGATACGTTGTAAGGTATTCTACATGTGTTGTAGAATTTTCTGCAATTTTTCAGGAGGTTTTTTCGACTTTTTGTCGATTCGAAAGTGTTTGATCTCTAATCTCTAATTCTTTTGAAATTTAAGGACCCTGTCCCGGGTGGCCTCCAGACTAGTTCGTTTATTTTACGCTGCGTACTGCCCCGGCGCGGGGTAGGAATGTCCATTTTTAAAACAAATTTCTTGTTCTCGTTTCTTTCTTTTGTTATATGTACGAGAAGTTTTCAATAATTAAATCGGATATTATACCTTATTTTTGTTGGGTTCTCAGCCAGTTTTTGAGCCGTTTTTTTGGGGGGCGTTTGTATTCCAATGTCGATTAAGAACCATTTTTGGTTTCATACAAACTCTGACAAGAAACTTTTTTTATAAAAATATGTTTTATTTTCATATTTGGTTTTTTGTTGTTCCTTGTAATTTTTGCAAGTATGGTTATTTTTAGGATGTGGTTGACTCTGTGTCATCCAGGATCTCCTGGAGGGTTTCCAGGATCTCTTCCAGTTCCTTGGGGGGGTTTTTGTTTGTGTCCCATTCGAGGCTGTCCCAGAAATCATCAAATTTGGTCGAATCTGGGGTGCCGTTGGGAGCTTGATCTGGGGAGAATTCGCCAAAAGAGGGAGCCATGATGGTTGTGGCTTCCTCTGCGATCATCCCTTCTCCACTTTTTAGTTATCCAAGTTATCTAAAAAGAGCAGAATTAGTACCTGGTTATGAATTTTAATTCAAAAAATATTTTCAACCATTCAGGGTTTCTGGGAAACCATTGAGGTGGTTTGTCAGAAGTGTCTGCGTGAGGTCCAAGCTTTGGACCTCCTCTTCCATGCGCAATTGTATATTGCATGGTGTAGGATGGAACAGAAGGGGTCCCGTTTCCAGTGCCTCCTCAAGTTGTCTAGTCTTGTGTACTTAGACATGCAGAAGTCGCACGTGTACCCACTGTGTGTGAGTGTGTGGGCGTGCTGGGCGTGGCGTTTCATGGCCCGTAATGTGGAATAGAGTTTGCCACAGTGGGCGCACAGGGTGTGCGCTTCCTTTTTTGCCATTGTTGTGGTTTGTTTTGACTTCAGAGGACTATTGTGTATTGTGCTGGTTGCTAGGGCGACGTGGGCATTGTTACTTTGCGCCGTCCCTCGGGCTATTGTCTTTTGGACTCCCGTGTTCGTCTCGTGCAACAAAAAATCAAGTGCTGCCGGCATCTTAAGGTCTATAATCCACAATGAAACACTGGGACAGACTTATGTTTTTTTGGCTTAAATGTGTTCAAAGTCATGTTATTTGTTAATTTAGCACAGAAAAAGTAAACTTAACCAGCTAGTCTTAAACTTTTATTATTTAAATTGAACCCGTTTTAACTACCGTTAAAACGGGTTCGACTCAGTTATTGCAGCTGGACACCATGTGTGCTGTATGAGAAATACCCCCCACTGACGTCATAGCCTCACTCTCATCCTGGAATCCCCCAGAGCATGCAGAGCCGAAGGCAGTTACGTAAATATACGAGACCACACGAAGTTCTCTCCCGATGCTTCAAACTGATTGTGGATTATAGACCTTAAGAGGTTTGATCTGTTGATCAACGTTAATGCCTAGTTGGAATACGTAATGTGCGGCGAAAACTTTTATATTATTGTTATTTTGAAGCGGTTTCCGTGTTTGCGGATTTGTTGCTTCGTTTTCTGGTTTATAGAACCTATTTAAAATGGTATGGTTCAGTAGTTGATTGTGTAGTTTTGGCCGAAGAAGGTAGACGTTGGACTAGATTGAAATCTATTTTTCAATAGTGTGTCTGCGTAAGGGTAAGAAAATAATCTCTTTATCTACCTTTTTCGTTTAAACCTGTTGGTTTAAACGTTCTCAACCTGTCTATCCATTCCAGTTCTCTAGTGACTCTAGTTTGGTCGTATGGTTTTTTGTATAGAATATATATCACTTGAAATTCCATGTCATCTATACTATGACCTGGTTGATTGAAGTGGTGACCTGTAGCTTGGTCACATTCCTTCCTCCTAATGTAGCCTAAATGTTCGTTTATTCGTTCTTTAAACGTCCTGTAAGTTTCCCCTACATACTGTTTCTTGCAGATTCTGCATGTTATGAGGTAGACTAGGTTTCTTGTGTTACAGGTATATTTTTCTGGAGCTTAATATTCTCGTCCAGTTACTGAGCTCTTCACAGTTTTGTGAGTTCTCCAGGAGAGGCAGAAATGGCATCTCCATGGTCTCCTGCATGATGGTGCAGTAGGTTGGTGAGTAGTAGTCACAGTTTGGTTATGGCATGCTGCTCTAACAAGTTTGTCAGATATATTTTTGGGGCGTCTGAATGCCACAAGAGGCTTCTCTGGGAAGGCATCCTTGTGGGTGGACAGTTGTAGTAGTGGCCAGTGTTTTCTTAGGATTTTTTGGAAATTTGGGTTGGCCTCATTATAGGTAGTAACCAGTGGTACTTTTGGCTGCTCGCTTTTGGAAGTTTTCTTCTGTTTGAGCAGGTCTTCCCTGTTTTTGTCTCTCGCTTTGATTCCTGCGGTTTCTAGGGCATCAGTTGGATATCCCCTGCGTTGATAGTCTAGCATTCTGAGTTGTGAATGTTTTTCATAGTCTGCAATCTTAGTGCAATTCCTTCTTATTCTCAGGAATTCTCCGTAGGGACCACCCGTTTTGCAATGTTTTGGGTGGGAGGAGCTGAAGTGTAGGTAGTTGTGTGTGTCAGTATCTTTGGTGTAGAGATCCGTATAGATAGAGCCATTTTCTCTGTCGACCTTAACTAAAGTGTCCAAGAATTCTACCTCTACTTTGGAGTGTTTTGAGGTGAATTTTATTTTATGATGGAATGAGTTATGATGGAATGAGTTGGTGTATTCAAGTTTAGGAGTTTTTCTTCTCCTTGGTCAAATACCATGAATATGTCATCAATGTATCGCAGATAGAGAGCTGGTTTAGATGGGGCATTCTTTAAGAGGTTCTCTTCTAGGTGTGCCATAAATAGGTTGGCATAGGAAGGGGCTACCCTTGTTCCCATTGCTGTTCCTCCCATTTGGAGACAATTTTCACCATTGAAGGTGAAGTTGTTCATTTTCAATACTGCTTCTAAGAGACTCATCAAGCTTTTGATGCTCGCTTTGCCTTTGCAGTTTTTAACCAGACACCTGTATACCGCGTTCAGGCCCTCATTATGGGGGATGTTTGTATACAGGCTAGTCACGTCCATAGTGGCTACAATGATTTCATTGTTACTCTTAAAGGAGGAGATTTTCCTAATGAAATCTGTGGTGTCCCTTACATAGGAGGGTGTGTCTTTGACAAAGGGTTTGATGTGTTTATCTACAAATGCAGAGATTTGTTCTGTAGGAGACCCATTTCCACTGATAATGGGCCTCCCTACGACCACTTTTTTGTGTATTTTAGATAGGAAGTAAAATTTGGCTGTCTTAGCCTCGTGTGGACACAATGTCATATAAACGTCATTGCTGATTTCGTCCTTGTCATACATTTGGTTCAGTATGTTCCTAACTGGTTTTATGTTGTTCTGTGAGGTCATTAGGGGTTTTGACATAAAAGTTGATGTCATTCAGTTGTCTTTCTGCTTCTTTGATGTAATCTTCTGTGTCCATAATTACTATTGCAGAGCCTTTATCTGCCTTTTTTATAGTTATGGTTTTGTTGTTGCTTAGGGTGTCTAAGGCCCTTTGGACACATTTGAAAAAGGTTTCTAACACTGGCTCCCGGGAAGTGGATTTTGGTTCCCAAGTGCTTTTCGGTTTGAATTTAGCTTGTGGGTCCGGGATTGATGGGGCAGTTGTTGAGGTTGATGGGATGTTGGTTTGAGCAAAGTATGTTGTTATGCTCGGTTGACTTTGGTTGGGGATGTCAGATTGACTCAGGGGGTCTGAGTCAGGGTCGTGCCAAAATGATTTTAGTCGCATCCTTCTGAAAAAGGATCTCAAATCTGATTGTATTTCATGCATTTTTGGTTCGCCTGGGGTGGGGCAAAATTTGAGACCTTTTAGGAGGATGTTTCTTTCATTAGGGGTCAAGGCATGGCTTGACAGGTTAATGACTGAACGTTCATCCTTGTTGTCGAGGTTGATAATAACATTTTTGTTAAAGAACGAGATTTTGATTTTTTGGTTTGAGACGTTTTTATTTTGTCTTAAAGGTACATTTTGATCTGGCATACATTCATTGAAATTGTCTACTGTGAGAACCTTGGTTGGTTCTGTACTTGTTGCACTGTCGTTGTTATTGCTTTGATTGAAATTTTCTATTCTTTTACAGTTGTATTGTTCTGAGAGCTTTGTCCTTAGTTTTGTTGATGGCTCTCGCTTTTGGGAGCCCACCGGATCTCGTGTGTCTTTAGCTAAACCGATTAATGAGGTCGCCGATGGTGGACTTTTTAGAGGTATTTCTTTTGCTGGCTGTTCCCTTACTGTTGGGGACTCTGCGTTTTGCTTCCTTTGTGACGCGGTATTTCTGTTGCTGCTTGGTGGGTATTTTTTTGCTCTTCCGATTTCTAGGAACGCCGAGGGTTTCCTCCTCGTTTTTTTCCAAATCGTACGCAAATCTTTTGCGCTGTCGACTGCTCTCTTCAATTCGTACCCGGTTGGCGACCATGTTGGCTGCCGCTTGGGCCTCGTCGTAGCAGTTATTGTCGAATTTGGAGCGTAGTTCCTTCCACGCAGCGTCAGCAATGTGCTGATTGGTTGTTGACATATACTGTGCGTGTTTCGTCTCAAGAGAGAGGAGCTCGCTTTCATATGAGCGGATTTTCCTCCGCTAATTGGCAGAGAAATCGGAGTCATTGGCCACACTCGGCGGACTGATTTTGATCTGCAAAATAAGACGATATTTTGAACTGTTATGTTTTCAGTTTGATTCATTACCTTTTCTTTACTGTTTGATAATGTGTATAGACGAGCACTATTTCCCCGAGTTTTTGGCTCGGGATTGTGTACTCGTGCGCTTAAGGCCTGCCCGGGAGGGCTAATCAAGTGGAGCCGTGTTATCTTTACGAGATTAAAAACGGCGAATTTCTTGAGGTCTCTGGGGCGGCATTGTTTCCCCATTATCAATTGTGGCTTATTTAGCTTTGTTCCGGCCCATTGTCTATTGTTATGATGGGCGGAACATGTATATGTAAGTAATGCCATGATTTTACTTCTCCTCAGCGTAACGTTTCTGGGGGCGACCAGTGTGGGAGGAATGTGTATAAGTAAGTTTGTTATTACCTTCAACTCAGGTAGTGTCTGTGTCACACAAATGTAGTTTTAAAGCTACTTAATATTTCAAGATCATTTCCATTTAATTTGGGTCAAAATCATTCAAATTCAAGACATTAATTCTGAAAAATATACATTTTCAAATTAATTTCACACTCATATCGGATAAATTTTTCACATTATTTCCACATTAACTTCAAATTGAGAAATATATTAAAGTATGAAAGTTCACAGATTTGTCTCCATTTCATTTTTAGCTCTGCTGAGACTCACAGAGCTTTAGGAGTGGGGAAAATGTCTGTCCGTCCGTCTGTCAACATTTCTTTGAAAGTGTTGTTCTCCAAAACTACCAGTAATATATGTTTCAAATTTGTCCTTCACTCCCATTTCTGCTACATCTTTGACAAATGCCACTACTTTAACAATAGCTGCCATTTGTTTGTATTCCTCATAATCTTACCAGTGCTCTGGTGGTAAATGGAGCCATCTTCCATCCATTCCTAGGAGTTCAACCAATCTGGGAGTAGTGAGACATTTCCCTGTTAAAGCATGTTTCTTTGGGAAGAATGGTTTTCTGGAATGAATACAGAGGGCTAGGCATAGCTAGAAGTTGTGTGATAATTGCAGTCTTCATCCCATCATTCAATGATCTGTCAAACAAGACAAATACTACTCAGTCAGATACCACAAATGACTTAGCATAAAGTTCTTGACCAAGACAGCTATGGATGATGCATCAACTGCCTAAAATGTATGACATAACATAGTGTAAGAGAATTTGGGAGAACAATTTATGTTTAATGTTAAAATGCATATGTGAAAGATAAATTTCAAACTGTGAATTAATAGCCTCAGAATTATATCACATCTCATAGTCACACATATCCACCCACAGCTGGAGATCTAAATTTGAGCTGGAGCAACCGAGTGTACCTGAAGAAACTAAGGCCGATGAAACATTTTTTTTAATGAGCAGCTTGATCAGAAAAAAAGTCCGAAAAATGAAATGCCCTATGGGTATTCTTATACACGAGAGCAACCTGTGGACGAGGATTTACGCCTAAAAATTGCGGCACTATGAGTTTCCATTACGAACATTCTTATTTTCGAAATAACGAATATCGGACGTAGCGGATTGGTTTAACAGTCTTATACTCGAGTAATTACGGTAAAACGTAAATACGTCAAAACAAAACATAACGAATATCAGATGTAGCAGATTGATTTTAATTGCATTTTAAATGATATATAAAGGTATTTACCCAATATTATTTCGAAACGCTTTGTTTTGACTTTGTTCTCACTGATTCCAACTATCAGCGTTCACAGTTTTGCATTTCGTCTTTGTTTCCACTGCTTCGAGTCGTGACTTCCCATTTGGCAGAAATGCTTTCACACGCAGATCGATTTTAATTACGTTTTAAATGACAAATAAAGGTATTTACCCAATATTATAAACGATGATAATTAAAAGCGAAATAATTAATATCTTTGACTTATAATACACAAAGAAATATTCAACCACGTGTAGACATTAGTCCGCCTGTCCGATATTTGCTTTCACGTTAGCATTGCGTAATGTATGTTAAATGAATGGAAGGTTTTGTTCCGTTCTTGACCTGCAAAGCAAATTTGTGATAATATTGGGTAAATACCTTTATATATCATTTAAAACGCAATTTAAATCGATCCACGTGTGAAAGCATTTCGGTTCTTTCATCGTTTCAAAGTAAAAAGTAAATTCGATGTGCGGAACACGGTAAATTTGATGTGCGGCAACACGAAGAGACACCAGGGATCCATCGTTGCGCAATATATTAATATTTCAATGCGAGTTGATACACTCCATTTGTTTTCACGCCAAAAATAAGAGCTTGTCCCTGTCACTCCCGCTTTTTAAAATTACTACCTCGTATTGCGTAATGCATTTAAATGGATGAATGGTTTTGTTCTGTTCTCGACCTGCAAAGCGTATTTTGTGTTAATATTGGATATATACTTTTATTTATCATTTAAAACGCAATTAAAATCGATCCACGTGTGAAGGCATTTCTGTCAAAAAGGGAAGACAAAACTCAACGCAACACGTGGTCGCAATTTTGAAAGGCGGAAGTGACGGGAAGAGGCTCTTTTTTTTAGTGCAAAAACGAATGTTAACTCGCATTGAAATATTAATATATTGCGCAATAATGGATGGTTTTGTTCTGTTCTTGACCTGCAAGGCGACTTTGTGATATTATTGGGTAAATACCTTTATTTATCATTTAAAATGCAATGAACACCTTCCATTCATTTAACATGCATTACGCAATACTAGCGTGAAAGCATTTCTGTCCAAACGGGAAGACACGACTCAAAGCAGTGGAAACAAAGACGAATTGCAAAACTGTGAACGCTGATAATTGGAATCAGTGAAAACAAAGTCAGAACATAGCATTTCAAAATAATAGACATTGGACGTATTTACCCCTCTCCCGCCTTTCAAAATGGGATCTTGAGAAATTGACAGAAATGCTCTCACACGTGGATCGATTTTAATTGCGTTTTAAATGATAAATAAAGGTATTTACTTAATATTATCACAATTACGCTTCTCAGGTCGAGAATAACAAAGCGTTTTCATTATCAATTAAAACGCAATTAAAATCAATCCGCTACGTCCGATGTCTGTTATTTCATCGTTTTAAAGTAAAACGTAAATTTGATGTGCGGAACACGGTAAATTCGATGTGCGGAACATGAAGAGAAGCCAGGGATCCATCATTGCGCAATATATTAATATTTCAATGCGAGTTGATAGACTCGAATTGTTTTCGCGCCAAAAATAAGAACTTGTCCCCGTCACTCCCGCTTTTTAAAATGAAGACCTCGTATTGCGCAATGCACATTAAATGGATGGATTAATTTGTGATAATATTAGGTAAATACCTTTATTTATCATTTAAAACGCAATTAAAATTGAAATGCTTTGTTCTGACTTTGATTCCAATTATCAGCGTTCACAGTTTTCCATTTTGTCATTGTTTCTACTGCTTTGAGTCGTGTCTTCCCTTTTTTTATAGAAATGCTTTCACACGTGGATCGATTTTAATTGCATTTTTAATGATAAATAATGAAAACGGGTAAATATTGGGTAAATACCTTTATTTATCATTTAAAACGCAATTAAAATTGATCCGCTACGTACGATATCCGTTATTTCGAAAATATGAACATCGTATTTATGTTTTACCGTATGTACTCGCATATAAGACCCTTAAGATCTTGTATTGTAAGCAAATTTACGTTTCACTTTTAAAATGGCCAACAAACTTCAGCTGTAGCTTAAATGGTAGCAGAGCCGATATCTTGAGAAAAACCAACTCGTCTTATATTCGGAAATTGGTTTTATCAAGCAAAATAACCTCAATTTTGGGGGTTCGTCTTATACATGAGTTGTCTTATACACAAGTAAATACGGTATACAGCAGTATGCATGACAAGATGAAGTCATACAATGGCTAGGCCTGTTTAGTAAATTGATGAACCTAATTGTCAGCCTTAAAAAATATGGCTATTATTCCATTGCTGATTAGATATGGCATTAAATATGGTGTTTCATTTTTTTTTCATTTATCCTTTATTCATTTCACATTATTTGGTCATGCATAATTCAGAACAACATGGTAAATCAGTAGATGACCATACTGTGTCTGTGTCTGAGATATGCATGACCAAATGGAACACACAGATAATAAAATGGAGTTATTCCTTTATGAATGGCTAAATAGAAACTTGCTTCCAACTGTTGCAACATTTTTCCTTTTGACAAACCATGTTCTGAAGAATTGTGTTGTTTGCAGAACCAGATGAGGACCCCATTGATCCATCCATGCCCCAGATCCTGCTCCAGATGGCTCCACATGACCTCCAATCCAGCATCAATGACATAAGGGTCAGAGACATCTGTTGTGACCTATACATAATTTGTGAAGGTCATAAAGTAGTCAAAGGTAATCAAGTTATGCTGGCTGCTGGGTCAACACATTTCCAAGACTCTGAACAGTTGTCAAAAGATTGTGGGGTTTACAATTTCGAGGCAACACCTGAAGAGATTATACGACTCATTGTTGAGTTTCTTTATGGCAATCCTGTGACGCTTACAAAGGAAAATGCTCTCAACACTCTTGAAATTGCTGAGAAATTGAACATAGGAATTCTGGTAAATATGTGCAGAAAATTTGTCGCTGTGAATCAACAACAACATGCTATCTCAGCAGATAAGTGCAAAGTAAGGCAAGACATGACCCAGAAAACATATAAACCATCCGAAGAAGACAATAGGATTACAGTGCAGATTCCAGGAACATTGAAAAGAAAGGTAGACAAAAGCAATCCAAAGGAACTGTACAAGGAGATGAAAATAAGAAAAAATGGATATGAGTGTACATGCCATGAGAAATTTGCAAAAAATCAAGACATGTGGAATCACCTAGTGGAAAACCACAATGATAAAGTGCCAATGAAGGTCGGGCAAAGTTGCCCAGACTTCTGTGAAATCTGCTTGCAGTCGGTCCCCAGAGAGCTACTCTCACTTCACAGGGTTCGTGAGCACCGTATCGGCATGCAGTTTACAGAAAAAATGTCTTGCCCAGAATGTGGAACTTCCATTGAGTTCAAAGAAGAGTTCCAAGACCACTTGGAGCATGAACATGGTAAAGTGGTGGAATACTGCGAAGAAGATGACTGCGACGGCATTTTTGACATCAGTGATATTTCTGCCATCAATGAGCATGCTGTTGAAATTCACGGGAAAGATTTCTGCAAGTTTAAGACAACATCTTGTAAAAAGCTCTACACCCATACAACAATGGCAGAAATAGATTGTGGTTTGGGGTATAACCCAATTATTAGGAACTCGCCCTTCAAAACAGGTGTTTCATTTTTTTCATTTATATTATCCCCTATCATCTTATACATTTATAATATCCCCTATCATCTTAAAGTATTTGGTCATGCATAATTCAGAACAACATGGTAAATCAGTGGATGACCTTACTGTGTCTGAGATATGCATGACCAAATGGAACCACACAGATAATAAAATGGAGTTATTCCTTTATGAATGGCTCAATAGAAGCTTGGTTCCAACTGTTACAACAGTTTTCTTTTTGACAAACCATGTTCTTAAAGGGATTAAGCACCAATTTTGCAAAAAACCTTTAAAAAACACATATTGTTGATAAATGTAATTGTCTTTCATGTCTATTTTCTATTTGATTGATCCATCCCCATGTGTGTGTGTTAATTTTATTCACAAATCACACTTCTTTCTTGGTGTCATTTTTATGTGGAGTGTGATCATAGAGGCACTGAAAGGTAAAATGACGTCATAAAAGTATTGCAATATACTTATGACGTCATGAAATGTATTGACCTCTGAATTGTACCCGAATGATGTCAAACAGTGCTACCCTACTTTGAGCCTCAAATGAGGTCAAACAAAGTTCACGCTGCCCGTGTTTACCCGTCTTTAGCTTATGGCTCAGACAGACCTCTGCTGGGGGTGCAACTCTTATGTCTTATAGCAACTTATATTATTACTCTATTATAATTTTAATTTGTCATGATGTTCATATGTGGCTAAGCTTTCAATACACAAAATTGTAGAATTGATGCTTAATACCTTTAAGATTTTTGTTGTTTGCAGAACTGGATGAGGACTCCATTGATCCATCCATGCCCCAGATCCCCCTCCAGATGGCTCCACATGACCTTCAATTCAGCATCAATGACATGAGGGTCAGAGACATCTGTTGTGACCTTAACCTAATTTGTAAAGGTCATAAAGTAGTCAAAGGTCATCGTGTCGTTCTGGCTGCTGGGTCAACATATTTCCAAGACTCTGAACAGTTCTCAAAAGATTGCAGGATTTACAGTTTTGAGACAACCCCAGAGGAAATAATACGGCTCATTGTTGAGTTTCTTCATGGCAATCCTGTGACGATTACAAAGGAAAATGCTCTTAACACTCTTAAAATTGCTGAGAAATTGAACATTGGAATTCTGGTAAATATGTGCAAAAAATTTGTTGCTGGGAATGAACAACACGCTTTCTCAGTAGATAAGTGCAACGTAAGACAAGACATGATCCAGAGTGAATATAAACCATCTGAAGAAGACATGATCCATGATCCAGATGTCACCACAAAGCAAGGTAATACACCAACCTGGTCAATTGGGGCCAAACATCTATTTGGTCATGCATCAACAAGATCAAAAAGGTCAATGATTGATATTACTTACCGTATATACTCGTGTATAAGTCGAGGTTTTTGTCCACAAATCCTTGGTTTATGTTTGGGGGGTCGTCTTATACACGAGAGCAACCTGTGGACGAGGATTTTCGCCCAAAAATTACGGCACTACGAGTTTTCATTACGAACATTCTTATTTTCGAAATAACGAATATCGGACATAGTGGATCAATTTAACAGTCTTATACTCGAGTATTTATGGTAAAACATAAATATGATGTTCATATTTTCGAAATAACGAATATCAGATGTAGCAGATTGATTTTAATTTCGTTTTAAATGATAAATAAAGGTATTTACCCAATATTATTGGTCTATTATTTCGAAACATTTCGCCATTGTCTCCACTGCTTTGAGTCGTGTCTTCCCTTTTTGACAGAAATGCTTTCAAACGTGGATTGATTTTAATTGCGTTTTAAATGATAAATAAAGGTATTTACCCAATATTATCACAAATTGTTCGAGAACAGAACAAAACCATCAATCTATTTAAAACGCAATTAAAATCGATCCACGTGTGAAAGCATTTCTGTCAAAAAGGGAAGACACGACTCAAAGCAGTGGAAACAATGACGAAATGCAAAACTGTGAACGCTGATAATTGGTATCAGTGAAATTTTACTAATTTTCACACAACTGAATGGGAAGACATCAAAGGTAGAATTGAATTGTGCTCCGATGTCTGTTATTTCATCGTTTCAAAGTTAAAAGAAATTTGATGTGCGGAACATGGTAAATTCGATGTGCGGCAACACGAAGAGAAGCCAGGGATCCATCGTTGCGCAATATATTAATATTTCAATGCGAGTTGATACACTCCATTTGTTTTCGTGCCAAAAATAAGAGCTTGTCCCCGTCACTCCCGCTTTTTAAAATGACGACCTCGTATTGCGTAATGCATGTTAAATGGATGAATGGTTTTGTTCTGTTCTCGACCTGCAAAGCGTATTTTGTGTTAATATTAGGTATATACTTTTATTTATCATTTAAAACGCAATTCTCTGGCAAATCTGCAAGGTCAATGAACACGTCACGGACATCGTATTTACGTTTTACTTTTACTTCTATGTCTATTAAAATTAAAATTATTATTTAAATTTAGCGAATCGATTTAATTGCGTTTTAAATGATATATAAAGGTATTCACTTAATATTATCACAATTACGCTTCTCAGGTCAAGAGTAACAAAGCGTTTTCATTAATTATCATTTCAAATGCAATTAAAATCGATCCATGTATGAAAGCATTTCTGTCAATTTCTCAAGATCGCCGTTTTGGTTTTGTTTTGTTCTTGACCTGCAAAGCGAATTTGTGATAATATTGGGTAAATACCTTTATTTATCATTTAAAATGCAATTAACACCTTCCTTTCATTTAACATGCATTACGCAATACTAGCGTGAAAGCATTTCTGTCCAAATGGGAAGACACGACTCAAAGCAGTGGAAACAAAGACGAATTGCAAAACTGTGAATGCTGATAATTGGAATCAGTGAAAACAAAGTCAGAACATAGCGTTTCAAAATAATAGACATTGGACGTATTTACCCCTCTCCCGCCTTTCAAAATGGGATCTTGAGAAATTGACAGAAATTGTGTTTTAAATGATAAATAAAGGTATTTATTTATATTATCACAATTACGCTTCTCAGGTCGAGAATAACAAAGTGTTTTCATTATTTATCATTTAAAACGCAATTCAAATCGATCCACTACCTCCAATAATAGTTATTTCGAAAATATGAACATCGTATTTACGTTTTACCGTATATACTCGTGTATAAGACCGTTAAGATCTTGTTTCGGAAGCATATTTACATTTCACTTTTAATATGGCCGCCAAGCGTCAGCTGAAGCTTGAATGGTAGCAGAGCCGATATCTCAATAAAAACCAACTCGTCTTATATTCGGAAATTGTTTTTTTTCAAGCAAAATAACCTCAATTTTGGGGGTTCGTCTTATACACGAGTCGTCCTATACACGAGTAATTACGGTAACTTCATCTGGTCACTCATTATTTGGCAATGCATACCTTGTGTGTGGCACTATTGACACATTGCGGCAGCAGATGTTTGGCTCCAAAAACACCATTGACAGCATTATTGACTTGGTGGTAATGCCATACAGCAGTATGCATGACAAGATGGAAGTCATACAATGGCTAGGCCTGGTTAGTCAATTGATGAACCTAATTGTCAGTCTTAAAAAATATGGCTATTATATCATTGCTGATAACCGTAAATACTCGTGTATTAGCCGAGGTTTTTATAACCAAACCCTCAGTTAATGTTTAGGGGGCTGTCTTATACACGAGAGCAACATGTGGACGAGGATTTACGCCAAAAAATTACGGCACTACAAGTTTTCATTATGAACATTCATATTTTCGAAATAACAAATATCGGACATAGTGGATCGATTTTAATTGCGTTTTAAATGATATATAAAGGTATTTACCCAATATTATCACAACTTACGCTTTGCAGGTCGAGAACACAACAAAACCATCCATTATTGCACAATATATTAATATTTCTATGCCAGTTAACGAAATGCTTTGTTTTGACTTTGTTCTCACTGATTCCAATTATCAGCGTTCAAAGTTTTGCGTTTCGTCATTGTTTCCACTGCTTTGAGTCGTGTCTTCCCTGTTGACAGAAATGTTTTCACACGTGAATCAATTTTACTTGCGTTTGAAATGATAAATAAAGGTATTTACTTAATATTATCACAATTACGCTTCTCAGGTCGAGAATAACAAAGCGGTTGTAAAACGTAAATTCGATGTGCGGAACACGAAGAGAAGCCAGGGATCCGTCATTGCGCAATATATTAATATTTCAATGCGAGTTGATAACACTCCAATTGTTTTCGCGCCAAAAATAAGAGCTTGTCCTCGTCACTCCCGCTTCTTAAAATGACGACCTCGCATTGCGTAATGCATGTTAAATGGATGGATTAATTTGTGATAATATTGGGTGAATACCTTCATTTATCATTTAAAACGCAATTAAAATTGATCCGCTACGTGCGATATACGTTAGGTTTTCTTTTAATGCTTTTCAAAATTACGACCACTTATTCCACTGCTTTGAGTCGTGTCTTCCCGTTTGACAGAAATGCTTTCACGCTAGTATTGCATAATGCATGTTAAATGAATGGATGGTTTTGTTCTATTCTCGACCTGCAAAGCGTCAGTTGTGATAATATTAAGTAAATACCTTTATTTATCATTTGAAACGCGATTAAAATCGATCCGCTACGTCTGATATCCGTTATTTCGAAAATATGAACATCATATTTACGTTTTACCGTATATACTCGTATATAAGACCGTTAAGATCCGTTAAGATCTTGTATTGTAAGCATATTTACGTTTCACGTTTAAAATGGCCGCCAAGCTTCAACTGAAGCTTGAATGGTAGCAGAGCCGATATCTTGAGAAAAACCAACTCGTCTTATATTCGGAAATTGGTTTTTTTCAAGCAAAATAACCTCAATTTTGGGCGTTCGTCTTACATACTAGTCATCTTATACACGAGTAAATACGGTAGATATGGCATTAAATATGGTGTTTCATTTTTTTCATTTATCCTTTATTCATTTCACTTTATTTAGTCATGCATAATTCAGAACAACATGGTAAATCAGTGGATGACCTCACTGTGTCTGTGTCTGAGATATGCATGACCAAATGGAACCACACAGATAATAAAATGGAGTTATTTCTCTATGAATGGCTAAATAGAAACTTGCTTCCAACTGTTGCAACATTTTTCCTTTTGACAAACCATGTTCTGAAAAATTGTGTTTGCAGAACCAGATGAGGACCCCATTGATCCATCCATGCCCCAGATCCCCCTCCAGATGGCTCCACATGACCTTCAATCCAGCATCAATGACATGAGGGTCAGAGACATCTGTTGTGACCTTTACATAATTTGTGAAGGTCACAAAGTAGTCAAAGGTCATCAAGTTATGCTGGCTGCTGGGTCAACACATTTCCAAGACTCTGAACAGTTGTCAAAAGATCGTGGGGTTTACAGTTTCGAGGCAACACCTGAAGAGATTATACGACTCATTGTTGAGTTTCTTTATGGCAATCCTGTGACGCTTACAAAGGAAAATGCTCTCAACACTCTTGAAATTGCTGAGAAATTGAACATTGGAATTCTGGTAAATATGTGCAAAAGAATTGTCGCTGTGAATCAACAACAACACGCTTTCTCAGCAGATAAGTGTAACGAAAGACAAGACATGACCCAGAAAACATATAAACCATCCGAAGAAGACAATAGGATTACAGTGCAGATTCCAGGAACATTGAAAAGAAAGGTAGACAAAAACAATCCAACGGAACTGTACATGTATATGGAGATGATAATAAGAAAATATCAATATGAGTGTCATGTTTGCCATGAGAAATTTGCAAAATATCAAGACATGTGGAATCACCTGGTGGAAAACCACAATGATAAAGTGCCAATGAAGGTCGGGCAAGGTTGCCCAGACTTCTGTGAAATCTGCTTGCGCTCGGTCCCCAGAGAGCTACTCTCACTTCACAGGGTTCGTGAGCACCGTATCGGCATGCAGTTTACAGAAAAAATGTCTTGCCCAGAATGTGGAACTTCCATTGAGTTCAAAGAAGAGTTCCAAGACCACTTGGAGCATGAACATGGTAAAGTGGTGGAATACTGCGAAGAAGATGACTGCGACGGCATTTTTGACATCAGTGATATTTCTGCCATCAATGAGCATGCTGTTGAAATTCACGGGAAAGATTTATTGAAGTGTCATTTCTGCAAGTTTGAGACAACATCTTATCAAAAGCTCTACACCCATACAACAATGGCAGAAATAGATTGCGGTTTGGGGTGCGACCCAATTATTAGGAACTCGCCCTTCAATACAGGTGTTTCATTTTTTTCATTTATAATATCCCCCATCATCTTATAGTATTTGGTCATGCATAATTCAGAACAACATGGTAAATCAGTGGATGACCTTATTGTGCTGCGTCTGAGATATGCATGACCAAATGGAACTACAGATAATAAAATGGAGTTATTCCTTTATGAATGGCTAAATAGAAGCTTGATTCCAACTGTTACAACAGTTTTTTTTAACAAACCATATTCTTAAAGGGATTAAGCACCAATTTTGAAAAAAAAAACCTTTAAAAACACATATTGTTGATAAATGTAATTGTCTTTCATGCCTATTTTCTATTTGATTGATCCATCCCCATGTGTGTGTGTTAATTTTATTTTAACAAGACCCTAATCTATTGCCCCTTAATGAAATCACACTTCTTTCTTGGTGTCATTTTTGTGTGGAGTGTGATCATAGAGGCACTGAAAGGTAAAATGACATCATAAAAGTATTGCAATATACTTATGACGTCATGAAATGCATTGACCTATGAATAGTACCCAAATGATGTCAAACAGTGCTACCCTACTTTTAGCCTCAATTGAGGTCAAACAAAGTTTCTACCTGTTTTTGGCACAGACAGACCTCTGCTGGGAGTGCAACTCTTATGTCTTATAGCAACTTATATTATTACTCTATTATGACTTAAATTTGTCATAATGTTCGTATGTGGCTAAGCTTTCAATACACCAAATTTTAGAATTGATGCTTAATACCTTTAGGATTTTTACCCTCAGCCCCTGGATGTAATCAGGCTGAGTTGTATTGCAGTACTCCTGGCGTGGGTATGTATGTATGTGTGTGTATGTATGTGTGTGTGTGTGTATGTGTGTGTGTGTGTGTGTATGTATGTATGTATGTATGTATGTAATGTATGCTTGTTGTTTGCAGAGCTGGATGAGGACTCCATTGATCCATCCATGCCCCAGATCCCCCTCCAGATGGCTCCACATGACCTTCAATCCAGCATCAATGACATGAGGGTCAAAGACATCTGTTGTGACCTTAACATAATTTGTGAAGGTCATAAAGTAGTCAAAGGTCATCGTGTCATTCTGGCTGCTGGGTCAACATATTTCCAAGACTCTGAACAGTTCTCAAAAGATCGCAGGGTTTACAGTTTTGAGACAACCCCAGAGGAAGTAATACGGCTCATTGTTGAGTTTCTTCATGGCAATCCTGTGACGCTTACAAAGGAAAATGCTCTCAACACTCTTGAAATTGCTGAGAAATTGAACATTGGAATTCTGGTAAATATGTGCAAAAAATTTGTCACTGTGAATGAACAACACGCTTTCTCAGCAGATAAGTGCAACGTAAGACAAGACATGATCCAGAGTGAATATAAACCATCTGAAGAAGACATGATCCATGATCCAGACGTCACCACAAAGCAAGGTAATACACCAACCTGGTCAATTGGGGCCAAACATCTATTTGGCCATGCATCAACATGACCAAAAAGGTTCATTAAGGCAGCAGATGTTTGGCTCCAAAAACTGCATGGACAGCATTATTGACTTGGTGGTAATGCCATACAGCAGTATGCATGAAAAGATGAAGTCATACAATGGCTAGGCCTGTTTAGTCAATTGATGAACCTAATTGTCAGTCTTAAAAAATATGGCTATTATTCCATTGCTGATTATATATGGCATTAAATATGGTGTTTCATTTTTTTTCATTTTTCCTTTATTCATTTCACATTAGTTGGTCATGCATAATTCAGAACAACATGGTAAATCAGTGGATGACCTTACTGTGTCTGTGTCTGAGATATGCATGACCAAATGGAACCACACAGATAATAAAATGGAGTTATTCCTCTATGAATGGCTAAATAGAAACTTGCTTCCAACTGTTGCAACATTTTTCCTATTGACAAACCATGTTCTGAAGAATTGTGTTGTTTGCAGAACCAGATGAGGACCCCATTGATCCATCCATGCCCCAGATCCCCCTCCAGATGGCTCCACATGACCTTCAATCCAGCATCAATGACATGAGGGTCAGAGACATCTGTTGTGACCTTAAAATAATTTGTGAAGGTTATAAAGTAGTCAAAGGTCATCGTGTTATTCTGGCTGCTGGGTCAACATATTTCCAAGACTCTGAACAGTTCTCAAAAAATTGCAGGATTTACAGTTTTGAGACAACCCCAGAGGAAGTAATACGGCTCATTGTTGAATTTCTTTATGGCAATCCTGTGACGATTACAAAGGAAAATGCTCTCAACACTCTTGAAATTGCTGAGAAATTGAACATTGGAATTCTGGTAAATATGTGCAAACAAATTGTCACTGTGAATCAACAACAACATGCTGTCTCAGCAGATAAGTGTAACGAAAGACAAGACATGACCCAGAAAACATATCAACCATCCGAAGAAAAGAAAAGAAAGGCAGACAAAAGCAATCCAAAGGAACTGTATAAGAAGATTAAAATAAGAAAAAATGGATATGAGTGTAATGTTTGCCATCAGAAATTTACAAAATATCAAGACATGTGGAATCACCAGGTGGATTACCACAATGAGAAAGTGCCAATGAAGGTCGGGCAAGGTTGCCCAGGCTTCTGTGAAATCTGCTTGCGCTCGGTCCCCAGAAATCAAATCTCACTACACAGGGTTCTTGAGCACAGTATCGGCATGCGGTTTACACAAAAAATGTCTTGCCCAGAATGTGGAACTTCCTTTGAGTTCAAAGAAGAGTTCCGAGTCCACTTGGAGGAGGAGCATCGTAAAGTCGTGGAATACTGCGAAGAAGATGACTGCGACAGCATTTTTGACATCAATGATATTTCTGCCATCAATGAGCATGCTGTTGAAATTCACAGGAAAGATTTAATGAAGTGTCATTTCTGCAAGTTTGAGACAATATCTTATAAAAAGCTCTACACACATTCCGTATCAGTCCATGAAAGAGTTAAATGTACTCTCTGTGATGAGCAGGTTGGCAAAAAAAAGTGGAAAAATATATACACACACTTGTTAAAAAAGCACCACATAATTCCTGAAAAGACAGAATTAAAGAGTTGTCAGAAATGCAACTTCCTTACCTACGTGGGGTCAGTACTACTGATGCATATGAAGCGCAAACACACAAACTCAGGACCTGTCACCTGCCATGTGTGTAACAAAAGATTCAAACATGACCTGTGAGTAATAATGATAATCATAATAATAATAATAATAATAATAATAATAATAATAATAATAATAATAATAATAATAATAATAATAATAATAATCATCATCCTCATCCTCTTCATCATCATCATCATCATCATCATCATCATCATCATCATCATCATCATCATCATCATTTAGCAGCTCTGTGACCCTATGAGGTCATGTTTACATGCTATATATTCCAGGGCCCTCAAGACCCACTACAAGTGGTGTGGCAACAAGACGCAGCAGCAGATATATGTGTGCTGCTTCTGTGGCAGGCAGTTCAATGCTGAAGATGCCTTAATGAAGCATGAGAACAAACACAGAGATGGGGAGCACGATATTCAGTGTCCGCAGTGTAGCTACTCCACAGATGTCCGCCTCGCCTATCGAAGTATGCAATACATTTACAATATCTTGAATTTTCAAGGCCAAAAACGAAATATCTTGTTTCTCGTCAACATTTTTTTTGAAAAATTAGGAGGAAAGTAGGAGTATTATTTTACACAAATTTATTTACATGAATCATTTTAATCTTTAAATTTATCTGTTGGGATTGTCGAGGTATTGTTGAGGTGAAAACTAGAAACAATACTTTCTTTCCCTGTTCTTGCTGAAAATCTGTTGGATATAAATTCATAAACAATTTCATTAAATAACATTTCCTGTATTTTTTATTAATTTTTTTTATTGTACCTTGATGTGAGACATATTTTATGTGTAAGTTTCATATTTTATATATCAATTTTATACCAAACATATCAAAATTACTTTCAATTCGCACCGTTAAAGTTTGAATATTTGTGAACCACCAGCTGTCTCTTGCATTATGTCAGGTGTACATCTGTTCATGTACAATGCATGCTGGGTAGATTTGAAGACATGTCAGCTGATTTTATGACTATCTTTTTGCCGTGGAGGGAATATTTTAATATCTTGCAAATACATTTAGAGTAGAAAAATTAATAAGTTAAGGAATCTTGAAAAAAGGAAGACCATTAAAGGTGAAATTATATTCATGACATGTTAATCAACATTTTTTACTGTTATGAGCCAAGCATGCATGTCTTCAGAGTTCCCTCCAATGTGTGACAGATATTAGCACACCAGGTGGCAGCATGGTCCACTCGAGCAAGAAGAATTTCTTTACATCTATTATATGCATATAGTGCCAAAAACATGATGTTCTTCCAGTTACCAGATATATGAATGTTATTCCTTATTGATGTATTTGATATTGAATTTAATGTATCTGACATTTTTTGACAGGGCACATGTTTGCTAAGCACAAGGTTTTGGTTGATGGCAGTACCGTGTTTACCTGTGAACATTGCGCTTTCCAGACTGTCGCTAAGCAGCGCCTTCAGGAACACATCAGGGACTGTCACAGTAATGACAGTAAGTGAGCCCAGCTTGGAGTGTGGGATGTGGCTCAGTTGGTAAAACATCTGTCTCCCTTACTAAAGGTCCAGGGTTTGAATCCTGATTGCAACAGTATTTCGGTCACGGTTCATTTTCAAGAAATATGAATATCTCAGCCTTCAAATTTAGTTACAAAGTATCAGTGTCAGTCATGAAATTGAAATTATGAAATTGAAATTATGATCCAAAAAATAAAACTTTTATATCCATTGTAAATCCCAATAAGTCCTCATAAATTCCAGTCACCACATAATTATTAGACAAACAGTGATGAAAGTCTTCAGGAAATAACCTGAATTCAGGTTTTTTTCTTCAAATGTGAAATTAAAAATGGTCTGAACTCAGTCTGAAACATCAAAAAATGACATTTCTGAAAGGGGGTAGGGGTATCTTCGGGTTAATTTTTAAGGGTTTCAGGTTTTTTCCTGAATGCTGACTTTCATCACTGGACAAAGAATGTTCTTTATGATATGAAAATTATATCTTTAACACAGTTATGAGATTATAAATATGGAAATAAACCTTTGAAGCATGGAGTCCTGTTGACTGGATTCAACCGTTCCTCTCATATTTTCTAAATATTGCTCAGAGAGTTGTGACCAATAAAAACTAATCCAATGAATCACAAACACTTGATGAAGGAAACTTGAATGCGTTATTTTTTGCATTTCAGCTAAGAAGAAGTTTACATGCAAGGTTTGTGGTGTGGTGCGGTCAGAAAAGCGTAAAAAGATTCACATGAGGATTCACAACTCCCAAGAGCTGAGGTCGTTGCGCTGTTTTTACCCAGAATGCACTTACAGTGGCAGAGAAAAGGTAAACAAGTCACAACCATCAGGCCACATAACTTCACCAGATCATGTCATGCTTGGTTGTGGCGTGAGTTCAATCTCGGCATGGCCGGGGATAGAACTCACGACCCTTGGATCACCACAGAGGAACTGGTGCTAATAAGCTGACGCTCTAACCAACTGCGCCATGGCCTGTGGCCTCCTCTGACATGCTTTCTTTAACAGAGAACGCTATGATACCCTTTTTTTTACCTAAATAATTTTTCAAACACTAACCAGGGGGAGGGCAATCTTGATTTTGGTGGAATAAAAAAAAATTATTGAAGTAATCAAGGTGAAAAAAAGACTTTTTTTAGTTCTGCTGACTTCTTGAGGTCGCAGACCTTTAGGAGTGGGGAAAATGTCTGTCTGTCGATCTGTCCGTCCGTCTGTCAATATTTCTTTAAAAATCTTCTCCAAAACTACCAGTAATATATGTTTCATATTTTATACAGATATAGATACAGAGGTGAAGATTCAGATTCCTCAAAATCTTAGTGATGTCACCATTGACCTTAATGCAGTGATGTTGAGGTCACAAATTTTGTATAAATAATATCTCAGCAACCACTTATAAGAGGAAATTGAAACTTAGTTACAGAAATGTTTTATGTCATAACTGTGACTTGTCATAATTCTTTAGTCATGTGACCTTTGGCCTTGACACATTGACCTTGAAATCGAAATTTGTGTATATGCAACATCTCAACCATTAAAAGTGAATTAAAAGTACAACAAAATGTCTGACATTCAGCCAGCTGATGTCAGAAATTTATCCACACTGTCCACCAGAGGCACACGCAAACTATTACCTCTGGCCAACCCAGATTAGTATTCATCCGGTCCTACTTTTACTGGCCATGTGCTCAAGAACTGTCATTGTGTTGTAAATGTGATTGGCATGTTAACATCTCTTAATATCAAATATGAAGTTGCCTTGAGATGCATTAGAGTTCATTTCTTAACATTTGAACATTTTGTGTTGGTTAGTTTAACCAAAAGTATAACAGATTAAAAGAATTCAAATTGTAAACAAAGCGGCCATCTTTGTTGTGGTTCTGCCTTATCACACCCCTAGAAAATGGCTCCTCCGATTGAGAAAGTAGTTCCAAGTTTTATTTCACTTAATAGTTGTTTCTATATGCACAAACTTTTGTATTTAGGGTGAAATATATCATATTTTACCAATCTGAGTACAATTTAGGAAATAAAAATAAGTAAGATGGACAGTTGCATGAAAATTGGTGGATGTGCTGAGCCAGCACCAAAAGGCACCTTGTACAGAGGTGATAGGTTCACCAAGTCGCCCTCTGGTGGAGTTTGAAATTTATCGTCAACATCAGACATTTCAATGCATATGCCCTTGAATCAATTGTCACAAGCTATGGTTGGACTGGAACCCTATCATAGGTGTGAATTTGTAACAGCAAAGAATTAGGTAGGCAACCAGAGAAATGAAAGTCTGAAGCACCCATTGTTTCTTAGGAGGTGCACCATTACTGTGCATATCCTATAAATGGGTAAAATGTGACTGGACTGGCCTGCAGAGCCCTCAGAAAGTTTGAAAGTTACAAAGTTTGTCAATTTCCATATTTAAATCAGCAGAGCTATCAACCCATGGGGTTATGTTTCTATAATAAGCTGCTAAATGTTGTTGTATTTGCAGGCTGATCTGAATCAGCATCTGTTTTACTCTCATCTCATGGTCGGAGAAAAGCCATACAAGTGTTCCCACTGTCCGTATAAATCAAACAACAAAGCAAGTGTTAAAAAGCACACCCGAGTTCAACATCCAGGTAGGCCAATCTCTCTTCTCAGAGTAGATTCTATATATATATTTCTAATTCTGAGAGTAGATATTTCATATTTTCTCATCTGAGAGTAGATATTTTATATTTTGGAATTCTCTTCTCATAGTAGATATTTCATCTTTCCGCTTTTGAGAGTAGATATTTCCTATTTCTGCTTCTGAGAGTAGATATTTCATATTTCTACTTCTGAGAGAAGATTTTTCCAATTTCTTCTTCTGAGAGTAGATATTTCATATTTCCACTTCTGAGAGTAGATATTTCATATTTCTACTTCTGAGAGAAGATTTTTCCAATTTCTTCTTCTGAGAGTAAATTTTTCCAATTTCTTCTTCTGAGAGTAGATATTTCATATTTCCACTTCTGAGAGTAGATATTTCATATTTCCACTTCTCAGAGATGATATTACATATTTCTATTTCTGAGAGTAGATATTTTATATTTACACTTCTGAGAATAGATTCTTCATATTTCCAACTATGATAGTGGATATTTCATATTTCAAAAAAATCAGACAGAAAGGGTCCAACTAATAATAGCTATGAACTCTGTTGAACCAAGATGTCTGAAATTAGGAACCAAGATGTCTGAAATTAGGTTTAAGTTGCCTCAATATCTCTTGAGAACCTGATAGGTTATTGTGATGTTATATTTGAGGACCTGACAGGTTATTGTGATGTTATATTTGAGGACCTGACAGGTTATTGTGATGTTATATTTGAGGACCTGACAGGTTATTGTGATGTTATATTTGAGGACCTGACAGGTTATTGTGATGTATTTGAGGACCTGACAGGTTATTGTGATGTTATATTTGAGGGTCTGACAGGTTATTGTGATGTTATATTTGAGGACCTGACAGGTTATGAGGTTATATTTGAGGGTCTGACAGGTTATTGTGATGCTATATTTGAGGACCTGACAGGTTATTGTGATGTTATATTTGAGGACCTAACAGGTTATTGTGATGTTATATTTGAGGACCTAACAGGTTATTGTGATTTTATATTTGAGGACCTAACAGGTTATTGTGATGTTATATTTGAGGACCTAACAGGTTATTGTGATGTTATATTTGAGGACCTAACAGGTTATTGTGATGTTATATTTGAGGACCTAACAGGTTATTGTGATGTTATATTTGAGGACCTGACAGGTTATTGTGATGTTATATTTGAGGTTCTGACAGGTTATTGTGATGTTATATTTGAGGACCTGACAGATTATTGTTGTGTTATATTTGAGGACCTGACAGGTTATTGTGATGTTATATTTGAGGACCTAACAGGTTATTGTGATGTTATATTTGAGGACCTGAAAGGTTATTGTGATGTTATATTTGAGGACCTAACAGGTTATTGTAATGCTATATTTGAGGACCTAACAGGTAATTGTGATGTTATATTTGACTAGGGCGCAGTTCTGTGATTCAGCAGCTGTGGGACCCGCCGACGATTAAGGACATAACCTTATACATGAGGAGCCACAAGCAGTACGAACCAAGGTCATAAAACACTTAACATCATAAAATACTTAACATGCTTAATAACCTCCCTGGTAACCTGCACACCAAGAACACAAGGACATTTTCTATGTCCCAGCCAGTGTTATATAAATAATTAAAGATGGATGAAAACAAAAACAATATATGTTTTTATGTGTAATCAATTAGGAATATAATTGATAAATAAAAATTGTGGTTAGATTTAATAAAATATAAACAAAACAGAAAAAACCTAAGTATGCCACATCTTGTAATAGATAGGATTCATTGATTTTGTAATGTTTTTAGACAACTTTAATGTGATTTTTTTTTACAGATCTCTGGAGGAATTCATGGTGGACATTAGGAAGAAGAAAAACATCAATCAGGAGATGACATCCACCGATGATAACAAGACACAATCACATCAACAGACACAACGATGATAACCAGACAAAACCACATCAACAGACACAACTATGATAACCAGACAAACCACATCAACAGACACAACTATGATTACCAGACAAAACCACATCAACAGACACAACTATGATAACCAGACAAAACCACATCAACAGACACAATGATGATAACCAGACAAAACCACATCAACGGACACAATGATGATAACCAGACAAAACCACATCAACAGACACAATGATGATAACCAGACAAAACCACATCAACAAACACAATGATGATAACCAGACAAAACCACATCAACAGACACAACTATGATAACCAGACAAAACCACATCAATGGAGACAACTATGATAACCAGACAAAACCACACCAACAGACACAACTATGATAACTAGACAAAACCACATCAATGGTCACAACTATGATAACAAGACAAAACCACATCAATGGACACAACTATGATAACCAGACAAAACCACATCAACAGACACAATGATGATAACTAGACAAAACCACATTAACAGACACAACTACATCAACAGACACAACTATGATAACCAGACAAAACCACATCAACAGACACAACTATGATAACCAGACAAAACCACATCAACAGACACAACTATGATAACCAGACAAAACCACATCAACAGACACAACTATGATAACCAGACAAAACCACATCAACAGACACAACTATGATAACCAGACAAAACCACATCAACAGACACAACTATGATAACCAGACAAAACCACATCAATGGACACAACTATGATAACCAGACAAAACCACATCAACAGACACAACTACATCAACAGACACAACCACATCAATAGACAAAATTACATCAACAGACACAACCACATTAACAGACAAAACTACATCAATAGACACAACTACATCAACAGACACAACTACATCAATAGACACAACTACATCAATAGACACAACCACAACCTCTTAAACAAATTGAAGATCGAGTTGTTAAATCATTAGTGATAAATTATTATTCTATATTGTGAGGCCAAGATTTCAAGTTTGACATGTACACATGTGTATGTGGCATAAGAAATCTTTAAATTGCCTTATTGATGTACTGAAAAGCACTTAAGTGGAAATTGCTGAATAAATACTGCAAAGACCATCAATAAAAGAATACAAGTTTGTATTATTTAGGAAAATTCATTGTGTGGTCTGGACAAAATACGGGGACTTTTCTTTTCATATCCTCCCCTCTTGAATAATAAATGGTCCCTCACTTAAAGAGCCAGCTGCATGTATGGTGTTTGCTTGAGTGGAATTTGTAATATATGATAAATGTATTTCAATTTATGCATTCGAAAGGTGTAATAAATATTTATTCAATAGAAGTATTTTATTTTATTCCTGTTACTGGAAATAATATTCTTAAAAATTTCATTTCATTTGAAGAAATAATTAAATGGAGGTTTTCAGCTCACAGAGCACAGAATCTGATCTTTGAGTGACTCCCTAAGATTTAGCTAAGAACTGTGATTATTACCGGTAGATATCTGGTCTTAAAATTGACAATTCATTGGCAGGGGTGGGAGAGCTCTGAACCAATCTGCGCGGTAATCAAAATATATCTGGATGTTATGACATCATACCATTGTTCTACACCAATCCTGAACCAATCTGGGCAATTCTGTTATATAACAACTTTTTGACGTCTTACAAAAAGCATCAAAATCACATAACACAAAAAGGCCACAGGCCGTGGCGCAGTTGGTTAGAGCACCAGCTTATTAGCACCAGTTCCTCTGTGGTGATCCAAAGGTTGTGGGTTCGATCCACGGCCATGCCGAGATTAAACTCGTGATACAATTTCCCATATGAGCTGAGGCCCGTGCCTAAAGGGTTAACCCGTTGTCCTTGTAAATCTGTGACCGGGTGGGTTGTCATGTCAAGGACCTGCGACATGACAATTCAGTGAGGCAGCACTATATCTGCTACAAGTAGGTCTCATCACGAAATGACTGAAATAATGTTGAAAGTGATGTTAAACAACAAACAAACAAACAAACATAACACAAAATTGTAAAAATTTAATTCCAGTAGAGTGTATAACAGTGTCTTGTTAATGATGGTGTAAATTTTATGATAAATCTAAAACGATTTATGGTAATATTTGTGCCTCCAAGACGGGAATTACTCCTTGTTATGCAATCTTAAACTGGGGCACATTTCTGTGTTAAAATGTGGCAACAATCTTGTTAAAAATCAGTTTCAGGTGATGATATCGTATACTTCTATATGTAACTGATGAGCCTGTTATTTTCTTTAAAATTTGGGTATGATAGTTGATATATAAAGAAACCAACTTTTTCAGTCTAGCCATTGTCCACCATACGACAACGGTCAAATTACAGATTGGCTGCTATTTAGTGCCACAGAATGAAGTGATTTAGAGTCGAGATCAGTTTTGAGCGTCCATGATGACGCGATTTGACCAGATTGGTTCAGATTTACTGCACAGATTGGTTCAGAGCTCTCCCACCCCTGACTGTATGCAAATTGTTTCGGCTGAGAGTTTGAAAAACTCCTTGGGCAAGTACTTAATGCACAATCCAGAAAAGTAATACAAGTGGAAGTCAAATGAGGCCATATGAGAAACCTGTAAAATAAATTATAATGCATGTGACTGCGTAAAAGAACTTGTCAATAATACTACATAGCATAATGCAAACAAAACATAGGCATCAGAGATGCATCAACCCTCAGCCCTGGTAACTTACTGTACAACATGCGCTCATTGCACGAAGGCAAATGGATGCAGGGGTAAAACAAACTAATTATTGAGATGATGGCCCTGTGACCTTGGAAAAGCAGGTGAAGGTCACCATCCATCAAACTCATCTGGGGTTTTACTAGATGCTTATGTGTGTCAATTCTCATGAACTGCTATCATTTGTTCTTGAGTTATTGCAATGACGTGGATTTGACATAAGTGTCCCTGTGACCTTGAAAAGTAGGTGAAGGTCACCATTCATCGAACTGTTCTTATATCCCCTAACGGACGGGAAGGACGGCAACGTCCACCATCGGTAACGGACGGGAAGGACGTTGACGTCCCCATTGTTCTGGCTTGATGACGTCATTTGTAACATTCTGAAGGGCTGCAACTTGTTACAATGTAATCATGATAATGACGTCAGACTGCCTTAACCACTAACGGACGGGAAGGACGTTGACGTCCCCATTGTTCTGGCTTGATGACGTCATTTGTAACATTCTGAAAGGCTGCAAATTGATACAATGTAATCATGATAATGACCTCAGACTGACTGGATCATGAGCTTTGACCCCAGCACTTCATTAAGCAAATTTAGTAACCATGGTTATAAATTTTATAAATATAGTATGTGGATACACTAATCCAGACAAAAATTGGTTAGTCCAGCCAATGAACAAGATTTAGATAGCCTAGTCCCTTAGGGGTTAAATCGTGAACTTTTGACCCCAGCATTTGATTAAGCAAATTTAGTAACCATGGTTATAAATTTTATAAATTTAGTATGTAGATACACTCGTCCAGATAAAAATTGGTTAGTCCAGCCAAACAACAAAATTTAGATGGCCTTGTCCCTTCGGGGTTAAATACAAGACCTGTAAGACCTGCCACCTGGTGACATTTATACATTTTGGTTCAATCTGTTTCGATGACATTTTCCAGCATTATATGTTTTCAGTTGTTTAGCATAACTGTTGAAATATTGACCTTATCTGTTAAAGATGTTGATTATGCAAGAATATCATCGTCAATCAACTTTTACAGAGCAGTCTCTCCACTTTTAGTCTACGTCTCCACTGAAACTTGCCCACTGGGTTCCTACCCTAAATTTCTTTCTGAAGTGCCAGTCAAACAGAGGTGACAGCTGTCACAGCAGAAATAAATTTGGATCTTTAAAATTGGTTGTTTTTGGCGCGTGAAAAAAGAGTTTTAGGCAGAAAAAATGCAATGAGATGCAAGATCCTTATGGTGAAAACGAAAAACAAATCTACAACAAGTCTAACGGGGTAAGTTTCTCGGATCACGACAAATCTATACAGTCAGTATGTAGGTCTGTACCCAAAGACATCGTCAAAATAGACTTGAAATCGACTGTGACTGTTTCCAGAAACATCACGCACTGCCCATCCAATTTAACTCGCGACTCCAGTAGAACTCGACTTCCCACAACTAACAATCAAACAATTATGTTCCCTTTAAGAAAACATATGATGTCAGTCCTGTCAGAAAAAATTCTTTGTTATTTCTTCATCTCGGCATCAATCTACATCTACTCGCAAGGGACCAGTTAGGGCTAACGACTGTCAGTTTCGCGCATTTTGGTCTTTGTCAATAAATAAATAACCTCACTTGACATGAACAGTTATCTGTACGTGTGCTATAGTGGGGTATATCCATCAGTAAGACTAGTCATAACTTTATCTTAGAAAACGATGTGTGTATGCAAAATTCTTCCAAGATTTACAAGTCAAAGTCACACCTTTGCGCATACAATCTTGGCCTTCGCGCACTGACCTTTCTTCAATGCCAAAAGATGAAAATTAATATATCGATCATCTGACTTACATATTTGAAAAGAATAGCTCAATAGCTCAATTTTGAGTTGTCAATGATGTAAATCGGCCAAGAACTGACTGAGCAGCGCCAATTTGTATACAAATGTAACAAGCTGGAACTCCCGCACGTGCACATTGTGACAAAATCGGGGTCAATGGGTGCAATTTTCATAACAATTTATTCAAACCATTCAAATAAACTTTTCTGTGCAAAAAAATCCAATGGTCTATTAATTTTGCGTTCACAAGACATTTCCAAAATTATCAGCCAATCCTATGGTTGTTAGCTCTACTGCAGATGAAGTAGACAACAGAGCTGCAGACGACAACAGATCTGCGGTTTCATTTTCAAAGCCTTATTACTATACCCAAAGACATCGGCAAAATAGACTTGAAATCCACTGTTTTTAGAAACACCACGCACTGCCCATCATATTGAAGTTTCCCCAGTAAATAAACTTGACCATATTTTTTTTTACTTTTGGTATCAAAAAGTTTGGTATATTGGCAGGTCCAGAAATGGATGTTGAAGTCTATTTTGACGATGAATATGGGAATAAACATAAGGTCAAGTTAAATGGAAGAAATGGAGCCAAAGATCATCAAATTTGTCAAAAATAATATTTCTCATGAACTGGAAAATGTTTGCGTGTGTTTTTTTCTTTTCAGAAAAATATTTTCTCCACATATATTGGTGATCTATGACACTTCACTTGTGTAGTCATAAGGTGTTTAACTGCTGCAGCAAGTCAAAAGATTATAAGCACATTTAAAGAAAATAGTGTACTTTGTTATTGTTTTCATAATGAGCTTTGATATTATTAAAAGTATTGTAATTTGTTGAAAGTAAGTTATGTTTTGTATATTTTCAGGATACTGGTGGTTTGGTGACCGAATATTTTTCAAAAGGACCTGGAAAAGTAATTTGACATGTAGATTTAAGTAAATTATTCATGGAAGGATCGAATGATATGCTGGACATGGAGAATGATACTTTACTCTCTGAGATTAATGTGTCAGGGGAGAGGGACGAACCCTCACATCCATCCTCAGATTTTGGGCTGGGACACGATGCTATTGACGTGATCATCTACGACAATGTACATCACAAGATACCACGAGACAGTAACCGCTTCCTGACTGGACGAGTTGCAATGACAGACCTAGATACGTTCAAATCTGGATTGCGGTCGATAATTTCACGGGAGAATAATGTTGAAGCAGCTGCAGTCTTTATCGAGGAAGTGTATCACTATGATGGAGAGGAGGATCCCAGATTGGTCACTCAGGAGTCAGATTTGAACCTGGCCCTCCTCAGCTATCAAGCCACAGTGGAGAAACTGAAATATGGAATTGTATGGACTCAAGATATCAAGAAAAGTGACGCGGAACCAGATATGGAGAAAAATTATGATGTACATCCTGGACGTGATGAAATAGATACATTAGACTTAAATAAAAATCTATCAGAACCTCAAAATAACAATATTTTTATAAAAGAAGGTAAATTTTTCAGCAGTCTGAGCATGCGATATATTAGATTTAATCGTCACACAACTATGAATTTATAGCTTTGATGAGATGAACTAATGGCTTTGTGTGACTTTATTTAGTCACAGTTATGTGTGTCCAGATACATGTTTGGATTTAAGTGGTTTATAAGGATGCTTTTGTGTGTTAGTATAACAAGGTAAAATATTTCTAAATGATGTTATAAAATTTATACTAATTTATTACATTGGGCTAAAATTTTCGACTTCTCTTTTTCAGAACCAGAGGATGATCATTTTAGTTCTGAGATTCCCCTGCAGATGGCATCACACAACTTCCTCTCCAGCATCAACGACCTGTGGATCAGAGACATTTGCTGTGACCTTGATCTAATATGTCAAGGTCAGAAAATAGTAAAAGCACACAGAGTCATTTTAGCTGCTGGGTCTTTATACTTTCAAGATCCATGCAGCTTTTCTGACCATGGCAGAATTTACCATTTTGACGATACCCCTGTAGATGTTGTGCGTCTCATTGTCGAGTTCCTTTACGGGAATACAGTGAATTTGAATCAGAAAAATGCCAAAGAAGTTCTGGAACTTTCCAAGAAATTTGCCATCACCACATTAGTTAATGTGTGCAGTGATATTTTGAGTATACGTTTAGATCAGGATAACAGCTATGACCAGGATAATGGTGATTCTGAAAAGAAAAGTACACAGGAGAAAACAGAGCAAGAGGTAGAAGCAACTCTAGATCTGCAGTCAATCAGTGAAACCATGACAACGAGGAAAAGAAAAGTAAGCTCGGTAGGAAGAAAAATGAGAAAAACCTTTAAAAAGTGTGAAGCTAAAAAACAAAAATTGTCAAAGAAATATGAATGTACGATATGCCAAGAAACATTTGATCTTCAGAAGCAGTTGAAGTGCCATAGATTTCAAAGTCACGGAGAAAGCCATTTGATTGGTCAGTTCGAATGCTCGACTTGTCAAGAAAGATTTAAAGAGAAAAAGGATTTACGCAATCACAAGCTGGAGGCACACGGGGATGGAGCACTGGTCGGTCACGGTTCAGCGGCGTTCTGCGAGTACTGCATGATGTCCATCGGAGGACGGGATATCCTCCTCCACAAGATCAGAAAACACCACATAGGCTTGCAGTTCAAAACAGAAGTGAAGTGTGATAGATGCCATGCCTATTTTACATTTAAAGAGGAGTTTAAAATGCACATGAAGCAGGAACATAAATCATTAATTGAATATTGCGAAGAAGATGAATGCGATGACATTTTTGAACTTTCAGATATATCAGCAGTCAACAACCATGCCACTCAAAATCATGGAAAAGCTACATTAACATGTCAGTTTTGTGAGTACGAAACTCCATTTTATAAAAGCCTATGGGGACACTCAGTTAAGGTTCATAGGAAAGTAATATGCACACTATGCAAACAGGAGTATGGACTGCGGGACTGGAAAAAGATATTGTCACACGTTTATAAGAAACATAATATCATTCCAGAAAGAACTGAATTGAAAATGTGCCAGCACTGTGGGTTTCAAACTTACCAGGGCAACATATTACTGCAACACATACGCACTTCCCATAATTCATCTCCTGTCAATTGTGACGTGTGCGGGAAATTATTCAAACACCAACAGTGAGTGAAATATGATTTTATTTTTTTAGTTAAACATCTATTTGGTCACTGTCACATGGTCTAATGATGTCATAAATGGCTATCCCATGACTGCACTGTGTCACACAGTTCTGTGAGTGGCACATTTGATCACATTTAGTTCTGTTTATGCCATTTAGTTCTGTTTAAGCATCTATTTGTTTATGCCAAATAGATGCTTAATGTGTGTTACTAGTACCATAGTGAATATGGCTCATGTTTTGTAAAAATTGTTAGAATTGACCTTCGTGCCTGATCAAGTAGATTGATGTTTAACTTAATATGTTAATACATAAACTAATAGGAGATTATTGAGGTACTGGAAGGTAATTTCCAGTAACTCTTAGAAACCACTCTGTCTGTCCTGTATGTATGTGTGTGTGTGTGTGTTTGTTACCTCTTTTCCTCTAATTTCCTTTATTAGTTTGTTTGTCCCCAGCAAGTTATATAAGGTTACATAATATCTGGGATATTTGGGGACTGCAGCACAGAGTAAAAGACCTATGCCATTAGTTCATATATCAACCATAGCAATATAAATAGTAGCAAAGAATCTGGCTTTAGTAATGTATACTATTATTGTTGACATCACTGATTATTACCTTACCGATTGTGACATTTGTCACAAGGTATCTAGTTTTGCTTGTTGAGTGACATCTCTAGATTTTTATTTAGCTCCATCTGCCAGCACTACCAGTGATGATTAGTACAGTATTTAAATATAACTCCTTCTACCAGCATTACCAGTGATAATTAGTGCAGTATTTAGATATATAACTCCTTCTACCAGCATTACCAGTGGTAATTAATACAATATTTGTCTTTTAGCTCCCTCTACCAGCATTACCAGTGGTAATTAATACAATATTTGTCTTCAAGCTCCCTCTACCAGCATTACCAGTGATAATTAATACAATATTTGTCTTTTAGCTCCCTCTACCAGCATTACCAGTGGTAATTAATACAATATTTGTCTTCAAGCTCCCTCTACCAGCATTACCAGTGGTAATTCATACAATATTTGTCGTCAAGCTCCCTCTACCAGCATCACTGTTGGTAATTAATACAATATTTGTCTTTTAGCTCCCTCTACCAGCATTACCAGTGGTGTGGCAAGAAGAAGATGTTCATGTGTAGTTACTGTGGCAAGCAGTTCAATCAGAAGATTGGACTGAGGAAGCATGAGAGATTGGACCACGAAGGTGGCTTCAGAAACATGCAGTGCCCCCAGTGTCCCTTCTCAACAGACTATGCCTCTAACCTGGAAAGTAAGTCAGTAAAATAAATCATTTGATATGTCTGAGATGTGTGGTCTTCGTTACATTTGATACGTCTGAGATGTTTGGCCCTTATTACATTTGATACGTCTGAGATGTTTGGCCCTTATTACATTTGATATGTCTGAGATGTGTGGATCTTGTTACATTAGATATGTCTGAGATGTGTGAATCTTGTTATATTTGATATGTCAGAGATGTGTGTTCCTTGTTGCATTTGATATGTCTGAGATGTGTGGATCTTGTTACATTTGATATGTCTGAGATGTGTGTTCCTTGTTAAATTTGATACGTTACATTTGATATGCCTAAGATATATGGGATTTGTTTGCAGGTCACATGTTCCACAAGCACCGGGTGGTGCCCAGTGATCGTCCTGTCTTCACCTGTGAGTTCTGCGGGTATCAGACCCTCGACAAGTATTACCTAGAAAAACACATCAGGAATTATCACACAGGTGAGTTTGTTTGTTTTTTGTTTGGGGTTTTACATCACTTTAAACATTATTTCAGTCATTTTGTGATGAGCACACAGGTGAGACTGTATTTCAATGATAAAAGGAAAGGGTAAAAAGGCCTGAAGCTAAAATGGAGTGGAACCTAAAATGGAGTGGAACCTAAAACAGATAAGGACCTTAAACAGAGTAGGACCTGAAACAGAGTAGGACCTAAAACAGAATAGGACCTAAAACCGAGTAGGACCTAAAACCGAGTAGGACCTAAAACCGAGTAGGACCTAAAACAGAATAGGACCTAAAACAGAGTAGAGCCAAAAATGGAGTAGAACATAAAACAGAGAAGGATATTAAACAGAGTAGGACCTAAAACAGAGAAGGATCTTAAACAGAGTAGGACCAAAAACAGAGTAGGACCAAAAACAGAGTAGGACCAAAAACAGAGTAGGACCAAAAACAGAGTAGGACCAAAAAACAGAGTAGGGCCAATACAAATTCTTTTGACAATAGCAATTATGTGTCTCAATCTATAATCAGGAAACAACATATATGATTTAATCAAGTTATTTTATATCTTAATATCCATGGACTTTAAACATCTAAGTTGCCAGTAATGTTTTTTTACATAGTATTTTTTTTTGTTTTGATGATAATCATACTGTAGTGATATTGATTAAAGATTCAGGTTTTTTTATCTTTCATCTTTATTCAGGCGAGAGAAAGAAACTTATATGCAAATTTTGTGGCATAGCTCTGGCTGAGAGCAGTATGAAAGGTCATGTGACACGGATGCATGAAAAACCAGAACTTAAACCCTTCCTGTGCTTCTACCTAGACTGCAGCTACAGTGCTCGCTTCCGGGTAAGTGTCACTCATCCAACTCCCAAACTCCCCCAGGTAAATTTCACTCACTGAACTCCTAAATTTCCCACATCCAGGTAAACGTCACTCAACAAACTCCTGAATTTCCCACATCCAGGTAAGTGTCACTCATCCGACTCCCAAACTCCCCACTTCCAGGTAAATATCACTCAACAAACTCCCAAACTCCCCACTTCCAGGTAAATATCACTCAACAAACTCCCAAACTCCCCACTTCCAGGTAAATATCACTCAACAAACTCCCAAACTCCCCACTTCCAGGTAAACGTCACTCAACAAACTCCCAAACTCCCCACTTCCAGGTAAACCTCACTCAACAAACTCCCAAACTCCCCACTTCCAGGTAAGTGTCACTCAACAAACTCCTGAATTTCCCACATCCAGGTAAGTGTCACTCATCCGACTCCCAAACTCCCCATATCCAGGTAAATTTCACTAACTAAACTCCTGAATTTCCCACATCCAGGTAAGTCTCACTCATCAAACTCCCCGCTTCCAGGTAAACGTCACTCAACAAACTCCTGAATTTCCCACATCCAGGTAAGTGTCACTCATCCGACTCCCAAACTCCCCACTTCCAGGTAAATATCACTCAACAAACTCCCAAACTCCCCACTTCCAGGTAAGTGTCACTCATCCGACTCCCAAACTCCCCACTTCCAGGTAAATATCACTCAACAAACTCCCAAACTCCCCACTTCCAGGTAAATATCACTCAACAAACTCCCAAACTCCCCACTTCCAGGTAAATATCACTCAACAAACTCCCAAACTCCCCACTTCCAGGTAAACGTCACTCAACAAACTCCCAAACTCCCCACTTCCAGGTAAACCTCACTCAACAAACTCCCAAACTCCCCACTTCCAGGTAAGTGTCACTCAACAAACTCCTGAATTTCCCACATCCAGGTAAGTGTCACTCATCCGACTCCCAAACTCCCCATATCCAGGTAAATTTCACTAACTAAACTCCTGAATTTCCCACATCCAGGTAAGTCTCACTCATCAAACTCCCCACTTCCAGGTAAACGTCACTCAACAAACTCCCAAACTCCCCACTTCCAGGTAAATGTCACTCAACAATCTCCCAAACTCCCCACATCCAGGTAAGTGTCACTCAACAAACTCCCAAACTCCCCACTTCCAGGTAAACGTCACTCAACAAACTCCCAAACTCCCCACTTCCAGGTAAACGTCACTCAACAAACTCCCAAACTCCCCACTTCCAGGTAAACGTCACTCAACAAACTCCCAAACTCCCCACTTCCAGGTAAACGTCACTCAACAAACTCCCAAACTCCCCACTTCCAGGTAAACGTCACTCAACAAACTCCCAAACTCCCCACATCCAGGTAAATGTCACTCAACAATCTCCCAAACTCCCCACTTCCAGGTAAATATCACTCAACAAACTCCCATCATCTGAGTAAGTCTCACTCATCAAACTCCCCACTTCCAGGTAAACGTCACTCAACAAACTCCCAAACTCCCCACTTCCAGGTAAATGTCACTCAACAAACTCCCAAACTCCCCACATCCAGGTAAGCGTCACTCACCAAACTCCTGAATTTCCCACTTCCAGGTAAGTGTCACTCAACAAACTCCCAAACTCCCCACATCCAGGTAAATATCACTCAACAAACTCCCAAACTCCCCACATCCAGGTAAATGTCACTCACCAAACTCCTGAATTTCCCACATCCAGGTAAGTGTCACTTATCAAACTTCCCACATCCAAGTAAGTCTCACTGACCAAACTCCCCACTTCCAGGTAAGTGTCACTCAACAAACTCCCAAACTCCCCACTTCCAGGTATTACTAAGTGTCACTCAACAAACTCCCAAACTCCCCACTTCCAGGTAAGTCTCACTCAACAATCTCCCAAACTCCCCACATCCAGGTAAATGTCACTCAACAAACTCCCAAACTCCCCACATCCAGGTAAGTGTCACTCAACAAACTCCCAAACTCCCCACATCCAGGTAAACGTCACTCAACAAACTCCCAAACTCCCCACTTCCAGGTAAGTGTCACTCAACAAACTCCCAAACTCCCCACTTCCAGGGAAGCGTCACTCAACAAACTCCCAAACTCCCCACATCCAGGTAAACGTCACTCAACAAACTCCCAAACTCCCCACTTCCAGGTAAATATCACTCAACAAACTCCCAAACTCCCCACTTCCAGGTAAATATCACTCAACAAACTCCCATCATCTGAGTAAGTCTCACTCATCAAACTCCCCACTTCCAGGTAAACGTCACTCAACAAACTCCCAAACTCCCCACTTCCAGGTAAATGTCACTCAACAAACTCCCAAACTCCCCACATCCAGGTAAGCGTCACTCACCAAACTCCTGAATTTCCCACTTCCAGGTAAGTGTCACTCAACAAACTCCCAAACTCCCCACATCCAGGTAAATATCACTCAACAAACTCCCAAACTCCCCACATCCAGGTAAATGTCACTCACCAAACTCCTGAATTTCCCACATCCAGGTAAGTGTCACTTATCAAACTTCCCACATCCAAGTAAGTCTCACTGACCAAACTCCCCACTTCCAGGTAAGTGTCACTCAACAAACTCCCAAACTCCCCACTTCCAGGTATTACTAAGTGTCACTCAACAAACTCCCAAACTCCCCACTTCCAGGTAAGTCTCACTCAACAATCTCCCAAACTCCCCACATCCAGGTAAATGTCACTCAACAAACTCCCAAACTCCCCACATCCAGGTAAGTGTCACTCAACAAACTCCCAAACTCCCCACATCCAGGTAAACGTCACTCAACAAACTCCCAAACTCCCCACTTCCAGGTAAGTGTCACTCAACAAACTCCCAAACTCCCCACTTCCAGGGAAGCGTCACTCAACAAACTCCCAAACTCCCCACATCCAGGTAAACGTCACTCAACAAACTCCCAAACTCCCCACTTCCAGGTAAATATCACTCAACAAACTCCCAAACTCCCCACTTCCAGGTAAATGTCACTCAACAAACTCCCCACTTCAGGGTAAATGAAAGAATTCCCTACTTCTGCATATGTAAGTCGTTTTTCCTGGCCTGAGACATGACTTATATACTCTATACCCATATGCATATCTGATTATGTTTTCAGGGAAACTTGTGCCAGCATTTGTTGTCTTCTCATCTGATGCCTGGAGAGAAACCTTTCCAGTGTTCACATTGCCCCTACCGATCCGGCGTCCGGGAGAACGTCACCAAGCACATACAGATTCAGCATCTGGGTAAGTCCAAATATATTAGTCCAGCATCTGGGTAAGTCCAAATATACAGGTGCAATAACTGGATAAGTCCAAATATACAGGTTCAACATCCAGGCTAGTCCACATATACAGGTCCAATAACTGGGTAAGTCCAAAGATACAAGTTCAACATCATTTTAATTGTAATAATGAAAGTTAACCTATAAGAAAAGACTGCTTGCATTTTGATATCATTGTCTTGTGTTAAGAAACCAACAGTATGGTAAAATAGAAGCCACGATTTAACCAATTAATATCTGTATGTAGAAAACAGTTGATATCCGTATGGTGAGGTATAATCATGACTGTAATCCAGCATGATCACATACATGATGATATAAAGTGATGTTTGTTTATAAGCTGGATGTGTAGGACAGATTGTGGTATTTGTATATAAGCTGGATGTGTAGGACAGATTGTGGTATTTGTATATAAGCTGGATGTGTAGGACAGATTGTGGTATTTGTATATAAGCTGAATGTGTAGGACAGATTGTGGTATTTGTATATAAGCTGGATGTGTAGGACAGATTGTGGTATTTGTATATACGCCAGATGTGTAGGACAGATTGTGGTATTTGTATATAAGCCAGATGTGTAGGACAGATTGTGGTATTTGTATATAAGCTGAATGTGTAGGACAGATTGTGGTATTTGTATATAAGCTGGATGTGTAGGACAGATTGTGGTATTTGTATATAAGCTGAATGTGTAGGACAGATTGTGGTATTTGTATATAAGCTGGATGTGTAGGACAGATTGTGGTATTTGTATATAAGCTGGATGTGTAGGACAGATTGTGGTATTTGTATATGAGCCAGATGTGTAGGACAGATTGTGGTATTTGTATATAAGCTGGATGTGTAGGACAGATTGTGGTATTTGTATATAAGCTGAATGTGTAGGACAGATTGTGGTATTTATTGCAGGGAAGGACAGTTTAGTTCAGCAGCTGTGGGAGCCGCCCACCAGGAATGACGTCACTCTCTATCTCACCAGCAGGAAGGAATACGATTCCAGGTATGAGAAAAAAAGAAAACAGTTACGATCCACTAATATTTACATTTTTGTGTTTTGATTCTTTTCAATGAAAAGAACTCTTTTTTCATTAGCTATGCATGGCATAGCTTCAGCAGTGAAGGGGAGAAATATTCTATCATTCTGTCCCTCAACTTTGATCTTCTCTGAAACTACTGGCCAGAGTTCTTAGCTATAAGCAGGGAAGATGTTGTATATTGAGGGGACCAATTCTAACTATTTTCCACTACGTTATCAATGAGGCTGTGGGAATCAAGATATGGGAATCAAGATAACAAATTCAGTATGCTATCTGCATTTTGATTGGCCTAAATTATCATCTGCTCACGTCTGCTCTGGGTGAGGATTAAATGATCATTTATAAAGCAATTTGCAGGCATTTCCAGGCAATGTTTGCAAACATTGCAAAAAAAGCAACGATCAGCAGATCTCTAAGGCCACTGGCCTATTGTGTTAAATATATACATTGAAGGCACAGTTGTGTTATTAGGGGGATGTTGAATCTTATGATCTCGCCTCCAATGATCCTAGCTGATTCTTGTGAAATTGTTGGCATATATATCAGATGCATCTTGTGTAAATGTTCACTGAGCAAATTTCTAAATACTGTACACTTAGCCTGGGAGCAAAATTTAAGTTTCATAACCTTCATCAGCAAGCCAGCACCTAGAATTATGTAAGGAAATCAGAGAATTGATCAGGAGAATTTTAGACAACTGATTTTAGGCTTTAGCAAAACTATATTGGAGGAATTTCAAATATATATTGAACAATCTTGAAACTAAAGCTGAAGACAATGTTTTTAAACAGATCCCTTAATTTATAGAGCAGACATCTTGATTTTCTGAGCAGATGACTTTATTAGATATGAGATACTTTATAAAATATAGGATGATTTATTTGATAAAGGATTTTAGTAGTTTAAGAACTTCCACTTACAGTAAAGCACTGCCAAATACTTTGGTTGAGTTTGTATATTCTTAAACATTCATCCAATACTTTGCAATATTTTCCTAATATTTGCGAGCAGTTTGATGCTCAAACTTAGCACATATCTTTACAATGAATAACAATAAAATGTATATCTTTGTGACAGATCCCTGGAAGAATTCATCTCAGATGTTATGGAAAAGAAGAAAAAGAATGTACCGGTACTTCAGGGAAGAAACGATGAGAGTCAAATGAACCCGTGAGGGGGGAACCTACTTATATTAGCTGATTATCAGACTTAACTTATCTTAGCTACTTTATCTACTTATCAAGTTAATCAACCTGCAGACTTAACTGCTGTTATTTGTAACCATCTCAAGGCTAACTACAGGCCATGGCAGAGTTGGTTAGAGCGCCAGCTTACAAGCACCAGTTCCTCTGTGGTGATCCAAAGGTCGTGGGCTCGATCCCCAGCCATGCCGAAATTGAATTCATGATACACTTTCACATATGAGCTTAGGCCCGTGCCTAAAGGGTTAACCTTTTGTTCTTGTAAATCTGTGACCGGGTGGGTTGTCATGTCAAAGACCTGCAACATGACAATTCAGTGAGGCAGCATTATATCTGTTAAAAGGAGGTCTCATGACGAAATGACTGAAATAATGTTGAAAGTGATGTAAAACCCCAAACAAACAAAATTAATGAGGGACTGTGTTGAAGGTTTAAGATCTAAGTAGCCAGACATCATTCATTACAACAAGATGCAGTCACAGAGAATGTCCAAAATGATATCATGATTTCATTTAGTCAGAATAACCGGGATGACTCTGTCCTTCCCTTCTGTAATGCCTCAGTCACATTTGCGCCGGGCGCACCGGGGATTTTATCAGCAATAATCTGAGATATGCCGTAGCTGTGGTGACATTATACATGGGTGCCGCACGGCACGTGCAGAATTTGATGCCAAAGACATCTGTGGAATATAATAACGATTGTATGACAGACGTCTGTGAGATATCCTAAAGATGTCTGGTAAATGAAACAGACGTCTATGAGATTTCCTGACTGGAGTGGTGGAGGTCCATGTCCCGCCTGTTCTTTAGGGATTAAACTTATGTTGAAATAAAAGGAGAACAGTCTGGATGTGCACAGCCCGCAGTGATAGAAGGATTATACTCCAGTATTAAACTTGTTAAATTAACGTCATACAAAGCTGTCATCAGGCTACATCTGGTCTAGCATAGACATTAATTTGTAGACATTAATTTATATTGAAGTAATGAAGTACATTATTCTAAAAATGGCAAATTTTGTCAAAACAGCTGTTCACAAAATTTGTTTGTGCAATTTTCTGTGTTAATGGTGTAGATGACAAAATGCAAACCTTTGGTTATTTCTTACAGAGTGGGTAAAGCAATCCAACTTACTCTATTATGTTGAAAGACAAGTTTTTTATCATCAATTAGAATCATTGAAATAATTATATAGTCATATCTAAGTACTTAAATTGTAGAAGATATATGTACTTAAAGAAATGTACCCATTTCAAAAATAAATATATGATTATTTATATGGGTATTGTAGTTGAATAAATTTCATGGATGTTTTTTATATGAACACTTCTGACTGATATTATAACCAAGCAGAAATGTATAAAAACATGTTCCTTTATATGTATAAGATGTTAATTGCCCAAGTTGAACAGATCACATAAATTGACTAGATACCTATTTCTGAATTCAGTATCAAAAATATATGCATCCTATTTTTGGCACCAGAGGACAGTAAAATATCCCCTCACATAGATTTATTTCATGTTTCCCAAACAAGCTGTATTATAAGTTTAACATATTGATATCAAATACTGTGACTGATAGTCAAGTTTTTATCAGTATTTCTTGAAAGTGCTCAATTTGGGCTTTTTCCAAATTACTTTGATATGCCAAGGTTCAAAATGAAATAGTCCTGTAACTGTAAATTACAAAGGACTTGTGATTTCAAAGATTTGATCACAACACTCACCCTCTGACAGTCAATATATATTCGGATTCATTTTGGAAGTAAGGTACTTCATGGTTTTATGCAGCTCTTTTGGGGTCAGAGAATCCACCTGACTGAGCTCACCACTGCACCAAACCAAACTTTTTATGAGCTTTGACCTCGAAAAACAAGACTATAACATCAATGTTGTATAAAGTGATGCATGACTTGTACTTCACTTGAAGGAAATCGAGCACATTTTCAAAATCTGTTTGTCCGTCTTGTTTTTTATGATGAGAAATTGTGGAATGGTGTTTTTTACGGCCCTTTCTGCAACTGTGACCAAACCAGGTCGACTTTCGAGCCTTTTAATCAGTTTGAAAGTAACACTGCCAGCAGTGGGAGTTGAACCCACCACCTCCCGTCCTCCACTTATATAACCATTAAAGAGATACTTTCTAGTAAAATAAATTATACAAAATACACTATTAAATGATCATATATGTGTAAATACATTGAAATTGATAAACAAAATAATTATATCAGTAACCATGGAAACACGAACCAACATTTAAAACTCATCTTGCAACCCCTATAAAATATGATCATTTATTTCAATCACTGTCAGTGACGTCATCGTGGGGGATTTAATGCACGTGCAACTGAAACATTTGGTGCATCCATTCTATCATGCACCAAATCTAAGGCCGTGAATCACGACACTGCTATTTTGGTTGCATTGTTGTTATTACATACAAGTGCCTTCGACTGGGAAAGGATGCTGTCTCTCTCTGTTGTGGCTATCTCTCACTTATGCAGCTGCTCTCACTGCTATAACTGTCTCTCACTGTTGTAATTATCTCTCACTTATGCAGCTGTCTCTCCCTTGTACAGCTATCTCACTGATGCAGCTGTCTCTTACATGTGCAGCTATCTCACACTTATGCAGCTGTTTCTCACTTGTGCAGCTATCTATCTCTGCTGTAACTACCCCTCACTTGTGCAGCTATCTCTCACTGTTGTAACTATCTCTCACTTTCCAGTTATCTCAATTATGTAACTGTCTCTCACTTGTTCAGTTATCTATCTGTGTTATAACTGTCTCACTTTTGTAACTATCTCTCACCTATGCAGTTGTCTCTCCCTTGTACAACTATCTCTCACTGATGCAGCTGTCTCTCACATATACAGCTATCTCTCACTTATGCAGCTGTCTCTCACTTGTGCAGCTATCTATCTCTGCTGTAACTGTCTCTCGCTGTTGTAATTATCTCTCACTTATGCAGCTGTCTCTCCCTTGTACAGCTATCTCTCACTGATGCAGCTGTCTCACATATACAGCTATCTCTCACTTATGCAGCTGTCTCTCACTTGTGCAGCTATCTATCTCTGCTGTAACTGTCTCTCGCTGTTGTAATTATCTCTCACTTATGCAGCTGTCTCTCCGTTGTACAGCTATCTCACTGGTGCAGCTGTCTCGTACATGTGCAGCTATCTCACTTATGCAGCTGTTTCTCATCTGTGCAGCTATCTATCTCTGATGCAAGTACCCCTCACTTGTGCAGCTATCTCTCACTGTTGTAACTCTCTCTCACTTTGCAGTTATCTCACTTATGCAGCTGTCTCTCACTTGTTCAGTTATCTATCTGTGTTATAACTGTCTCACTTTTGTAACTATCTCTCACCTCTGCAGCTGTCTCTCCCTTGTACAATCTCTCACTGATGCAGCTGTCTCAGATATGCAGCTACCTCTCGCTTATGCAGCTGTCTCACTTGTGCAGCTATCTATCTCTGCTGTAACTGTCCCACTGGGGGGGGGGGTACTTTTAACCCCCTCATGATTTTAACTCGCGGAGGCTGGGATGGAACTGAAAACCCCAGAGCCTGATTTAGGGAAATATTCTATCATTGTTGGTACCCTGATTTAGGACTAGCTGAATTTTTGATAAGGATAATGCAGAAGGAAGAGATTTGGAAAAGGGGATTGTGATCCCTGTTTTGGGGAGAAATTTGAAAAACAGTACCCTGTTTTAGGGAAAATGATAAAATATCTTAACCCGTCTTAGGGAAAATATCAGCGAAAAGGACCCTATTTAGCCCAGCTTCCCGGCAGCCCATACCTCACATAGCAACTTTTTTTTTTTTTCAAATCTCGTCACCCTTCCTCTCTGATCACGTTCATGCTTTTTTATTGCAGTACTCCTGGCATGGGTATGTATGTGTGTGTGTGTGTGTGTGTGTGTGTATGTATGTATGTATGTAGTGAACATCCTTGTCATCGCGATAACTCAAGAACAAATGATGGCAGGTTCATGGAACTTGACACACATATGCATCTGGTTCGATGGACGGCGACCTTGACCTATTTTTCAAGGTCACAGGGACAATTATGTGAAGTCCCAAGAATCACAATAACTCAAGAACGAATGATGGTAGCTTTATGAGATTTGACACACATAAGCATCTGATGAAGACCTCAGACATTTTTGTATGGAACATAACCTTCACCTACTTTTCAAGGTCACAGGGACAATTAAGTGAAATCCCTATCATTGCTATAACTCAAGAACAAATGATGGCAGCTTTATGTGACTTGACACATTTAAGCATCTGGTGAAGACCTCAGACTTCCTTTGATGGAACATGACCTTCACCTACTTTTCAAGGTCACAGGGACCATGAAATCCCCATCATTGTGATAACTCGAGAACAAATGATTGCAGCTTTATGAGATTTGACACACATAAGCATCTGGTAAAGACATAAGATTTTTCCCTATGAAATATGACCTTCACCTTCTTTTCAAGGTCACAGGGACAGGGAAATCCCAAGAATCACAATAACTAAAGAACAAATGATTGCAGCTTTATGAGATTTGACACTCATAAGCACCTGGTGAAGACCTCAGACATTTTTGTATGGAACATGACCTTCACCTACTTTTCAAGGTCACAGGGACAATTATGTGAAATCCCTATCATTGTGATAACTCGAGAACAAATGATGGCAGCTTTATGAGATTTGACACACATAATCTGGTAAAGACCTCAAAAGAGTTTGATGAATGGTGACCTTGACCTACTTTTCATGTCAAATTCACGTCATTGCAATAACTCAAGAACAAATAATGGCAGCTTCATGAGAATTGACACATATAAGCATCTGCTGAAGACCCCAGATGAGTTTGATGGACGGTGACATTAACCTGCTTTTCAAGGTCACCGGCCCCTCATCTCAATATTTCTAGGCTAAATGATGACAGTTTCATGATATTTGACACACATAAACTATCAAAGGAAGTATATTTTATGGTTTTTTTTCCCCTGCATCAATTACCTTGGTGCAATGACCTTTTGTTCACAAATATTGTATGGAGCTAATGTTGCGCAAAAAGTTACCAGGGCTGAGGGTTGATGCATCTCTGATGCCTATGTTATATGTATGTAACTACAGTCAAGCCCCGCCAGTCCGTCATGGTCTGTCACACATAATTCTGCCGGTTTCACGAGTCTGACGGTTTGATGAAACGGACATCAAATGAATACAAATAAAGAAAGATTAGAATGGTTGCAGCCAAATCACTGTCGGTAATTGATATGCCGGATTATCGGGGGACGGTCCGGCGAGGTCTGACTGTATATAAAAAAGCATGAAACAGTAACAACAGAGAGATAGCTGCACATGTGAGAGATAGCTGCACAAGTGAGAGACAGCTGCATAGGTGAGACAGCTGCACATTTGAGAGATAATTACAGTAAGAGACGGTTACAACAATGAGAGATAGACAGCTGCATCAGTGAGAGATAGCTGCACAAGTGGGAGATAGTTACAGCAGTGAGAGACAGCTATAGCAGTGAGAGATAGCTGTACAAGGGAGAAACAGCTGCATAACTGAGAGATAGCTACAACAGTGAGAGACAGCATCCTTTCCCAGCCGAAGGCACTTGTTTGTTTACTGATTATCTATGTAAGTAGGTAATTGCCCCACGATGACGTCATTCTTTTTTTTCCAGCACGTGCATTTAAAAGAGCTATTTTTCTCCCAAAAATCATGTTTCCCTTGTGCGGTCATAATAACAGAGCCACAGATCTATGTGCATTATAATTCTCCATCAGACCACAAAAGTGTATTAGAGAAGTGAAAGTTGCCTGACTCGACAAAGGTTCCTTGGAAGCGAAATCCAGTTTGGAGATAAAATTGAATAGTGTTGTGTTATTGTGTTGGAATCATAATCAATTAATGATCGTGGAAGCTAAACTTTGAAATGACTGAAACCAAGGTGGCTGACCATACTTCATACTGAAAATTCCTTAAAAATACAAACAAAACATTTCTGCAATAACATATGATTCATAAAAATCTCCCTCCAGTAAATATGTATTATATTATTTCATAATAAATTTGATTGTGAATTAATATTCCACTGTTCTATGATAAGCATTCAATATGCCCGTTCAATAAACATTTTAAAGTGATAAAAAGAAAGTATAACATGAAAATCAAGATTACAATTGAAATAATTTTCACAATTATTTTGTTGTTGTCGTTCATCAAGTCTACAGCCAGCCCTGTTAGTGATAGTGACAGGAAACAAGATTAAATTGTCAACCAATAATTGAAGCAATTATTATATCCTAGAGATGCTCATTTGTCAGGACGTGGATTGAGCCCATATGCGTCTGTCAGCTTTACAGAGATGTAGCGCATACTTCATGGACTGGACCAGTGCACTTGAAATAAACACTCTCATAACTTTGATTATGTTGGTCTAATACATGTCACAATAAGTATATCCTCTCTGAGAAAGTTAGGCATAATAAGCCATAAATGACAAACGTCAATGTGGGCCGAGTTTGCATTTATAAATGCAGATTTCCCAATATGTTTCTTTCTGGTTACCACATTATATCAATATTTGGTTGGTTAGTTCTGAAATGACTTTCCATGCATATTTGATATCCTTAAGTTCCGAGGTAGGACCCACAGCCAGGCGAATGTAGAATATCCCGTTTGATGATGAAGGTACCATAAATACTCTTCCATCTTTCTTTATTTTGTCTAGTAGTGTCACAGTGACCGAGTTATCCTTACCCTTCAACCGGAAACAAACCAGACCTAGGGTAACTTGGTTTGTCACTTGGAACCTCTCATCTTCACTAAGGTACCTCTCAAACTCTTTTGCAAGTTTTACCTTCTGAAATAAGTGTTTTTATATGATTAAATATAATTTGATAATCTAATTCTGTTATAAAAAAATGTGTCGATGGAAAAAAACCTTTTTTATTTTTAGCGTCTTTTTAAGTTGATTATGCTAGCCTGAATGTAATCATCATAATGTGCAATCGAGAGTTTATACTAGCACTAGCATACTTAACTTATACATATACTCTACCATTCTGATATGTTCCTGGAGGCCATTTACGCCATATAATCTAATGACGAACCATAATTTCAGGGACCTGAACCTGGTGCATAAATGTATCTGCCACCGCTGAAAAAAAATTAAATGAATAAATTTATAAATAAATAATGATATGACACTTATGGAATTGTCGTCTTTGGAAGTCATTCTTCATTAAAGTTATTGATAGAAAAATGAAAACTGATTTTTATTATATATTCCATATTGTGTGTTTAAAGATTATTTCACCCGATATTCCGGATATTTCTCATTAAAGTTGTCTGCCATATATAGCGGGTCCTCCTCACTCAGAGATGACTGAACATGTCTGGAGTCTTTATACCTGATTATTGTCATAACAGAGACCTTTTAAACAACAATAGTACAGCTCTGGTAAATCACCAAATAAAGTCATCATAAAATTTGGATTTAAGGAAAGAGATACTGACCACATGACTGAACAGTCCATGTTCACACACAGAAATTTCCAGGGATTGACGTTTAGAGAATCTGCAAACTAAAAATACAGCTTCATGTTAGATTGCATAATCAGGGTGGGAGAGCTCTGAACCAATCTGGGCAGCAAATCTGCACCAATCTGGGCAGTAAATCTGCACCAATCTGGGCAGCAAATCTGAACCAATCTGGGCAGCAAATCTGCACCAATCTGGGCAGTAAATCTGAACCAATCTGGGCAGCAAATCTGAACCAATCTGGGCAGCAAATCTGAACCAATCTGGGCAGCAAATCTGAACCAATCTGGGCAGCAAATCTGAACCAATCTGGGCAGTAAATCTGCACAAATCTGGGCAGCAAATCTGAGCCAATCTGGGCAGTAAATCTGAACCAATCTGGGCAGTAAATCTGAACCAATCTGGGTAGTAAATCTGAACCAATTTGGGCAGTAAATCTGAACCAATCTGGGCAGTAAATCTGAACCAATCTGGGCAAATCGCGTCATTCTGGACGCTCACAACAGAGCTGGATGCGGAGTAACCTCCGGCTTGTGGACACAAATATTACAGTTAAAACGTTTTAAATTTTCAATAAAATTTACACCACCATAATAAAGACACTACACACACTACTGTAATAAAATTTGTATAATTTTATGATGATTATTATGTGATTTTGAGGTTTTTTGTTAGATGTAAAAAAGTTGCTATATGACAGAATCACCCAGATTGGTTTAGAATTGGTTCAGAGCTCTCCCAACCCTGATAATGAAAATGTGTGTTTGGCGGACGCAACTGCATGTGCAATAAGAAATATCAAAATCCAGACAAATGATAACAAATATCAGAAATGTTTCATTATATTCAGAAGTGCATTATATTGTAAATTATAAATGTCTCTACTTCTATTCCAGACATGAGATGTTTGAACTCTGGGCAGATGCAAGCGCACCCAACATAGGCAGCATCCACGTGTAACCACACATTATGATCTCTACCTGAAAGCAACAGAAAATGGGCAGAGATTAAATGTGAGATATTATTGTTTTATTGTTTTATTCAATAAAGAGAATGGAAGTAATATGAAATTCGGCTCATCATTACAGATTAGCAAATCACATTTGGACTTAAGATGTTATTTTTTGCTCAGTATTAATGTAATGAAATAACATATTCAACAATAAGGTGATTTGGTTACACACATATTGGTCCTATTTCAGATATATTATCAAATGAGCACGATCCTGTCGTCCCTAGTGTAGCCATTACCTTCAAATATAAACAGACTAGCATTAAGAAAATATTTGATGATAATTGATCAGTGAAATTTATCTTATGCAACAAACGACAGTAATTGTTTCAACTTATGAGATATATTAAAGTAATATGGGAAATATGCTTCCATGCACAAGTATCCATCATCTGAAATGTAAAATAATCCTGAAATAAAAGCCCAATATAATGTCCTAATTTTTATCAACCTATATACAGTGACTTATTTGTGTGAAACATAAACAGTGATTAATAGATACACATTCATACACTGAGATAAAGATAAAAGCTACATTTCAATATGAAAGCTTTTAAAGTGCATCTGTAGGATATGGAATACACACCCAGAGACTCTGTTTATGTGTCACACAAATAAGTCATAAACAGTGATTAATAGATACACATTCATGCACTGAGATAAAGATAAAAGCTACATTTCAATATGAAAGCTTTTAAAGTGCATCTACCTATTAATATGATACGATTTTTAGGCCATCTTCAAACAGTAAAAGCACATAACTGTCATAGATTTATCTGAATTGTTCCACTTAGTAGTTTTCAAAGGAGCAAGATTGATACTCACAATTGGACTAAAGAATGGAAATAAATAGATCTCTCATCGAGTTAGTCATACCATGTATGGAATAAGTCCATGGTTTTTGTCCACCTGCATGGCCTGCCTGAGAGTTTCTCCTCCTACACTGCCAATGCTATCTGTCTTCAATTTGTGTATGCGCACAAATCCCAACAGACATGCCCTCTCAAAACATGGATGGGCCTAAAATGAATTAAAACTTGAGTTTGATCGAGTCCATTAAGACTTGTGTATTCATAATATGGTGATTAAGGTCAGAAATCTAAATGAGGCAAACCAACTCAATATATAATAACCCAAAAGTCACTGGTAAGTAATCGATATAAAGGACAGATTAAGGCGATGGCAAAGGGAGACGCACGTGAGACAACATCTGCTTCCGCCCCTAGCGGTAAGGTGAAGCCGAGGGCACTGTGCATATCTGACCCAGTCTACCGGCCACTGATTACAAATGATACTGGTAAGTGGGACTGGGATGTAGAATAGTCTATCACCGAGATATCCCACCTGGAAGAAATGATGAAGAGACAGAGTTTTACCAAGAAACTCAGAGAGTACTCTGCAGTAGTAATCTGCATTGGTCTTGTTGATGTCGAACGGAAGACGTCTGGGAAGCTGCTGCTAACCAGAATTAAAAGAGGCGCCTACCTTATGGCCAGAGCCTCCACCTGCCAGATTTACCTTTGACAGGTCCCGCCTATATCAATAAGCTGTGACCTACAAGTGGTGAACTCGCATACTTACCTTAATCTATACATGGAAGACCTGTGCAGCCATCACGAAACAGGTCAGCTGAAAGTGATTACCACACCTAAAGACGTGCTGTCTCCTCCAACCTCGGAGGTAGTCACTTCATCTACTGATCACACACTACGTGAGCAAGCCCGAACCGATTGGATGGCAAATTTAACTAAGATCCTCGTCCCATCAAATGATTTCACGAATGATCTCATTGAGCACTGGGAAGCTGGCGAGGACAACGCTGCATTATACATCTCATCTGATGAAGACACTCCATCAGGAGAAGAAAAGTCTAGCCTTATTGATTTTGTAGACAAGGAGTTCCAAAACGAGTCAGTGACCATGGTTTTACCCACGGGTACAGCCTCAAAATTAATCGGAGTCGGGGGATGGGCAATAAGGAAGATGCAAGAACTCTCAGGTACTCGCATGACTAAACTGGACGCCGGCAGGGAAGGAAAAATAGACCGTATGAGGATAAGTGGAACCCCACTAGGTATTGCTCGGGCACTAGTGGAAGTAAGAAAAGGCATACGTGAGATAATCCCTGAATCATCCTCGAACAAAGAGGTATGTTTATACTATGCCCAGGGTAAATGCAAGAACGGGCACCAATGTCAGTACTTGCACTCAGGACCGACTCCAGCCTATCAACACCAGGAGGCAGGACCAGCGCCTACCTACAGACACCGTGACCCAAGACCATCAGCTCCTCGTAGCCCAGTGAAATTGATCAAGTCACGTAAAACAAAAAAGTTTTGACATTTATACAATCAGTGGAAAGAACATTCGATAATATGCAATAAAGAAGCCTGTGTCAAAAATAATATCCATGATGACATCGAAAACATTTTTAAAGAATCTGTATCATATATGTGAACTTAGTGTAATATCAAGTGGAATAAAAACAATCCTTGATCAAATTATGTGTTTGTATGCTTACCTACCATGTACATGTTTTTCAGAATGTATAATTATCATAAATGCTAAAAAAATACCAAATAAATACAAAAAAATACATGAACTACTGATCTCTATGCTTTTCAGCCCTTTTACAAACATCAAAAAATACTCAAACTTCTCGATAATCCTAGAAAATGAGCAGTGCAGATTATCTCTCCTAGAAAAAAACACTGAAAATATATTTTTAAACAAACATCATGCAAATGGGCTCGAGGGACCTTTCTCATACTCGTTTGTAAATATACAACCCCAAAAGTTATGGAATATTGATAGAAGAACAATTTTAAATTATGAAAATACCAAAGGTAAAAAAGTGAACCATTATTACGATTTTACTATGTCAACAAACGAAAATACTACGTCTACACACTTTTACTACAAATGTACTAAATATAGCTCACTCGTAACTAAAAATAGACCTCGGCAATTCCTGCTTAATGAAAATCCTCCCACGGAGGCCATGGAGTTGCATATAAATAGACGGGGTAAACACCAATCACGAAGATACGCTACATCACGTGACAGCTACGGACACGCCCACCCTACAAACTCATACGGGTGGTGCACACGGGGAGGCATCAACTCTGCCCGAAAACAACTCGCTGAAATATCTAAACAACATAATCACACAGTAACCTTTAAAAAAACTCCCTCAATCGAAACCCGGCAGAAAAATACCCACTCTGAAGATAGCACGAGGGTCAGAAACTTTCGAATCGATCTTGCTACTGACACACCCACCGACCACATGATTGGCTGCTCCGCGAAGGATGCATATTATGGTTTGGGGGAACACCCCAGAAATGATGACCAAAGTTCATTCAGAGAAAAAGAGGGAATTCCCCTGAGACCACATCTTAATGAATGCTCAGAAGAACATGAAAAAAATACGAATCCTATCATAAATAAAAATCATGGTAAACTACTGATAGGATCTTGTAATGCACAATCAATTCCCTCAAAAGTATTATGGATAAAAGACTATTATAGGGAAAATAAAATGAATGCACTTTTCATAACTGAGAGTTGGCTGCATAATATTGGAGATGAACGGACTATAAATAATCTAAAAGGAGATCACTTGGAGCTATTAACATGTCCCCGGATAGGACGCTCGGGGGGCGGAATTGCTCTGCTACACGACCGAGAACTGGACTTCACTCATAATAAAACTGAACAACCCTCTGTGAAAACGATGGAACTTATGGAAATATCACTTAAACAAAAAAGTAAGAAGATAACTTTTGTAGTTATTTACCGCCCTGAACCTTCAAAAAAGAATAGATACACCTACTCTGAATTCTATGAAGAATTTACCCAAATTGCGGCACACTATTGTGCCATGACCCATGAAGTCATATTCCTGGGTGACTATAATTTCCACATGAATAAACCAAATAGGCCAGATGTAATAAAGTTTAATGATATCCTAACTACATTTGACATTAAGCAATGGGTAGAGAAACCGACCCATAGACTGGGTAATACACTAGACCTGATCATGACCTATAGAGGAAATAAGTCGCTGGTAGATCACCAAGTAGATGAGTACATTTCTGATCATAAACTTATAAAAATATGGATAGATATAATACCACCGAAACTGCCCAAGAAGAGGATAAAATACAGAAATATGAAAAGCATGGACATAGAAACACTAAAAAATGATTTAAGGGAAATATTAACAAATGAGGAAGACTGGGCTAAATTAACACTAACCGACCTAACAAATTATTATGACAATAAACTTACAGAACTCATGGATAAACATGCCCCATGGAAAATCTCGGACGTCTCTCAACGTAAACCAGTCACATGGATGAACGACCATATAAAAAAAGAGAGATCTCTCAAAAGACGTTTAGAGAGGAAAATGAACAAAAACCAACCTGCAGATAGACAAAGAGAGGTACAATGCTCAGAAAAATAAATATAACGCACTCCTGAAAACATCTGAGTCTAAATATTTTTCAAAACTTGTGGAAGAAAATAAACATGATCCAAAAAAATTATTTAAATCCATTGATAAAGTCATGCATAAATCTTATGACACACCCATGCCAAAGGCTGAAACGGATAGGATACAAGCAGACAAATTCAATAAATATTTTTCTAGGAAAAATAGAAAAAATCCGAACTGATATGGAAAATGACCCGACAGGTGGAAAAACGCCAACAGAGGGCACAACCGTCATTAGTCAAAATAATACAGGTACTACTTTTCACTCCTTCAGGAAACTAACAATTGATGATGTGAAAAAACTAGTCAAGAAAGCAGCTAAGAAATCGTGTGAATTAGATTCTATACCTACATGGCTATTACATGAATTAATGGAGGACCTTCTGCCATTAATCACAGCCATTATAAATAGATCCTTAAACGATGCAACTGTACCCGAGGATATGAAACTTGCAATCATAAAACCACTATTAAAGAAATTTGGACTTGAATTAATCGAGAGTAATTACAGACCGGTCTCTAACCTAAGTTATGTGTCCAAATTAACCGAAAGAGCAGTCGCTGAACAATTAGTTCCACACTTAGTAGATAATAATCTAACTGATAAATTCCAATCAGCCTACAAGGAACACCATAGTACCGAAACGGCTTTACTCAGAATACAAAATGACATCTTAATGGAACTGGATAAGAAAAATTCAGTAATCCTATTGTTGCTAGACCTATTGGTGGCGTTTGACACAATTGACCATGAAATACTACTGAACCGATTAGATAAGAGATGTAAAATAAGAGGAAATGCCCTAGCATGGATAAAGTCTTATCTCCATAATAGGGAACAATGTGTTAAGGTAGGCAATCATAGATCTGACCGCATCCAGATTAAATACGGAGTCCCACAGGGATCCGTCCTAGGACCAATCCTTTTCACTATCTACATGTCACCACTTGCTGATATCCTAAAAAAATATGGGCTATATTATCACATCTACGCAGACGACACCCAGATCTACATCCCCATAGATTACACTTCTGATACTAATGCACTATTAAGCAAAATTAAATTGGAAAAATGTGTAAGTGAGGTTAGAACATTTTTAATTCAAAATAAAATGAAAATAAATGATGGAAAAACTGAAATGCTAATATGCTCCAACAAATATAATAAACTAAAAAACACTGAGAAAATCAGAATAAGTGATACCGATATCACACCTAGCAGCACAGTGATAGACCTAGGAATCACGCTAGACTCTAATCTTGATATGAAAGCACATGTTAAAAAAATGTGTAAAAATGGTTATTACCACATTAGAAACATTGCAGCAATAAGGCACTGTCTGGATGAAAAAACTGCTAAAACACTTACCCATGCCTTCGTCACCTCAGCGTTGGACTATGGAAATGGACTTCTTGGTGGACTTCCGCAAACTGAAATAAAGAAGCTGCAATATGTCCAGAATTCAGCAGCCCGTGTAGTAGGAAAAATACGGAAGTTCGACGATATATCGGAAAAACTGAGAGAACTCCATTGGCTTCCAGTGCATGCAAGAATCAAGTTTAAAATTTTGCTCACTACCTGGAAGGCATTAAATGGTAAGGCACCCCCTTACCTACGGGACCTCTTACATATCAAACAGGGTACAAGAGACCTTAGATCAAATGATGGCTCATACTTATCAATTCCCCAAATCCGCCTAAAGACAATAGGTGGTAGGGCTTTTGCCTCTATTGGGCCAAAGTTATGGAATGAATTACCTAATAATATTAGGTCCACAACCACTCTCGCAGGCTTTAAGAGTGGATTGAAGACTCACCTCTTCAAGAAGTATGTCCTGCACGAAGCGCTATGAACAGACTTGTCTGGTATCAGCGCTATATAAATTTTATTATTATTATTATATTTATTATAAAATATGGCAGATCTCGCCCCAAAAACTATCTTGAAAATGATTAATATTAACAAAATTGATTGTGTAATGTTAATATTTGATAAAAGAGAGTACTATTTTATAATTGAAATAGTCATGTCTGTTTTGATCAGTCTGAAAACAGGATACCATAGCGGTTATTGGAATTGATAGTGATTCGGATTATTGAATAGTCATATCATGTGTAAATTTACACATAACCGTAAGTTTGAAAAGAGTTTGGGCCTCGATTCTTTTATTAGGATTAAAATTGATTGACCTCAACAAAATGTTGGAACGTATTATCAAATTTACACCTCTCTCAATCACGCAACATGGCCAAGGTATGGAAAAAGGTCTTTTAAATCGCCATCATTGATTGTCTGAAGTGGAGAGTCTTTAGAAATAGATTAATACGCTACTTTTAGAGAGTCGAGAAATTCATGAATAAGTTACTCTATGCACATCTTAAATGTAGGCATTAGCGGAGAGGGGATTGGGGTTGTGGTAATTGTTAGAAACAATTTTGATGATTTCTAACTTAACTGAATAAGGCTAAACTGGAAACCTGTTGTGTTGGGATGCAATAGAGTTATGTTGAGATCACACTAATTCATTTAGTTTTGGGGCAAAATCTATTGATTGTGTGGACAAAGCAGTGTGCACAGTGAAACAATGATAGCTGAAAGATGGAATAAAAATCTCAATATCTTCCAAGGGTTTTAACCATGCATGCCATTTCACTGACCTCCTCTGAAGTATATGCCACCAGTTTAGTCAATATAGCTGCATCACTCTTGTCTACTTTTTGACAAGATGTGGCTTTATATATATATATATATATATATATATACATATATACATAGTGGCGTAGCCAGGGGGGCTGAGGGGGCTACAGCCCCCCCCCCCCAACATTAAAATTTTTTTTTTTACTAGTACTTTGGGGCTGCAAAGGAGGAAGAGGCCTGATAATGACTAGGAGGCTGTAGCAGGGGGCATATCCAGATTTCAGCCCCCCCTTCAGAAAATCCTGGCTACACCACTGTATATATATATATATATATATATATATATATATATATATATATATATATATATATATATATATATATATATATATATAAATATATATATATTCATCTTTAAACAAAGATACCTACCATGATCCTCTCCAACTCTGTGGTGGCTGGGCTCACCACCTGCGCAAACATGCTCATATTTACTCTATCTAAATCATAACTTTCTAATACATTTTGTTTTCAAACTTTGGAACGTTTTGTGATTTAAATGCACGAAATACAAGTATAGATTTCCGTTTTGGAACTCTTAAATAAGTGATAAATGTCATGCGTGTTATACCCAGTCTCCCTGTATAATTCCCAGACCAGTATCAAGTAGGTCAGCTAGGGTGGATGCAAAAGATCGGCTTGGTGGGAAGAAACCAAAGAAATGCGGGTGGGTCTGTTGGCTCAGCTGGAAATACAACACAAAGGCAAATTCATATCATAAATAGGAAGTAAAATAATACAAAATGTCGAGTATTCATTGGCATTATGACAATGTGAAGACAGGGTGAAATTTGAAGTGCAGTGAACTAAGAACTAAATTGTTGTTTTCTATTATCTTTATAAATTAATTATCCGGTCCATATTTTCAAGAAAATAACATCTTCATCGATTACATATTCAACTGTATGATCAACTGAAACTTAATTTTAACGACACAAAGGTGCCCTGTTTGAAATTGCGTCACAAGGAGAGAAACAGGCACTGTAACAAAAATCCTGGAAGACTTAAAATGGAATTCACTAGCAGGGAGAAGAAGGACACAGAGGCTGGTTTTATTGTACAAGGCTATACATGGTGAAATAGCTTTGAAACTTCCAGAACATGTCAAAATGATATCAGCTCCTACACGGAAAAACCATGGAAATCGCTATATCAAAATGGCGACAAGCTGTGACCCCTATAAATACAGCTATTTTCCAAGGACAGTGACTGACTGGAATAATCTTCCCCCTCAATTAACTACATTGGAACCAGGTAGCTCGGCGTCCTTCAGGAACTCCCTAGCCAGAGTATAAAGGTTGGAAACAAGCAGCTGGTGTGTACCAGCTGCACCCCTTAGTGCAACCTTGCACTCTCGGTGGGATGCCAATTGGTTTTGCTGAGTACACTTATAGATTAGTGTTCTCCAATCACCAATCGGCAAAGCCCAGATAGGTGTTCTGGAGGGGTTTGTTGAACGTCCAAGGTCTTTACCAATTTCAACCAAAGAAAAGTTTGGTGGAGTTGTTAGAGCTCTAGTGAAGTAAAAATCGGCAGCTGTAAAAACTGAGGTAAACCCGTTTAAACGTCCAAATTGAACCCTTTTTACTACCGTTAAAACAGGTTTGATTCAGTTTTTGCAGCTGGAGACTTATATCAAGTATTTATATTTTCTAGATTTCTGCAAGATTAGTTTTATATGTTGGTTTGTGTTTCCATGGTTACTGATAACGTTTTTGGGTCTTTGAATTTCAATGTATTTACGCATATATGATCATTTAATCATGTAATTTCTAAAATTTATTTTACTAGAAAGTATCTCTTTAATGCAATCCAAAGAATAATCAAGCTTTTTGGGACATTTAAGATATAAGTATGACTATGATATAAAATATGAATTATCACTAAAAGAGTTTGGTATTTAAAAATCACATGCAAACGAGATTATACAGAAAAAGCAATAAGCTCAAACCTCTCCAGATCACCTATCTGGGCTTTGCCGATGGGTGATTGGAGAACACTACTTAAAGATGTTAGGAGAGATCTTGCAAACATGAGGGTAAAAATATTACCCTAAAAAGTTAGAAATTACCTCACATTTTATTAGTGTTAATATCAAATATTAGTGTATAGCAATTGTATGACTTTAAAATGTGGGCGTGGCGTCATCTACATCGAGCAACAGAAACAAATATTTGATGCATTTGGTTAAGATTAGGTTCCTATTCCATACATACTCTTTACACAGTTGATCATTATTGCATTAATTTACGCCACAAATACATATCTTCAGAGTTTCAGTAAACCAATCAGATAAAACAAAATAATAAAAAATATACTTATTGAAACATACTCCAGATTTAAACAAAGATACCTACCATGATCCTCTCCAACTCTGTGGTGGCTGGGCTCACCACCTGCGCAAACATGCTCATATTTACTCTATCTAAATCATAACTTTCTAATACATTTTGTTTTCAAACTTTGGAACGTTTTGTGATTTAAATGCACGAAATACAAGTATAGATTTCCGTTTTGGAACTCTTAAATAAGTGATAAATGTCATGCGTGTTATACCCAGTCTCCCTGTATAATTCCCAGACCAGTATCAAGTAGGTCAGCTAGGGTGGATGCAAAAGATCGGCTTGGTGGGAAGAAACCAAAGAAATGCGGGTGGGTCTGTTGGCTCAGCTGGAAATACAACACAAAGGCAAATTCATATCATAAATAGGAAGTAAAATAATACAAAATGTCGAGTATTCATTGGCATTATGACAATGTGAAGACAGGGTGAAATTTGAAGTGCAGTGAACTAAGAACTAAATTGTTGTTTTCTATTATCTTTATAAATTAATTATCCGGTCCATATTTTCAAGAAAATAACATCTTCATCGATTACATATTCAACTGTATGATCAACTGAAACTTAATTTTAACGACACAAAGGTGCCCTGTTTGAAATTGCGTCACAAGGAGAGAAACAGGCACTGTAACAAAAATCCTGGAAGACTTAAAATGGAATTCACTAGCAGGGAGAAGAAGGACACAGAGGCTGGTTTTATTGTACAAGGCTATACATGGTGAAATAGCTTTGAAACTTCCAGAACATGTCAAAATGATATCAGCTCCTACACGGAAAAACCATGGAAATCGCTATATCAAAATGGCGACAAGCTGTGACCCCTATAAATACAGCTATTTTCCAAGGACAGTGACTGACTGGAATAATCTTCCCCCTCAATTAACTACATTGGAACCAGGTAGCTCGGCGTCCTTCAGGAACTCCCTAGCCAGAGTATAAAGGTTGGAAACAAGCAGCTGGTGTGTACCAGCTGCACCCCTTAGTGCAACCTTGCACTCTCGGTGGGATGCCAATTGGTTTTGCTGAGTACACTTATAGATTAGTGTTCTCCAATCACCAATCGGCAAAGCCCAGATAGGTGTTCTGGAGGGGTTTGTTGAACGTCCAAGGTCTTTACCAATTTCAACCAAAGAAAAGTTTGGTGGAGTTGTTAGAGCTCTAGTGAAGTAAAAATCGGCAGCTGTAAAAACTGAGGTAAACCCGTTTAAACGTCCAAATTGAACCCTTTTTACTACCGTTAAAACAGGTTTGATTCAGTTTTTGCAGCTGGAGACTTATATCAAGTATTTATATTTTCTAGATTTCTGCAAGATTAGTTTTATATGTTGGTTTGTGTTTCCATGGTTACTGATAACGTTTTTGGGTCTTTGAATTTCAATGTATTTACGCATATATGATCATTTAATCATGTAATTTCTAAAATTTATTTTACTAGAAAGTATCTCTTTAATGCAATCCAAAGAATAATCAAGCTTTTTGGGACATTTAAGATATAAGTATGACTATGATATAAAATATGAATTATCACTAAAAGAGTTTGGTATTTAAAAATCACATGCAAACGAGATTATACAGAAAAAGCAATAAGCTCAAACCTCTCCAGATCACCTATCTGGGCTTTGCCGATGGGTGATTGGAGAACACTACTTAAAGATGTTAGGAGAGATCTTGCAAACATGAGGGTAAAAATATTACCCTAAAAAGTTAGAAATTACCTCACATTTTATTAGTGTTAATATCAAATATTAGTGTATAGCAATTGTATGACTTTAAAATGTGGGCGTGGCGTCATCTACATCGAGCAACAGAAACAAATATTTGATGCATTTGGTTAAGATTAGGTTCCTATTCCATACATACTCTTTACACAGTTGATCATTATTGCATTAATTTACGCCACAAATACATATCTTCAGAGTTTCAGTAAACCAATCAGATAAAACAAAATAATAAAAAATATACTTATTGAAACATACTCCAGATTTAAACAAAGATACCTACCATGATCCTCTCCAACTCTGTGGTGGCTGGGCTCACCACCTGCGCAAACATGCTCATATTTACTCTATCTAAATCATAACTTTCTAATACATTTTGTTTTCAAACTTTGGAACGTTTTGTGATTTAAATGCACGAAATACAAGTATAGATTTCCGTTTTGGAACTCTTAAATAAGTGATAAATGTCATGCGTGTTATACCCAGTCTCCCTGTATAATTCCCAGACCAGTATCAAGTAGGTCAGCTAGGGTGGATGCAAAAGATCGGCTTGGTGGGAAGAAACCAAAGAAATGCGGGTGGGTCTGTTGGCTCAGCTGGAAATACAACACAAAGGCAAATTCATATCATAAATAGGAAGTAAAATAATACAAAATGTCGAGTATTCATTGGCATTATGACAATGTGAAGACAGGGTGAAATTTGAAGTGCAGTGAACTAAGAACTAAATTGTTGTTTTCTATTATCTTTATAAATTAATTATCCGGTCCATATTTTCAAGAAAATAACATCTTCATCGATTACATATTCAACTGTATGATCAACTGAAACTTAATTTTAACGACACAAAGGTGCCCTGTTTGAAATTGCGTCACAAGGAGAGAAACAGGCACTGTAACAAAAATCCTGGAAGACTTAAAATGGAATTCACTAGCAGGGAGAAGAAGGACACAGAGGCTGGTTTTATTGTACAAGGCTATACATGGTGAAATAGCTTTGAAACTTCCAGAACATGTCAAAATGATATCAGCTCCTACACGGAAAAACCATGGAAATCGCTATATCAAAATGGCGACAAGCTGTGACCCCTATAAATACAGCTATTTTCCAAGGACAGTGACTGACTGGAATAATCTTCCCCCTCAATTAACTACATTGGAACCAGGTAGCTCGGCGTCCTTCAGGAACTCCCTAGCCAGAGTATAAAGGTTGGAAACAAGCAGCTGGTGTGTACCAGCTGCACCCCTTAGTGCAACCTTGCACTCTCGGTGGGATGCCAATTGGTTTTGCTGAGTACACTTATAGATTAGTGTTCTCCAATCACCAATCGGCAAAGCCCAGATAGGTGTTCTGGAGGGGTTTGTTGAACGTCCAAGGTCTTTACCAATTTCAACCAAAGAAAAGTTTGGTGGAGTTGTTAGAGCTCTAGTGAAGTAAAAATCGGCAGCTGTAAAAACTGAGGTAAACCCGTTTAAACGTCCAAATTGAACCCTTTTTACTACCGTTAAAACAGGTTTGATTCAGTTTTTGCAGCTGGAGACTTATATCAAGTATTTATATTTTCTAGATTTCTGCAAGATTAGTTTTATATGTTGGTTTGTGTTTCCATGGTTACTGATAACGTTTTTGGGTCTTTGAATTTCAATGTATTTACGCATATATGATCATTTAATCATGTAATTTCTAAAATTTATTTTACTAGAAAGTATCTCTTTAATGCAATCCAAAGAATAATCAAGCTTTTTGGGACATTTAAGATATAAGTATGACTATGATATAAAATATGAATTATCACTAAAAGAGTTTGGTATTTAAAAATCACATGCAAACGAGATTATACAGAAAAAGCAATAAGCTCAAACCTCTCCAGATCACCTATCTGGGCTTTGCCGATGGGTGATTGGAGAACACTACTTAAAGATGTTAGGAGAGATCTTGCAAACATGAGGGTAAAAATATTACCCTAAAAAGTTAGAAATTACCTCACATTTTATTAGTGTTAATATCAAATATTAGTGTATAGCAATTGTATGACTTTAAAATGTGGGCGTGGCGTCATCTACATCGAGCAACAGAAACAAATATTTGATGCTTTTGGTTAAGATTAGGTTCCTATTCCATACATACTCTTTACACATTTGATCATTATTGCATTAATTTACGCCACAAATACATATCTTCAGAGTTTCAGTAAACCAATCAGATAAAACAAAATAATAAAAAATATACTTATTGAAACATACTCCAGGCATAATAATGTTCCTGATATCTTGAAGTATCTTCCCATTTCTCAGGATCTGAGGGTGGTTCTTTGGGGATATGTTCTCTTAAAAAAAATGGTTTAACCTTAGACATAATTTCCTTTTCTCTGATACTGTCATGGTAATCGGCAATAAAATCTACTACTTGTCTAGCTGATTCTCTGAATGCTTGACTTTCCATGACAACAATGGTTGGCCTTCAAGTGCAATCCTTCAGGCGAAAACTGGGTTTTGACACTGTAAAAGGACTCTAGTGTAAAGTGTCCATTCAATCAGTAGGCGAGAAGAGGCCAAAAAGCCTTAGACAATCCTTGTCCATATCCGGGACACTCATAGTTAAGATTAACATGAAATAATATTGACACTGGATCAGATAAAATGATATACTCAATCTGACCTCAGGTCAAACTGACCATTACGTGGCAGATATCTGATGGCAGATAACCCAGCAGATTATGGTGGGTTGGGGTCAGAGGTCCTATTAGTTAATCTATTATACCATTATACTTTTTCTAAACCTGACATAAAGTGCTTCATCTTTACATTCATGATTCAAAATATTGATAAATATATAAATAATTATTAAACACTATTTTCTTTAAAGACTGATGCCATCATTGACTTATAATTATAAACCAGAAAAGTGAAAGTTCTTTTAGCTACGGGAGAACATAAATTCGGAAATTTAATTCAGCAAACTATACATAATTTGTCCCCTTAATTTATTTTTTTGGGGGGGGATAAAATCGGTAGGCAAGCCAGGTGCACAGGACGCTGGGAAGCCAACTGAACCTTACTTCACAGCTGAAGATGTGACTGGGGTATTAGGAAATAATTTTCAATATGGCTGACAGCAACTTGATATGCCTGACCAATCAGAGCATAGAAGACTCATGAATAACGGATGAATATTCATGACCATCCCCTAACATGAGGAGGGGACAATAAATCTCGCCAAATTTGATGAAAAAAAAGCAAAATTATGAGTTATAGGCCTTCTAGGCTGTTACCATGACCGATGAACCTTTTTGTAATTTCAATCGGATAAAAATGTAATTTAGATGATGATGGAAGACAGATCCAATAAACCACATCACAAGGTCATATATTTCGTAAATTCAGGCTGTTGTGGATGGTCTAGTTTGCTATAATAAATGGAATAGTTGTATTATCTGTAAGTCAGTGTAAGTAAAGCATGACAACATTTTCTAATAAATCATACACCCCTTAACACACAAACATACAAGTCTAAAATAAGTATGATATATGATTTTGTTATCGTGACATGTGTACATGAGATCAATTTTTGGTATATTTGTCATTAATTACTGACATAGAATAAATCATTTTACACCCAACCCTCTTTGGCCTATAAGTCACAAAATATATATATTTGCGAAGTAGTAACCGCATGTAAGTAATCAGGCAGAAGATTCACTGCCAAAAACAATCAGAGTAGCTCTCACATAAAACAACCCTGAAGACCCTGACGCTCTTATCTGAACTTGGTTGGTTGTCGGTGATCCTTGGCTACATATGACAAGGAACATGTTGGTTGGTCATTACTATTACATTGTGTTTTCTGATTGGACCCTCTCACACAATCTAGCCCTGAATAGGACCGACAGGTGTTCGAGACATTAACAAATCTCATTTGCCATTGATACCTCAAAAGTAGTTTGCTTTTAAGATACCAAGAAAATGACACAACTAATTCACAACGTAATATGTGGACCATAAATGTCTCATATGCTATTGGTACCTCACAATTATTATATAGGGACAACAGAATGTGATATGTGGATATTATCAGGGGAAGAGGGCATTAATAATAATAATAATAATAATAATAATAATAATAATAATAATAAAACTTATATAGCGCTGATATCAGACAAGTCTGTTCATAGCGCTGTGTTTAGAACATGTTTCCTGAAAAGGTGAGTTTTGAGGCTACTCTTAAAAATGGGGACTGAGGTACTAGTTCTAATGGCACTAGGAAGTGCCTTCCATAGTCTAGGGCCTATTAACGAGAAGGCTCTATCACCTACTGTCTTCAGGCGAATAACCGGAACCGAGAGGTAGGTACCATCATTTGACCTAAGGCATCTTTCTCCTTGCTTGACAAGGAGTAGGTCCCTCAAGTAAGGCGGCGCCTTGCCATTTAGAGCCTTCCAAGTCATGAGGAGAATTTTGAATTCACTTCTGGCGTGCACAGGGAGCCAGTGGAGTTCCCTCAGTTTTCCTGATATATGATCAAATTTCCTGATTTTTCCTACAACACAGGCTGCTGCATTCTGAAGGTATTGCAGTCTCTTAATATCGGTACCAGGAAGACCTGCGAGAAGACAGTTACCATAATCCAGAGTGGATGTGACAAAGGCATGTGTTAGTGTTATAGCTGTCTTCTCGTCTAGACATTGTCTGATAGCAGCAATATTTCTAAGATGATAGTAGCCTTTTTTGCACATTTTTTAAATTTGGGCCTTCATGTCTAGATTGGTGTCTAATGTGATACCAAGGTCTACTACTGATTCACATGGGAAAATATCAGCATGACCCACCCTGATATTATCAGGGGTTGTTCTGCGAACAGCAGTACCATGCTTGTCAGTACATATTAGCATTTCAGTTTTACCATCATTGATCTTCATTTTATTGGATATCAAGAAGGCTCTGACCTCCTGGACACATTTTTCTAATTTGTGTCTCCTGATATTAGAGTGCTGGTCCAAGGAATGGTCTATTGATATATAAATCTGGGTATCATCAGCATAGATATGGTAATAGAGGTCATATTTTGCTAAGATGTCAGATAAGGGAGACATGTAGAGAGTAAATAGTATGGGACCCAGGACCGAGCCTTGTGGGACCCCAAACTTTATTGGGCGAAATGAGGACCAAGAGGACCCTACTTTAACACATTGCTTCCTGCCACTGAGATAAGAGCGAATCCATGAAAGGGCATGACCAGTGACATGACATCTAGATTCAAGTCTATCAAGGAGTATCTGGTGATAAATAGTGTCAAAGGCTGCAGAGAGGTCAAGCAAAAGGAGGATCACTGACTTCTTGTTATCCATTTCACGTAGGATGTCATTTTGGACCCTCAGTAAAGCCGTCACAGTACTGTGAAACTCCTTGTAGGCTGACTGGAACTTGTCAGTAAGGCCATTTCTTACCAAATGAGGGACTAACTGATCAGCAACTGCCCTCTCAGTCAGTTTAGAGATATAGGTCAAATTGGAGACCGGCCTATAATTGCTCTCAATAAGTTCAAGGCCCAGTTTTTTTAACAGTGGGGCAATTATGTCAATTTTCATGTTCTCCGATACTGCTGAGCTAGTCAGAGACTTGTTTATAATGACAGTAATAATCGGAAAGAGAACATCGAAAAGGTCAAGTAGGAGCCAGGTAGGGATGGGATCAAGGCCACAGGATTTCTTAGCGGACTTCTTGATGAGCTTATGTACATCATTTACTGACAACGCTTCAAACTCATCCAGAAACTCTGAGTTGGAAGTATGAATATTGCTATTGTTTGTAGTGCCACCTGGTGACAAATATGCACAATTAGGTGCTCTATCAAGAGTTTGATGGATTTTATCAATTTTTTCAAGAAAAAAGTCATTAAACTTTTCAGCTTGAGTAGTTTCACAGTCAAATGCTGGCATGGGTGTATCCTTATTCTTGTACATGACTGTATCAATGACCTTAAAAAACTACTTAGGGTCATGCTTTTTTTCCTCCACCAATTTGGCAAAGTAATTTGTGATGTCTTTAATAGGGAGTTATATTTATTTCTCTGGGTGTTAAATAGCTCTCTATCAATCTGTGATCCAGTCTTATTCAATTTTCTCTCAAGTCTCCTCTTAAGAGACCTCTCATTTTTGATAAGGTCACTCATCCAAGGCACTGGTCTGTGCATAGAAACCTTGGCCTTTTTCAGGGGGGCATGCTTTTCTATTATGGCTGAGAGCAAACTGAAGGCAGATCTGCAATACACATCCGTGGCAAGGAATGTGTATTAAAATGTGTATTGTGCTGAGAACCCGTGTTTTCACAGGTAATCCCTGGATGGGCAACTTTATTTTTATGATAGTGCAGTGGTAATTTACCTGAGTGGGTAACAGGATACTCTGGGATGCGAAGCGAAGCAGGTAGGTTGAAATATAGGTCAAAACGGGGGAGTTCCTTGCCATTGTAATCCAACTTCAATATACCGGCCATATTGTCACCCCTACTAGAAACATACGGCGTGTGTCCATTTATAGGCAGCACTTTGATACAAGTAATAGATTTTAAAGTGTAAAATGAATCATTTATGTTTTTTAGACTATTGAGAGGAAAAGCAAAAAGCAAAAAGCAAGGAAATTAATATTTTCCAGGGAGTTTGATAGGTAGAAGGAGAAAGTGTGCATTTGACATAAAATAATAGTATTTGAGAGGAGGGATTTTATTTGCAGGGATAACATTGCATTTATTAGAACATAATACATCAGTACATAAACAAAAATCAGAAATAGACAATTTGAGCAGGCTACATACACAAGAACATATACAGATAACATTAGAGTCCATGAAATGTTCATTTAAATGATTGTAGGAGTTGAACAGCTGATCGGAATGCAAAAGATTGTCAGTTTGCTGAGATTGTCTATTAGATGTAGAAGAGCACGGGCCAGGGACGCCCGGGATATAAGATGGCCAAGAATATCAGTCCTTTGAGATGCTAGCCTTAAGCTTCTCGATTTCAGCTTTAACTTTGATTACAGCTTCCTTACGTCCTCCGAGAGTGAGGAGGTGGATTTTTGTTTGTTTGGGGCTTTACATCACTTTCAACATTATTTCAGTCATTTAGTGATGAGACCTACTTGTAGCAGATATAGTGCTGCCTCACTGAATTGTCATGTCACAGGTCCTTGACATGACAACCCACCCGGTCACAGATTTACAAGGACAACGGGTTAACCCTTTGGCATGGGCCTCAGCTCATGTGTGAAATTGTATCATGAATTCAACCTCGCCACAGCCGGGATTCAAACCCACGACCTTTGGATCACCACAGAGGAACTGGTGCTAATAAGCTGGCACTCTAACCAACTGCGCCACGGCCCATGGCCGTGTGGAGGTGGACGTCCTCACTGCCAACTTTCAGTGTCTTGACTTTCACACGTGCACCAAGATCATCCCTGAATCTATTTATGGTGGCACCACGTTTGCTGATGATTCTGGCTGCCAGGGATGAAGAGATAATGGTGGTTTCGTCGGGAACAGTTTTTTCTTCCTGTCTGGAGAAGTAGCTCGTGTGGGCTTCAAAGAAGCCTTACCCCCTTGAGAGGAGGAGGATTTGCGAGAAGAAGTACCCAAAGTTTCCTCGTCAGACAGCAGGACCTTCTCCTTGGGAGCAGACACCGAGCGGGAATTGGGAGCGTGTTGAGAGCTGCCTAGAGATCAGCGATTGAAAGGGCCATAAGCAGACCATCCTCCAAAAGAGAAGAAGTCGTCGGCTCGTAGAAACGTGGGATCTTGTGAACACTGAAACCAGGCAGCTTGAAGGAGTCCATTAGTCCTGTCACCAAAATACATTTTATCCTCGTGAGAGGGATTTTACTGGGATTAGCCTTAAGAATGGTGACAGTAGGCCCTTTGGAGTGAATAAACCTAATGGATTTCTTCAGCGAGCGGATGCATTTACCACCATCGAAGTGTGCCGGGAACCTGTCCAGGTCCGGCACAAGAAAGACGTGGCTGGCCTTAAGAATCCTCTCTGAGCACCAAGCAAGGAAATCAATGGATTCAGTGGTGGAATTAAACACACAGTCATCAAGGATGAGGCCAGAGGAAATTGCGTCCTGTTGTCCATTTTTGGGGATGGCTACCAGGACGGTCTTGCCGGTGTTAGTTGTTTCATCGTCTGAAGAGGCATCCTCGGCAGGGAGGTCTTCAGGCTTTGGCACAAACGTGACGATGATTTCATCTCTCTCGAGGATGGCTTGCTGAGTTTTGGAGGCATTGGTTGCAATAGTCATGACGACCAATCTGTCATAGGAATTTTGAAGAGCAGAATAATTGTCGGCCCCTTGCTGGGGAGTCTGCGCAACAGGTACTGTGCCGGCTGCCGCGCTGGCGGCCTGCTTGGCATCGTCCTTCCCGTCCGAGGGAATGTTTGAAATGGAGGCTTCCTTGGACGCCATAATTGAACAATTGAGCAAGGTAATAACGGATATATAACAGAGATATAGTAACGAGCAACATGCTGCAGATAAGCAAGCAGAGAAGTGAACGAGTGGACAGTACACCTCAGCTATTTATCTACAGTGGCAGAGAAAGTGATCAGTATATATGGTTGGGTACAGCCTTGTTGAATTTTGTGTCTATTTGTGGTCAGAAAGTTTATTTATCGTACAATGTTGCAAACACTGTGATGTTGAGGTGAGAACGCTTCAAATAGTTGTAAAATAACAAAAGGCTTAGCGTGCGTGAGCACTGGGAGATTCGCTTTTATGGATGGGACAGGCGTGCACGACATGTCGGGGAAGTGTGCACTATGGAGAGATATAATACTTAGAAGTTTAGGTTGTTTTGTTTTATTGAGTACTTGGGACTGTATAGCGGGTTTAGATAGGGAAGAAAATGGTGGAATATGTAATAAAAACATAAAAAATAAGACTCTACTTTTTTTCATCTATTTAATTTCTTTCACAAAAAAGGAAAAAGAATCCAAACCCAGTACACAGGATGAACTTTATGTTACCATATGTATGAAAAGTATGAAAAGTAAAATATATTGGGATTATTTTTTAACAGCTTTGTTCCAATTTACATTTATAAAATATCTCATATGATTGCCCATACAGCTTACACCATACACCCATACATTCATACATACACCTTCATTCCTCACGAAGGATACTACTCCTGGATACTATTCAATGTACAATTGAAATCATAATATTGTTCAAATACCTGGAAATTAGCTCTGTTCTAATAATGTTTCACACATTCCCATTTACCACATCTCCATTTAACCACTAATGCATATTTGTATTCAAATGCATATCACCTATTCCATTGTTCAATTTTTAAAATGTAAAGTACGTTTTTTTTAAATGTGACAGCATTACAACATAAAATAAAGATAGTGTAAGTGAGAAAATTATCTTTGGAATCATCCTAATGTTTCTTTTTGCAGAAGCAAAATAACTTAAGTTGTTTGTTGTCCACACACCAAGATGACATTCCATAAAGATTGATACGATCAATATTGTTTCCTAATACTTCAAATGTGTTTGTACTTGGGCGATATGTTACAGTTACTTCAAACTTTGCACCACCTGGTGATACTTTCAGAACTACTATGAGTTCCTCTTGGTCTTTCAGTTTGTGTTTGAGAAACACTTGGCTAGAGTACAATTTAAAATGTTCACATTTATCTCTCACTGGCGTAAGAACATGATTTATATGATCAACAGCAGCCTTGGGAGCTTTGACAGATAGTGTAGTATTCAGAATTGGCTGTACATTATATGGGTTGTAATGACACATGCAATATTGAGGTGGCACATCAGCATTTCTACATGTTCTGGCTTCTGGTATACGCTTAAACAAACTGATACCTCTCTCATTTATTGAACCATCCCCAGTCTGACTCTCATCAACTTTCATCAAATCCTTCAATGTCTCATGTAAGTCAAACCATGTCACTAACTGTCTTTGGTTGTGGAGTACATTTGTATAGTGTTTTGGGTGCTTTTCTTTGAATTGTTTTGGTAGAATTACATAATGAAAAGGAAGCATAGCTTCATATCTGCCCACTTTGGTTTCCCTGAGTGCACCTTGTCTTGCTCCATGATCTCCAAATATAAATATGACTGTATTTTCTGCAAGCTTAGAGTCATGAATATTTTTCAAGAACTCATAGTAATCATCCTTAGCCAGATCCATTCCATTGATATCATCGTGTGTTGGGTTAGTGAACATTAAAAAACCAAAGTACTTATTGTTTTGATACATCCTGGCATACTCTGTCATCCAATCCAACAAGGCTTTGGTTTTTGCTTTTTCTCTAATACAGAATCTGTCTACTCTCTTCTGGATTTTATCAACTGCAATGATAAATGGTCTATCGTAATAATCAACAGGGGGTTCAACAAAGCCTCCTGCTGCATAATTAAATGTAAAGCCGTTTGCATAGTCTTCACCATATAATGTTGCAAATCCGTTTGTTGAGAAATTCTTCCAAATGAAATTGTATCCATCAAATGGGGTGGAGGATTTTGACCATGGTAATTCATCAAGAAATTTTCCAGTTAGAAGAGGTGTCAAATTCGACAAGGTGCCATATCCAACTTTATTCATTCCATGAAGCTCTATTCCACCCATTGCTGTTGTTATGAAGTGATGTATTTTTCTGCCATGTCTTAGGAAATTCAACCTTGACATCGAGTCAATTCCTATCATCAGAACATTTAATTTCCCTTCATCCGATTTCTCTAACCGTTTACTTGTATCAAACACAGACTTTTTAATAATCTGAGCATGATAATTTCTATATGTTTCTTTTTTCATTCTGTCAAAGCAGGTCACTTCTAAAAATTCCGCCATCACTTCAATAGTGGTATTAAATGATATACTTTCGTTATAAACTACATTCCAGTCATCTTTAGGAAGCCTGTGAATTGCTCTGTACTGACAATGGTCTACAGCCGTCCTCGTGGTCGCATCTTTGTTCAGAATAAGCTTACCACCCTCCAGTGATGTCAAAGGCAAGTAAGCAGAGTTTGCACAGACGTGTCTTGGTTTATTGACAAAGAATTTTCTTATGGTGGTATCCATTGGATCTACATCCCACATTGTACAGCCAGAGGTATAAACAAGCATTTTAGATTGATTTTTTGTATGATTTTTTGTTTCAGCAACAACATTTCTTTCAAACTGAGAGACATTGACAGGGGTTTGAAATTGTCCGAGAAGATGTTTATCGTGGAAATAATATATAGAGCAAACTGACACCAAGAGAAAACAAATCACAAGCAAAGTGATTTTTTGAAATATTTTGTTCATCATTATTGCATTTCCAACATAAAAAGTTAATAATTATAATTAGTCTGATGCATCAATTATAAAATATAGAGTGTGGTGCTGACCTAAATACCATATCAGGTCGGGACATCCAGATTAAGGAAGTAACTTGTCAGACGTTAATGTTTATGTGTGTTGGTTCATTTACACCATATCTGAAATATATATAAGCATCCAATCATAAAAAGTACTAATTCATTATCATAATACAAAATACCTCCCATCCATACAAACCATAGATTTAAAGCATTCATGAAACCTGGAAGGTTCCAGGCGATTTTTACAGTGGTTTAAGGTATCTGAAAACAATATATGATCTTAAAATTGACATACATACAGGCTATCTGTCTGAAATCCACTAAAGAACATCTGCCCTGAGAATTATGATTTTTTGTGACCACCAAGTACTGCCAGTACTAAACAGGAAGTGTGTTGTGTGACCTTGACCTTTGAGCTGTCAAGGGGCTCCGTAAGTCACAGGAGGTGTTGTTTACCAATTGTCAAAATTGGAGCAACACATTTTTGGCCGTTTTTTTCTCCACTATTTAGAGAATGAATTGGAAGATAACACTTATCATGGTGATAGTGCCTTTTCTTGGCTTTCTTTTGGTGGTAAAATGATTAAAAACGGATGAATATTTATGAAGTTATAAATGAAGAAAAATCATTATTTTTCATATTATATATGTTTGCAATTTTAAAAAAAAATTCTATACAGCCCAGCTTTTAAGGTGGAATCCATGCAGCCTTTGATGTCTTCCCATTCAGTGGTGTGAAAAGAACCAAATTTCATCAAAGAGGGTCAATCATAAATTTTACTGATACCAATTATCAGCATTCACAGTTTTGCCATTCGAAGTCCTTGTAATTTAAGGCCAAACCAGTGATCAAAGGGTTTAATGTCACTTTTTCAATATCACGGCCTTTAAGTTAAGGGGGATTCCATGCAGCCTTTGAGTCATGTCTTCACTTTTTGACAGAAAGGTTTTCACATGCAAAAGATACTATTCAAATAAATAGTATACTTTTCCCATAAATGATATATCTTTCACAACCATAAGATATTTGTCACAACCATAAAATATTTTTCACAACCGTGAGTTATTTCATTGATTAAAATAATATTAAAATAATCTTATGTTGTTCTGAAGTATACTCCTGGCAATAAATTGATAAATTGTACAAAACATCTCCACCCTGTTTCCCAAGCTGGACAGGTACACAACTGGTAACTCATTAGGTGTTTACACAAGATCACAGACCAGCTAAACAAAGCTTGTTCACAAAGTGTTCAATTACTGGTGTAGGTTTCAGCAGACAACTGATCAACTTTCAAGTGCCACAGAAAGTTGTTAACAGGGAATATTTTGGGTACTACTACATAAAAGCAATGTTTAGGGTATAAACATTCATGCTATGTAAAGAAAATGTGTCTGAAAGTCAGGTTTCGTGAATGCTTTAAAAGGAACAATTAAGGGTAAACATGATATTTAGACACTTTTTTATTTTCAGTATCTACTGAGTTTAATATTTTGAACTTTTTTTATATATTTTTTATGTTTTTCATGTAACCCTAGTCATTTGTTTTGTGGATTCTCCTTCTTGCACATCACCCCTATAAACTGAAATAAAAGTCCATTTCCACGGGTAATTTAAGCAAAGCGCAATATTTAAAAGCCTGCCACAATTCGGATATAATTAGAAGTATAGGAACTCTCTGTATGTATTTATAGACCTGTTATCATATCCAGTGGAAATTGAGATTCTTATTTTATCTAATATTTTATCCCAAGTGAAGTCTAAACTACACACTATTTCTTGATATTTTAGGTCACCCGCATAATATTATCGTCAATATGACGATAATATTCTGTGATAATATATACCAGTGTGAAATTGTTACTGGGTTGGATTTGGTGTAACTTTAGACATATCCTCAATTAGCAACAGGCGACCTATTCTATAGACAATAGGATTCAGGTCGAGGTTATTACATAGCATTTCAATGAGCATGGATGTCGGTCAAATCGACTTTCCAGTGTATAAAATGTTAGCTAAATTATCAATATGTACTTACTATATTCTTTCATTTGCACATGTAGAAGGCTTTCAAGCTCATTATTCAAGATCATGTCTTTTAAATATGTTTCTTTGTAGAATATATTATTATACTTTTTTTACACTTCCACTCTTCCTCTGTATGTACATTCACATGCCTAACATAAGTAGAAAATAGCGCAATATGTTGTATGTTAAGTACCATTTTCTATCTATATTCCCATATGATCAGGCAGGATTCCATACACTTGTATACAATTCCCACACATCTGTGCAATTGGTCACCACAATGCATATGCTACAATCGTACAACTGTGCATGACTATTTCACCTATGTTAAAATTGTATGATGACTTATATTTTTCAGGAGGTGATGGGCGTTGAAATAAATTCTACAGAGCAATATTAGCCTTACCAAAGAGGAGTGCTTCTTTTTGTCCTCCACTGAAAAATTAATGTTCCATTTGATGACTAATTTAGCCTTTTGTCTTCCTATTTGTACGTATGTACATATGTACGTGACTAACATCTTTACTCATTTATTGTTGCATTTAGGCCACAATATTGATACTAAATATTATCACTGGCCTTTGGAAACATTATTGCTAGAAATGTGAGAGTGAACTGTTGATCTCACTGGAACTGTTCAGCAGGGAAATAGTGCCAAGGCCATGTGATATTTCACATTTATATTTTTATCTAAACTTTTCTCACAAATGCAGCTGTTACATCGTTTTAATTGCCCCCCTTGCAAACATCAAAATAATCCCTAAACGATGAAATTAACTGGTACGAGGCTGCATTGGAAAATTATGTTATTAATTCATAACAAATCAATAAGTAGCCACATGTTTCCAGTGATGTCTTCATTGGAAAACTGGTAAGAATTGATGAATTCTATCTGGATGTCATAAATTTCATATCTATTTACTAAAAAGGCTTTGACAAACCGCAATAGATGGAAAATGAATAGGTTTTAGGAGTCCAGATGTGCACAATAAAGATGATGAGGTATTCCCCTTAGATGTTTTTATTTGTTTGTTTGGGGGCTTGCATCACTTATTCACACATCACAAATTTAGTTATTTCATGACGCGATCTACTTGTGGCAGATACCCCACTGAATTGCCACGTTGCAGGTTCATGACTTCCGACAGAGGCCTCAGTACATAGGAAAATTGCAACCACAGCACATATAAAAAAATGGAATCAAACCCATGACCTTTGGGAATGGTATTTTTCACGACACATTCACTAATATCAGGTCGACTATATTAAGTAGACTTTCATGTTTTGACCAGTGTGAAAGTAACATTGCTGGCAGTGAGAGTCAAGCCTACCAACCCCGTTTTTCACTCATATAACCAAGTAAGGCACATATCCAATGCTGTACCAACTGTACCAGTGCCGGCAGTGGGACATTTGGATCTAAACAACTGCGCCACGGCCTGTGGAGTTAATCGATCCATGAAGAAAACATAGGCATCGGAAATGAACCAACCCCCAGCCATGTTAACTTTCAAACATAATTGATTGTGTTCTTACCTTTCTCATTGAATGACTTGCGTGCCAAACAAAATCCGACAAAAAACAGTTATGACATAGAATAGAAGATGCTATAAATACATTCAAGGAAGTGTAAATGGAAATATACCAAAATCTCAAGTTTTCCATGAAGCTGCCATCATTTGTTCTCGTGTTATCTCAATGGCATTGATTTGATATAATTGTCCCTGTGGCCTTGAAAATCCCATTGAACTCATCTGGAGTTTATGTGTGTCAAGTCTCATGAAGCTGCCATCATTTGTTCTCGAGTTATCGCGATGACGACAAGGATGATTGCTGTATACGTACACACACACATCCATTTTCTGAATCTAATTATATGCCTTACATAAAAAAGACACACATTTCAAAATGGCATTAAAAGCTTACCAAAGGTCTTTGTTGTATCTGGGTAATGCAAGAGAATGATATCATTGTGTATGATAATTATTAAAAACGTTTTATGTTGCTATATAGTTCAAATTTCTATTCCAAAGTTTTATTAAAATAATTGTCTAAATTTACAAAGAAATTCATGTGTCATATCTTGGTTAAACTTTGACATTATGACAGATAGTTATGTGGTAATTTCAAGCTTATAGTGTATCTTGGAAACTTTAATTTATAGAATACAACTCACCAGCCATTCATTCAGCCATTCATGTTGTTTATACATTTTAAAATGATTGACTCATGACATTTTTCATATCCTGTCATCATAATCATTTAAAACATAAAGAAAACCAAAATAATTTGCCTTTGCCAAAAGGTGGCCATTCACATAATGTCAAGGTTGACCAAATGCAATGACCTGATGAAATTGACAAGCGTCTGAGAAGGTGTGGAAGAGTCTAACTTGCTTTAAAATATGGCCTAGTTTCTCTAGCCAATCACAGATCAGTATTGCTGTACTTTATCGCGTAATGCTTGCACAACACAATGGTTTATAGGTGGCCTCGATAACTCACTGCAGACATGAAATGAGACATGCCCATTATGCAACCTGGAGGCCAGCAATTCAAGATGTAGATTTCTATAATTTCTTAAGAATATCTATGATAATATTAAATGAAAGACTGTGACACAATACATTACAGCTTTGCAACAGAAATATCATGACTGCGATTCATAATAATTCTTGTTTGATTTGGTTACAAATTAAAGGAAATAAATAAACCTAAATCTTTTTAAAAACTTGTGGATTGCCAGTTGTCATCAACAAAGAAGCTGAAGCTTACCTGAAGAAATAAATTAAAGACAACAAATATAAACCCAAAACTAATTTTTGAAGACTTGATAATTGAAAGTACATGTTGTCATTAACAAAGAGATCTGAGCTTACCTGGCAATATTGATTAGTGTGACATATTTCAGTTTTGATACTGCTTGTGGTGATTATTTTCTTATCCAACCAGTGAAAATGATGGTGAAAATTGAAATCAAGCCTCATTCATTTCTTATCCAAAGTGTGATATAAAGTAAATGGCTTTGTATATTCACTGTTGAAAAGAATGATTATGAAATCTGGATAAATTGGAAATTTATTATACCATGTGATAGGCATGAAATATACATTCATGCACTGATATCAATATGTACTCAAATCAGAATATGTACTCAAATCAGTTTCAGTGCTTTGTGAGTCCATATTTTAAAACAGATAAGGTATGGCCACTCGTTCATTACTTGTATAATCGTCTCGTTTCACTCGACGATTATACTGCTTAGTGATCATGTGACCATACCTTATCCTATACATATATCACCCTCAGTGAGTGATATCAACTTTTTTAGGGTTGACAGGTTATAATTTATGAATAGCATGTTCTCAGTGTGTATAAGAAATAATACACTGACAAGATTGTACTGTTTTGTTTTTTAAAACCAAAAGTCAAACGGACCTCTTGTGTTTTAGTACTCTCCATAGCAGATGCAGGATTTATACCTGGCTCTGCAAGTATTGACCATAATCAGTGAGTACTAAGAGGTCACGCCCATGACAAGCTTCGTTTAGGAGCCAATAGACACCGAATAAAATATTTTGTCACATGTAATAACACAACCAATTGGTGTCATGGGTTTGGTTAGAAAGGGAGTAGTCACAACATGTGACTGCAAGCAACGATCAACACGTGTGTGTGTGGATGTGACAGCTTGCTTTGGGCGGGGGCTTGCTTTGGGTGGGGATTGTGAGTGAGCATGTGCACAGCCCACCAATTGCGCACGATAATGTGGATTATGCTTTCGACCTTGCGGAATAGTTTGAGACAATGTTATGCCAATTCTGACAGAGGTAGTAAGTGTCTCTATTGAATGAACATGCCGCAACATTGCATATTAATGTTTTTTCCCTCTAAATAGTCTAAACTAACAGTGAGGCCAACAAGAAAAGTAGTTATAGTTCTGTTTTGACATTTTGATAACATTTAAGTATATGAATATGAATAATAGATCCGACTGTATATGAATAAAAGGAATCAAGTCACTGTATTTTAGGATCACTCAGGAATGGAGATCTAAACCATGATTTTTCTAGCTCCCATTAAAGCCCAACATGGTGGTTTGTGTTGATACAGTCACCTTTAGAACACTATGCCGGGAGCATGATTGTGTATCTGCTTGAATCATTATGCATACACCACACTTGTGTACAGACTCCTTGCCAAAAGAGTTATGATGATAAAAATCGTTTTAACATTACCTTTTTCTACATATATTTGATGTCGCGATGTTAAGATATTTCAAAACTTAAATAAATATGTATTATATGTTGATTGAGAAATTGTTAAAATCCATACCGAGATCGTGCCAAAGACGTTGTTTCAGTGGATGTTGATCTATGTTTTCTTCTGAGTGACTCATGCCTAAAAGGTATATATCAGAATCAGTCTCACTCCTTGCAATGTTGTTACCTTTAGGGTATTTATGGATCTTTTCGTTGAGTGCAATTGGTACATTTCCATTCCCTGGCACAACAATATGTTTATTATTATTTGTATATGACAAGAATATATTTGTTACATAAAGTTTTAAAGACTCCTTGATGACGGGTTTAATCATAAATGAGTAAGGCAAACGAATTGCTTAGGCTTGTTATCAGCTGTATTAATGTCATTTATGAAAGACAAAAATACTTCTTTTGTAAAATTTGGAAATATAAGGTGTATTTGGCAATCGGATATTTGAAGACAGGTGAACAGATTAATGACCTATATTTTCTCTTATTTCTTTATCAAAAAGACCAATCTGTTTCAACGAGATCACAGAAAATATTGTTAATTTTATTTTTCACAAAGTAGTTAGGAAATCCCTTTTGTTATGGTCCCACAAACTGCAAAACCTTTCTCTTTAACAATTAAACATGATAAAAGTCATCTTAAAGTTGTGATATATCACTACACCACCTTTTCCTCAGTTTAAAAGAGAAGACACTTCCAATATATCAAAGAAATATTCAATTCTTGACAGCTGGGCAGTTTTTTCCGCACTTCATTACGTGTTTTTCCCTTAAGCCAACATACCTGACAATAAGAGGAAAGTCTCAGGTAAGGGTACCGTAGGTAGAGATTAAAAATATGAGCTGGCGTCCTGCTGGGAACACTTGCTTACTGAGATTAGTACTCAGATTAGTGGGGTGTGTAGTCACTTTCACATGTCAAAAATAGTGGGCAAATCACTGTACACACATCTGAGCATTATTACTACACATGTTTCTTATTCAAATTGTGGTTTTAATTGACAATTAGAATAATGATTGCAATATTTGAATTTATTTCAAATATAGAAATTCTAATTCTATATTGTTAGTAGTGTTTAAACAACTGTGAAACTAGAGAACTATTTTAGAGGTATCAACACCATTTCCAAGAGGTGATCTTTGCACATTTGAGTACATGCATTGTTGGCTGATCTCACTGGACAACAGAGAAATGCACATACAGGTGACATGTGACCTGTTGATTTCCATCCTGTCAGTGACTGATATGGTCAAATATTGACAACTACACATTTTGAAGATCTTGAAAATTGTTTTGGAATATATATTATACCAATCTGATTGAATGTGTTTAAGAATGAGCATTGTTTGCAGGTATGTTTAAAGTGTTGATGAATTGTAACAACACCTTAGATAGGTACAGTCCATGTTTATTTTTAAATGTGGATCCAGGTGAAATGTTGAGTGAGCAATCCTGCCATGAGAGAAGGTCAAAGCATATCATCAGACCTGTGAGACACATAATAATGCTGAAACATTAGGAACTATTGCATCGCACTGGATTTATTCAGAGATGCTCAAGGTTGGCCTCTTGATCAACTTACTCGAAGTTTAAAGTCTATGATAAATTCTTGAAATTGGATCCATGTTATAATTCTTTTTTTTCTAAACTGAAATAAAATTGGAATAATAAAAATTATATTCTTCTGATATGCAAATTGCTCAATAAGAACTCCAATATAAAGATTTCATTTTTTGGGGGGTATCAAATCATTTCTATTAATTTATCTTCTTCTGCATTTGCAATAGACAAATCAATTTATGTTTCCTGAAGTACATATCACTCAAACAGAACCGCAATATTAAGATTTCACCTTCAGCATGAAAATAATACTTTTCCCAACCAGGATTCGAACCCTGGACCTTTAGCATAGAGGACAGACATCTTAACCACTGAGCCATGTGTCAGTACTGTAGAAAACTTGGAGTCACAGCATTGTATGAAAATTGAAATTGTTCCATTTCTTTGCTTATAAAGACATTTTATATTAATTTTTTGTATTTTCTCCATTTGCCAAGAAAAAACAAAAGAAAAAACAAAAGAAAAGACAAAAGAAAAAACAAAAGAAAATACAAAAGAAAAAACAAAAGAAAATTAAAAAGAAAAAACAAAAGCAAATACAAAAGAAAAAACACATTTATGTGTTCTGACTTTCATTCTGCTCTAAAAAGACCCCAACATGAAGATTTCACCTTTGAAGATTTCACCTTTATTTATTGTATTGTCATTATTCTTTATAATTTCTATCAAAATAAAAAATGTTTCAATTCTATATGTTCTGATGTGCATGTTGCGAAAATAAAACTTCAAAATGAAGATTTCAGTTTCAGCATGAATAAAAAAAAAATATATTGTTCCCAGTGGGAATCGAACCCAAGACCTTTAGCATGGGAGACAGATGTCTTACCCACTGAGCCATGTTGATTAGTATGATTTGACCTTCTCACTGGTAAATCACACAAATAGTCAACATCTTTATCACTTGATCAAGTTATTTTTATAAAGGGATATTCAGTTATTTCACACAACAGTCAAAGTTAAATTTATAGAGTAAAATTTTTCAAAAATATGTATGTCTAAGATGATATCAATAGTAATGCAAATAGATCAAAAGAAATAGATATCTATAACACATCTCTCATTTAGATCTAACCATTTTCTAGTTGATTCTCTGAAGGTAGGTATATAAGGTTAGTATGTAGTTATTTATAGTGAATATGAGGTGTGTCATAAAATGTCCATACACATTTTATATATTTAACTCGAGCTCATAAAACAGAGAATTGTAATAAACCAAAGAAAATCAGTTACTGGAGTGGTGCACAATTTTCTGGAGAATTCAAATGGAAAGTAGTCCGGTAGGATGTTAGTTTCATAGGGACTTAATGTGTTGATATGTACTCAATGAGTTCACTCATAACAGAAATCAAGATGGCCGAATGTTGGTTGGGAAAGTGCTTGATTCCTCTTAAGGGGAGTACACGTCATGTCTATCTGAACCATGTCCATACCTCTGACATTTGAAGCAATGCAGAGGGTTTGGATGGAACCTTAATTGATGTTGGTATCTGCACTGCTTGAAATGTCAGAATAGGAGTGTTAATGGGCACTCTGACTCCATCTTTCGTAATAAATATCCTCTTCATGCTACTACATCCTGATTCTTCAATTCATCTGACAGTGTTATTTCTTCCTCAGAAATTCTGGTTAATTCTGGTCAACGAATAACTCCTTTCTTAGTATTGAGTGTTCTGTGTGGACTCATATGAACAGGAACAGTGGCCAACATTCGCCATTTTAAAATATTTTCTGCATGGCTCTTTCTGTCCACTTCAATTAATAAATGGTCTCCTTTCTTTTTAACATTCTTTACTTCCCCCACAAGGCCTTGAATCCCCTTTGCAATTGCAAAGGGGGACATTTTTGCCAGGATATGTCCAGAGTCAGTGCTTTCTGCTATTAAAAATCATGGCCATTTCTCTTCTCTATTAAAATCTCCATCACTTTCAATCTCATTCCTTGGTCTTTTTTGTTTGTTTTGTGCAATATGTGTTTTGTTTATTTTCATCAGTTAGGTCCCCTACCCACCACAGAGCGAAACAAGGGGACGCCTTTCTGGGCTGGTAACTCCATACCTTGATGCCATGAGGATATCTAACATGATATACTCTTAGAATAAAAGCTCTTTATCCCTCAATTGACCCAATCAGCAGTAATCTCCTTTCAGCAATCATTTAATAATTAAAACATAAACGGGTTGGACACAATCAAGGTTACTAGAGGCAGTCACTTAACATTAAAAATCAAACTTGTGACCTGCATTTCTAACTTATGTTTTATTAAAATGCAAGGTCTCCTTGTCCTAAATCCAAAATCTTTTTGCACAAGGACATACCATTGAAATTTTATGGCTGCTTAACATACGCGTGTTGCAGGGGGTACACACTCTACAAACTGTATACACTGATTTTGGATAATTAAGAAATCTCATCCACAAGGACACACGAGGAAACCGCCACAGGAAAGTACACTCTCATCGGCAGTTTCCACCCGAAGATGGGACCCTGAAAAACAAGGTGAAGGTAGAAGACACTTATAATACAAACAAGAATCACTTGACATTAAATGACATAACTCACGGTACTTGTAAGGCTCAGAGCCAGCGTAACAAGCGATGGGCCAGGCTGCTGGCCAGCTCTTTACACACTTCATTATATACCGCAAATGAAGTTGGTCTCACGAAACATAACAGACAGTCAAAACAATCGAATAATCAACTTCAAATCAGTTCATGCAATGTCCAAAGCAGAGTCCTACTCGTAAAAGATTACTTCTCTGCTCATAACCTGGATGCACTCTTTATAACAGAAACATGGCTACATGATAAAAATGAGGAAAAGATCAGAAAGGAATTGGAGGATGGCTCCCTCAAATTCCACTCACTACCACATACAGGACGCTTAGACGGAGGCTTGGGCTTATTACACCATGCTGAACTTCCTTTTGAAACCAATAAGCTAAACCAACCAGTAGTAAAGACAATGGAACTCTGAGAAGCTTCACTACTGATCAAGGGAAAGAAGTTCACCTTTGTAACCATCTACACACCTGAACCATCAGACAAGAATAGGTACACCTACTCTGAATTCTATGACGAGTTCACACAATTGGTCGCACACTATGGTGCATTTAGTAATGAAGTCATCTTCCTAGCTGACTACAATTTTCATGTCAATAAGCCAAATAAACCTGATGTCATAAAGTTCAATGACATTCTATCTACTTTTGACATGAACCAATGGGTACATGAACCGACACATAAGCTAGGGAATACTCTAGATCTTATCATCACTTTCAAAGGGAATAAGTTTCTCAAGACCCATTTTGAGTACATATCTGATCATAAAATGATTAAGCTATACCTAGGTATCTCACCCCCCAAACCCCCCAAAAAATCGATCAAGTACAGGAACTTTAAGGGATTGGATCTTCAGTCCCTAAGGAATGACATCAAATCCCTAATCAGTACAACTAAAACATGGGAAAACCTATCCTTGAGTGACATGGTGGATTACTATGACAAGAAACTCACATCACTCATGGATAAACATGCTCCTATCAAGTCTGCCAAGGTCACTCAGCGCAAACCTGTACAGTGGATGAGTGACCAATTAAAGCTAGAAAGATCTCTTGTACAACTCCCAGAGAAACAAATACAATGCCATGCTGAAATCAGCTCAATCAACATACTTTTCCAACCTGGTGGAGGAAAACAAACATGACCCCAGACAGCTTTTTAGAGTCATTGACACAGTCATGCACAAGAAGAAGGACACACCAATGCCCCAATCTGACTGTGAGGTCACTTAAGCGGAGAAGTTTAACACAGTTTTCCTTGAAAAAATAGAAAGAATCCGCCTAGAAATTGACAAGGCTCCACTCGGCCAAATTGTGCCACCAGGTGACACTGCAAACAATAATACAGCATGTCTCCAGAGGTTCAGACTCTTAACCATAGATGACATACGTAAATTGGTTAAGAGATCCGCAAAGAAGTCATGTGAGCTGGATCCTATTCCAACCTGGCTCCTACTTGACCTCCTGGATGACCTCTTACCTATGATCACATCTATCATAAATAAATCACTGATGGAATCAGCAGTATCCGAAAATATGAAGATAGCCATTATAACGCCCCTGCTGAAAAAACTTGGTCTAGAACTGGTTGAGAAAAACTACAGGCCTGTTTCCAACCTGACATTCATCTCTAAGCTAACTGAGAGGGCAATAGCGGACCAATTAGTCCCTCATCTTGTAAGGAATGGCCTTACTGACAAGTTTCAATCAGCCTACAAAGAATATCATAGCACTGAGACTTCTTTGTTAAAGGTGCAAAATGATATCTTGTGTGCTCTAGACAATAAGAAGTCAGTCATCTTGCTGTTGCTTGACCTCTCTGCTGCCTTTGACACTATTTACCATCAAATTCTATTGGATAGACTGGAGGCTAGATGTAATGTCAAGGGTCACGCCCTCTCCTGGATCCTGTCATACCTTAGGAACAGGAAACAATGTGTGAAGGTGGGGACCCATAGGTCCTGTCTTAAGTCCATAAAATATGGAGTGCCACAGGGCTCGGTCCTGGGTCCCATATTGTTCACCATTTATATGACACCCCTTTCTGATATCCTAGCCAAATATGGTCTGAGCTATCACATTTATGCAGATGATACTCAGATCTACATCCCGGTAGACCACACTACCCCCCATCGAGTTGATATAAGCAGACACAGACTTGAGGAATGTGTTTGTGAGGTCAGAAATTTCCTTATATCAAACAAGATGAAGATAAATGACGGTAAGACGGATATGCTCATATGTACTGACAGATACAGTACTGCCACCCGCAGTAGTATCCCAGACACAATCAGAGTGGTTAGCTCTGATATTGCTCCTAGGGAGTCAGTAGTTGACCTCGGCATCACATTTGACTCCCAACATGGACATGAAGGCCCAGATCAGAAAAATGTGCCAGAAGGGCTATTACCACATTAGGAACCTGGCCGCCATTAGACATTGTCTTGACGAGAAAACCGCTTCAACACTCACCCATGCCTTCGCTACATCTAGACTATGGTAATGGCCTACTGGCTGGTCTTCTTAAAGCTGACATCAGGAAGCTACAATACCTCCAAAACTCTGCAGCACATGTTGTAGGGAAAATCAGGAAATTTGATCACATTTCAGGAAAACTACAGGAATTGCACTGGCTCCCTGTTTATGCGAGAATAGATTTTAAAATCCTTCTCTTAACCTGGAAGGCCCTAAATGGTAAGGCGCCGCCTTACTTGTGTGATCTACTCCTAATCAAACAAGGGGAACGCTGTCTAAGATCCCACGATGGCACCCATCTACAAGTTCCTAATACCAGGCTAAGGACAGTGGGTGATTTGGCCTTTTCATCTGTGGGCCCTAGACTCTGGAATTCCTTGCCTAGGGAAATTAGGACTAGTGCCTCAGTCTCCTCATTTAAGAGTAGACAGACTTGTCTGGTATCAGCGCTATACAAATTTTATTATTATTAGTTATTATGAAGAAATACACAAACTTTTGTATGTGATGGATTCCTTGCTCTATTTAGTTTATAAATTGTTATGAGCCACCTAGTCCAAGGGTGATCAGTATTTGGTAAATATTACTCAAATGTTGTAGTGTACGTACCCCAGAAGCAATTACAATTTAGTAAGTTCATGGAGTAGACTGTACAGACCTTTATGATACTCATTTTACAATGAAATAATTATCAAACCACTTGTTTTTACTTTCTATATACTTATTCGAAATTAAATTCAAAGTTTCACTTGGTCTGGCTAATGAATTTGGTAGAAAGTCAAATATTATCAAAATTATTGTAAGAAATTTTGTGTAGAGAACAAACACATAATTATTAAACAATTTCTAAAACTTTTTGTTTTGTTAAACAGAGCTGTCCACTTGACATATCATCACTTTACAAACAACATAAATGATTTAAAAGTCTATCAAGACCAACACTAACACCTCTGTGAGCAAGGGGGTACTCTACAAGGGGGTACGTACACTACAAACAGACTTCACATCTCATTTTCAGGTTTTGGGAGCATGCTTTCAACCAATAATTATCTCACTAATTCTCCTCAAAACATCATATGGCATAATATTCACATAACAATGATTTGACTATTTTGAATTATCTATTTGTTTTTTTCTTCATATGATATTGTCAAATGAAGGTATTTATTAATCCATTTGTGTTATTAATATTAGAAATGTAGACAGTCTTTTATTATTGGGGTTTTAAACCAGAAATTCCGTAACAAAACACATATTTTTCTGAGGTATAGTGGAATATGCAATTTGCGGTGATACCATACACCAGACAATCTAAAAAAAACTAGAGAAATAATTAGTCAAAATATGACTTATTTGTGCAATGTAACCTTTATATTAATTGTGAAATTTACCTTGACAGAAAAGTACAACACATAATGCACATTCGTAACAGTTGATTTTTGATAAATTTAGGACTTTAAAATACTCACTGTGTTGGAAGTAATACACCGATTCATGATTTCTTTTTTTTATTCAAAAGGTATCAATCAGCTTGTCATCATAAGTTTCATCTTGAATGTTTGGTAATGTCAAAAAATATTTCATTGCATTGTAACACTGTCAAATGTACATTCAGACCTTGATTGTGACCAACCCGTAACAATTATTCCCAAATTTCAAACATTGAAATTTTCATTAATAAAATTTACATAGCCAGAATATATTAAAGGAGATATACCACAAGCTGGTTAAATCAGACCTGGGCCTAATGAATATCTGGATTGGAAACAGGCGTATTGCAACTGGACCGGTATTACAGCCAAACCGGCCCAGTGCTCAACCTGTCAGGATTCCATATCCTTCCTGCCATGGGTCGCATCCCATGGCAAACAGAATGCCCCTTTAGCATTTAGTCACCTTTTACGACACGCTGGGGGGCAGAGGGGCTATTATTTAATCCCTGCACACACAGGGGAATACAATTATGGATTTCCAGTCATTGAGCTTTCTTGGACCATTTTGTGTGATTAGTCAATATGTGATTAGTCCTCCATCAATACAGTAATTATACATTGTTTTATTAACCAATAAAATTTTGATACCTTGTTTTTACAGAGAATAAGCTTGTTCCATCATTTTGACTTCTTACTAATAAATACACTGTGCATCTGCCAGGCATTGATACATTTGCTCTATATAAAAGCTTGTTAAAGATACTGAATGGTAAAAAAGTTTTGAAATTCACATCTGCCTAAAATATGACAAGACAGAACATATTCATGTATTTGATTCAGGATTTTGTGGATCTTTATCAAGTCAATTCTCCCTATCTGCTCTCCCGTATCCGCTGCATTTTCAGAGCGCTACGATTGAATTTCACCTCGATTGTTGCACTGGGTACTTCCGGTCCAATTATACACCAGTCAAAACAAACGCACGTTATTCCTCCGTCATTTCAATCTGCTAGATAAGTGTGTACAGTTCTTCAACGGTCATCTTATGTTCACTAATTGATTAATCATGTTCCAATGTAAATAAACTGAACTGCAATTTCAAAAATATGTGCTGCATGTGTCCCGAGTGCAGACATTCACTACGTGAGGTCCGTGGGCCAAACATGTGCCCCGGAAGTAAACCGTGCAACAAATCGGCCCACAATGCATTGCGAATCAACCGAGCTGACATCTGGTGTTCAATAAACCGGGAGAGCAGATAGCGAGAATTATACTACATGCATAATGTTGGAAAGGATCATGCAAATGATACATGGGAGGAGCATATCATATAAGATTCTGCTGTCTTTGATGATGCATAATTATATTTGACAGTTATCACTTCTCAACAACAACTGAATATACTTTTTGCAATACAATGATAGCAGTATATACTACACTGATATGTAATAAATTATCCCACATTATACACATTATATTTGTACTAACTATATGAGCCAGAGTACTAATTGCACATTTATCACCTACTCTAAAAAACTAAAATTATATAATTTAAAGTATATATATATATATATATATATATATATATATATATATATATATATATATATATATATATATATATATATATATATATATATATATATATATATATATATATATATATATATATATATATATATATATATATATTTATATATATTTTATACTTTAAATATAATATATAATTTAGCTTTTTCACAAATCTCCTACTTTTTACTGTAAAATTATATCAGTAAATACTACATTAATATGTAATAAATGATCCCACATTATACACAACAATATTTGAACTAACTATATGAGGCATTGTACTAATTGCACAGTTATCACCTACTCTGAAAAAGTAATTATATAATTATATTAAAACATTCATGAAATGTGGTTTTCAAGCACCTTTTTGCTTGCATAATATAAAATATTCATACCCCAAACTTGGCAGTCAAATGTTATTACCCATCATATTTCCCCAACATATATTTCTGTGCAAGTTGAAAGAGGATGAGTCTTCTGCTAAAATCCAAATCATCCACTGGACACTTTGTCAACAAACCTCTTTCAGCTGACCAGTGATCTAGTGCAAACAACTACTTAGTAACGTTTTGCTAACTATGGGGTACCTTCAGATTGGGACAATGGAGTGATTTGGCTTACAGAACCCTGTTTGTCCATTAATGTTTGTCTATTGGTACAGGCCTTACACCCTTACAGGCCACAATGGAGGTCACATGATTGTATACATGTGACCACCAGTACTTGGCACTTTCAGTGAAACACAGTAACCATGGTCGGTGTATTTTGGTTGATTTTAGTGAGATAGCTGGTTTGCGTCAGTTTCCTGGCCACAAATCAAAATTTGCTTCTTGTTTTTCTACTGTTCTTTTTTTAAATCTAAATTGAGAATGAGGGTGTCTTTAAATATTTATTTTATCGTAAATATACAGATAGTTGGACAAAAATAAATAATATATTTCAATTTGTCTCTATCATGTATCTCTTTATGTTTTGTTTGTTTGTTTGGGGTTTTACATCACTTTCAACATTATTTCAGTCATTTCGTGATGAGACTTACTTGTAGCAGATATAGTGCTGCCTCACTGAATTGTCATGTCGCAGGTCCTTGACATGACAACCCACCCGGTCACAGATTTACAAAGACAACGGGTTAACCCTTTTGGCACAGGCCTCAGCTCATATGGGAAATTGTGTCATGAATTCAATCTCGGCACGGCCGGGGATCGAACTCACAACCTTTGGATCGCCACAGAGGAACTGGTGCTAATAAGCTGGCGCTCTAACCAACTGTGCCACAGCCCGTGGCTGTATCTCTTTATGAATATAACTATGACACAATGTATAACTCAAAACAAACATGTACAAAAACCTTATTGAATATTAACATCTTGTTAATAAAAACAAGGACTAAAATGTCATGAATATTGTAATTCAAACAATCTGAAATTTTAAAATATGAAAATTACAGCAATCACTTTTAACACATAATCATAAACTAGGTGAAAAAGAGCAAAATAAATAAAATTGTGGGGTATTTCACACATATCTTAATATATTGATAATTATATTATTGCAAAACATGTTCAACATCTAAAAATATACTAGGTATGAGAAAAGGATCCTCAGTCTTGGGTATTTACAATGCTTTTGAAATGAAGTCAAGGTCACAGAAATGCCAAATTATGTTACATCCAAGTTTCGTTACTCTTTCATACAAAAATGGCAAGATATATATACACCATACAAGAAATGTACAGATATCCTTAAATAAAGAATAGAAAACTATAAGTTCCACAGCCTAAGTGAAGGCCGAAATGAAAGTTCTCAAGCACGGCGGGGAATGAATGAATGGTTGCTTAGAGGCACATCAACCACTAAGGTTATTCAGTGCCTAAAAGTGGTAAAAACATAAACGTTTATAAAATCGATATATGTAAATAATCTTAACAACACAAAATATCAACAAAATCCTTTCAATATATCAGTTGTAGACATAAGAAATTTGTAAAAATAAATTCAATTTAAAAGACTTTAAATACCATCTGATGTTTCGCGGTTCTTGATAAATAGGCCAATGACCTAAGTAAACAAGAGCTCCACACTTGAAATTGGTTACAAAGTCCTATTTGGTTTAAAAACGATACAATCACAGAAGTATCTACAGTATCAAATAACGAATGTAAATCTTGCACATTAAAATATTGAGTCCTAATTATATCAAAATCGATACATTCAATTAAAACATGTTTGATAGTCAAAGCCCTTTGACATCCAATACACTAAGGCTGATCTTCGCCTTTAAGAAGAGAGCAGTGAATCAAATGACAATGTCCAATTCTTATACGTGTTAAAACAGACTCTTCTCTTCGGTTAATTCTACAAGCACCTTTGGTTTTACCTAAAACAGGCTTTATTTCATGTAGTTTATTAAAAATAGCTTCTTTCCAGCGCAATTGCCATTTAGAAAGTAAAAGAACAGTAATATATTTCTTAAACTCTGTATAAGGTAAAATCATATTTATTGGGCACTTATCCAATGCTGCTTTGGCAGCTTGGTCAGCAGCCTCATTTCCAAGGATTCCAATATGACTGGGAATCCAGTAAAAACGAATCTCTTTATTTTCCTCAGTACAGAGTCTATGATGGCGCTCAAGGATTTTGTAAATAAAAGGATTTTTCTAATCCTTTGCTTTCAATGCTTGTAAACAAAACAAAGAATCAGAAAAATTAAAAATGTCCAATGTGGAGAAGTCTCCACATGATCTAAAGCAAGGTATAAAGCATGAAGTTCTGCAGAATAAATAGACAATTTATTTGGAAGACGTTCTGAATAAATATGATTGCCCTTAACAGCAGCTGCAGCAGCCCTGTCTTCATCAAATGATCCATCAGTGTAAATACACTGATATCCAGTGAAAACAGATTTTATTTCCTTGTATCTATTTATATAAAGGGATGGATCGGTTGAGTATTTCTTTAATTCTGACATGGCTACATTAATATTAAAAGTTTCATAGGTCCATGGAGGTGTTTCTGGATATTGAAATTTAGCTATTTGATTTGGATTTAAATTTAAAGATTGTAAAGATTCTTTGATGCGAATGCCAAAAGTTGGTATTGTATTAGGTTAACTTTCAAAAAGGTCAACATAATTTGGATTAAAGTATAAAAGGCAAGGATCACAAGAAACGAGCTGGACGACGATCACAGTCCCGACCAAGACCAACAACGGTTTCGATCTCTGAAGAGATCTAGTTCGATCTCTTCAGTTGGATAGGGACTGACTGCGTTATCCTGATTCTTGTTTATATTGGATCTCGTGGAGGCGTTAGCACCTCTGGAGGTGCTGTTCCTTCACTTGTAGCACCTCCAGTCTGGAGGTGTTCTTGGTTTTTGTGAGCCCCAGGTGGAGGTCTATTGAAAAACCTTTGTTTTGAGGGCTTTGCACGGGTTACAGTTACGTTGTAAAGTGTTCAACATGTGTTGTAGAATCTTCTGCAATTTTCGGGAGGTTTTTTCGACTTTTTGTCGATTCGAAAGTGTTCGATCTCTAATCTCTAATTCTTTTGAAATTTGCGGACCCTGTCCCGGAAGGCCTCCAGACTAGTTTGTTTATTTTACGCTGCGTAATGCCCCGGCGCGGGGTAGGAATGTCCATTTTTTAAACGAATTTCTTGTTCTCGTTTCTTTCTTTTGTTATATGTACGAGAAGTTTTCAATAATTAAATCGGATATTATACCTTATTTTTGTTGGGTTCTCGGCCAGTTTTTGAGCCGTTTTTTTGGGCGTTTGTATTCCAATGTCGATTCAGAACCAGGTTTGGTTTCATACCAACTCGGACAAGAAACTTTTTTTGTGTAAAAATATGTTTTATTTTCATATTTGGTTTTTTGTTGTTTCTTGTGATATTTCACAGACTTTTTTGCAAGTATGGTTATTTTTAGGATATGGTTGACTCTGTGTCATCCAGGATCTCCTGGAGGGATTCCAGGATCGCTTCCAGTTCCTTGGGGGGTTATTATTTGTGTCCCATTCAAGGCTGTCCCAGAAATCGTCAAAGTTGATCGAATCTGAGGTGCCATCGGGAGCTTGATCTGGGGAGGATTCGCCAAAAGAGAGAGCCGCGATGGTTGCGGCTTCCTCTGCGATCACCCCTTCTCCACTTTGTTCAAAGTTATCTAAAAAGAGCAGAATGATTACCTGGTGATGAATTTGTTTTAAAAATCTTTTCAACCGGTCAGGGTTTCCGAGAAGCCCCTACCCGGGTGAAGAGGTAATAGTCTCTTATGTGGCTATGTGATTTTTTATGATGTTTGTTGATACATTGGAGTGGTTATCTTACTTGCTTCTGTTGTTTCCGATCTTTCCTTTTTCTTGAGGTGGTTTTTCGGAGGTGTCTGCGTGAGGTCCATGATTTGGACCTCCGCCTCCATGCGCAATTGTATATTGCACTGGTTTAGGATGGAACAAAAGGGGTCCCGTTTCCAGTGCCTCCTCAAATTGTCTAGTCTGGTGTACTTGACCATACAGAAGTCGCACGTGTACCCCCTGTGTGTGGGTGTGTGGGTGTGCTGGGCGTGGCGTCTCATGCCCCATAATGTAGTGTAGAGTTTGCCACAGTGAGCGCACAGGGTGTGCGCTTCCTTTGTCACCATTTGTTGCTGTTTGTTTTGACTTTAGAGGACTATTGTGTGTTGTGCTGGTTGCTAGGGAGACGTGGGCATTGTTACCTTGTGCCGTCGCTCGGGCTATTGTCTTTTGGACTCCCGTGTTCGTCTCGTGTAACGAAAAATCGAGTGGTGCCAGCATCTTAAGAGGTTTGATCTATTGATCAACGTTAATGCCTAGTTGGAATATATATTGTTTTTTGAAGCGGTTTCCGTGTTGAGGACTTGTTGCTTCAATTTTCTGGTTTTTTAGAACCTATTTAAAATGGTATGGTTCAGTAGTTGATCGTGTAGTTTTGGCTGAAAAAGGTAGACGTTGGACTAGATTGAAATCTACTTTTCAATAGTGTGTCTGCGTAGGGTAATAAAATAATCTTTTTATCTACCTTTTTCGTTTAAACCTGTTGGTTTAAACGTTCTCAACCTGTCTATCCATTCCAGTTCTCTAGTCACTGTAGCTTGGTCGTATGGTGTTGGTTTTTTGTATAGAATGTATATCACTTGAAATTCCATGTCATCTATACCATGACCTGGTTGATTGAAGTGGTGACCTGTAGCTTGGTCATATTCTTTCCTCCTAATGTATCCTAAGTGTTTGTTTATACGTTCTTTAAACGTCCTGTAAGTTTCCCCTACATACTGTTTCTTGCAGGTTCTGCATGTTATGAGGTAGACTAGGTTTCTTGTGTTACAGGTGTAATTTACTGGGGCTTTATATTCTCGTCCAGTTACAGAGCTTTTCACAGTTTTGTGAGTTTTCCAGGAGAGGTAAAATTGGCATCTCCAAGGTCGTCTGCATGCTGGTGCAGTCGGTTGGTGAGTGGTAATTACAGTTTGGTTATGGCATGCTGCTCTGACCAGTTTGTCAGATATATTTTTGGGGCGTCTGAATGCCACCAGAGGCTTCTCTGGGAAGGCATCCTTGTGGGTGGACAGTTGGAGTATTGGCCAATGCTTCCTGAGGATTTTTTGGAAGTTTGGGTTGGCCTCGTTGTAGGTAGTAACTAGTGGTACTTTAGGTTGCTCGCTTCTGGAAGTTTCCTTTTGTTTTAGCAGATCTTCCCTGTTCTTGTCGCTCCCTTTGATTTGTGCGGTTTCCAGGACGTCAGTTGGATATCCTCTGCGTTGATAGTCTAACATTCTGAGCTGTGAATGTTTTTCATAATCTGCAATCTTTGTGCAATTCCTTCTTATTCTCATGAATTCTCCATAAGGACCACCCGTTTTGCAGTGTTTCGAACTAAAGGAGGGAGGAACTAAAGTGTAGGTAGTTGTGCGTATCAGTATCTTTATTGTATAGATCCGTATAGATAGAGCCGTTTTCCCTATCGACCTTTACTAAAGTGTCCAAAAATTCTACCTCGACTTTAGAGTGTTTTGAGGTGAACTTGAGATTGTGATGGAATGAGTTGGTGTATTCAATTAAGTTCAGGAGTTTGTCTTCTCCTTGGTCGAATGCCATGAATATGTCATCAATGTATCTCAGATAGAGAGCCGGTTTAGATGGGGCATTCTTCAGGAGGTTTTCCTCTAAGTGTGCCATGAATAGGTTGGCATATGAAGGGGCTACCCTTGTTCCCATAGCAGTTCCTCCAGTTTGGAGAAAATTTTCACCATTGAAGGTGAAGTTGTTCATTTTCAATACTGCTTCTAGGAGATTCATCAAGCTTTTGATGCTCGCTTTGCCTTTATAGTTTTTAACCAGACATCTGTACACTGCATTAAGGCCCTCATTATGGGGATGTTTGTATACAGGCTAGTCACGTCCATAGTGGCTTCAATGATTTCATTGTTGCTCTTAAAGGAAGAGATTTTCCTAATGAAATCTGTAGTGTCCCTTACGTAGGAGGGTGTGTCTTTGACAAAGGGTTTAATATGTTCATCTACGAATGCAGAGATTTGTTCTGTAGGAGACCCATTCCCACTGATGATGGGTCTCCCTACGACCACTTTTTTGTGTATTTTATTTTTTCTTAGCCTCATGTGGACACAATGTCATATACACGTCATTGTCTATTTCGTCCTTGTCATACATTTGGTTCAGTATGTTCCTAACACTGGTTTTATGTTGTTCTGTGAGGTCATTGGGGGTTTTGACATAGAAGTTGATGTCATTTAGTTGTCTTTCTGCTTCTTTAACTTAATCTTCTGTGTCCATAATGACTATGGCAGAGCCTTTGTCTGCCTTTTTTATAGTTATGGTTTTGTTGTTGCTTAGGGTTTCCAATGCTGTTTTTCCTCTTTATTGAGGTTTTGGGTACGGGGGGCCCTAGGGACAAATTGGTTGATGTCTCTTTGGACACATTTGAAGAAGGTTTCTAACACAGCATCCCGGGAAGTGGATTTTGGTTCCCAAGTGCTTTTCGGTTTGAATTTAGTTTGCGGGTCCGGGATTGTTGGGGCAGTTGTTGAGGTTGATGGGATGTTGGTAGGAGCAAAATAGGTTGTTATACTCGGTTGGGTTTGGTTGGTGATGTTAGATTGACTCAGATTGATCTGAGTCGGGGTCGTGCCAAAAGGATTTTAGTCGCATCCTTCTGAAAAAAGATCTCAAATCTGATTGTATTTCATGCATTTTTGGTTCGCCTGGAGTGGGGCAGAATTTGAGGCCTTTTAGGAGGATGTTTCTTTCATTAGGGGAGAAGTCGGAGTCGCTGGCTCCGCTCGGCGGACTGATTTTGATCTACAAAATAAGACAATAATTTGAACTGTTAGATTTCCAGTTTGATTCATTATCTTTTCTTTGGTATTTGATAATGTGTGAAGACAAGTACTTTTGCTTATTTTAATAATATAACGGGCTTTAGCTCTTTTTAAATTGGTGCAAATTATATTGAGTTGGCTGTCGATTAATTTTTTTTGCGCTCCTTGACAGCTTTTTGCACTCATCATTAAACCAGGGTTTTTCTTTAATTTTAGAATTTGGCTTTGATTTGGGAATACACCCATCAGCAACATCATACAATGTATCTGTAAAAACTTGAAGAGGATCATCTACATTGTTAAAAAGTTCTGGAGATATTCTATTGAAACAGGATGTTTGAAATTTTGCCCAATCGGCTTTATGAAATTTCCACTTGAGGATTCGTTCGTCTGGTGGAGGAAAATGGTTATTTAAAATAATGGGGTAATGATCACCACCCCATTGATCTTCCTCTACTTCCCAGGAATAGTCTAAAAATAAATTTGGAGTGCACATGGAGAGATCTTTTGATGTTAAAGAGCCTGTAGCAGGGTGTAAATATGTCGGCACAAACTATTATTATTTAAAAAATCTTCTATTATGCGTCCTTTGGCATCAGTATTATTTCTGCCACCCCAAAGATAGTTGTGAGCATTAAAGTCCCCAACTAACATATAAGGCTGTGGCAGCTGGGTTATCAAATTATTTAAATCTGCAATATTTACTGGCTCACTAGGTGGTAGATATATTGAACATATAGTTAATGTATTGTGCAGGGCAACCCTGACTGCAGAAGCTTGTATATATTAAGTATTTAAAGTTATTTTACTCTGGGGTATACAGGATTTAACAAAAATAGAAATTCCGCCATGTGCTCGGTCCATTGCATCTATTGAACCAATTTTATTATAAGGTACATATCCCTCAAATGTTGTTGAGTTATCTTTAAAATTAGTTTCCTGTAAACAGATAACAGATGCATTGTATTTTTGGGTTAAAAACTCCAGTTCTGGCCTGTTTGCCTCAAATCCTCTACAGTTCCATTGTATGATACTGCCGATAGCCATATTAAAAATAATGAGGATAAATATAGGATTTAACACAATTGATTTTGTTTCTATAGTTTTTACAGTGCCAACATAGGACGTTTTAGTATTGTAAAAACTTTCTACACGTTTACGTACCTCTGGAAAAGATATGTTTTCGGTGTGGCGTATCCGCTGAATTTCCTTTTCTTTTAAAAAGGAAGGACAATTCCGCAAATACGATGGGTGATTGCCTTGGCAATTCACACATTTCATGATTTCCGAAGAACATTCTTCTCCACTATGCTGGGCTGTACATTTCGGGCAAGTTACATTTCCTTTGCATCGATCAGATCCATGTCCATACCTCTGACACTTGAAGCAGCGCAGAGGGTTTGGAATAAAAACATCAACTCGGACGTTTAAATATCCAACTTTAATAGATGTTGGAAGCTGTGCTACTTCAAATGTCAGAATAAATGTATTGGCACAGCGGGGAACAAGTATTAGCTAAAATTAACTTATGATAGTATATATCTGTTGAAATGATGCTTGATTGATTTAAAATTATGTTCTTTGAAAATATTTTGATAAAAAGCCTTTTTATTGATTCTCGTGAATCCAAAATAGAAGAAATCTGTCAGAACAGTTTTATGTCTCCTAAGAATTCAAAATTGAACAAGGGTGCAGATTTCACTGCTTGAGTGGGCCCTTCTGACACCTGGTATGCTAAAACATCACACATTTTGAAACTTGAGCAGTGCGAATTGCATATATACTCCATCTTAAATCATATAAAACTCCCATTCAACTTTGGTCACATACCTTGAACACTTCATGAGGGCAAATCCATCATGCTAAAGGAATCTAAACTAGACTATCTGTAGCTGCCCCAAATGACTCTGTTGTCATTTTTTCTCAGCTGTTTAATTATTTCTGTGATGTTGAAATGGAGACGTGCTGATCACCGATATAAAAACCTCCGCAAAACTGCAATTTCAAGTTATGAGACATTTCACAGCCGTCAAGTCCATCATGTATTAATTGCTCAAGTCCAATTTTTTTTTTAGAGAATATATGATTAATATAATTATGATATAGAACATGCTACAGTATCAATTCAGACAAGATTGAATCATCCAACGATATGAAAACTACACATAAACTGTAATTTTAAGTGATTTTTGATTTTTTTTGGCAATTAAGTACATCTCGTATTAATAGCTCAAGTCCAATCTTTTTAGGAGACTCAGTATGTTATTATGATATAGAACATGCTACAGTTTCGATTTAGAAAAGATTGAATCATTCTGCAATATGAAAACTGCACAAAGTCATAATTTTAAGTGATTTTTTTTACTTATTATAGCTGTCCTTTATATCTTGTATTAATTGCTCAAGTCCTATTTTTTTCAATCAATATAATTATAAAGAAAAGGCTATTTCCGGTATTGGAAATTCATATCTATATTGAAATATATAGACAATATATAATATTGTTACCCACTATTGGAGAGTATCCGTCGTTGGGGGACGTGGACGGGGGATCAATACTCTACCAAATAGATAGATACTCTAACCTGTTCTACTCTACTGTACTGTACTGTACCATAAGCATAGCTCGCTAACTCGCTGGCTGTGAGTTTGGGCACGGATCCTAGCTACCATGTTATACCCTCATATGGATGACGGGCAATAAGGACTGCAGACACAGGATATACACAGTGCAATAGTTACCTTTGTTCAGTGCTGTGATTCCTCCTTGTCTGGCTAGGCCGGCATGGCAATGAGCGAGGCACATGAACTACCAACTTTGCATGATACTTATAAAACCCTGACTATACGCAAAACACCCAAGTCTATAGAGTCACGATACTGAGAGTCGTGGATCTTCAGTGGCAAGCGGTCGCTGATCTCTTCCTCGGGCTCTTCTGAAACTGGGAACTTCTAACTACCCCGGATCCACGGTTGCGCGCCTCTTTTAAGGGACCACTCCGCGTCATCTGTAGGGGCTTGCCTACGTGGCTTCCTCACGCGTCATCAGATGGACTCGTCCTGCCTGCGTATCTAACTTCGGCTCGTCCCTCTAACACGTGATCTCACAGAGTGGTGGTTATGGTGACTCATCAACCATCAGTATCGTGCGTTATTGTCTATGAATGTCTATATATTTCCAAGAGTCTCTGGGTGTGTATTCTATATCCTACAATATTATATGAAGATCCACAAACCACAAACTATGATCCACGAAACACGAACAACGAAACACAAACTACAAACTACGAACCACGAACTACGAACCACAAACAAATTTCCCTTGAACCACAAACTACGAAACACGAACCACGAACCACGAAAAAATTTCACTTGAACCACAAACCACGAACTATGAACCACGACAACCAGACAACGATCACAGTCCTTGGCCTATGGTTCAATGTTGTTTCCCTTTATAGGAATGTTCTCAGAGGTTATGGAACATGTGATATTACTTTTTTTGAGGTAGTGGAGTAAATGATATAATTGAACTAAGTTCTTGGAGTATGTAATATGAATTCTGAAAAGAATGGAGCATGTGATATGACTTTTCTGAGGTTTGCTTGTTTGGGGCTTTACATCACTTTCAACATTATTTCCTCCCCTGTGGGTGCAGGGATTAAAGAATAGCCCCACTGTCCCCCAGGATGTTGTAAAAGGTGACTAAAGAAGCATCCTGTTTGCTATGGGATGTGACCAATGGCGGGGAGGATATGAAATCGTGACAGGTTAAGCAAACTTGGCGCACAACAAACAAAAAAGACAGAGCCAAATGTTGGCCACAGTTCCAGTAATTATCACAGCTCACAAAACACTCAACAATAAGAAGGAGTAATCCGATACCCAGATTTATTGGGAGTCTCTGAAGAGGAGATAGTGGATGAACTAAGATCAAGATGTAGTCCAACGGCCAAGGGCCACGGGCCGTGGCGCAGTTGATTAGCTTGCCAACTTAGTAGGACTAGTTCCTCTGTGGTGATCCAAAGGTTGTGGGTTTGATCCCCTGCTGTGCCGAGATTGAAAACATGATGCAATTTCACACATTAGCTGAGGTCTGTGCCATAGGGTTTACCCGCTGCCCTTGTAAATCTGTAACCGGGTGGGTTGTCATGTCAAGGACCTGGGACATGTCAATTCAGTGAGGCAGCACTATATCTGCTACAAATAGGTCTCATCACAAAATGACTGAAATAATGTTGAAAGTGATGTAAAATTACAAAACAAACAAACCAATGTAAACATATTTTCATTAAGAAGGATTCCAATCAATACATTCATTCTGACATTTGAAGCAGACCAGCTTCCAACATCTATTAAAATTGGATATTTAAATGTCCGAGTTGATGTTTTTATTCCAAAACCCTCTGCGCTGCTTTAAGTGTCAGAGGCATGAATATGGATCTGATCGATGCAAAGGAAATGTAACTTGCCCGTAATGTACAGCCCAGCATAGTGCAGGAGATTGTACTTCAGATATTATAAAATGTGTGAATTGTCAAGGCAATCACACATCGTATTTGCGGAATTGTCCCTTCTTTTTAGAAGAGAAGGAAATTCAGCGAATACGCCATACTGAAAACATTTCTTTACCAGAGACACGTTAATGTGTAGAAACTTTTAATAATACCAAAACATCCTATGCTATCACCTTAAAAACAAAAGAGACAAATCAATACCAATACAGACAGAAATAACCTGGCCAATCAATGAAAAGAATTATTCCTATTATTCAAATACCTCGAAATCTTCAGGAACATCCACTCAAATCTAAACACCCACTACCCCAGTAATAACTGCACCAACAACTCCATCCACTAAAACTTCTTCACAGACTCCCTCCACATCAATCCAGTAATACAAAAGTAAATAGCAAAAGACCAGTTAAGAAATCAGACCAAAAAGAAATCAAAGATCAAAGCAAACGTAAAATAAATAGAACTCCTTAGAAAGGATGGACACAGGTGATCCTTCCTTTATTTTACACCTGTTCACTCAAAACATAATCATAAACGAAAATGATTATGTTAAATCCTGTATTTATCCACATTATTCTTAATAAGGATATCAGCAGTATCATACAGTGGAATTGTAGGGGGTTAGGGGCAAACAGGCCAGAACAGAGTTATTAGCCCAAACATATAGTGCAAAGATAATTCCACATCATTTGAAGGATATGGGATTTATAATAAAGTTGGTTCAATTGAAATAATGAACGGAGCACATGGCAGAGTTTCTAATTTTGTTAAATCCTGTATGCCCAAAGTAAAGTAACATTAAAAATATGCTAGGTATATTTGCCACCCAGTGAACCAATTAAAATTACAGATTTAAATAACTTAATAACTCAACTGCCACACCCATCTTTAGGGTGGCAGAAATTATACTGAAGCCAAAGGACATATAATAGAAGATTTTTTAAATAACAATAGTCTGTGAATGATGACTTTCCGACATATTTACATCCTGCTACAGGCTCTTTAAGATCAATAGATCTAATGGGCATTTGCTCATTGACTGAAGATATGTGTATATTATTGTGCAAGTTTCATTAATGTAAGTTTTGTGAATAAAGCATGTTGATGGAAATGAACATTTTCGTGTGTTTGTGAAGTGTTATCTTAAGGTGGAAAATTTTATTGAGATTTGGAATTTAGATGTTGAGGAATGGAAATAGGGGGGGAGTAACTAATTATTGCAGAATGAAAGTAAGTATGTTTGTATTTTGCCATTTCTCAACCATCAGCATGAAACATGTGCAGGCCTATCAAGGCATGGGTCACTTTGTAATCCTAAGCATGCGATGGGCCTGTTCATGTGCAGAGCTGTACGAATTTTCTGAAGGTTTGGCAGATGGAAATAGTGGAGTTTCAAGAGAGAAAGTTAGGGAGTATGTTATGAAGTAGTAGTAGTAGTAGTAGAGTATCATTTGCTCTAATAATGTTAGCTTTATGATTGTAATGATTGCATATAATGATTAAAATATTAAATAATTTATTTCATGTACTATATAGCCAAATTTGATATAAATGATTAATTACCATTTATATTTTATAAACCTGAGAGACAAATGTTAGTTCATATGTAAAACAAAGGCCATTGCTGTTCTAGAATCTACGATATGTTTCATACCATCAAACTAGAAAAAAACAGCAAATAGCCTATTCTTTTCAATTGTTTTAATGTCTGTTGGGAGTGCATTCCAATATCAGTCTCTCATGAAGTTGTCAGCTAGATTGGGAATATATCCCTATATTTAATGAGACAAAAGGATTCATCTGTTCTTCCTCATTATCTGGACCGTGGTATTGACACATAGGATATGCATTACATTTGCAGACAATTTCAGAAACAGAGGCAGGTGAGAACTGAAAAATACAATCTACTGAAAATCTACCTTTAGCATGATATATGATCAAACATGACTTATTTTTTACTTTTCTAATATTTGAAAATGATATGAAAAAGAAATGTAAAGAAATTGTTAATCACTAACAATTTCATTCATATTGAGCTTGCAATATTTGTATTTGTGTGGGTGGTCAAAGATTTAAATCTTACTATTAACAAATCGGTGGGGTAGGAATTGATCAATATAGAGCTGTTATTGGCTTACACTATATTCATGGTTCTAAAAGAAAACTCCGGTCTGAGTTCTTCTTCTGGAATTTCATCTATTCCAATGTAATATTTTGTAATTTTGTATTTGATCAATTGCTGTCTCAGTGTGGTGATATTGAATCAAACCCTGGACCTTTAAGGGACCCGGTGCAAGGTGGTTGTACCAATGTAAATATTGGCCATGCAAATGTGCATAGCTTAACAGCCTCCATAGAAGATCCTAGTGATAGAAATAAGCATATTTGTAAGTTTGACCTTGTACGAAATCACATTTTATATTACAAATATGATATATTCGAAATATCCGAAACTTGGATTGATAGCACAACTCAGTCCGATTTATCAATTGATGGGTATCATAAACCAATTCAGAGAGATTTTAATCGGCACCAAAGAGGAATTATGGTTTATATATCAAAATCTGCACCTGCTTTCAGAAGAGATGATTTAGAACCCTGCATAGGTGAGATAATATGTGTCGAACTCCAGATAAGAAACAAAAAGATTCTTGTATGTAACTGTTACAGAGTCCAGGATTACGATATAGTGGACATTTGAGCTGACATTGATACAATTATCGATAAAGGAATTTGATGACATAATCTTCCTTGGTGACATGAATGCACGCAATCAACTTTTCTGGAATCAAGATATTACTAATACTGAAGGTCGTGCTCTCTACTCAGCCCTCAACTCGTTTGACTTTGACCAAATGATTCATAAACCCACTAGAATTGTAGGTGATACAAAGTCTTGTATTGACCTCATATTCACCAATAACCCATACATATTTTCTGAGGTTGGCACACATGACAAAATTGCTGAAATTTGTGACCACCATCCTATTTTTTGCTACCTTAAAATATTCTATCAAAAAGCCCAAGAGTTACCAAAGATGGGTTTGGAATTTTTAAAATGGAGATTTTGATAGATTTAGACAGCTGGTTTTGCTCCTTGGTATACATGCTATGACAGGAATAATGTAAATGTTACTGTTCATAATTGGGTTGAAATGTTTATATCTTGTGCTGAGGCATGTATTCCCCACTATCAAGCAACTATTAGACCTGGTGATAAGGACTTTATGAACACCACCACTAGAAAAGCAATGACTAAACGAAATAGGCTTCGTAAGAAATACAAAGAAACTGGCAATGATGTAATTGGTGAAGAATATCGTAAACAAAGGAATTTAGTAATTTCTGAGACACGAAAAGCTAAGAAAGAAAATGATGCAAAGGTTGACAAAATTATGTCCAGTGCTGATGTAACATCTAAAAAGTGGTGGAAAATGTGCAAAGGTATAATTGGTAAAAAAGTAGATAGTCCAGATGGTCCATTAGTCGTAAATGGTAAACTGATTATTGATGACAAAGATAAAGCTAATATTCTGAATGATTATTTTGTTTCTCAGTCTGAATTGGACACATCTTCTTCCTGTCTTCCTAACAACTATGTGTCAAGTAATCATGTGTTACCTCCTATAATTGTCAAACCAGTTGATTTATACAAAATCCTTATTAATCTTGACATTGAGAAGGCCACGGGCCCTTATGGTATAGGGAACAAATTGCTAAAAGAAACTGCTGTCCCTGTTACTAAACCCATGTCTGAACTGTTCAATTTTTGTTTGAGTATTGGTCACTTTCCAGAACAATGGAAGATTGCCCAAGTTATTCCAATATTAAAAAAAAATGACCCATTGCAACCAAATAATTACAGACCTATTTCACTGTTACCATGTATATCTAAAATCTTTGAGAAATTACTTTTTGACAATGTATTTTCTTATTTAAAGAATCGTGGACTTCTCAATAAAAGACAATCAGGTTTTACACCAGCGGACACCACCATTAACCAACTTATTGCTATTTGCAACAAACTATACAGACATATTGATTGTGGCGATTAGGTTATTCTAATTTACATTAATGATATATCTTATGACTTAAAAAATTGTGTATACTTGTTTGCTGATGACTCATCTTTATGAATAATTTTCCCATCTAATCTTACTTGGACTGAACATATTGAAAGTGTTGTTTCAAGATGTAACAGAACTCTAGGTTTATTAAAAATGATTTAATATAGATGGTCAAGGGCAGCATTAGAGATATGTTATAAAAGTTATGTAAGACCTATCATTGAATATGGTAATGTTATTTATGATTCCTGCACTCAAGCAGACATTTTTAAAATCGAAGCTCTTCAACTTTGTGCTGCTAGAACTGTTACATGAGCTAAAAGGGGAACTTCACATGAATTGCTATATTGAGAACTAGGCTGGCAGACCCTACATCAGAGAAGATACATAAGCAAAATGTGCAAGATGTACTTGATTGTTAAAGATTTAGCCCACTCATATTTGAGAGAAATTATTAAACAATTTCAATTAACTGGCAACCAGAATACTAGAGGCCACAAACATGGTGACTTTGCCATACCAAAGTGTAAGACACAACTATATAAAAATTCATTTATTGTCAACTCGATATCACTCTGGAATAACTTAGATAATAATCTTAAAGAATCGTCACATGTTTTGGCTTTTAAAATGAAATTAACCCAGCTTAAGACTTGTTTGCCCTTGCCTTTTAACCATGATACATAACGTTCAAATCGAGTTGCTTTTTTGCAAATTAGATTAGGATTTTCTAACTTAAATAATGATCTTTTCCTAAAGGGTTGCTCTGATGTGAGAGAATGTACCTGTGGAAATGACAAAGAGGATGCCAAGCACTATTTCTTTTACTGTAAGAAGTATACAGAACAACGCTAAGTCTTATTTTCTCACTTTCAAAGTGTACATATTAAGCCTAATTTAGCTCTTTTATTGTATGGTAAGAAATCAGTGTCAGAAAATGACACTATGTTGATATTTAAGTTTGTATATGACTACATCCTAAACACAAAGAGATTTGCATAGCTCAACCCATTTTACTCTATCACTCCATCATATATTTCATGTTTACTTACTGGACATAATCATCCTAACCTTCTCACTCAATTGCTATTGTCAGCCGTCTTTATTTTCATGATATATCTTATGTATAAAAATGTGAACCACTTGTTAGCATGTATTGCTATTTGGCGAACAATAAATATGTTTAAACTAAAAAGAAATGTAAAAGAATTTGTAGATCGTATGTGGAGATTATGGTCAGCTAGGTGATAATTCTTATTTTGAGGATCTAAATTCTAAGGCCATGGGTCGTGGCGCAGTTGGTTAGAGTGCCAGCTTATTAGCACCAGTTCCTCTATGGTGATCCAAAGGTTGTGGGTTCAAACCCGGCCGTGCCGAATTTGAACCCACATACAATTTCCCATATGAACTGAGGCCAGTGCCTAAAAGATTAATCCGTTGTCCTTGTAAATCTGTGACTGGGTAGGTTGTCATGTCAAGGACCTGCAACATGCCAATTCAGTGAGGCAGTAGTATCTGCTACAAGTAGGTGTCATCACGAAATGACTGAAATAATGTTGAAAGTGATGTAAAACCCCAAACAAACAAACAAAATCCAAATCTGTCCAGTGTCTTCCAGTACCTTCTGTAACAATCCTTTCTCGCAAGGTTTTATTGCTAGGCCTAGGATGCTGTTTGACACCCATCCAACCCAGTGGGTTGGTGTCAATGCAAAGTCTAATTAAGCAAAATGTACATTGTCCTTCTTCTAATGCCAGATCATCAGGAGTTGGAGGTTGATTTCCGGGATCACCATTTAACAAAGCACTGCTTCCCTCCTCTACATTACAATCCATGACATCAACAGATATGTTGATATCCAGATATACTCTGCACAGATTTTATCACTGGCCACATGCTTGGAGAAACCCTTTTTAAATGTGGGGTAAAAGACATTGGTCTGCTATCGACAATATATTCAAGTATTTGATATTATGTTATATTACATAGTCTATGGATATTGGTTTGGACATGTCAAGTAACTATTTCTTATCAAAGTGCTCCCTGAACATGACCCCTAGTTCTGTATCAGGGAAGGACATGCTGAGAAAAGGATATGCCAGAGGCATCTGGAGATAAGTGATTTAAAAACTGATAAAAAGTACAAGATACACTTATGCAAATAGGTAGATAGCAATTCAAAACCCAGTCAGAGCATGATTGATCAGTTCTGCATTACCTCTTTCCAAATTGGGCGAGTCCAATAACAAGAAAGTCTTTTTTTTAAAAAGAATTTGTATACAGTTTCCTTTTTGAAAATGGTATTTATATTTTCTCATCATTTTGAAGTTGCCGTAAATGTAGAGTACAGTGACTGGCAACTGTCTGAAACTGGCAGTTGAAACTCAAACATATAGCATACCTTTCTTTTGTGCATAAAGTTATTAATTTTCATATATTCTACATTTGCAAAAAAAATATTCAAATTCTATGTTTATTTATGCAGTTGAAGTGTCCGCCAGTCTGTGACACTGACAGGCAGGTTTGTGATCTGCAGGCCGCTCAGAAGTACACATCGCTTCAAAATTCTGTGTTATAATACCCACCACTAATCGCAATTGAGCTGAATGTTGTGTCTCACATGTTATCTTGTAATTCCACTGTCTTTCTAAATGTTAAAGGTGTTTATTTGTTTTCACGGCACAAGTGATGGGCCGGACGCCATGATGACTAAGGTAGTTAATATCACAGGTTCCCAGAGAGTGAAAGTACCCAGCCCCTCTCTGTCTCAGTCTTATATATTAACTATTAACCTATATAAAAGTAGTGATGGAAGTAGAAGTTGCCGTAAATGTAGACTACACTGACTGGAATATATTCTACGTTTGCAAAAACATTTCAATTCTATGTCTATTTATTCAGTTGAGATGTCCACCAGTCTGGTCTGTGATACTGACAGCCTGGTCCGAGATCTGCAGGCCCCTCAGAAGTACATATCCTCCAAACGTCTGTGTTATAATACCCACCACTAATTGCAATTGAGCTCAATGTTGTGTCTCACATGTCATCTTGTAATCCCACTGTCTTTCAAAATGTTAAAAGTGTTTATTTGTTACAAAGTATTAACCTACCATTATATATAAAAGTAGTGATATTGCTCTGGCTGCCTGTGGTGGAGGACGAGACTCGTGTGATCTGAACCCTGGATCTACACCCTACAGTGTTGGAATTCAACACTGCAATAAATTTCTAACATGTGTACATCAGCTGGACTGGCTGACCGTGGGGGTTACTATCATAGAACTAAAAAAAACTGTGTTATTTTCTTATTGCATCACCCCATAGTCAGGGTATCATTTTTTAACTTTGCATCATCCCTAAATCAGGATATCAAAATTGAAGTCAGTCATAAATCAGGTTCTGGGTTTTTCAATTCCATCCCAGCCTCCATGGGTTAAAATTATTAGAGTATCCCCCCTGGGCGATGTGTGGATTGGCTCTCGTCGTCTCAGTTCGCTTATAGTATACAGGTATGTTAACAGAGCCATTCTTATAACATAGATTTCTTTTCGGTCTTAGACCCTGTATACAAAAAAGGTGTGAGTGTGTATAGCATGACATAAAATAAAAACACTTCTCACAAAGCTAGTGTATTTGAGAGCTGTCAGAATGGTCAGTCTAGCCATGTGGTTGTGCTTGTGTGTTGGCTGCCTTGGGGTGTTTTTAGCAGCCCTTCCCAGCAGCCCTAGTTTATCGAAACGGCATTTGGTCCTCCTTGATTCTTTTTGGCTGGGCTGGTCGGAGCACTATGACCGTTTCAGTGTCATCCCATTCACGCATGAAGAGATTCTAAACCACCCATCTGGTGTGGTTTTCTCCGGACAAATATGATCTCACAAATAAAAAAGTTGATTTTCTGCTACTTAAAACTAATCACCTGGTGTATTTATATCTTTGTTTAAGATTATGGGAGCTCGATACAACTAAACTTCTTACAGAATTCTGTTTCATGTGTGCAACCAACTTGGGGCCTTTCCTTGACCTACATACGATACAGCCAATCGGTAGGTGTTAGGACGCACACTCCAAACACCTACGATGGCTCATCAGTGGGAGGTATTCACTGCCTCTGAAGTGTAATCCCTCATAACTTCTTCAAATGATTTTATTCAGACATGAAACTCGCCAAGCAAGATAAGATGTGCAAGACATTTGAGATATCTTAATAATAAGTGTACAGTGTGTGTGGTGTTCACACTGAGGTCGCAACACTGTGTCGCGACCTGTCTCTTCACGAGAGATAGGGGACACCGCACAACCCGACGTAACCTCCAGAGCTCTGCTCGCGCAAGTCGGGGTTCCACAACTACAGCAGCCCCCAGGAAGAGAAAAGATTAGGCCCCGCCCCAGATTTTCGGTACCCCTCTACCGAGAAGTGGGGTTTTAAACCTATTCTTTATTTTAATACATGCCTTTCGTGTATGTTTTGTACAGTAGAGCCCAAAGTGTATGCTCCATTATACCGCAATATAGTTAACCCAATGAAATGTGATGAATCACACACGTATCATTAATCATTTAAAGTGGTGTTAATGTGAATGTCCCACTTGGGACTTTGCAATTGGTGATCCCCTCATATAAATGTCAAGACAGTTCATTCTAGCAGCCCTTATAAGAAGCCAAAATGTCCAAATTTACAATTAAATCTCATTGAATTTATAAGAACAAAGATGAAATAGAAAAAGGCAAATATATGTATACGTAATTTGATCTTGACCTTTGAAGTTGAATAAAATCTGTGTCAGACAATACATGATGTGCACTAATCATAGAAGGTTTCTAAACTTATGAAAATATTTACATACACATGCCTGCATAAAACAAGATGTGTGATAGCTCAGTAGTACTCATTACGTGTTTTTCCCTTAAGCCAACATACCTGACAAAAAGAGGAAAGTCTCAGGTAAGGGTACCGTAGTTAGAGATTAAAAATATGAGCTGGCGTCCTGCTGGGAACACTTGCTTACTGAGATTAGTACTCAGATTAGTGGGGTGTGTAGTCACTTTCACATGTCAAAAATAGTGGGCAAATCACTGTACACACATCTGAGCATTATTACTACACATGTTTCTTATTCAAATTGTGGTTTTATTTGACAATTAAAATAATGATTGCAATATTTGAATTTATTTCAAATATAGAAATTCTAATTCTATATTGTTAGTAGTGTTTAAACAACTGTGAAACTAGAGAACTATTTTAGAGGTATCGACACCATTTCCAAGAGGTGATCTTTGCACATATGGGTACATGCATTGTTGGCTGATCTCACTGGACAAAAGAGAAATGCACATACAGGTGACATGTGACCTGTTGATTTCCATCCTGTCAGTGACTGATATGGTCAAATATTGACAACTACACATTTTGAAGATCTTGAAAATTGTTTTGAAATATATAATATACCAATCTGATTGAATGTATTTAAGAATGAGCATTGTTCGCAGGTATGTTTTAAGTGTTGATGAATTGTAACAACACCTTAGATAGGTACAGTCCATGTTTATTTTTAAATGTGGATCCAGGCGAAATGTTGAGTGAGCAATCCTGCCATGAGAAAAGGTCAAAGCATATCATCAGACCTGTGAGACACATAATAATGCTGAAACATTGGGAACTATTGCATCGCACTGGATTCATTCAGAGATGCTCAAGGTTGGCCTTGAGCATCATAGATTTTACTCGAAGTTTAAAATCTATGATAAATTCTTGAAATTGGATCCATGTTATAATTCATTTTTTTCTAAACTGAAATAAAATTGGAATATGAAGATTTCATATTTGTTTTCTGCATATAACTACTATTTTTTATATTTTCTATGTTGGCAAAAAACATATTCAGTTCTATATGTTCTGACATGCATATTGCTCAAATATTGTCTATGTTTGCAAAATAAAATAATAAAAATTATATTCTTCTGATATGCAAATTGCTCAATAAGAACTCCAATATAAAGATTTCATTTTTTGGGGGTATATCAAATCATTTCTGTTATTTTATATTCTTCTGCATTTGCAATAGACAAATCAATTTATGTTTACTAAAGTACATATCACTCAAACAGATATTAAGATTTCACCTTCAGCATGAAAATAATACTTTTCCCAACCAGGATTCCAACCTTGGACCTTTAGCATAGAAGACAGACATCTTAACCACTGAGCCATGTATCACCCTTTGTCAGTACTGTAGAAAACTTGGAGTCACAGCATTGTATGAAAATTGAAATTGTTCCATTTCTTTGCTAATAAAGACATTTTATTTTATTTTTTTGTATTTTCTCCATTTTGACAATTTGCAAAAAAAAAACAAAAGAAAAAACAAAAGAAAAACACATTTTATGTGCTCTGACTTTCATTCTGCTCTAAAAAGACCCCAACATAAAGATTTCACCTTTGAAGATTTCATCTTTGTTTATTGTATCATCATTATTTTTTAAAATTTCTATCAAAATAAAAAATGTTTCAATTCTATATGTTCTGATGTGCATGTTTGCGAAAATAAAACTTCAAAATGAAGATTTCAGTTTCAGCATGAATAAAAAAAATATATATTGTTCCCGGTGGGAATTGAACCCCAGACCTTAAGCATGTGAGACAGATGTCTTACCCACTGAGCCATGTTGATTAGTATGATTTGACCTTCTCACTGGTAAATCACACAAATAGTCAACATCTTTATCACTTGATCAAGTTATTTTTATGAAGGGATATTCCGTTATTTCACACAACAGCCTAAATTAAATTTATAGAGTAAAACTTTCCAAAAATATGTTTGTCTAAGATGATATCAATAGTAATGCAAATCGATAAAAAGAAACAGATATCTATAACTCATCTCTCATTTAAATCTAACCATTTTCTAGTTGATTCTCTGTAGGTAGGTATATAAGGTTAGCATGTAGTAATTTATATTGAATATGAGGTGTGTCATATAATGTCCATAAACATTTTATATATTTAACTCGAAAACATAAAACCGAGAATTGAAATTAGCCAAAGAAAATCAGTTACTGGAGTGGTGCACATTTTTCTGGAGAAGTCATATGGAAAGTAGTTCGGTAAGATGTTAATTTCATAGGGAGTTAATGTGTTAATATGTACTCAATGAGTTCACTCATAACAGAAATCAAGATGGCCAAATGTTGGTTGAGAAAGTGCTTGATTTCTCTTAAGGGGAATACACGTCATGGCACGACACTATTTGAATTATAAGCCATGGGAACAAATATATTTGCTTCAAAATAATAATAGTCAAAATAATAATAGTTTCCACGCTTCTCGTGATGAAGGCTGGTCGGAAATCAACAAGAAAATCAATCGATCCTGTAGATTATCAAACAGAGAAAGGCTTGTTTTAGCCGTAATTAAGTAATTTTTGTGTGAGGATAACTTAGTGTAAACCGAATAAAACAGATTTTTTCATTTTCTTTTGTAAATTTTGCAATCACAACTAGATATGTAGACAACTTTTACATGTTGTTTATAAATCCTCTTTAACTGTGAGGCATCTTCCCCGTTACAGTTTGACATGATAGAAAAAACCTTAGAGTCGGAATGTATTTAACTCTGCCACCTTTTTTGGAGTTAGAAAGATCTCAATTCCATCGTGATCACCGAAATTCCAACATGATAATGAAATGATAAATAAATGATTTCATTATAAAATGTGAATATCATAATGTAATATGATCACTGGAAGGTTTGAATGAAAAAGGACAGAGACAGACAGACAGACATAAACTAATAGTCAAATAATAGTCAAATGTTGGAAATGATAATCATAAACTCACCCTGTAGTTCAGTTCAGAAAATACCCTGTGGTAAAATTGTGTTTTGGCAAAGTTAATGTATATTGTATTTTAAATGACTATATGTTAATATTCATGTCACCAACAAAACATTGCTTCAATTGGTAAGTCATGTGCTGTCAAAATTTTAATGGTAATTGATTTGATTTCATACAATTATTCATAAATTGTTCTTTTTGTTTAAATATTTATGTTTCAGATATCCCATTTATCATTGATGGAAGGAATTATTATCCTGTGTAGACGGATGGCAACTCTGGTTATCGTGATTTTGACATTAACGGTGGTTTTATTTGATTATAAGTATCTGACATACTTAACACAATGCCACGCTCACACTGAACACGAGGATATACAGAAAATGCTCACTTCATTTTCCAATGGAAATATGAGAGAACCATTCACTAGACTGGACATCGGTAACAACAAGTCCCTTATCGTACTCTATGCTAAATACAGGACTGGTTCTACGTTTGCCAGTGAACTATTTGTAAATCATCCTGAAATATTCTATTCGTATGAGCCTTTATTTATTTTAAATCAACGCTATAATGGTTATGTCGAAACCCCCGTGAGTCCTATAGCCGATACATTATCTTGTAGATTTAAATCTCTGTATGACATGAGTGAAGATTTCAGCAGGAAAAGGCGGATTTATAGAAGAAAAACGATCTTTTGTCTGAAAAGTGAAAATTCGATGTGCGGAATGGAAGCATACACAACATTAGAGGATCTCTGTAAAACTTACCCACAAAAAATTGTAAAGGTCATACGCGTGTCAGACCTTTACAAATTAGTACCTCTAATGGAGGAAGGTGTCAAGGTCATACATTTGGTTCGTGATCCACGAGGGGTGGCCAGTTCCAGATTAAAAGTTGATTTTCCAGAGTCAATCTCATCTAATGAAGTAGAAAGTGCGTTTTTTGGTAGTGAACGACACAGAGAAGACATGGCGACTTACTGCAATCAGTTAGACACAGACTACGATTTCATCACAAATACCCGTCTTGATTTGGCTGATAACTATTTCAGATTGAAATATGAAGACTTGGTTACTGACACAGAGAGGATAGCCAGGAAAGTATATGATTTTGTTGGAATCCAAGCAACTGAGGATGTCAAGAAATGGATATTGAATGTCAGTCAAAGTAAGACCAAGGCTCATATTGAGAAAAACGATTTAAGTTATGACACTAATCGTGCAAATTCTGTTCTTACTGCATTTGACTGGCAAAGACATCTTCCTAAAAGTGTAATCAATTCAATAGAGAACATGTGTATGTCAGAAATGCGAAATTATAGGTATGTACCTTTCACAAATATGTCAAATCATGTTTTCCAATAACATGTACAATGTTTTTAATGTTAACAGAGAAAATGTTACCTAAATTAGGAGGGTGATTTCTAAGCTTTAGATAAACTGCCTTGGCCTTGCTACAGTTAAAAATTTGACATTTGTTCCATGTTAATATTAATATATTCAAGCATGTAATGTTACTGATCTGTTTGATGTTGATACATATATTTTATGTATTTTTGTGCATTTGTTTTCTTCACACATGTAACCATCAAATGTTACCCATTTATATACGAAACACTACACGATGATAGAGCATGTGATATTACAGATGCCTACAAACAAGTCATAGTGCCATACTCCATTCTATATTGGGGAGTGATGTCTTCTTTACATTATTATGCAGGCATGAGAAAAATGTTTTTAAAATTAGTAGAAATAATGGAGAAATAATGTGTATCAAATAGTTACCTTCCCCTGAAATGTTCAGAGAGAGTACCTAAATGAATTTTGCATTACAACCCAGAAATACCATTTTAATAATAAAACTTACCACTATTTCGTTAAAATTATGAGACAAATCTATCAGACAAAACTATTAGTAAAATCTATTAGACAAATCTATCAGACAAATCTCTCTCAGGCAAATCTATTGGACACATCTATTAGGCAAATCTATTGGACAAATCTATTAGACAAAAATATGTGAAAAGTGCTACTCCTATAGTCCAAACATTAATTTATGATGACATAAGTGATAAAACTAAACCTTCACAGACTGATCCCAACATTGATGGTGTTGTTGATGCTTTGAGTCAAGATATTAAAAAACTGCATCCACCCAGTCCACGAAATCAGCAAATTTCTTCGTCTCCACCCACAAACTACCATTCAGTCTCATCAGAAGCAACAGATGTCAACAAGGGATCATCTCATAATCAGAGCACATTTCATAAAACTGTGAAAATCTTGAGTCTAAATGCAAGTGGTTTAATAAGTAAGTTTAATCTTAATGTGATGCAGGAATACATTCATGACTATGATATTCTATTTTTCCAAGAGACCAAGACGGACAAGGCAGATGTCATAAATCATAAACAGATCTAATGGAGACAATAGAAATTATGACAGAGGCAAGAAACTGTTTGATTTTTTGAAAGAGTGCTGGTCTCACGATTGTGAATGGAAGAGTGGGCAGAGATGGGTCAATAGGCAACCCAACGTGTACAAAAACCACCAAATCTGTAACCAGCTTGTATTTAAATAAAATGCTGACTTTTATGTAGATAAACACATTAGCAAGGCTAAATGTAAGGCTAAATGGTAGCCTCTTAAACAAGCTTTGTTCAAAGAATCATTTAATAAAGATTTAATAAGCAATGGAATGTTATCTCTTGATGTATTAGATGTAGTAAATGTAACAGTCCATTGATGATATTACTAGTGACATAATTAATGTTTATAAGGAAGTTGGTTCTTCTGCAGGTATAATTAAACTTTTTTGAAATGCTAGCTTCAAGGCACATAGGTTGAAGAGGAAGTCACCTGACCAAACATGGTTTAACAAAGAATGTGGTGTCAAGAGAAAACTCCTTTATGCTGCTAAACACAAATGTAGAATGATGTGGTCCGAGGAGAATGAGGCCAGGCTTAAAGCAAGCAGTAAGGCTTATGAAACACAGGTTAAAGCTGCTAGCAAATCATTCTATAAAAGTGTTCACAAAAAACTCAGAACTCTAAAATCCTCAAACCTAAAGGATTACTGGGCAATAATCAACAAAAATAACAAGAAAGTGTCAAACAAATTCACTACTTAGCTACTATTTGAACACTTTAAAAAGTTCAAACAAAACCCTAAAAATAGTGATAATGTGAACCAGCCAGAGTATCCATAAAGTATTGACCCTTCCAATTTTGATGATGATTCCCATTCAATCAGCCCTTTACCGAGGATTAGCTACAGTAAAAGGTTTCAAATTGCGAAATGGCAAAGCTTATGGACTAGATTCAATTCTAAACGAATTCATCAAACACAGCCCACCCAGTATGATTGCACTAAATACTAAATATCTTAATATAATTTTGGGACTGGCCCCCTCCCCTTGGACTGGACCCAAGGTGTAATTATATCAATGTATAAAATGAAGGGTGACAGAGAGGACCCAGACAAATACAGAGGGATTACCCTCTTAAGTTTATTGATAAACTGTTTACACTTATTTCAGGTCTCTTTACCTGGAGAATAACAATTTAATAGGTGAAGAGCAGAAAGGTTTCAGATCGGGTTACTCTACCATGAACCATATATTTACCTTTTTTGTATAATTGATATGTATACCTTCAGAGGAAAGCAGTTATATGCTGCATTCATTGACTACAGGAAGGTATTTGACACGGATGACCGTCTCCCCCTTTGGCAAAAGTTAACTGGACTTGGTGTAAAAAATATATAGAGTAATAAAAAACATATCGGGGTCAGACAAGGTCAGAATTTATCTCCCCTGCTACTTTCCATATTTCTAAATGACCTTACACACTATATAGAAGAATATGCACAGGGCATACAGGTAGAATTTGATGTAGATGGTCTGGGCTGTTATTTTATGCCTTATTATATGCAGATGATACTACACTGTTAAGCAAATCACCACATGATCTCCAAACGATGCTGAACATATTGAAACTTTACTGTGAGAAATGGAACCGCTGGGTGAACACATCCAAGCCTTTATCTTAACACAAACTACCCATTGTAGCAGGTCGGTATGATGATACTCCAAGAAAACAAAGACTGTGCACTCTATGTGATAGTCAGTCTGTGTGGGATGAGCATCACTACTTATTAATATGCAATCACTTTAGGGTGGAGGGTGAAAAATACATTGACACTGCCAACCCTAACATTTCAAGCACAAGACATGTGCTTAATACCTCAGATGAACAAGAGTTGACCAATTTATCTAAATTTGTGAATATAATTATGAGGCATTTCAATTGATGTATACACCCAGTGTCATTTCAATACATATTATATGGCTATATCTTACTTAAAAATGTCTCCCTGATTTATTTTGTATCTTGCTATTGATTATAAGTATCATTGAATTTGATAGCTGAGCTGTGGTGCATAATACTTATGAAAGCTTCCACACTAGTGTCAAACCCATACACAGCTATAAAACAGAACTACATTAATGTCTTTTTTGACTACACTGTTAATTGTTAAATATTTAAATTATCATTTGGTATGTTTAAGTATTATTAAACTTAAATATGTACCTCTGGTGGATATAAAGATTTTACTATCCAAATCCCACCAGTCCTTATATCCCATACCCCCTAGAGGGCTCTCTTGAGAGAATAAAATTTTGCATTTGTATTTGTATTCAAATCTATCAGGCAAATCTCTTGGAAATTTCTGCTGGAAAAATCTATTTGACAAATCAATTAGACAAATCAATTAGACAAATCTATTGGATTAATCGATTAGACAGATCTATCAGACAAATCAAAATTAACAATATCAAATATATATCTTTATTATCAGTACCACTCATTACAGTAAGTAATATAATATGTAAAATATTATCAATTGGTTAAACAAAACTAAAAACATACTGTATATCTATATGTACATGTATTGCCATGTTAATCCCCTAATCATTGATATGTGGCTAAAGTACCTTAACATAATAGTTCAGATTTCTTTGCAATCTGATTGTTTGTAAGATGTTTTTCTCCTTAAACCACAATAAGCTAATTGTCGCATTTATACAATAATACTATCACAGTGCTCAGGTCATGTTTAGCAATAACATAAGGAAGTTTAATGCATTCAAACCAATAACCACCTCAAACAACTCTTGTATCATATATTATAATCATTAGGTACCGCTGGCCCTTTTTTTATTATGAATAATCAGTTTGTTCTACTATTAGCATTCGAGTAAAAAATAGTTTTTCATATATCATTAAATTATGTGTATATCAAAATGCCATTTTAATAGTGCAGTCCCAATCAAACTGTTATTTTTATACTAATCTGCCTAAAATAATTGCCATGTGGTTAAAATTGCAAATACTCTCGCTTAACATGAATTGTTTATATCCGGTTATATTGAAGTTAACAACAAAAATCGTACAGAATAAAGTTATTTTCCCAGATTATGATGTCATTTGATCGTTTTACTTTGACATGATATTCTGAGATTTTCTTCAATTTTTTTCATGAAAAAGTGCAAATATGGATCATGACGTGTATTTTGCGTGAGAGGATATACCTGATTTTGAAGTTGAAATATTGGAGTGAGGAACAATTGTGGGGGATTAAAAAGCTAAATAAGGCAAAAGTATTTGCACATATTGTCTCAGCCTCAAACTCATTTGTGATATTTGTAGCCAAACTGTGAAAGAACTAAAATCATGTTGGCTATAGGTTGGTCATAATAACGCTTCAAAATCTCTCAAGGGCCTAGCACGCAATGGTATGTTCTTATTCATATCACGATGACACACCTCATAGTTTCTACATTAGTAGGAAGTTTGGTCATACATATTTTGAAAAATAAAAATAATTTGGGGAAATGTCTCCAGAAATTCGCTATGTTCTCTGAAACACATCCATGGAAGTGCTACAACATTATTTACATAAACAAGATTTAAAAAACATTGAACATAAAAAGATAAATTGAGCAAAATGTCAGTGTAACGCTTTTTGTCAGGAGGATATCAGACACTCAATACATCTAACTCACATATTATTTTGGCAAAATTCATCTATAAGTCAATCCAGTTGCACAATCCTTTTGTGGACACCTAAAGGATAGAAATAATAAAAACATTCTTTATATAAAAAGAGATATCAAATCGCACAAAAAATAATCTCTAATTGGAATGTATATATTAGTGTTATAATGAGGCTTAATTCATGCGAGGCATTTTGGATCTATCAATGGATGGTGATCCTTTCTGTTTTATTTTCACATAATCTTTATGACCTTAGTTGAGGCCGGGAACAAGATTCCCCATGTTTGAGTAATAAACGGAAAAGGTTCCAGATGAACTCAAAAAATAAACAAAAAAATGTCTGGCCTAACAAATCAAAATATGTTAGTCACTATCTATACCTATCAGTAATATTCAAAACCTTTAAAAACACTGAGAAATGATGCAATCAGCCGTTAATCAGTATTAACTGTCTGAGAGTCATCATATTCAAGATTAAAATCTATATTATAATAACAGATTTACTGCAAGATATCGAGGAAAACATTGTAAATTATCTTGTTTCCTCAGTTATGCTAATCAGGGTTTTTTTTATCTAAAAAGCTGGAATTGAATTTTAGAAATGATTGAAACCTTCAAGTGAGTTCAAAATTCTTTAACTTCTCAAGATGGATTCTTATTTTTTTTTCTAACTTTTCTAACTCTTGCCCTAGGTTTTATATTGTTTTTATACCATAAGGACGTTAAGATTGAAACTGATATTAAATATCAAATGTGTTTTGAAGAGTGAAGAAGCCATTATCTTAATAACACATTAAATGAGAAGACTAGCATCTAAAAATGAGATGCAGTTAAAATGTTGTGACTTCATCGAGGAGGGAGACGCGCCCGGGGTTGTATCCCTTGGGGCGTTCGGGTTTGTCCAGGCGCACAGCTGTGAAGTATCCTGGCGGGTTCTCATCGGGGACATAAGCCACGTTCACGGAACCATTAGCCGAGGAACTGGTGACATCCAACTTTACCCGCTCCAGGTACTCGGTAATTGTGGCAAAGGGCGGCCTGGTGGAGGGATCCCAGCAATTCTTCATTAATTCATAGCTGCAATATGTTCCACATGCCATAAATGATTATTGATATAAAATTTAATATAATGACTTATTATATCATTGATTATGAATTGTGTCAGTATACAGAGAAGGTTTCATATCATTGGGGAGTAGTTGTAGACACAGAGACATTAATTTCATCCCAACAAAGCCCAACAAATCAAATAATTAATTGTTTAAAATCTAAGACTGGCAGAGAAGATTGTCAAGTACAAGTACATATTTCAGCAGTTCATGATTGAGTTACCAAGGACAATGTGTTGCTATGGATACGATTGTTGATCATACTTACTGAGCCTCCGGACATCCGTGTGGTTTGCTCAACATTTCTCCTTGTAAGATGTCATTGATGACGTCCTTAGTTTGCACATGCGCGTAGGGTATTTGACCTCTGGTAAATAACTCCCACAAAACCACGCCATAGGACCACTGGAACGATAAATACACTCACTGCAGCTGTATTTCATTCTACGTCAGCTGCATTTCATTTTACTTTTTAAAAAACAAACCTAAATTTCTTGCATATATAAACATATTAACGTCCAAAAAATCAATAAAATATTCTATTAAATATTATTTGAGCACAGCACAAATGTACAATCTGTTACTGATAATGTTTGTTTCTTATAATTTCAATTAAACAGTTTTGGGCTCAACACAGTATTTCCCCACAAAATAGTTTGAAGAACCTTCTCTCCACATGCCAAATGCAACTATAACGTATCCACGAGAAATATTTTTGTTCCTTTTATACTTAATAAATAATTAACTAAGATATTCCAGAATATATTGTTTCATTAATTATCTTTTTATAAAGTTTAAAAAATTAATTCATAAATAATTTGCTAAACATTTTGGCATCCTCATTGCAGCACACAAGCATACCTACCGTTGATTTGTCATTATGTTGTGCGGTCGAAGCCGCCCAGCAAAAACATATTTTTTAGAAATTGTTTCTTGTTTTGATTTTTATCAACGTGTCAAGCCATTGTTTAATATTACAGTAAATAATAATATAGTAAATGCCAAAGCATTGTCAAGTGTGAGCTCAAGTGGTTCAGTGGACTGCACTCCCTTACCACATCAGTTTGTGGATTAGGTTGTTGACCTTGGAAGAGTTCTGGAGCAGCCCATCTTATAGCTAGGGGTTTGATACTACCCTGGATCACCAGGTACTCATCCGGGGCCAGATCCTGGGCCAGTCCAGCGTCAGACACCAGAACATTGCCTCGATTATCCACTCTGAAAATGTAAATATTCTTGAAAATACAGAATAAAAAAAAATCAGCTCTATTTATATGTTGCCTATATTTTTTTATTATTTGGTATTATTTATTTTATTGATGATTTGTGCGTTACATTATATCTTTCTATTGCCATTGAATGTAGAGTTGTGTTGAGAGACTTACATACAGTTCCTGGCGGCGAGATCTCCGTGGACGATATTACGACTTTCAAGGAAGGTCATTCCTTCGGAAACGTCAATGCCCATGCGCGTCAGATCCACTACTGTCAAAACCTGTCAATATATAGAAACAATAAATTTCCTTGAACTTTATCTTAACTTTCTTCAGGTACGATTTGTCACTGATAAGCAGTGAGCTTGGAATGATGCAAGGATTTTCATACATATCGTCAGTGACTGATATGGTCAAATATTGACAACTACACATTTTGAAGATCTTGAAAATTGTTTTGGAATATATATTATACCAATCTGATTGAATGTATTTAAGAATGAGCATTGTTTGCTGGTATGTTTTAAGTGTTGATGAATTGTAACAACACCTTAGATAGGTACAGTCCATGTTTATTTTTAAATGTGGATCCAGGTGAAATGTTGAGTGAGCAATCCTGCCATGAGAAAAGGTCAAAGCATATCATCAGACCTGTGAGACACATAATAATGCTGAAACATTGGAAACTATTGCATCACACTGGATTTATTCAGAGATGCTCAAGGTTGGCCTCTTGATCAACTTACTCGAAGTTTAAAGTCTATGATAAATTCTTGAAATTGGATCCATGTTATAATTCGTTTTTTTTTTCTAAACTGAAATAAAATTGGAATATGAAGATTTCATATTTGTTTTCTGCATATAATTACTATTTTTTATATTTTCTATGTTGGCAAAAAACATATTCAATTCTATATGTTCTGACTTGCATATTGCTCAAATATTACCCCAGTATGAAGATTTTATATTTGTTCACTATATAATGTTTGCAAAATAAAATAATAAAAATTATATTCTTCTGATATGCAAATTGCTCAATAAGAGCTCCAATATAAAGATTTCATTTTTTGGGGGGGTATCAAATCATTTCTATTATTTTATATTCTTCTGCATTTGCAATAGACAAATCAATTTATGTTTCCTGAAGTACATATCACTCAAACAGAACCCCAATATTAAGATTTCACCTTCAGCATGAAAATAATACTTTTCCCGACCAGGATTCGAACCCTGGACCTTTAGCATAGAAGACAGACATCTTAACCACTGAGCCATGTATCACCCTGTGTCAGTACTGTAGAAAACTTGGAGTCACAGCATTGTATGAAAATTGAAATTGTTCCATTTCTTTGCTAATAAAGACATTTTATTTTAATTTTTTGTATTTTCTCCATTTGCCAAAAAACAAAAGAAAAAACAAAAGAAAAACAAAAGAAAAAACAAAAGAAAAAACAAAAGAAAAAACAAAAGAAAAAACAAAAGAAAAAACAAAAGAAAAAACAAAAGAAAAAACAAAAGAAAAAACAAGAAAAAACAAAAGAAAAAACAAAAGAAAAAACAAAAGAAAAAACAAAAGAAAAAACAAAAGAAAAAACAAAAGAAAAAACAAAAGAAAAAACAAAAGAAAAACCCATTTTATGTGCTCTGACTTTCATTCTGCTCTGAAAAGACCCAACATGAAGATTTCACCTTTGAAGATTTCACCTTTGTTTATTGTATCGTCATTACTTTTTATAATTTCTATCAAAATAAAAAATGTTTCAATTCTATATGTTCTGATGTGCATGTTGCGAAAATAAAACTTCAAAATGAAGATTTCAGTTTCAGCATGAATAAAAAAAAAATATATTGTTCCCGGTGGGAATCGAACCCAAGACCTTTAGCATGGGAGACAGATGTCTTACCCACTTAGTCCAGTCAAAATATGAAATGACCCAGAACAAATTAGAACAGAAACCATTTTGGTGTTATTTGTCTCAGAATGTTACCCAGATGAACATATAAAAAGTCTACCAAAATCAACTTAGTGGAACATCACCTAATTTGCATAAATTCAAAAATGGCCGTCTCTCATTGACGTTTCACCCTATTTCATCCTATATTCAGGTTTTTTTGTATGATTAAAGGTTCCTTGCACACTGTAATAATGTCATGCCCTTGCTGTTGGTGTTAAGAAGTTATATTAAGGCCATGATAAGGAAATAAATAGCTTATGTAGTGTTTCTTGTAATGTATTTCATACGATGCCAGCATCATTCTGCTATGAAATACATTGTATATATATATCTTTATGGTGGAAAGAAAAAAAGAGTATTAATACCAGTCAGAAGTGTTGCCACTATTTGTGAACAGCATTATGAGACTTGGCCAAAACTATCAAAGCTAGAATATAATTTGTTAATAACCTACATGCTGCCAATGCTGTCAAACATCAGGCATGCAGCACCAATTTCTACACAGGCAAGTCAATTCCTCACAAATTCCAAATTTAATGTCAAATGAGGTGTGTGGCACCACCTTCCTTCACTACCTTTAGATGTCCATATCAATAACTTAAGCATTTAGGTAAAATAATACTATGGCTGTGGACACAAATAACACAAAGTTCCTATTCACACATACATAATTTGAAATATCAGTTCAGATATTAGTTAATTTGTGTACTTAATTATCAAGGATCAAATCACAAATTGCATGTCAGATTCCATAAAAGTGCCAAATACAGATATGTTCATTTATTCATGAACAGATGTAAAATCATTGGGAACATGAATTAGGTTAACATCATCTGTGTGATCTTTATGAACGTGAATTTTCATTAGACCATTTAGCCTTTTCTGTGTCATGCTGGCCCAAAAGTATGTTTTCACTTTGAAAACTGAATGATTGTTCACTGGTAGCATTTGTTGCTGGCATTACAAGAATTTCACTGTATAGAGATGCACCATTAGTAATCATAAAATTAATTATGGAATTTTATGTTGGTGTATTCTTTTCAAGAACTATGTTGCTTTTTAATGTGTCTATTTGAGTTTTCAGTCTCTGTGCATTAATGTCTGAAGCATACAGATTTGTCATAATTGCAAACTTCTGGTCATATGTATAACCAGCAGCAGCTTTTAACAACATATTCTATAAATTAATATACACTTTAAAGCCTAGATGATCAAATCTATCGTCTTTAGCATTGATTATGAAATCTGCAGCTTCATAATAGATTTTACTGTAATGTTCCTGTGGGGTGCTAGGGTGATATGTAGGCCCTAATCCAGAGAGCTGGGGACCAGTTGCCCCTAATACATTACATTTTGTATTCACTTTGTTCTTAAATTGATCAAATGCTGTGTCTGTCTGTTTTGTTTTGAGTGTTATAATTGTTGGGCTATATTCATTCTCTGGCTTTCTGCTGCTGACAGTGGTGGACTTTGACAGATTTACTAAGATTATAACTGTGTTTCAGAATGTTTTCTGCCAATAAGACACCAAAGTCATGTACACATCTAATACTCCTCTAATTCTACTGTGCATTTTAAAATCTTTAACATAATCTAAAGCCTTCAGTAGGTTCTCTGGCAAAGGTAGAGTTTGTCTTCAGACTACTACCTGACACTTTCGAGTCAAGAGATTTTGGGTCATCAGTTTCAAATTATTTTGAGCGATGCACTAAACCCTCTTACCATCAGCTTTGAACTTTCTATGTGGTAACCCAAGTTTGAGAAAAGGTGGGGGCCCCCAGCTCCCCTGTTCCTACCCCTATGTATGACATTAAGACATTGCCACATGAATGTGAAATTTATCCAGCCTATGATCAGATGTGTTATCCTGATGCTGCACGTTCATTTCTGCCTGATTCAGTGGTCCTCTTGCTTCAGAATATCATTAAAGGAGCTGATGCTGGTGAAATCAGATGGGTAATAAAATTTGATTGCAAAGTTTGGGGTATAAATATTTAAATTACACTGTAAGGAAAAGGTGATTGAAAACCTCATTTCATGAATGCTTTAATCATACTCTGCATAAACATGGGTTTTTATGCAGTTACAATATATGAATATAGTGCAGCAGTTTGTGATGGTGTAGACATTCCAGAATTTTCTGATGGACACTTTGCTCAGTAAGTTTGACAATGCACTTGCAGAAAACATGGGCTAGACTGTTCAACTGCATGTGGACAATGCAGAGGAGTCATCATCCAAAAATGGATGATGATGAAAATAATGCTTCTTGTTAACCTAAGTTCGTTATTGTAATGTACACAAAAGGGAAGTAATAATCAGACGTATTGTATGGTACTATTTGCTGTTGGTAGTAAATTCAGCTTTTAATTTGAAGCATTCAAAGCTGCCTCCCTTTGTATGAATGGATTCTCACTCTTCAATATGATCACCACTAAAAGTTACCTACAGCTTGCAATGATGTGCAAATTCAAATAAATTGTTAATGGGTTGTTAAACACAGTTTTTTTTTAATTCTAATTGGAAATTATTGTTTCTCTCCTTTTTGAGAACTTGTTATTGTAGAATAATATGTGTTGTAGAAGATATCGCAGAAAAGTTGTAAAACAGACAGATATAATCAGAATACAAACAAAGTTCTAATTTTCGACTTATTATTCTACTTTTATTGGTCATTGTTATGAGGAAGAGTACAAAATATGGGTATTACCAATTTGAAAAGTTTCCCATTGGATTTATCATGTCCAAAAAACATAAAATAGACTCTAAGATTACTCAAATATGTCAAATTAGTGCCAAGTTATATAATTTTTAAGATTTGCCCTTCCATGTGATGGCCATTTTGGATTTATGCAAATTACGCATTGTTCCACTACTTGGATTTTGGTAGACTTTTACTATGTTATTCTCTAGGCTCTTCTGAGACATTTTCTATCGGTTTTATTTCTGTTCTAATTTGTTCCGGGTTAGGCCATTTTTTGTCATATATTGACTGGACTAACTGAGCCATGTTGATTAGTATGATTTGACCTTCTCACTGGTAAATCACACAAATAGTCAACATCTTTATCACTTGATCAAGTTATTTTTATAAAGGGATATTCAGTTATTTCACACAACAGTCAAAGTTAAATTTGTAGAGTAAAATTTTTCAAAAATATGTATGTCTAAGATGATATCAATAGTAATGCAAATAGATAAAAAGAAATAGATATCTATAACACATCTCTCATTTAGATCTAACCATTTCCTAGTTGATTCTCTGTAGGTAGGTATATAAGGTTAGTATGTAGTTATTTATAGTGAATATGAGGTGTGTCATAAAATGTCCATACACATTTTATATATTTAACTCGAGCTCATAAAACAGAGAATTGTAATAAGCCAAAGAAAATCAGTTACTGGAGTGGTGCACAATTTTCTGGAGAATTCATATGGAAAGTAGTCCGGTAGGATGTTAGTTTCATAGGGAGTTAATGTGTTGATATGTACTCAATGAGTTCACTCATAACAGAAATCAAGATGGCCGAATGTTGGTTGGGAAAGTGCTTGATTCCTCTTAAGGGGAGTACACGTCATGTTTCGAAAAATTGTGGCAAACGAAGAAAGGAGTTTTCATAGAATATCTGTCACCAGAGGGCACTCACCACCAATAATCATAAACCGTCTCAAGATATATTATATTTCATGTAAATATGCAGTATATATTTATTGCAAAAAATCTATGAATTGAAAAATAGACCTGTTGAGGTCTTTTCAAATATACTGTGCTGTGATCTATACCATTTATCCAATGTAACACGCCTCTTTGGCACTTATATCACCTTTACGGGAGGATCAGATAGACCCGGTCTGCCTGAAATAATCAGATGGTAGTAACTCTCAATATTTGGTTGTATTGGTGAGACATCTGTTTTTTGTTCATATCATATATTGGAGTTCCATCATTATATATTTTGCTTCATATCTGCATATCTGTATTTTTTACTGCACGCGTATTCAGCAATGTATGCATTTATATTGAGACGAAGTAGATTTATGCATAGCTTTTTGCATGAGAAGGTTTTTTTTTGTGAAACTGACGCATGGAGTAATGCAAGCAGTGTGCCAGCCTAATTTCAATTAGAATTGACTATAATCACACTGAAACAATTTGTGATGCAAATATTCTTTAGCTTAACAAGGCTTCATAAAGCTTGCCGGAAGAAAAATATAGAATATTGGAACTGCATTAAATCAAACAAGATACTACTCCCTGAAGGAAATACATTGCAGCTTAGTTATCTGTGGCGAATCCCTCAGGATAGGTCTGTGACTAAATGGATTCAAACTGGCCTCACGAACTGCCCTGCTATCCTGTCTCATATCTCACTGTCACTGCAAATATCCTTTGGGAACCTCGTCATTCATAGACCACATACCCTTGACCCAGTCAACATCATTACTCACTCAATGTGGTATGTCCGAGATATACATGATTACAATATTACCATTGGTAAACTTTACTTCAAATTATCATAGACATATTTGACCACAATATTTCTATTCACAACATGATGACACTTTTATCAAAGATTTCAATGTATGTGACTACAATACTTCCATTCATGAATATTATCATTGGCAAACATGAGTATGATATTATCATTTACTTAAATGAGTTGAATATTAACTTTGACATATTTGACTGTCATATTATCATTTGCACACTTGACTTCACAATACAATGTATTAACGATTTGATTACAATCATAATTGGGCCACGGCCCGTGGCGCAGTTGGTTAGAGTGCCAGCTTATTAGCATCAGTTCCTCTGTGGTGATCCAAAGGTCGTGGGTTCGAACCCCGGCCGTGCCGAGATTGAACTCATGATACAATTTCCCATATGAGCTGAGGACCGTGCCTAAAGGGTTAACCCGTTGTCCTTGTAAATCTGTGACCGGGTGGGTTGTCATGTCAAGGACCTGCGACATGACAATTCAGTGAGGCAGCACTATATCTGCTACAAGTAGGTCTCATCACGAAATGACTGAAATAATGTTGGAAGTGATGTAAAACCCCAAACAAACAAACAAACAAACAAACGATCGTAATTCTCATTCCATTCAATATATACATATTCCTCGAGATGTCCTGAATCAATGCACAGTGACATCCACAACAATCAGATTGTAGGCGAGGATTTGTTCTGTCTGTTTGAGACGTGCTGCAATATTCATTATAAGCAAGGTATTATTATAATAACACCTGATCTATGCGTTACATCACTCAACCACATGATGATATGCAAATGGTTATTTCATGGATTCATATAAAATTCCAAGGAATTAAATAATTGACTATTGAATAACAACAGACATACCATGCACTGTATTCATATCATGTATATTTGTAAACCAGTAATGACCTCATCGATGTGATGGATGTTTTTCATGACCTCACCTTTTGTAAACGATGAGTTCCATTATGCCACAAATGCGACAGTCTCACATAGACGGCCTCGTTGGACGATGTCAAAACGATGTTGAAATTTACCTGATCGTCGAACATCGTTGGACATCGTCCAAGGACGTTTTGGGACCGATTTAGCAACGACCATCATCGTTTATGATAGTTTGTGACAACTCCATCACCGCTCAGGACCGCAACAAGTTTTGAGCTGTTCAAAATTTTCTGGCGGTCAGGAACGGTGATAGAGATCGATATGGACACGTCCTTATCGTTCTGCAACCGATCTGGTACCGATATGAACCCGGCCGTCATCGTCTACTCATCGTCCATTACCGATTTGGCAACGTTGAAAAGTTGTTATGCGATGGTACAGCGTGTTTTGGACGGTTGGACCGCCCAGACCGATCTAGGCTCGTCACGTGGTTGCTTCTAACCGTTCTGCATGTGCACCTCGTCATGCCCTGGCACCGCTGACAGCCTGTTCCACACGTACACAGAGTCCTGGCACCGTCCTGGCACCATTCCACCCGACCTGAAAAAGTTTGTCACCGTTTGACACTGTTTGAAAGTTTTTGGTTGTTTTACTCGCTCTAACTGTTTTTAAAGTTTTGGAGACGATATTGGACAGTCCAAGTGTGGACGTGCATTTTTATTTTTTGGGCGGGTAAATTCAAATCTCCAGCAGTCTTCGAAATATTTCCAAAAATTGACAAAAATCTTACCGTTTTGACATCGTTCTTACGAGACCGTCTATATGTGACAGTAACATAAAACACTTGGCTGAATACTGAATCAACATTCTCTGAGGGCCTAACACGTAATGTTTGCCAACACAAAGCCATTTATGTCATACATTATATATCAAATATTATTCCCAAACTTCCCATTCTATCCTTCCACCATTTTGATAAGGAATCTTTGTTTTTCTCCTCAAAGAGCTTTGACTGATTCCAAGCAGACTGCCACCTGGTGCCTATTTGATCTGTCGTTTTTTCGGTAATTCACGCAACAGGATTTCAAGCTCTTCAAACATGAACCTTCGAATTTCAAATCAGGCATCCAATGCATATATATATATATATATATATATATATATATATATATATATATATATATATATATATATATATATATAGATATATATATATATATTATAAGTATTCAGGCCAGACGAAAAGCTGATGTTACATGGATATTTTATACGTCCAGACAAAGAAATGAACAAGAAAACTTTCTTTAGAAATATACAAAACCTTGCTGTTATGAACAATGTTGTTTAAATATTCTCCTCATATTCCTATAAAAAGTATCCACATATTTTTTACAATTATGAATAATGAAACTCTAAGTACTACAAGGGTAGCATGTCAATATGCGGTTTGCTTTCTGTCAGACGAAACTCAAAAGCATGTGCAAGTGTGTTGGCAGTTTTTTCATCTAGTCAGTTCCTGATTTGAGAAAAAAAATATTCCTGGTAAAAAATAACACCTAAATCTTCGACTTCTTTAGATCTTAGGATATTTTCCTCATCATCGCTCACATCTGCAGGGATAGCACAATTTCTGAAAGATTTTTCCACATACTATCATTTCAGTCTACTTATTATCATTTATCATCATTTTATTGTCCAGTAAGAATTTTCCAGTAAGAATTTTCTGACACTCTTTAAAAATAATAATAATAATAATAATAATAATAATAATAATAATAATAATAATAATAATAATAGTAATAATAATAATAATAATAATAATAATAATAATAATAATAATAATAATAATAATAATAATAATAATAATAATAATAATAATATGAATAGGAATGATAGAGTCATGAATTAACTCATACGCAGCATCCGCTGCACCAATCAGCTTGATCTTGGGCTCACTTGAAAGAAAAAGTTGAGATATTAAGAAATGCGGAAGGGACATAGCATACATTCCTTTTATTATTAGTCAAAATAGACAAAAACTGATATTTCAAGCAGTACAGAGGGAGGAAATTACATAAAGGTGACAGCAGTATTTTACATGATCACATCAACATAATTTATGATGTTACCATGACGTCACTATGTTGACACTTGTCTGATGTCACTATGACAACATTTTTCTGTCTGACGTCACTATGATGACACATTCCTGTATGACGTCATCATGCTTATCTTACTTGCAATGTCAAGAAGACTTCACTCCAGGTTAACCCCTAAAGGACTAGGCTATCTAGATTTTGTTGATTGGCTGGACTAACCAATTTTTGTCTGGACTAGTGTATCCACATACTAAATATATAAAGTTTATAACCATGGTTACTAAATTTGCTTAATGAAGTGCTGGGGTCAAAAGTTCATGATCCAGTCAGTCTGACGTCACTATCATGATTACATTGTAACAGGTTGCAGCCCCTCAGAATGTTACAAATGACGTCATCAAGCCAGAACAATGGGGACGTCAACATCCCTCCCGTCCGTTACCGGTGGTGGACGTTGCCGTCCTTCCCGTCCGTTAGGGGTTAAATCATCTTTCTCCTCCAATTATCATGCATTATTGACGAAACTGTGGTCATTTGTATATATGACATTCAGTGGAAAGAAATGTGCATCTCGTAGCCTCACGTAGCCTGTGTTGATCTTGCTCGCAACGTCAAGACGACTTCACTCCAGGTTAAATTATCTTTCTACTCCAATTATTGACGAAACTGTGGTCATTTGTATATACGATGTTCAGTGACAGTGGAAAGAAATGTGCATCTCGTAGCATTTTGTCTACTACTCCACTTATTGACGAAACTGTTGTCATATATACGATGTTCAGTGGAAAGAAATGTTGACGAAACTGGTATTTTGTATGTGTTATATTCAGTTGAAAGAATTGTGCATCTCGTAGCCTCACGCAACTGTGTTTACCTTGCTCGCAGCGTCAAGACGTCTTTATTGCAGGTCATCTTTTTACTCCAATTATTGACAAAACTATGGTTTATATTAATTTTGCATCTCTGCCATTTCATATTATTGTCGGTTTACTTGTAATAATAATAATAAAATACTTGTAATAAAATACTAGGACTGAGCCCTGGGGGAGCATATTTAATATCCATATTTTCAGACATTTACCCATCAATAATAACACATTGTTTCCTGTTTGACAGGTATGATCTAAACCACTTCAGTGCTGTTCCCTGTCAGTGTTGTCTCCGGTCTATTTAATACATTCAATATTGATATTTTTCCTATCCATTTCTTTCTAGCAAAATAAATTATATAAATTACATGATTAATTGATCATATATGTGTAAACTCATTGAAATTCATAGACAAAATAATTATATCAGTAACCATGGAAACACAAACTAACATTTAAGTCTCATCTTGCACCCCCCATACAATGTGATCATTTATTGCAGTCACTGTCAATGACGTCATCGTGCGGGATTTAATGCACGTGCAAATCAAGCTGCAATGATCTTCAATTGTCATAAATCTAGTCATAACTTTGTTAATACTAGTCCGATTGACGTGCTTTTTACACCAAAATGTCACATTTTTCATGTTCTTTCCGTCGCACATAACCATTCTATAGTGCGTCATTTCTAAGGCCGAAAATCGTGACACCACTATTTTGGTTGCATTGTTGTTTGTTTACTAATTATTTATGTAAGTAGGTAATTGCCGCACGATGACGTCATTCTTTTTTTTCTAGCACGTGCATTTAAAAGAGCTATTTTTCTCCCAAAAAAACATGTTTCCCTTGTGCGGTCATACTAATAGAACCACAGATCAATGTGCGTTATAATTCTCCATCATACTACAAAAATGTTTCAGAGAAGTGAAAGTTTCCCTTTAAAGGTATAGATCCTATTCTCTACCAACTGTGCTAGTGGGGCCGGTTTTTATGACGAGTGGACCCATTGAATATTTATGAAGTTAATGGTTCCCAATGAAACCAACATCTTACCAGACTACTTTACAACTGGCTTCTTCGAAAAAATACACAAGGTGGTAATATTAATCCTGACACTGACTTTATTTGGGCACAATTTTCTGTTTTTCAGTCCATATATCACACATAATGTGTCTGGGCATTATATGATATACGTCATATTCAATGTAATTCTATGCTTAACATAAAACCTACCTACAGAGAATCAACTTTGATGTCTTCGATGTTAATGAGGAATGAATTGTAGAAATGTAATTCTTTTGATTTATTTGCATTTATACCATCTTAGACATACATATATTAAAAGACATTTTTCGTCTAATTTCGTCAAATTTCAACTTGGCATGCCTTTTTAAAATCAAATTAATGAATAGCTTCAATGATGAAATAACCTAGTGTAGTTATGAAGAGTTATTAAGGCTGAACAATTTTGGAAAGTTTCTTTAAATGGTGGAGTAAAATAATGAATGATTACAAATGAAGACGAGGGTATACTCTTCAGTTTTCTGGATATATGGATATTATGAACACCTTGAATTGGGACGGACCATATTCATTCAAGGGGGTGGAGGAAAGTAAAACAAATATATCGGTGAGACCACTTGATAGCAAAAAAAAATATTAATGCCAACCATGAGAAAAAACAATTGAGACATGTACATCTGCAGATGTTTTTTTTTTGAGGGGTCAAATGTTTGGGAAAAAAATAAAGATTCAAGCTTTTAGAAGACTTTTGAGGGGAAAAGGAAACCCCCACCCCCCCAAAAAAAAATGCCTTGCTTCATTTACAAAAGGTGCAATCTCCCCAAAACATGCTTGAGAGAGCCAGTTTTTAAGCATCAACAACAAATACAATTTACAACATAACCTTTTGGGAAGCATACAACCTGAGAGCAATAATAAATATTATATTGCTGTCAGATACAATCTATGGCAAATATATTTTGCAAATATCTTTTGACACAAATTTCTATGTCCATAAAACTGAAAATCTCAGAGATTAACATGCCCACCAAATTATTAAAATCCTCACAAAAAAGACTTTAGGAGAAATTGATAAATAATAATAATAATAATAAAATATTTGTATAGCGCATACACCAAGACTAGCTTGCTCGTAGCGCTTCAGGGTATTAGCGCTCATCAGCACATCTTAACCATTAATTCATCAATTGTATCCATATTATCATAGTATTTCTGAAATAAATAAGTTTTCAATTTGCTTTTAAAATAATTTATTTTCACAGTTTCTCTGATAGTAATAAGTAGTTTATTCCAAAGGATTGGAGCTATATAGGCAAAAGACCTATCGCCATGGTTTTTAAAATGAGTAGATGGTATGACCAACTCACGACTACTATTAGATCTCAGATTTCTCTTATTTGCTTTATAAGAAATTAGATCCGATAAGTATTTTGGAGCCGTCTTATTCAAAGCTTTCCAGGTTAAGAGAAGAATTTTGAACTCAATTCTCGCCAAAACAGGGAGCCAATGTAGTTTACGCAAAATAGACGTTACATGTTCAAATTTCTTAATTTTTCCAACAATCTTTGCCGCAATATTTTGTAATTTTTGTAATTTTCTGATTTCGCATAAGGGAAGACCAACCAATAATGAGTTACAATAATCTAAATTAGAAGTAATGAAAGCATGCATTAGTACATTAGTACATTTTTCATCCAGACGATTTCTAATGGACGCTATGTTTTTAAGATGTAAATAGCCCTTTTTGCAAATAGAACTAATATGAATTTTTAAAGTCATTTTATCATAAAAAATAACACCTAGATCTTTGACATTTTTAGACTTTTGTACATCTGTGGTACCAATTTTAATATGATCAGGAATTTTGTTAGACTTTTTAAAGTTATATCTTAATTTAATAACAACTAGGAATTCAGTCTTTCCATCATTCAATTTCATTTTATTGGCGAATAGAAAATCACGAATGCACTGGACACAATTTTCCATATTATCATAATTAAATTTAATATCATTTGAATCATCAGGATTTAGAGACATGTATAATTGTGTGTCATCAGCATAAATATGATACGAAAGTCCAATTTTTTTCATGAAATCAGCACAATTTACCATTTATGGTAACGTACTGTTCTCTATCAGTAAGATAGGAGTCAAACCATTTAATTTAAAAATAAAGAAATGTGGGATATGCTTGCTTACAAATTTCAGAAAAGAGTTCAATTCGTCCTGAAAAATGAATTTTTAAATTAAAAATAATAGAATACCCGCCGGAAAGGCCTCTGTTAGAGTTTTTTAACATATTAATATTTAGCATAATGTCAATTTCAAGGAAGTTCAAACTAAGAACAGATTTGGGGAGTGAGGATGACTTAAGCAAAGTCAAATGATTACTGCATAGAAGTAAATAATTTTCTAGTTTATTTTCAGAGATATTTTTAAATTCATTGTGACCTAAATTAATATTATATGAAGTAGGAGGTTTAATATATCATTACTAATATAATCTATTAGATAGACATTGACAAGTATTAATTTTCAAGTATTTTATTCTTGAATTATTACAGTTTACATTTTTTCCAACATTGGACATTTTTAGCATTTCATCAGGAAAAATCAAAGATCCTTTACGAATAGGTACAAGAAAAACGTCACTGGTGTCTAATAGATTTATATCATGATTAGAGTCACCTAAGTAGTTATGGAGATTTATAGATCTCCTAATTCCATGCGAGTCAAAATACATCCAATTGCTTAAACAATTTTTGTATGCATAATGTTTATGAATATTTAATAGAGAAAATTTTAAAATGTTTCTCTCACATAGATCTATCATTATATTTGAATTGTAATTATTTGAGAGTATCCCACTTCCATGAGGCCCCGGGCCGTGGCGCAGTTGGTTAGAGCGCCAGCTTATTAGCACCAGTTCCTCTGTGGTGATCCAAAGGTCGTGGGTTCGAACCCCGGCCATGCCGGGATTGAACTCATGATACAATTTCCCACATGAGCTGAGGCCCGTACCTTAAGGGTTAACCCGTTGTCCTTGTAAATCTGTGACTGGGTGGGTTGTCATGTCAAGGACCTGTGACATGACAATTCAGTGAGGCAGCACTATATCTGCTACAAGTAGGTCTCATCATGAAATGACTGAAATAATGTTGGAAGTGATGTAAAACCCCAAACAAACAAACATACTGGGAGCATGTTTGGCTGCTCTGTCTCCACTGCAGCTTCAAAGTCCATGTCAGGGATTTCCACACTACCCGCCCAACCCGCAAAGAGTTTAATACAAATGCATTGCTTTACCTGAAATATCATACAATTCTGTCAACTAACACAACGTTCACACTTAATATATACCACCAACGCATCCATTCGCAGGCCTGTACAATGTATCATTTTTTTAATTGGGAAAACATCTTTCTTTTGATATTATTTTCAAATCTGCCAATATATGCGTCCATTCCATTTACATAGCATTTGCCCAGCAAGGTGATTTCACATTGATGCAACACTTTCACCCCCAAAAATCTGATATTCTCACAAAAATGCTTGTGGTTTTTGAAGAAAACAATTCTTTTTTACAAAAATTGTATATTGGTTTAAAAAATTATTGATTAACAATTATGGCATTTGTTTTATAAACATACTATTCAAATTGTGAAAATCTCATCCTTATATATATTAATATTTTTTCTATAGGCTTTGTAGTTCTTGAAAAATGTCTATGGACTTTAAGGGCTTGTCAGGAATAGCCTATTCACTTAAAAATATCCAAAATTTTACTATTAGATTCCCTAAAATCTATTCATTATGAAATAATAATTCTTTCTTTCAAATTCAAAAACTCAAAAATTGCTCAAAAATTGCTCAAAAATTGCTCAAAAATTGCTCAAAAATTGCTCAAAAATTGCTCAAAAATTGCTCAAAAATTGGCGGTAGCGCACATCACTTCAAAGAGAAACTATCCCATTGTTTGTAACAATGTATCCCATTGTTTGTAAAAATGGGTTGCTATGACGTCATGCACACAAGCTACGTCACAACTCCATTCATGATAGGCTTTATTTTTTAAGACATCGTGCATTTTGTATTGTTTCAACTCTTTTACAACATGATTGCCTGCAGCATTCTAACCGCATACTGTTCATCTGAAGACAGGTTTGGGGACAATATCGACATTTTTATTCGAATGTTGGAAAAGCTTGACAACTTACAACAGACAACAACAGAGCTGCGAACGACAACGGAGCTGCGGTTTCATTTCCAAAGCCTTGTAAGTGCCTTTGCACTCTCGAAAATATTCACAAAAAGTTGCTGTCTGACACTTTCATGTGCAAACAAAGTCAAATGGTGTGATAAACATCGGTAAACAATTGATAAACTGGACCACAGCTCTGTTGTCGTCTGCAGTTCTGTTGTCGTCGGCTGTAACACCAACTTAGGAGTGTGAACACTTATCAATAAATATTAAACAATACATGTGTGTGTGTGTGTCTGTGACTTTTTTGTACACATATTCCTTATATATTCCTTATTTAAATCACAAATTGCACACTGATTGGCATTTTTGTTGGTCAGTTTACTTACCCTGTATATATGGGTAAGACAATAAAATAACCATCAAAAGTGCCAATCAGTGTATTCAATGAACATTAACAAGATTTAGTTGATGGAGCCAATTGACCTAATGAACCAATTGCCTGAATGTGTATTCTGGTTGCTCCGTTACTCTTTAATTTTATTATATATGTATTATATATATTTTATTATATTTTCCAATACAATGTGATACTTATGGAGCCACTATCAAAAAAAGTAGTTCCGGAGCCAATATATATTTATATGTGTTAGATTTATGGGTAATGGGCCCTGTATATATGACAATAAGATAGCCATATGATAGTGGGTCAGTTTGTTTGTTTGTTTGTTTGTTTGTTTGGGGTTTTACATCACTTTCAACAGTATTTCAGTCATTTCGTGATGAGACCTACTTGTAGCAGATATAGTGCTGCCCCACTGAATTGTCATGTCGCAGGTCCTTGACATGACAACTCACCCGGTCACAGATTTACAAGGACAATGGGTTAACCCTTTAGGCACGGGCCTCAGCTCATGTGGGGAATTGTATTAGTGGGTCCGTAACTGCTTTTCTTTTATAGTGGCCGTAGTATCACTTTGTACTTGCGGAACCACATATATAATAAAAATCAAGTAACGGAGCCACCAGAATATATATTTTATTAATGGACAGAATTAATTCATATCTATGTATATCTATGTATATCTATGAACACGAGTTTAATTGAAATTTTATGTGTCAACTTTTTTTGGTAAAAATGATTTGAACATATTTTCTCTGATTTTATGAGAGGCAGTTCAATCAATAAGATATTTGTGATAAATTTGTCACTTTAGATTTCTTGGGTGTTGTATTCAGGTTTTCTTTTCTCTGGAGTAGAATTAGACACTAATAAAATGTCCATATATGGACGTGCGGGAAAATATTTCACAGTTCACAGTTCACAGTTCATTTTTCAAATTTTTTTCAGAAAATATGACTTTGCGTTACATTTTAATTAAAAAACATATGACGCAATGCTTCAATTCTTTTCAAATTTTCAGGGATTACTACCAGGGGATATATATATTGCCACAAAAAGTCCCAATGCAAAAAAAATAATTTAAAGGTGCAAAAGAAAATGTTGAAATTGGACTTTGAAAAAAAAACCAATATTATATATTCTACAGTTAAAAATAATTATGAGAGCTGTTTCAATGGTGGTGTCCTTTATAGGGATTCATCTATAGGGTCCATAGTATCTTCCAGAATTTTTCACTAATTCAGCAATTTTTTTAAGGGGTTGAATTAGGAGGTCAAACATTACAAAAAATGAAAAAAATCAGTTTTTTTACACAACGATTTTTTTATATGAGGGTCATTTCAATGTGGTTTTCCTTTTCAGGGAACCATCTATAGGGTACCAAGTACCTCCCTGAATTTTTCACTAATTGAGCAATTTTTTTAAGGGGTTGAATTAGGAGGTCAAACATTACAAAAAATGAAAAAAATCAGTTTTTTTACACAACGATTTTTTTATATGAGGGTCATTTCAATGTTGTTTTCCTTTTTAGGGAACCATCTATAGGGTACCAAGTACCTCCCTGAATTTTTCACTAATTGAGCAATTTTTTTAAGGGGTTGAATTAAGAGGTCAAACTTGGAAAAAAATGAAAAACTCTCATAATTTTAATGGTTTTTTGCACAACGATTTTTTGATATGAGGGTCATTTCAATGTTGTTTTCCTTTTGAGGGAACCATCTATAGGGTACCAAGTACCTCCCTGAATTTTTCACTAATTGAGCAATTTTTTTAAGGTGTTGAATTAGGAGGTCAAACTTGGTAAAAATGAAAACTCTCATAATTTTAATGGTTTTTTATACCACGATTTTTTTATATGAGGGTCATTTCAATGTTGTTTTCCATTTCAGGGAACCATCTATAGGGTACCAAATACCTCCCTGAATTTTTCACTAATTGAGCAATTTTTTTAAGGGGTTGAATTAGGAGGTCAAACCTGGAAAAAAATGAAAAAAATCTGTTTTTTTGGACAACGATTGTTTTATATGAGGGTCATTTCAATGTTGTTTTCCTTTTCAGGGAACCATCTATCGGGTACCAAGTACCTCCCTGAATTTTTCTCTAATTGAGCAATTTTTTTAAAGGGATGAATTAGGAGGTCAAACTTGGAAAAAAAAGAAAAATTCTGCTGATTTTAATGGTTTTTTGCACAACGATTTTTTTATATGAGGGTCATTTCAATGTTGTTTTCCTTTTCAGGGAACCATCTATATGGTACCAAGTACCTCCCTGAATTTTTCACTAATTGAGCAATATTTTTAATGGGTTGAATTAGGAGGTCAAACCTGGAAAAAAATGAAAAAAATCTGTTTTTTTGGTCAAAGATTTTTTTATATGAGGGTCATTTCAATATGGTTTTCCTTTTCAGGGAACCATCTATAGGGTACCAAATACCTCCCTGAATTTTTCACTAATTGAGCAATTTTTTTAAGGGGTTGAATTAGGAGGTCAAACTTGGAAAAAAATGAAAAACTCTCCTGATTTTAATGGTTTTTTGCACAACGATTTTTTTATATGAGGGTCATTTCAATATGGTTTTCCTTTTCAGGGAACCATCTATAGGGTACCTAATACCTCCCTGAATTTTTCACTAATTGAGCAATTTTTTTAAGGGGTTGAATTAGGAGGTCAAACTTGGAAAAAAATGAAAAACTTTCATAATTTTAATGGATTTTTGCACAACGATTATTTTATATGAGGTTCATTTCAATATGGTTTTCCTTTTCAGGGAACCATCTATATGGTACCAAATACCTCCCTGAATTTTTCACTAATTGAGCAATTTCTTTAAGGGGTTGAATTAGGAGGTCAAACTTGGAAAAAAATGAAAAACTTTCATGATTTTAATGGATTTTTGCACAACGATTTTTTTATATGAGGGTCATTTCAATATGGTTTTCCTTTTCAGGGAAGCATCTATAGGGTCCCAAATTCCTCCCTGAATTTTTCACTAATTGAGCAATTTTTTTAAGGGGTTGAACTAGGAGGTCAAACTTGGAAAAAAATGAAAAATTCTCATGATTTTAATGGATTTTTGCACAACAATTTTTTTATATGAGGGTCATTTCAATATGGTTTTCCTTTTCAGGGAACCATCTATCGGGTACCAAGTACCTCCCTGAATTTTTCACTAATTGAGCAATTTTTTTAAGGGGTTGAATTAGGAGGTCAAACCTGGAAAAAAATGAAAAAAATCTGCTTTTTTGGACAACGATTTTTTGATATGAGGGTCATTTTAATGTTGTTTTCCTTTTCAGGGAACCATACCTCCCTGAATTTTTCACTAATTGAGCAATTTTTTTAAGGGGTTGAATTAGGAGGTTAAACCTGGAAAAAAATGAAAAAAATCTGTTTTTTTGGACAACAATTTTTTTATATGAGGGTCATTTCAATATGGTTTTCCTTTTCAGGGAACCATCTATCGGGTACCAAGTACCTCCCTGAATTTTTCACTAATTGAGCAATTTTTTTAAGGGGTTGAATTAGGAGGTCAAACCTGGAAAAAAATGAAAAAAATCTGCTTTTTTGGACAACGATTTTTTGATATGAGGGTCATTTCAATGTTGTTTTCCTTTTCAGGGAACCATACCTCCCTGAATTTTTCACTAATTGAGCAATTTTTTTAAGGGGTTGAATTAGGAGGTTAAACCTGGAAAAAAATGAAAAAAATCTGTTTTTTTGGACAACAATTTTTTTATATGAGGGTCATTTCAATATGGTTTTCCTTTTCAGGGAACCATCTATCGGGTACCAAGTACCTCCCTGAATTTTTCACTAATTGAGCAATTTTTTAAGGGGTTGAATTAGGAGGTCAAACTTGAAAAAAAATGAAAAATTCTCATGATTTTAATGGTTTTTTGCACAACGAATATTTTATATGAGGGTCATTTCAATGTTGTTTTCCTTTTCAGGGAACCATCTATAGGGTACCAAGTACCTCCCTTAATTTTTCACTAATTGAGCAATTTTAAGGGGTTGAATTAGGAGGTCAAACATTTTAAACAATGAAAATTTTAATGATTTGTTGCACAAATCCATTTTCTAAAATGTTTTGAAATAAGAGTCCAAATATTGGAAACAAAGTATAGTTTTAAAATCTTCTATATTTGTGATGGTAGTTTACAAATTTTGATAACTGCAACCTCATCATATTATATTGAATGCTTAATCCTTAATGTTGAGTGTAGTGTGCCTTTCAATAAAACATGCTAAAAAGAATCTAAAGAGCATAAAGTAAAATAATAAGTATGTTGATGATAATAATGGTGATGTATAAGCTTTATTCAAATAAATCTGAATTTTTTACCAAATACACAAATACCAAAAATGAAATATCGACTAGTAATATTTTTTGGTGAAACGATAGATATTGACATAAAAATCATTATGTTTTGTTTTATAGAATAAGATGTTAGACTGACACATTGAGTATTTTTGTCTAAACTCAGTTAAATATGATACATGCAATCGCTTTGAAAACACTATATAAATATAAAGCAATGATGCAATTATTAACATCAAATTGCTTGTGACTAGTAATATACAATTTGTAAATTCCTAAATTATAACATAGAAATGAAACTAATTTCTATCAGAATTTCCAGTGAGGCACTGTTATAGAACACTGTTGATTCAAGTTTAAGGTGATTATCAGGGCAAGAGTACAAAATCTTGAAATCCTTAAAAATAGGTTATAGCAATGTACATATTAATGTTAAAAATTTAAGATGATTTGGAACCATTTCAGGGTAACACAGAAAATAATAGAATAGAACATCACAAAAATAAAATTAGTGCTATACATAACATTCCCAAAGGCTGCTGATGAATAAAAACAGGCAAAATTACATTTTGTGACTTGAATAATCTTGGTTTCTACTAATACCATACACCAAAATGACCTCAGAGTGACCCTGACCATTGTTTATTTAAAATGTGTGTGGAAATGCCTGCAAATTGCTTCACTAAAGATGGAATAGAGCCTATAACCCACTTAAGCAGATGATAATTTCAACCCATCAAAATGGATGCTATGTATTCAAATCATGTTGAACTCTCATTGGTATCTTAATTCTCATCTGCGATGTTATTCAACATGGCGGTGTCCTTGAAAATTGAGTGACATTTTGTTTTAAAAGCCAAACAGAAATGAAAAAAAGATTTCAGCCTTCTTGAAAATAGTTAGAATTGTTCCTCGGAAAATATGATATCTTGCCCAGATTTACCCTGTTTATGAGGAGAATAAATCTGACGAACAGACTTTTTTTCCAGGTTTGACTTCCTAATTCAACCCCTTAAAAAAATTGCTCAATTAGTAATAAATTCAGGGAGGTACTTGGTACCCTATACATGGTTCCCTGAAAAGGAAAACCATATTGAAATGACCCTCATATAAAAAAATCGTTGTCCAAAAAAACAGATTTTTTTCATTTTTTTCCAGGTTTGACCTCCTAATTCAACCCCTTAAAAAAATTGCTCAATTAGTGAAAAATTCAGGGAGGAACTTGGTACCCTTTAGATGGTTCCCTGAAAAGGAAAACCACATTGAAATGACCCTCATATAAAAAAATAGTTGTCCAAAATTCAATTAAAATCATGAGAATTTTTCATTTTTTTCCAAGTTTGACCTCCTAATTCAACCCCTTAAAAAAATTGCTCAATTAGTGAAAAAATGAGGGAGGTACTTGGTACCCTATACATGGTTCCCTGAAAAGGAAAACCACATTGAAATGACCCTCATATAAAAAAATCGTTGTGCAAAAAACCATTAAAATCAGCAGAATTTTTCTTTTTTTTCCAAGTTTGACCTCCTAATTCATCCCTTTAAAAAATTGCTCAATTAGAGAAAAATTCAGGGAGGTACTTGGTACCCGATAGATGGTTCCCTGAAAAGGAAAACCACATTGAAATGACCCTCATATAAAAAAATAGTTGTCCAAAATTCAATTAAAATCATGAGAATTTTTCATTTTTTTCCAAGTTTGACCTCCTAATTCAACCCCTTAAAAAAATTGCTCAATTAGTGAAAAAATGAGGGAGGTACTTGGTACCCTATAGATGGTTCCCTGAAAAGAAAAACCACATTGAAATGACCCTCATATAAAAAAATCGTTGTGCAAAAAACCATTAAAATCAGCAGAATTTTTCTTTTTTTTCCAAGTTTGACCTCCTAATTCAACCCCTTAAAAAAATTGCTCAATTAATGAAAAATTCAGGGAGGTATTTCGTACCCTATAGATGGTTCCCTGAAAAGGAAAACCATATTGAAATGACCCTCATATAAAAAAATCGTTGTGCAAAAATCCATTAAAATCATGAAAGTTTTTAATTTTTTTCCAAGTTTGACCTCCTAATATAACCCCTTAAAAAAATTGCTCAATTAGTGAAAAATTCAGGGAGGTATTTGGGACCCTATAGATGGTTCCCTGAAAAGGAAAACCATATTGAAATGACCCTCATATAAATAAAATCGTTGTCCAAAAAAACAGATTTTTTTCATCTTTTTCCAGGTTTGACTTCCTAATTCAACCCCTTAAAAAAATTGCTCAATTAGTGAAAAATTCAGGGAGGCACTTGGTACCCTATAGATGGTTCCCTGAAAAGGAAAACAACATTGAAATGACCCTCATATAAAAAAAATCGTTGTGCAAAAAACCATTAAAATCAGGAGAGTTTTTCATTTTTTTCCAAGTTTGACCTCCTAATTCAACCCCTTAAAAAAATTGCTCAATTAGTGAAAAATTCAGGGAGGTATTTGGTACCCTATAGATGGTTCCCTGAAATGGAAAACAACATTGAAATGACCCTCATATAAATAAATCGTGGTATAAAAAACCATTAAAATTATGAGAGTTTTCATTTTTACCAAGTTTGACCTCCTAATTCAACACCTTAAAAAAATTGCTCAATTAGTGAAAAATTCAGGGAGGTACTTGGTACCCTATAGATGGTTCCCTCAAAAGGAAAACAACATTGAAATGACCCTCATATAAAAAATCGTTGTGCAAAAAACCATTAAAATTATGAGAGTTTTTCATTTTTTTCCAAGTTTGACCTCTTAATTCAACCCCTTAAAAAAATTGCTCAATTAGTGAAAAATTCAGGGAGGTACTTGGTACCCTATAGATGGTTCCCTAAAAAGAAAAATAACATTGAAATGACCCTCATATAAAAAAATCGTTGTGTAAAAAAACAGATTTTTTTCATTTTTTGTAATGTTTGACCTCCTAATTCAACCCCTTAAAAAATTGCTCAATTAGTGAAAAATTCTGGAAGATACTATGGACCCTATAGATGAATCCCTATAAAGGACACCACCATTGAAACAGCTCTCATAATTATTTTTAACTGTAGAATATATAATATTGGTTTTTTTTTCAAAGTCCAATTTCAACATTTTTTTTGCACCTTTAAATTATATTTTTTGCATTGGGATTTTTTGTGGCAATATATATATCCCCTGGTAGTAATCCCTGAAAATTTGAAAAGAATTGAAGCATTGCGTCATATGTTTTTTAATTAAAATGTAACGCATAGTCATATTTTCTGAAAAAAAATTGAAAAATGAACTGTGAACTGTGAACTGTGAAATATTTTCCCGCACGCTCGCAGGTGCCCGTATGCCGTGCCTGGAACTCCGGTCACACATCACTGGAAATATGTGGTTGTTGTTTAGGGTTTCTATGAAGCTCTGGAGGTATCATTCGTGCTTCGTACTTCGCCCCTAACTTCGCCCTTCTACTTCGCTATTTTCGCCCTTCTACTTCGCTATCTTCGCCCTTTGCCTTTGTTATCTTCGCTGCCAAGTAGCCAATCAATGAGCTATGAAGCTCTGGAGGTATCATTCGTGCCTCGCACTTCGCTTTTTAAGTTTCGCTATATTCGTACTTCTACTTCGCCATATTCGCATTTCTACTTCGCTGTATTCGCATTTCCACTTTGCTTTATCGCTCTTCTACTTCGCTATTTTCTATGAAGCTCTGGAGGTATCATTCGTGCCTCGCACTTCGCTTTTCAAGCTTCGCTATATTCGTACTTCTACTTCGCAATATTCGCATTTCTACTTTGCTGTTTTCGCATTTCCACTTTGCTTTTTCGCCCTTCTACTTCGCTATTTTCGCATTTCTACTTTGTTATTTTCGGCCTTCGTCTTCTAATCTTCTCCCTTCGCCTTTAGCAAACTTTATATGCTACAGTAAGCTGCTCACTGATTGGCTACTTGAACATGAAGTGCGAAGATAAGAAAGGCGAAGATAGAGAAGTAGAAGGGCGAAAATAGCGAAGTAGAAGGGCTAAGTTAGAGGCGATGTACGAAGCACGAATGATACCTCCAGAGCTTCATAATTTTCGCATTTCTACTTTGTTATTTTCGGCCTTCGTCTTCTAATCTTCTCCCTTCGCCTTTAGCAAACTTTATATACTACAGTAAGCTGCTCACTGATTGGCTACTTGAATATGAAGTGCGAAGATAAGAAAGGCGAAGGTAGCGAAGTAGAAGCGCTAAGTTAGAGGCGATGTACGAAGCACGAATGATACCTCCAGAGCTTCATAATGAGCAGCTTACTGGAGTATATAAAGTTTGCTAAAGGCGAAGGGAGAAGATTAGAAGACGAAGGCCGAAAATAACAAAGTAGAAATGCGAAAATAGCGAAGTAGAAGTGCGAAAAAGCAAAGTAGAAGTGCGAATACAGCGAAGTAGAAATGCGAATATGGCGAAGTAGAAGTACGAATATAGCGAAACTTAAAAAGCGAAGTGCGAGGCACGAATGATACCTCCAGAGCTTCGTAGGTTTCCCTGTTCTATATTTATGTCAATCAATCAGAGCAATCCCCTAAAAAACAGTGACATTATTCGCCCGCTGCACAACGAGAGCTCCTTGATAGTCCTAATATAGATTTGGTCTGCATAGTCTAGGAGGAGAATTGTGTCTCTACTTGGGTCAGAAGGCAGTCACTCTGAAAGAGGGTCAAAGACCAAACACTTGGTATACGACATACTGACAGTTTTATCTGTTTGTTACACCACTATCTACCCTATCAGGTTCAGCTCTTTGAATGTGTGGCACACCATCATAACAGCTCAAGACTTTGGTAATTATCTATTAGTGTATTTATAATATAATTTGAACACGTTTAGAGTGTTACTGTATATCAAACTTTTTGAATACCTAAACGGCCCTAGTTCTTGGTTATTTCAGGTCATTTCAATATTGCAGATTCTACCACAATGCCAACATATAAACTGGTCTACTTTGATGAACAGGGAATAGCAGAAATTCCTCGTATGCTGTTATTGCTGGCAGGGGTGGAGTTTGAAGATGTCAGGCTTTCTCCTGAACAGTTTCTGGAACTGAAACCGTGTAAGTGTTAAAAATCAATAAATCTTATGTTTAATGTCCTTTATGACATGTCAAAAACAGTTACCTATAAGAAATATATTGAATTTGAAATATATTGAATTAGAGTAGATAAGTACAGATAGGAATAGAACAGAATAAGTTAGAATGAAAAATATTATATTAGAATAGATACGAATAGATTCGAATATGCTAGTAGAGATATAATTGAAATCCCCCCCCAAAACGACCAGAGAAATATTGAGGTGGTGCTTGTATAATGAACAGGTTTCCACTCATATAGATCTCACCATTTTCATATTAAATCCTGGATTTTAAAATTCCGGTAAATTGGTCATGAAGGTAATATAATTTTATAGTTGATATCTTTATCAGGTACGTTATGACATGTGAAATCATAACTGCAATGCAGGACCCCAAAGTGCACCACTGATATGAGATTAGGAGTCATTGATGTTGATGATTATCATTGATGTTGCCATTATATAAATAATTGACACAGAGTTTTGTTATCCACAAAAAGAGCTTGTCGAACTTCTTGTCATGTGTCATACTGACAAAATTAACTGATAAATTTAAATTTAGAATGTGTCCATGCAATAATTTTTTCTTTCTTCCTTTTTTTTTCTTTTTTCTTTTTTTTCTTTTAAGAAGCATATCAAACTTTGATGCTAATTACCTATGTTCAATGATGTTTGTATTATTCACTAGAGGTGATGAAATGGACCTTGACAGGTTGTGCCTTCACTAAAAAAGTTTCAACTACATGCTATTTGGTATTTTGCAACAAAAAATAAAAACAAGCGAAGAAAGATAGTCTTCCCCAATACTAGCTACAGCTGACGACAACAAACTGCGGACGACAGAGCTGTGGTTCTGATTTTCACACCAGGTTTTGATATATTAATGTGCTAACGACGTCAAATGGTGTGATAGACATGGGCAGTCAATTGATAAACTGAGTTCAACTTTGTTGTCAGTTGTACTCAGCACAATGAGGTAAAATAATATTCCCCCAGTGAATTATAGTTATATCTTTGTGCCTTAGCATAGTTTCTGCAATTATGAGAAATTGCAAAAAATACAAAAAAGCTATCACCGAGTTGTCAAGGAGGTCGCCATTTTTAATAATCTAACAAATATGAGTCAATAACAATCGAGATAACACATTAAATATGTTATGTACATTTTGAATGGCCGAATTTATTATTTGCTTAATGCTGTTCTGGGAAAGGATTTAATTGATATAAATTTGCAGGCAAATGTTCCCAAACATTACACTTACAGAAAATTACAAAAAAAGCAAAAAACCAACATAACTCTAAGGCCATTAGCCCATTTTTATTTCAATAACAAAAAATAATCTTTTTAATGTTTCCTCCCCCAGCCTTCAAGTTTAAGAAGGTACCTGTGTTGTATGTGGATGGTCACGCGATAGCACAGAGTATGGCGATCTCAAGGTATCTTGCTAAGAAGCTTGGTAAGTTGTCTTATTCTATCCTAGCCCATATCTAAAATATTTGTTTGGATACCTCAGGCTGCCTCACAACCTTTGCTACTGATTCTTTAAGGTATTCACAACCTTTGCGACTGATTCTTTAAGGTATTCATAACCTTTGTGACTGATTCTTTAAGGTATTTATAACCTTTGTGACCGATCCTTTGTTCAGGTATTCATAACCTTTGTGACTGATTCTTTAAGGTATTCATAACCTTTGTGACTGATTCTTTAAGATATTCATAACCTTTGTGACTGATCCTTTGTTAAGGTATTCATAACCATTGTGACTTAACCTATACTTTACTAATTATATTTATAACCTTTTTGTTGGAACCATACTTTATTATGGTCATAACATTTGTGATTGTGACTTTGTTATTTGTATTCAAAATCCTTGTCAACTCTTAGTTTCATAACCACTTTACTTCTTATTATTTTCATTACCACTTTACTTATTATTTTCATTACCACTTGTAATGATACAACCATAACATGCAGTAGGTTAATCCCTGTGGGTTAACATAACTCTGCTCATTGTGTTCATAATCTTCAGGAAATAACGTTATAAAGATTATCAAAAGAAATGATTTTAAGTTGTCATGATTCAATAAGACAAACTAAAAATATTTATAGGAATTGCGATCAGTTTGATTAATTAATAATCAACAAATAATGAGAGATGCATTTTGATTGAATGAACAACAACCATAATACATGCAATGGTTGATAATTTTGAATTCTTTTCAGGATTTGTGGGTAAAACAGACTTTGACGAAGCGAGGGCAGATATGATAGCTGATTATACTCTTGATCTTAACAGAGAAACATTTTTGATGTACTGGGCAAGGAAAAAAGACCAACAAGAAAGGGTATATATTTATTAGTCAGTGTTGTCGTAAAGGAATTTTGATTTTGATTTGATATGTTGGCCGCTCCACTTTTGTCTCGTGGGTTATTTTGAAATTGGCGTGTTGATACAATGGCATTATTTTTTAATTCATATTCAAACCTTTGTCACCGTAACAGGTCATCTTATACACCTTTGTATAGACTAATAATCTCTTAATATATTTTATGTAAATAGGAGAGAGTTCGCCAATCATTTATGGAAAAGTTACCGATATTTCTATCAAACCTCGAGGAGAATTTAATGGAGAATAATGGTGGAAATGGATATTTTGTTGGGGATGCGGTGAGAACGTTTACATTTGTACTCACGTAAAAATGATTTATTGTTTTTGCTTACAAGACATCTTTGGAAATCGAGAATTCCGAGGTCAAAAGACTCTGGTCCAAAACAAAATGACTAATATATATGATTTTTGTTTGCCTTTCAGTTGACGTGGGCAGATGTTGCATTCTGTCATCATGTGGACTGGCCATCCTTTATGGGGGTAGATGTGGACCTGTCACCCTACCCTAAACTCAACAACCTGTACAAGAGAGTCACACAGATTCCAGCTATTGCAAACTGGCGTCAAACTAGACCCGTCACACCATTCTAAAAGGTCCTCATATTGCAAACAGAACCAGTTAATTTCTCAACCACTTTATGGCTCAATATGATACAAAAGAAGCTTGCAACATTGGATAGAAGACATTATGTCTATTTCTATATTTGTTATTCAAACAAATTCTTCACAGTGCTGGTAAAAAATATTCTCAATTTAGTCGTCAAAGAGACCAGGTTGATGTATTGTATTATTTTGTCAGAAGAATAAGATCTTTTTTAACCTCATCAAAGTTCTCCATTTCATAGTTTAACTTCCATGTATAGACCATAAAGAATCTTAAGTCATATTTTATATATTTTTATCATCTTTTTTCCGAACTTAATAAAGATATAATCTATTCCTTAATATTTTTAAGAGTTTAAAAAATGTAAAGCACTAAAGGTTTATACTTTGAACTATTTATGTGACTGTAAATAAAAAGCTAAATTGATATTTATATAGTACAATTTATCAATTTCTACCTATACGAATATCTTAATATTGGTCATAGTTATTGTGAAACAAGCCCTTTCGGCAACAATGTCCTTATCAGGTCGAACTCACACCCCTAGTGGATATAACCAAATCAGGCAGATATCCATATTTCTACCAACTGTGCGAGTGCCAGCCTGGGAGCCAGTTTCTCTCACAGCGATAGCAATTCCCCCAGTGAAATTATTTGAGATCATACCTGTTGCTTTATTAATATGAACCGAAACCGGAATGATGCCTTTGATGGATTACGGATGGAAAATTGGTAATGAATCCAAATGTAATTCTACAACTGCCGCGGTTACAGCAATTATGACCAATTAATCTTTTAATAATTTCTTTTGACATTGTGCAGTCGCTATTTTTGACCAAATTGATGATCTATTAGAATATCAAGTACAATTTACATTTTTCTTCTCCAAGCTGATATTGCCACCAGGGTACAGCACTGCATGGGTAAGAAATTCCCCAAGAGAGAAATACATGCCATCATTCTAGTACTGGAATGCATTGTATAAACTGGTGAGGAGTCTGGCTATATCGATGCCTGCTATTATTAACATATTCTTATTTGTCTGTTTATAACAGTACCTCATGTGACTTTAATGTTTATTAATGCCTTTTTATTTTGATTTATCAATTTTTTGTTTTCAGCAAAAATTGAGAATCTGATTTTCCAAGATTGATGCAAAAATGCTCAGAATCTGAGCACAATTTCAAATCTGAGCATGAAATTATGATCTGAGCAAATACTTCAAATTGAAGTATGATAGAAATATCGGGCCCAAAACCAACTTGAGAGATCCGTCATGCCCTCACATGTTTCTGGTCGATCATTCCACCAAGATAAGGCTTCTGTGGCTACAGTTTAAGGCAATCGTGTTTATTCTATGGCTACAGTTTAAGGCAATCGTGTTCTTTCTGTGGCTACAGTTTAAGGCAATCGTGTTCATTCTGTGGCTACAGTCTAAGGCAATCGTGTTTATTCTGTGGCTACAGTTAAAGGCAATCTTGTTCATTCTGTGGCTACAGTTTAAGGTAATCGTGTTCATTCTGTGGCTACAGTTTAAGGCAATCATGTTCATTCTGTGGCTACAGTTAAAGGCAATCTTGTTCATTCTGTGGCTACAGTTTAAGGCAATCGTGTTCATTCTGTGGCTACAGTTTAAGGCAATCGTGTTCATTCTGTGGCTACAGTTTAAGGCAATCGTGTTCATTCTGTGGCTACAGTTTAAGGCAATCGTGTTCATTCTGTGGCTACAGTTTACGGTAATCGTGTTCATTCTGTGGCTACAGTTTAAGGCAATCATGTTCTTTCTGTGGCTACAGTTTAAGGCAATCGTTTTCATTCTGTGGCTACAGTTTAAGGCAATCTTGTTCTTTCTGTGGCTACAGTTTAAGGCAATCGTGTTCATTCTGTGGCTACAGTTTAAGGTAATCGTGTTCATTCTGTGGCTACAGTTTAAGGCAATCGTGTTCATTCTGTGGCTACAGTTTAAGGTAATCGTGTTCATTCTGTGGCTACAGTTTAAGGTAATCGTGTTCATTCTGTGGCTACAGTTTAAGGTAATCATGTTCATTCTTTTTTTTTGCCAAGGTACCTGTACTGTATCTAGCATTATATAGATCATGTTGAAACATCCAAACATATTTTCTGTTTAAATCTTCACAGTTATTAACCTTAAAGTATTAGAAAACTCATATTCTTTAAATACCTTTCTATATTTAAAGTCTTTTAATACATTCATATTAAATGTTTTTTTTTAGATTATTTACAATTTTTATTTTAAATTAATCATAACAAATTTGTTGAATAAGATTCTAGTCAACATTTAATGATTATTTCGATTCTGCTATCAATTTCATTTTCCTATTCCACAAAACATAGATCACCATTTCCAAGAAATAGAAAATCAATAAATAAGTAGTTGATAATAAACACTTCAAAATACAATGAGAAATTCAGTGACAGATTTAGAACATAGATTAGATTTGTGTCGTATCATGCCAGGGACTTAATCTTAATTTTGAAAATGTGACCAATATAATGTTGATAGTCCACAATTTGTTCAGTTGCAGCACAGGCATAATGAAGTATGGGAATGCATTCACCCGTATTGTATAATTCGCATTGCGGTCTGCCAAGGGTGTTAGACCTGTACCATTGGACTTGTGATGCCTTGTGGCAATAATTTAATTGGAAACGCACCCCCAAGAACAAAGTGAAAACTGTCACCAGGTCTCGTGTTATCTCTTCAAATGTTTTTTTCACAATTTGGTGTGACATATGGACTGAAAAATGAACGAAGAAAGTGTCAAAATACCAGGTCAAATATGTTACACATAATTATTGTAATAGGTAATAATATAACCAAATAACCATATAACCAAATAACCAAAATAATGTTATCAAACGAGAACGATCAAAGATTGAGAGATATGTATACATTGTTCATTGTTCATACAATATCAGTCAATACAAGAGCTCACAAGCTGTGCTATTTAAAGGACAAAGATTCTAGAGGACAAAGAGACAGCATCTAAGGAATATCGTGAGCATGGTGAAATATGGAAATGCGGCCACTCATATGCTGTCAATTGTATTATTTCTAATGTGTTTAAATATGGAAACAAACATTACTGCAGAACCTCTTCAACGCGAGTATCCTATTTTCTTATCTTTGCTGAGAATGTAAGGGGTGGACCATTTTCCATTCAGGGGGGTGAAGGAAAGTCAAAAATAATATTGGTGAGACCACTTGATGGAGAAATAAATATTGGGAATGCCAACCTCAAGAAAACAAAATAATAATTGAGACACACATCTGCACCCAAAAACAAATTGTTCGAAAGGTCAAATATTGGGGTTTCAAGCTGGTAGAAGTGCATTTTAGGGGGAAAAGCAAACTTCCCAAAACATATTTTTGGAGCTAGGCATCAGCAACACACAATCTGAGGGCATGCAATAAATGTTATATTGCTGATACAATCTTTTGCAAATATCTGTTTATCTTTTATATTATCTTGATTTCTTTACTTAACATTTATTATCGGGCAAAACATAGACTTTCATAGTCTGAATTTCGAAACTTAGCATCGATTATAATATCTTAACAATGACATTTGCTTAATAATACATATTCAACAGTTGTATTTTTATTATCTTTGGGGGTTTGAGGCAGGTTTTAAACCATTCATGTGTCTGAAAAATGTTTGGATCGGGCAGTATTAAAGCTAAACCATTATGGTAACCAGGCTTTGTGGTCAATTTATTAAAAATCATAACTATTTATTGATAATTTTTGGCTCGCAATGCCTGAACGGTGTATGGGGCCATAGTATCAGGCTCCGTTCGTGTGTGCATTGGTCTGTGGGTCTGTCTGTCCATAAAAAAAATGACATTTTGCTATTATATGAGCAATCTAGGATAGAGGCTTCACATTTTTACCACACAGGATGACTTCAGCTTTGACCTTGACTTGGTCATAGGCTATAAATTGTAATCAAGATCTATGGAATGCTATAACTTGTTATATCTCAAAGGCACTGGCCTACTGACCTACCTTAAATTATGATGAATGCTTAAAATAGCCACTGACTAAGCAACATCCTGATGAAGTATTTAATATTCCTTCAAAATGTGGCCAATAATTTCATTTTTGTTTTAGTGCAGAAGACCAATATGCGTAGGATGAAAAATAGCATCTTTTACTGAATTCTCTGAATTTACAGCTATATTTGTTACAAATTTAAGAGCTAGCTTTTAATTCTGAGTGCAAGCGGTAATTCCACAGGAACACTTTCTGCAACTGAATCATATATTTTGGTGTTTGTTGGCCAAATACAGATGGAAAAGTAGGATGTGGGAAGTGAAAACAATCATGATTAGTTTCGGAAAGGTACCATAGGTAGTAAAAAGGTTGTGAGGAGGTAGGTCTATGTTACCTATTCTACTTAATTTCACTACATAGTAACGTTTCTGGTAGTCCTCATTTTCGCTCGCGTTTGTTTTGCCTTTAAGGCTAGATGTTCGAGGTTTCAAGATGATTAAGCTGTAAGTCTATGGAGCCTACCCCGATTATCGGTCCATGGCGGCCATGTTTTGGCATATAATTCTGCTTACACCGTCAGATGTCGCTTTTGTTTGAGAAGTGATTTGTGAGTGTGTAGAGTAAGAAGATTTTGCCTTGGTTTTTTTTGCCTTGGAATTTTGCAAACTTAGGCAAGATTTTTTATAAAAAAAACACTTGTTTAACATGCATATGTTTATGTTAAATGTATGCGAGAAAAGTATGTAACTACAACTTTCCCACTATGTAATAACTATGTATATATGTCCTGATATCTTGACATTGACCAAACTTAGAGGAGTCTGTAATTGACTTCTAGTTGTTAAAAGGTGCATCTTTACACTAATATCAATTATTAACTTGTTTCATCATCAAATTGATAATTACATTGAAATACATTTTTTACAGTTTTTTAAAAGGATAATACAGTGAGATAAAACGTCTGTGGATATCCTTTACTTTCTATCCCTTAGACATATCTTAATAAACAACCTAAAAATGATGTTTGTGCAATGTTACCTGGGTTACATTAACAGGGGCATACCATACAGTGGTGGAAAATACAGATGAAGTGTCTGGCAGCATAGTGTTTCTGGGTGCAACAGTAACTCTGAGGTGTGTGCAGCTGTCTTTGGGAAATCCTACAGCTCTCTCAGATGTACAATGGTATCATAACAACAAGAGGATCACACAGTTTAGAAGCAAATATTTCATCATTGATGCCAATAAAAGAAGGCTGCAGATTGACAATGTGAATAAGCATGACTCAGGGAGCTATAAGTGTCATCTAGATAATGGAGTAGAGGCCAGTGGTGGTGATACAGAACTGAATTTAACAGTTTCATGTAGGTTATATCATTCAGATTCTAATGTTCATCCTTTAAATCACAATTGATGAGAAAGTCCATGGATCAATATTGAGAGTGTTTTATAAAGTTGATTATATAAATTATGTTTATTTTCTGAAAAAAATTATTTGACATAGACAGAGAACTAATTTCCAATAACTGGACTGGAAATTCAGATTCATGTATATTATCAACCTTACTTCATGTCAGAAAGTGTTTATATAAAATTGAGGTTATCTCTATCAGATCTTCTGACTGAAAACCTTATATTTCTATTGCTTAGATACATATCAGTAAACAAGAAAAGATAACATTTTGCCTCACATTCAGGACATCTCACATTCTCACATTCTTAATCATAGGTAATTTAAATATATTTATAGATCCACCATCAACCCCATATGTAGATACGCATGGTCAGTCAGTATATGATGTTGACACCCTGGTGATGTTGACCTGTGTGACAGATGACCCAGGTTACCCTGCAGCCCATCTATACATATGGCTGGATGATAAGCTGAATCACCTGGCAGACACACACACTCCCAACTATGAGTTCACACAGTCCCACGGTGGTCAACTATTGGTCAGATGCTACATCGAAAATGATTATGGAATTTCAGATTATTCTGAATCAAAACGTATTACATTCAGAGGTAATTGCTCAATTCAATGACCAGCTGAGTTTATCTGTTTACAAAGGTAAAATATAATTAATGCAAATCACATACAAACAATACATAAATCTTATTTATTTTCATTTTATGTTATGCAATGATAATGGTGGGGCATTAAGGTTAGGACAGGTCTTGAATATTTTCAGGATTTCAACTTCTCAGCAAAAATATTATTCTGACTCTTCTGAATTTATCATAACCCAAACTCTGGTTTTCATAGCCAATTTGCCCCCGTCTTTGAACATTGAATTGAGACTTATCCACGTCGATTTCTCCACGTCGACTTCTCCACGTCAGGCTTTTTGAATATTTTCTGATTCTGATTTACAAGTTTCAAGGGCAAAGGATTGGGAAATTCCTTTTAATTATGAAAAATGAATAAATTCAATATTTATTTTATTCTGACTCATCCAACATGAATTTAAAAACATAATTTTTGCATTCTGAATGATATTCCTCATTGTTAACATTAAATTTTATGTCCAATTTTTTATTTCCATCACATTGTGTGTTCATTCCGTTCTTCATACGTAAATATATCTATATGAGTTTTGATAGCCATTGGTAAAGGACTTCTTGATAACCTCTGACCATATTTGCCTTACCTGGTATGCAATTTTCAGGCAAATAAAATCATTTGGAAAATATTCAGATTTCAGATTGGCTACTATTATGGAAATAGACAAATCAACAAGTGAATTAGGATGGACAGAAAAGACAGGTATATTATTGATTATACTTGCAAATTTATTACACATAAAATCCCACCATTGTCTCTGCTGCCATGATTGGTCCATAATCTGTACAACACTTAAAATATTATGATAAAAAAATAGGATCTTTATTTTTATTGGTGTTCAATATGAATCTGAGTAATATATTCAGGTTGGGTTGTTTCTAGAGCCCAAGTTTGTATTTGTACCCACATCACAAAGTATGGCAGCCTCAGCAAATATACCAACTGATATCAGTGAAAACAATGGTACAACTGTGAGGAGTATTGCTATCATAGTTACGTTATCTCTTGTGACCATCATCATCATCATCACTTCCATCTACTATCGACATTCTAATATCTGTGGTGAGGGCAAAAGACATTTCTATTGATTAAATTAAATACATTCGTCAATGTAATTCTTTTACAACACACATTTAATTGTATCAAGAGTTTAAATGAGCACTTGCAAAAAATGTAGAGAACAGGGGGGTTTTGATATGGTAGTAATAAAAAAAATGATAATAGTAAAATTTGTATAGTGCTGATACTAGACAATGTCTGTTCATAGCATTTTGTCTAGGAAAATCTTCCAAAATAGGTATGTCTTCAATCTAGTCTTGAAGACAGTAATTAAAGTACTACTCCTAATTAAAGTACTACTCCTAATATTATTTCAGAGCCTCGTGCAATTGCTGAAAAAGCTCTGCCCCCTCCTGTTTTTAGGCAGGTCCTCAGAACTAGAAGGTGAGTACTATCATTCGTTCTCAGGTCCCTTATGTAGAGTCAGTCCTGAAGGTAAGGAGGCGCCTTACCATTCAGCACCTTCAAAATAGTAAGGAATGTTTTAAATTTAATTCTCGGTCCCAAAGTAGCCATTGCAACTCCTTAAGCTTTTCAAATAGGTGGTCATATTTCCCAATCCGTCCAAATACCATTGCTGTAGTTATAATATCTGACCCAGGGTGATCTGCAAGAGGACCATTGCTATAATCAAGGGTAGATGTGACAAAGGCATGAGTAAGGGTCTCAGTGTTCTTGTCGTCCAGACACCGTCTAATGGCAGCAATGTTCCTGATGTGGCATGTAATGTATATGCATGACTTGTCATGATCTGATTATCGACCAATCAGAATGCAGCTATCAATAAAGTCCCAATCAACATCCAACATGGCCTCTGAGTAGTTTGTCTGTATATTATATGGTGTCAGAAGTGGGATATTTGCCAAAAATGAGTGGTCTCAAGCAACCACCACCACTTAAGATGGTTGGTAAGGTGGCCCAGAACTTTGATGAATGGATTAGGGCCTTTGACTTCTACAATATTGCAAGTGGTTTTAGTGTCAAAGATCAGGCAGCACAATGTGCTCTTTTTCTACATGTGGCTGGGCCAGAAGCCCAGCAGGTGTTTTCCAATATGACTTTTACACCGGAAGACAAAGACAAAATCAAACCACTCACAAAGAAATTTAGGGATTTTTGCAAAGGGACAGTCAATATTACAGTTGTTAGATATGAGTTCAACACATGCAACCAAAAGGCTGGTGAATCATTTGACTGTTATCTGACCAGGCTGCAAAGTAAAGTGAAAGATTGTGCATATGGTGACTTGAAAGATTCTTTGCTAAAAGACCGCATAGTATGTGGAATTAATGATTCAAAACTCAGGGAAAAGTTGTTACAGACTGCAGATCTCACCCTGCAGAAATGCACAGACTTATGTAGATTGGCTGAAATCACGCCTGATCAGCTAAATCAGGTATCACAAGTTGACACTGTGAAAGCACATGTGAAAGCCCCACCCAGTAAATCTCACCCCCCGAGAGCTCAGCAGAGTGCTAGTTTCCATGAGTCATGTGGAAACTGCGGCACCAGACATGCACAGGGTCACTGTCCTGCTGCAGGAAAGTCTTGTCATGCATGTAACAAGACTGGTCACTTCAAACACATGTGTCGCTCAACTTCAAGTAAATATCGTCACCAGGGTAACCGTGGTCACCGTGGTAGTCATAGGAGTCATGGCTATGGTGGTCGTGGAAGGGGTCATAGACGTGTGCATGAGGTGGAAATAGTAAATGACCCGGAAGAGGTAGATGATTATGACACGTTGTTTGTCGGGGAAATCACAATTGACAGTCCACACAAATCTCCATGGACAGAAACCTTGTTCATCCAAGGTCAAGGTGTGAAGTTTAAGCTCGATACCGGATCTGAGGCGGATGTGCTCCCGTATTCTGTAGTGCAACAGTTGGGTTTGTCTCAGTCGCTGAAAACTTCCCGTGTGAAACTTATGTCATTTTCCAAACATGACATAAAGCCTATTGGTCAGTTAACCCTGAAAGTAAATGGCCATGAATTGACATTTCAAGTCGTCGAGAATGTTGAACCGATCCTCGGAAGAGACTCATGCCAACAGTTAGGCTTGATCAAGCGTATACTCTCAGTGTCTGAACATCTGGATGATGTCCGGAGTCAAAACACAATTCTGGATGAATACCAGGATGTTTTCAACTGTGAAATTGGATGTGTCACTTCTAATTGCCACATAGAAGTGGATCCCTCTGTTCCACCATCAGTAGATCCTCCGCGAAGGATCCCATATGCTTTGCGTGAACCGGTCAAAGCGGAACTGGATCGCATGGAGCGTCTGAATGTGATCACTAAACAAAGTGAGCCCACACCATGGGTCAGTAGTATGACTGTTGTCAGGAAATCCAATGGAAAAGTCAGGGTGTGTCTGGACCCGACTAAATTGAACAAGGCTTTGAAGCGTCCACATCACCCAATGCAGACTGTAGAGGAGGTATCAGCATGTATACCAGGAGCTTCTTTGTTCTCAGTCCTTGATGCTGACTCTGGATTTTGGCAGATGGAACTTGATCATGAGAGTTCGCTACTCACCACATTCAACACACCTTGGGGTCGTTATCGTTTTCTCAGACTGCCATTTGGTCTTAATGTGAGTAGTGATTTGTTCAACCAGACAATGTTAGATATATTTGGTGACTTGGATGGTGTGAAATTAGTGGTTGACGACCTGTTGGTTCATGGTGTCACCACAGCTGATCATGATATTGCTTTACGCAGGATGTTACAGAGGTGTCGTGAGAGTGGTCTCAAGTTGAATCGCAAAAAGACAAAGATTGCGATGCCAGAAGTCGCATACGTTGGTCATGTGATATCCAGACAGGGACTGAAACCAAGTCCGGAGAGAGTTAGGGCTGTACTGGATATGCCGAGACCAACTAAAGCAGAAGAAGTACACAGGTTTGTTGGACTTGTCGGATACCTACACAAGTTCATCCCAAATCTGTCCCATGAAGCCAAGCCGCTGCGTGTGCTGCTCGAGTCCAAGGTTGAGTGGCACTGGGACAAGGCGCAGGAAGATGCCTTCCAGAGGTTGAAAGCACTTGTCACACAGGCACCTGTTTTACAGTTTTATGACGTACACAAGCCAGTGATGATGCAAACTGATGCGAGCAAATCTGGTCTGGGTGCAGTGTTGGTACAGGAAGGTCACCCGATCGCGTATGGATCCAAGGCGCTGGATGAGACCCAATCCAGATATGCTGTGATAGAGAAAGAGATGCTGGCTGTTTGTTTTGCCTGCAAGAAATTCCACGATTATATTTTTTCGAAGTCTGTGATTGTGGAAACTGACCATAAGCCTTTGATCTCTATCATGCAGAAGCCACTACACATGCTCTCTCAGAGGTTACAGGGTATGCGTATGAGATTACTGAGATATGACTTGCACCTTGTGTACCGACCAGGCAAGGAAATGTTTCTCGCAGACACTTTATCCAGAGCTTACTTGCCAGAGACAACTCCTAATGATCTGTTTGATACCACCATTGATGTCAATGTGGTGGAGATAGCTCCAAGTCTACACATGAAATTCAAGGAAGCAACAGCATGTGATCAGACTTTACAGTGCCTGATTGATGTAGTGATGTCTGGATGGCCAGATGAAAGCCGTCTGGTACCACATGAAGTCCGTCCATACTTCCAGTACCGAGATCTGATCACTTACAGAGATGGCATTCTCTACAAGGGAGAAAGGATCATCATTCCAGCCAGTTTGAGATCAGAAGTATTGTCACGCATTCATGAATCTCATCAGGGCGTTGTGAAATGCAAAGCCAGGGCCAGAGATGCAGTATTTTGGCCAGGCATCAATGCACAAATTGAGAACATTGTTGGAACTTGTGGTACATGTCAGGAGAACCGCAAAAGTCAGCCCAGTGAGCCTATGATATCTCATGACATTCCAGATCGTCCATGGGCCAAGGTTGGCACCGACTTGATTCACTATAAGAATCAGGAATACATGTTGTGTGTGGATTACTTCTCAAAGTATCCAGAGATGAGTCGACTGAACGATCAGTCAAGTAGTTCCATGATAAACGCATTGAAGTCTATGTTCGCCAGACATGGCATTCCAGATGAAGTAGTGAGTGATAACGGACCACAGTATGCTAGCAGTGAATTCGCACGTTTCGCAGACCAGTGGGAATTTAAGCATACTACCATTTCACCCGGACATTCCCAGTCCAATGGACAAATAGAGAGGACAGTGCAAACTGTGAAGGATATGTTCAAAAAGTTGGAAACTGAGGAAGGTGGCGATCCTTACTTGGCATTGCTCAATTACAGAAACACTGAATTAGATGGAGTTGGCAAATCACCAGCTCAGCTCATCATGAGCAGGAGGCTCAGATCGCGGCTTCCAATGAAAGAATCTCTACTCAAGCCTGCAGTGGCTGAATCAGTACACAACAGTCTGGTGAAGCGCCAAAGAAAGCAGAAGTTTTATTATGACCAGAAAGCTGGCAAGCCAAAGCCAGACCTCAAAGAGGGTGATATCGTCAGATTCCGATGTCCCAAAGGTACCTGGAGACTTGGGATCGTCAAGTGTAAGAGGTCAGATACTCCCCGGAGCTATAACATAGCCTCCGCAGGACACAAAGTGTATAGACGTAATCGCCAACACATATTTCGCACACGCGAACCGCAGTTAGTTGCCGGAGATCAGCCCATCTCCACACAGATGACATCTGCTCAGAGATTACTCACAGGAGAGAAACCCGCAGCACAGCCTGCAATGTTGCCTGTAGCGCAACCTATGGTAGAATCACCAACACACACAGGAGAGAAACCTGTACGTACCCCGTTGAAGCCTGCAGATAGCCTGCAGCAACCTAGTGTAAATCGCACAGGAGAGAAGTCATGTGACAGTCGCCGTCACAGAATGGATACGCCTGCTCGTCAGTTGCAGTTTCCAGAGAGCTCAGGTGTGAGCATCAGTAAGCCTGCACGCGTCCAGTTGCAGCAACCTCAGAAACCAAATATCAGTATTTCAACAAATGTACAATCACCAGTTGTGACCACACGCAGTGGTCGAGTGAGCAAGCCCACAAAAAGGCTTGATTTGTGAATAACCAAAGTAATATGTGCCAAGATACTGAAAAGAGATAATATGCAAATCAGTCATTGTAAATAGTCCATCTTCATAATCATCATTTATTGTGAAACTTGAATAATAACTTGCCCAGATACTGATATTGTTCCGAATGCACTCAGGAGAGAAGCCATTTGTGTTCAATGTGTGTATTGATTATGTGATGAGGAGCATTTTATTGTGTTGTGCATAATATCATACACTCAGGAGAGAAGCTATGCTATGTGCCATTCATGTGAGATTACTAATTCCATATCTTCCAGTGGATGGATGTGCTATGTTGAAATGTGCTTATATCAAAATGTGTTTAAAATTTAATGTCCATCCTGATGTTGAATTGTATGTTGAAGTATTATCATGATTATGATATGTATTTTTGCATGTTGGATTGTGCCAAGAAAACTTACTTGTGTGTATTGTAATATCCTAAGTCACTGTCTATATTTTTGTACCTCAAGAGATATTTTTGTACATGTATATTGCTTATGATAGTCATAAATAACCCTTGAAAAGTCTATCATTGTATATAGAGAATTGTTATGCTAAATGTAACTGTAAATGATGTTTGAAACATAAATGTCTCATTCTTGGTCTATGTTTGAATATAGAACAGTGTTTTTGTCTAATGTGCCATGTCAGTATGAAAGTTTGAGTGAGAAAGGTACCACAGTTGTAATGTTGTTCATTGTTTTGTCAATGTGTCTATAAAAAAAAAAAAATATAAAAATACCAAAAAAATATAACAACCACCAGCTCGTCATAAGATCTCAGATATCAATGGATCTGTAAATCAAACTGATTCAGATGCGAGTCAGATAAAGTGAGAGACAGTATACAAGTCAATTTTGAAAGACACTTTAGATTTTAGTGGGACTATGGTCAATGAAGCCATCACATAATACTATGGCTAAGTGCATAAAATGTCATTATGGTACAAAGTGAGCTAATGTCACCTAATGGAGTACAGAATATAAAAGTTCATTTTTTCTCTCAAAAGAAAAGAGGTGAAAAGATAATATAACATCATTGAAATTGTATTATTATGTTATAGAACATCAGCAAATGTTAAGTCATGATCTTTATTATATGTGTAAGAAAAAACATCTAGGAGAAAGGATGTAATGTATATGCATGACTTGTCATGATCTGATTATCGACCAATCAGAATGCAGCTATCAATAAAGTCCCAATCAACATCCAACATGGCCTCTGAGTAGTTTGTCTGTATATTATATGGCAGTGTCCTTTCTTACACATTCTATTTATTTATTTACATTCGCCAATGTAATTCTTTTACAAAGGCACAAGGTCCGTGCCTAAAGGATTAATCCATTGTCTGTGACTGAGTGGGTTGTCATGTTAAGGACCTGCGATATGACAATTCAGTGAAGCAGCACTATATCTTCTCATCACAAAATGACTGAAATAATGTTGAAAGTGATGTAAACCCCAAACAAACAAACTTTAAAACGTACTTCAATTTGGACAATAGAGTCGTTCATGTTGAAGGTGTGCATATAAGAGTGGTGCAAAAGTACCATTGATATACCAGTTTGGGGTGGTTTAAGAAACCCTTTATTTTTCACATTGTTGTGTATATATTTTCCAAGACACAAACATGTATAAAGTTATGGTTATGAATAATAGTTTTATTTTCATATGTGCATGGTGCTGGCCTACACCATCGATTGTCTTTGTTAATGAACATAGTAATTCCCAGCCTAGCCTTGCAAATAGTATTTTGACCCCAACAATTTTACTAATACTGTTCCATCATTGAGTTCATATTTCCCAATGTCTATTTAAGCACCAGTATCGATCTTCAAACGACGGAAAAACTTGCCACCAGTGACAGTACAAGAAACAAACATAAAATTGTCTTTTTTTAAAGAAGAGGATCCAGAGAAGGTTGAGTTAGTCCAGGAAGAGGAAGGCCTGAAGAAGGATGATTCATAAGACGTCTTAGATTTGATTTGATCTGATTTTCATTTGATTCACGGTCATGGCCAACGGAGAAATTGTATTGCCAATCAAAGAGCAAACTGCTTCAAGCAACAATGTAGTAGTAGCACTGTCAAAAAGCAGGATGTTGTTGAAACCGCTAAGACCATAGTTGTTCAGAAGTCTGCAGAAAACAACCCAATTTCTTCTGTTGGTAGCGTCATTCAGTGGAGGTGGCTTTATCACTGAAACTTTTGACGGTATCAGCTCCACAAGGTGAATAAAGATAGGCCTTTTGGTATATGGTAATGTAAATAAATGTGCTTATGATCCATAAACATGACATTTTTATTTAAAAGGTCTATTTTTCTCTATACCTTTTTGTATCCATGCCTTCCAGTTTTATTAGTCATGTGATGATGACAAGCCTGCTGCAGCTGTTGTTAAGAGCTATCATATTTATTCAACCAGTAAATCATATTTATTCAGCCAGTCTGCCAAATAAATCGTCCATTTATTCTACTGAACTTCACGCTTTGTACCTTCCTTTAGATCATGTGGAGACTTTTCCAAATCAGATATTTTTAATATTTTCTGATTCTTTGTCTTGTTTACAGGCATTGAAAGCAAAGGATTGGAAAAAATCCTTTTATTTACCAAATTTTCGAACAGCATAAAACAGAGTCAGTTTTAAGCCGACTCTGTACTGAGGAAAATAAAGAGATTCGTTTTTATTGGATTCTCAGTCAAATTGGAATCCTTGGAAATGAGGCTGCAGACCAAAGCAGCATTGGACAAGGGTCCAATAAGTATGCTTATCCCGTACACTGAATTTAAGAAACATATTACTATTTTTGTCTGTTTCAAGTTGCAATTGCGCTGGAATATCACACTGAACAAAGTCTTTTAAAAAATTATACATATTTATCATATTTGTTAGATGTAACATGTAATATTGTAGGATACGGATTGCCCATCCATAGACACTTATATACAAGTATAGACAATCATGATATCTGGCAGAGATCACAGAGGTTACAGAGTGCAAACGTGAAGGCCAACAAGTGCAGGCTAACGAGATGCATTACTCATCCGACAGGAAGATGACGTGATGGTCCCAGCCGGAACTGCGCCAGAAGCTGCAGAGAAGCCAGCAGGCCAACGCTCATTAATATGCACTCAGAATCAGTTAAAAAGGCCCCGAAATCGCTACTCGGGGAGCAGAAACCACTTGCCAAGAAGATCCACGACACTCTGTCTCATGACTGCCACTTGTATAGACTTTGGGTGTATTAACAAGCCTGAGGGCTCTGAACAATTATCAGCATTTGGATATTTCATATATTACACTCTTGCCATGCCTTCCTAACCAGACTGTAGTGTATACGAGCACCGAATAAAGACGACTATTGTGCATTGTATACGCTGAGTCTGCAGTCCTTCTTACCTCCCAATCAGATAGGTCGAGTAGGTAGCTAGGTTAAGGCCCCAGCTCACAGTCGCCAGCGAGTATAGTTCCATATTCCCATTTATGTCCCCATAGGTCGGATACGTACAAACCATACGTAACAATATATATCATATTGTTAAATTCTTGTTATCTACATATTGTATTAACATTTACATTTTGTTCCTAGTCAATATTATGTTTCTGTTTTTTCTGTTTTTGGCAATGAATGACCTCATTGTGTCGATGTGCCGTAAATAGTAGGGGAGCCAATCTCAGAAAGATGTTTATTTTGGGAGTTACTCGTCCCCCAAAATACATGGTCTAATTTTATTATATTAAGGAAGAAGACACATTGGGGGTCAGTTTTTCATGAAAAAAATATATGTTGCTCGTTTAGATTTTGAGATATCACTGTTACCATGGTAACCAAATAATTTTTTTAGCATATTAAAGATAAATATACTTGTCCCCATAACTTTTACATTTTATGTATTAGATTTCCTAAACTTTGCAAACACATGGAATCCATAACATACTTCAGAGGCAAAATTAGCCAATTAACATATTTTATGGTTGCCATGGTAACAGTTATATGGGCATTTTTAGCCATTTTTAAAAATTTGACCTTCCGAAGTTGTCTGAGGGTGACACAAATGCATAAATTTTGACAATTTTTGTCTAGTCACATAATGCTATACTCATGCTTTAAACAAATTGAGACTATGATATAAATTCTAATGGCGTATATTGCCATGGCAACCATTAATAACATATCAAGTTAAGTTTCAGAATAATCTCAATTACATATTTTTGTCCATATTCATATATTATTTATGAAAGAATTTTATATTTGGCATGAATGTGTTGGTCAAGAACACATACCAATAAATTACAAAAATGACTATTTACAAAGGAAATAGGTTGCCATGGAAACCAATTTAATCAAATTTCTACACTTTTTTTCAAAGAGACATACTTAATTTATCAATTGGTGAGATAAATACATTGATTGTGGCACTTTTTGTCTTGTGGTCTTATAATGTGATCATTATTGTATTTAAATGGAGTCCATGGCAGAAATAAAATGATAATTGTTGCCATGGCAACCATTAATCAGGGATACTGTAAAATGTTAATTGGACAAATTCCAATAGACAGATAGGCCTCCGTAATACAACTCTCTGAAGTGTCCCAATCTGAATGTGCCCCATTGTTAGCAAACCTACTGAGTAGGTGTTTGAAGTAGGTCACTGGTCAGCTTAGCAAAGTTTGACAGCCTTCCTGTGAATGAATGGATGGGATATTTACAGCACTTGGTGGAAACCCTTTGCTTGCTGGAAGACCCTTAGCTTGCTGGAAGATTTTACATATTTTTAATTCATTCAGATTGTTGAAAATATTGATCACAACTAGCCCAACTGGGTCGCACAGACTTATCTGCCACGAGAGGGAGTTTACCGGAAGACAAGCTAAAAATATCAACTCTACGATTATGTCATACAAACACACCAGTCAATACACACGTTTACTTTCATGCGCATCCTTTAAAATCTGATTCCTGTGTTTCCTTCAATATATTTTTTTTGTTTTTACAATTTCAATATATTTACAATTCTATGATCGTATGAATACATAATTTATGCAGATAAACTATCAAAAAGTTTCTCTTTAACATAGACTCAAGATACAAATGGAAATTGAAAGCCATGCATTGCGTATAATGAATTCATATTAAAAGGGAACAGTGATAAAAATTGCTTACTTCACATTTTATCCCTAAGAAATTAACATGTGTTCATAAAATGAACTTTCGCACAATCTACTAAATGTGTATGCTTATTTTGCCCACAATTACCAAATTACATAAGAATACCTACTATATAGTTCGTGTAAATACCAGGTTTGGCGCTACATGCTTTAGGAGCCAACTCAGCCCAAGTTCCTTATATTTGGTTTCAAAAAGCAAGACAATAATGCATTTATTCTCAAAGTTTATTCTGGAGTAAGTTAAAAATAATGCGGGAAAAATGCAGAGACAATGTCAACACCAATTTTAAAGGAATTATGTGGCAATTTTGAAAATAATCTATAATGAATGAATGATTAAGGAATGAATGGATTCTTAACGACACTACAACAAATTATTGTTATTCAGTGCAATTAAGATATGTTTTAAAAACTATTGTAAATGTGGATGAATGATAAGTGTAAAAATATACAGTAAACAATGACGTTGCAATAGCAAATACCAATTAAACAATGACTCACAAGTTATTTACAAACATGATGCACGAGGTAGACATTCTTTCTGAACAGGTAAACATTTCAAAATTCATTCATCTTAAATTTTATGAACTGGGAGGTTGTATTGCTGAATTTCGGAAATCCCGCCACCACCCCAATTTCACCTCCTTGATTTTCAAAAAGGAGAAAAAGGGGGGGAGGGGTTGTAGCTCCCATTTGACTCGACGATTTTGAACAAAATTGGTATATTTGGCTCGAGATTTGCGTGTCAGATAGATATGTCAAGTAGTTTATTTAATTCAAGTTATATTTGAATCGAGATTTTCGTTTCAAAACATAAGCTGGTGGTTACATTTAGACAGATAAATTATATTTTGCAATTAACTGGAAATTTTAAATAATATTTAAATGATTTGTCTCGTTATTCACGTGATAATTCATATTTCATCAGCATTCACAAAAGTACTTGATCTATTATTAAAACATTTTTGAATATATCAATATATATATATATATATATATATATATATATTTATATATATATATTTATATATATATATATATATATATATATATATATATATATATATATATATATATATATATATATATATATATATATATATATATATATATATATATATATATATATATTAAATATATATATATTAAATACATTTTTAAAAATCCAAAACAAAAATATGATGTCTTCTTACATTTTTCTGGGCACAACAAAAAGTTATTTACAAACATCACATTTAAAAGACCCTAAATCATAGTGGCGCGGTGTCTTATATAGATGACAATACTACTCCCTCCTTAAAATTGATTAAACAGGCCATATTTTTAAAGATAAAATCAAAGCGGCATTAACTGTGTCAAATAATACTTTTAATCTAAAAAAATATATTTCTACTATTAGCATTGATAAGATAAAGTGTGTAGCAGTGTTTTCATTATGGTGTAAATGCTAAAGATAATCTGAAACGATTTTATGGTAATGTAAATGTGTGTCCCCAAGTCAGGAATTACTCCTCGTTATGCAATCGTAACCTGGGGTACACGTGTATTCTTGTGTTAGAATTGGGCAAAATTCTCATAAAATTTAGCTTTATTTAATCATATATTTACATATGATGTTGTTATTTTCTTGAATATTTTGATGAAAAAAATTAAGGAAAACTACTTTTTCAGTCTTGCCATTGTTCACCTGCTACACTGCTCAGATCTCGCCCAGATTGGCAATGATTTCGTGTTGAATTACACTCTACATTTTTTATCTACCTCTGTGAAAAATTTGAGACATATTTAACTGGTAGTTGGGGAAGATTTTTTAAATCTTTCAAAATGACAGACGGATGGACAGACATTTTCCACATTCCTAAATCTCTGCGACTTGAAAGAAGTCAGCAGAGCTAAAAATCACAAAAGATACCATAAATGTTGCAGAAGAGACTCCAGAAAGGACAGTCCCAACATGCTAAACATTTACCAGGATAATGTAAAGTTCGCATATGAATGGAGTTGCATTTATGCTATGTACATGCTAAGAACAGAAAATATATTTCTTTCAGCACAGAGAAAGTATCTTTGCTTTCAGGTAGGTCTACTTGTTATGCCACGGTACCTGTAAACTTATCTGGCCCTCCATCAAATTGTCATGTTATTATTCCCAAACAATATTATTTCACATTTTTTATGTCAATTCAGACTGTTATGAGGCATTGGTTGCCATATCTGAAAATTGGCAGGTTTGACAGCTGCTCGGATGTAAACAAATGCACGTGGTGGATTATTGACGCACGCGCAAAGTCAACTTGTGAACCGGAAACAGTACCATTTTTTGTTATGATTCACAAACCACATGTCAAACTTGATTTTTGTCCAAAAAGTGCATCAAAAGGTAAGTGAACTGGATCATACTGGAGACCAAACATAGTTCTTACATGCATAGCTGTAATAGACTGATGTAAACGTTTTAATTGAGGTATAAACGGCGCAGTGTTCATGAAAATGTAGACAGATTATCAGTGACGAGTTCCAAGCTTTCAGACACAGTGACAGTTGGCATGTATAATTATCATAATCATGATTACATGTTGCAACCCTACATAATGTTACAAAATGAATTTTCTTTAAAGTGCATTAGCACTTTCGAAAATACTTTCATCAAGTTGATGTCAACTACATTGATGTGCCAACAACATCAAATATTGTGATAAATATTGTCTTTGCCATAGGCCCCCTGCCAATCTCTCCGACAAATGATTAAATATAGTGGAGTTGTACAGTTCTGGTTCCGGTAAAGTTGTACAGTTCCGGTGTGTACTTTTCAATGGGGAAAAAAAACAACATGGAGATCGGCAATCGGCCTATGGCATTGGCAATCAGTTTAACCCGTAACGGACGGGAAGGACGGCAACGTCCACCACCGGCAACGGACGGGAAGGACGTTGACGTCCCCATTGTTATGGCTTGATGACGTCATTTGTAACATATTGTAGGGCTGCGACTTGTTACAATGTAATCATGATAATGACGTCAGACTGCCTTAATCATGAACTTTTGACCCCCAGCATTTTAATACGCATATTGAATAACAATGGTTATAAATTTTATAAATTTGGTACGTAGATACACTAGTTCAGAAAAAAATTGGTTCGTCCTGCCAATCACCAAAATTAAGATAGCCTAGTCCCGTAGGGGTTAAATCTAAGCAGCTCTGTTGTCGTCCACCACTCTGTTGTCGTCCACCACTCTGTTGTTGTCCACAGCTCTGTTGTCATCCACAGCTCTGTTATCGTCCACAACTCTTTTGTCATCCACAACCAGAGATATTTAAACAGATTGGAAAAAGCAGGTTTGCCACTAGGTGTCAGCACAGTGCACCATCCAGACATGCAACTGTTACGGATCAGAGATAGATAGTTTTGCATTCATTGCACAAATTCTTCCATTCTTGATGTCATATATGTACGATTAACATAGATATGTGAAAAGTAAGTAGTTCTCGTAATAATTTCTTGAAAAAAAGACATATTTATACAAATCTCCAGATCCAGGTCTAAATGTAGTATTTACATATTATAGGTCTAAATGTAGTATTTACCGTGGCGATGGTGGCGCCACCACGAGATTGGTTCACCTGAGCGATAATGCAGAACTTCAGCTTGTTTCCAATCTCTGTGTTAAATGTCTCTGTCCACAACTCTGTCATGTGTTCCTGCCCATTTAATTTGTTGCAAATTTTACCTTCACTTATGATGAAAATTAATGTATTAAAACTTATTTAATACATACATTGGTAAGAAATACCCCAAAGTGAGTTGTCGATGATGTTCCTTATCCAAGAACTGAGAGATTAGCAAATACTTTGTATTTAATTGTGACATGGATGATTCAATTCTAGATAGAATCTGATTGCTGAGCTCATGTTGTTTTTTTCTCTCCAGATGTTTTTTGTTTTCATTTTGTTATAAATCAATATATCTTAATGTTACAGCACCAATCAATATATCTTAATGTTACAGCACCAATCAGTATATCTTAATGTTACAGCACCAGTCAGTATATCTTAATGTTACAGCACCAATCAATATATCTTAATGTTACAGCACCAATCAGTATATCTTAATGTTACAGCACCAATCAGTATATCTTAATGTTACAGCACCAATCAATATATCTTAATGATCTTAATATATTTATTATACGACATCAATCAGTATATCTTTATTATACAGCATCAAACACTATATCTTTATTATACGACATCAATCAGTATATCTTTATTATACAGCATCAAACACTATATCTTTATTATACGACATCAATCAGTATATCTTTATTATACAGCATCAAACACTATATCTTTATTATATGACATCAATCAGTATATCTTTATTATACGACAACAATCAGTATATCTTTATTATACAGCATCAAACACTTTATCTTTATTATACGACAACAATCAGTATATCTTAATGATGCAGCATCAGTCAATATATCTTAAGTATACAACATCAATCCAAAAATATTTTAATGGTGTAGCACCAATAGTGTTCTGCCAAAAGATCGTAATCAGCAGGTGAAGCTGAAAAACCAATACACAAATACACAACCATGTTATAACAGTGGTATAAACTCTTAATTATTTTCCCTGATCACATGAAAATGGTGATCAAGGGCAAAGTATTATACAATATTACATAATACCCTAAAGTATGTAATACTGCATAATACCCTAAAGTATATAACAATACATAATAGCCTGAAGTATATAATAGAACATACCGGTAATACCCTGAATTATGTATTGATACATAATACCCTGAATTATGTATTATTACATAATACCCTGAATTATGTAATTTTACATAATACCCTGAATTACATTCCCTTTTACTAAAACACCGTTTATCATCTCTTGTTGTGTGTGGAATTGTTAATTTAGCTTTTTTTGCAAACTTATAAATGGATTTTGTCCTGAAGAGGGACTTTATTGGTTCAATAAAGCCATCTTGCCCAGACAGCACTTGAGTTCAAGGTATGTTTATTGGTTTATTGTTGTGATGTGTAAACAAATGCAAAATGGACACATTCACAAGCCAATGTTCATATCATAAAAAGGAGTGAAACATCTCTTGGGGATTTCTGCCAATTGAGATCATACATTGGGAGGTTAGTGGCATTTTTGACAGTTCTCCTGTTTGGCTCTGGTGTATTTGACTATGCTATCCGCCACTTCTGCCATGGCTAGAAAAGCAGACCTCACAAGAGGTGGACATCTGTAACGGCTCAAAACTCACAGAATATCCTTCCATAAGGCTAATTGACCCTGAGTGCCAATTTATGCTGAAAAGAAAAAGGAGAAAGTGGGCAAATTAATTGATATAATATGGTAGAACAGGTTACAGTCGTCGAACAGGGGAACGGTCAAAAAGAAGAACAGTCAAATGAAACAGCCAGTCCCCATTGGGATCACATGATCATAATATGTGATAATAATGTCACAACCAGGTGGAGCCACACAACAGCTGAGTCTGACCCATCAGTTGATCATATGTTTTTGAAAAAGTTAACGATCGAACAGGTTACAGTTGATCAGGGGAACGGTTGAATAAGAGAACTGTTGAAAGAGCCAGTCACCGGGAACAGAGCACATATTTGATTCTGGCATACATATAAATGGCAAGGACTGGATCAGTAAGAACCTTACCATTGACGTAGGCCAATCAGTTAGGGCCAGACATCTATATGGTCATGCATAAACAGGACAGGTCAAGCAACAACCATGACTGACTTCATATGGTCTCACACAGTTGTTGTGTGGCGTCTGCACATACTTAAATATGGTCACTTGATGACACTGCGTGACTTCATACGATCATGTTTTGCTTGACTGTATAAGGTCATGCAGTATCATCACAGATGTTTTTCTCTGCCTGATGATACATTGTGAAGATTATTTAGTGCTACGAACTGCCTTTGATTGATATCTGCGCTTTATAAATAATTTATTATTATTATTATTATTATTATTATTATTATTATTATTATTATTATTATTATTATTATTATTATTATTATTATTATTATTATTATTATTATTATTATTATTATTATTATTATTATTATTATTATTATTATTATAAGTGAACTGACAATAATATGAAATGGCAGAGGTGCAAATTAATATAAACCATAGTTTTGTCAATAATTGAAGTAAAAAGATTTAACTTGCAATGGAGAAAGGATTCATTTCTTTCAACTGAATATTACATATTCAAAAGACCGCAGTTTTGTCAAAAATTGGAGTAGAAAGATGATTTAACCTGCAATGAAGACGTCTTGACGCTGCGAGCAAGGTAAACACAGTTGCGTGAGGCTACGAGATGCACATTTCTTTCCACTGAATATCATAAGAAAGATGAAGTTGGAGTAGAAAGATCATTTATCCTGCTCTGAAAGATGATTTAGCCTGCTCTGAAACCGCAATGACACTGCGAGCAAGGTAAATACAGTTGCGTTGCAAGCAAGATAGACATAGTGACATCATTCAGGAAAGTGCCATCATAGTGACGTCAGACAGGAAAGAGTTGCCATAGTGAGGTCAGAGTGTCATTATAGTGACGTCATGGTAACATCATAAATTATGCTAATATGATCAAGTTGAATACTGCTGTTACCTATTTGTAAGCTCCTCCCTCTGTACTGCTTGAAATACCAGTTTTTGGCTATTTTGACTAATAATAAAAGAAATTTATGCTGTGTCCCTTCCACCTTTCTTAATATTTCATCTTTTTCTTTCCAATTAGCCCAAGATGCAGCAGATGCTGCGTATGAATTAATTATTGACTTTTTCATTCCTATTCATATTATTGATACTTAATAATATTATTATTAAAGTCCTGAGTTGTGAAGTAATAACACACACCAGACTAAATTCAATATGTTTGTATACATATCGTAATGATGCATACATCTGTACATATCTTAATGATGCAGTACCAATCAGTATATCTTAATGATGCAGTACCAATCAATATGTCTTAATGATGCAGCACCAATCAATATATCTTAATGATGCAGCACCAATCAGTATATCTTAATGATGCAGTACCAATCAATATATCTTAATGATGCAGCACCAATCTGTATATCTTAATGATGCAGTACCAATCAGTATATCTTAATGATGCAGTACCAATCAGTATATCTTAATGATGCAGTATCAATCAGTATATCTTAATGATGCAGCACCAATCAATATATCTTAATGATGCAGCACCAATCAGTATATCTTAATGATGCAGTACCAATCAACATATCTTAATGATGCAGTACCAATCAGTATATCTTAATGATGCAGTACCAATCAGTATATCTTAATGATGCAGTACCAATCAACATATCTAAATGATGCAGTGCCAATCAGTATATCTTAATGATGCAGTACCAATCAACATATCTAAATGATGCAGCACCAATCAACATATCTAAATGATGCAGTACCAATCAGTATATCTTAATGATGCAGTACCAATCAACATATCTTAATGATGCAGTACCAATCAGTATATCTTAATGATGCAGTACCAATCAACATATCTAAATGATGCAGTGCCAATCAGTATATCTTAATGATGCAGTACCAATCAGTATATCTTAATGATGCAGCACCAATCAATATATCTTAATGATGCAGTACCAATCAACATATCTTAATGATGCAGTACCAATCAGTATATCTTAATGATGCAGCACCAATCAGTATATCTTAATGATGCAGCACCAATCAATATATCTTAATGATGCAGCACCAATCAATATATCTTAATGATGCAGCACCAATCAATATATCTTAATGATGCATACATCTGTATAGCCACGGGCCGTGGCGCAGTTGGCTTGAGCGCCAGCTTACACCAGTTCCTCTATGGTGATCCAAAGGTCGTGGGTTTGAACCCCGGCCGTGTCGAGATTGAACTCATGATACAATTTCCCACATGAGCTGAGACCCATGCCAAAAGGGTTAACCCGTTGTCCTTGTAAATCTGTGACCAGCCAATATATCTTAAGATATATCAGCACCAATCAATATATCTTAATATTACAGCACCAATCAATATATCTTTATACAGGCCTGATCAAGTTTTGGTGTAAGGCCAAATAAAGCGCCATGAGCAGGCCTAGTCTGGAATAGCGCCATACAAGTCATTTATTATTATTATTTATTATTATTAAATAATGCACTGCAACAATTACCTGCGTGACCAGATACCATCATACATTGGCTGCAGTCACCTTATTTGGACAGGTTTACATGTGACCACATAGTATTGGCTCCTATTAATGGATCGTGTTGTTTATTACCACCTCGTGAGGCGGGAAACTGCAAATATCATTAGTAGAAGTAATATTTGCACTGTTGTCAGGAAGTCAGCGTAGTACAAAATGTATTCTAATACATAATATTTTTTTCCTCATGGCAATTGAGTAAGGATATGTAAAAGAAATATTTCTATGTTTGGAATGTGGGATGATCTAATTTAGAACATTAATGAATCGTTATATAATAAGGTGTATATTTTCAGTGTCAACATTGCGTGGTGTACTATTTTAAGGAGAGGCGATGGATCCTATGATTAACCGATCAGACATCCAAGGTTTGACGCCTACAAAGGAACAAACCACAAAGTCCAGTGACCCGCCAAAGCTTCCCAAGAACACGTCACAACCTTCGCCTCAATTGGCCAGATTTACCACAGACGATTCTCCGCAACCCGCCTATCAAGACTTCCTGCAAGAAAAGGAATTACGGAGAAACTCTCGAAGAGAACACTCCAGCAGTAGTATGTCTGAGGTCGAAGCAGAGATGGCCGACATGGATATCGTAAGCGAAGATATGGGACAAGGCAAACCAAAAACACCCATCTCAAGGTCTCGGTAAGTTTCTTGAATGACTCAAATTTGTGCTTATAATTAAGAATACTTAGATGTTTACTTCTTTTGGTTAATATAAATCAAAGAAAAAATACAAATCTCATTAGATATTCCTTGTAGAGCATATTTTAGAGGAGAAAATTTTTGAAATGAGCTAGATCCATAATCCTTGATTTTTACCCCTCAGCTGGTTATGTATTTCAACATAATTGTGTTTGTGAGTTTGTCTGTCTCATTGATAGCTATTCAAAGACAATGAAATTTTGGGTCTTGTGAAGGCCTTCATCCTATTGGTATTGGGAATTTAACCCAGTCGATTTATTTACATATTTATGAATAATTCAACTTGATCTTGATATTGAGCAGAGAGGGTTAAAAATGACAAGATGTGACTTTTTATGGACACACAAATGGCCGACTGCATTGTGGCTGATGTGTCACAAACAAAAATTGAGAGCCAACAGGTTCTTGTGATAAAACTGAGAACAAGTGTTGATTTTAAAAAATCAAGCTCGCATAAGTTTGCAAAATCCCAAGGCAAAAAAAAGGCAAAATCTTCTTACTCTACCACGCACTCACAAATCACTTCTCAAACAAAATCGACATCTGACCGTGTAAGCAGAATTATTGAGCCAAAACATGGCCGCCATGGACCGATAATCGGGGTAAGCTCCATAGACTTACAGCTTAATCATATCAATGAGGTCAGAAATAGTTTAACTCTTGAGGGAAATACACTATTTGCAGTATGGTTTAATGATTGATTTCACTTTTATTTATTTTAAGCGACAATATATGTGGACTTTCAAATGAAGGGTATGTTTTATTGCTTTTTAGTTTATTGATGTTGTGATATATGTTTCTTGTTTATCGTTGTGTGCTCAGTGTATTATCACCGGCCCCACTAGCACAGTTGGTAGAGTGTAGGATCTGTGCCTTTAATGGTAATATAAGTGGAGGACGGGAGGTGGTGGGTTCGACTCCCACTGCCGGCAGTTTTACTTTCACCCTGGTTAAAAAGCTCGAAAGTCGACCTGATATAGCCATAGTTGCTGAAAGGGTCGTAAAAACACCATTTTACAATTTCAGTGTATTATAAGGGATCTTATGTCATGTCTTGGCATCATGAGCGGAATCAAAAAAAATTTTCTTGTCATTATGAGCAGAGAGTGAAAATGACTTGTCATGAGGAGTGGAGACAGAAAATAACTTGTCATGATGAGCGGAAACTGAAAACGCTTGGTCTGAACCCCAAGCCTTATTTAATTTTGTTCATTGGCAGGACTAACCAATTTTTTGGTTAGTGGTGGATGTTGACGTCCTTCCTGTCCATTGCCAGTGGTGGATGTTGACATCCTTCCTGTCCATTGCCAGTGATGGATGTTGACGTCCTTCCCATCCGTTGCCGGTGGTGGATGTTGATGTCCTTCCCGTTCATTGCCAGTGGTGGATGTTGACGCCCTTCACGTTCATTGCCAGTGGTGGATGTTGACGTCCTTTCTGTCCATTGCCAGTGGTGGATGTTGACGTCCTTCCCGTTCATTACCGGTGGTGGATGTTGAAGTCCTTCCCATCCACCACCGGTGGTGGATGTTGACGTCCTTCCCGTTCATTGCCAGTGGTGGATGTTGAAGTCCTTCCCATCCGTTGCCGGTGGTGGATGTTGACGTACTTCCTGTCCATTGCCGGTGGTGGATGTTGACGTCCTTCCTGTCCATTGCTCGTGGTGGATGTTGACGTCCTTCCTATTCATTGCCATTGGTTGATGTTGATGTTCTTCCGTTCATTGCCAGTGGTGGATTTGACGCCCTTCCCATGTCCATTATTTTCAAAACTGACTGGTCTTAATTTCAAAACTGTTGAATGTGAAGTGCCACACATACAAACACACACAAATATACATTCCTGCATCCAACTATGAAGATATACCTGTGAAATGTGAGATATCTGCTGTAAAATGTGAGATATCTGCTGTCAAATGTGAGATATCTGCTGTGAAATATGAGATATCTGCTGTAAAATATGAGATATCTACTGTGAAATGTGAGATATCTGCTGTGAAATGTGAGATATCTGCTGTGAAATATGAGATATCTGCTGTGAAATATGAGGTATCTACTCTTAAATATGAGATATCTACTCTTAAATGTGAGATATCTGCTGTGAAATATGAGATATCTACTGTGAAATGTGAGATATCTGCTGTGAAATGTGAGATATCTACTGTGAAATATGAGATATCTACTGTGAAATGTGAGATATCTACTGTGAAATATGAGAAATCTGCTGTGAAATATGAGGTATCTACTCTTAAATATGAGATATCTACTCTTAAATGTGAGATATCTGCTGTGAGATATGAGATATCTACTGTGAAATATGAGATATCTACTGTGAAATGTGAGATATCTACTCTTAAATATGAGATGTCTAATGTGAAATGTGAGATATCTGCTGTGAAATATGAGATATCTACTTTGAAATATGAGATATCTGCTGTGAAATGTGAGATATCTGCTGTGAAATATGAGATATCTACTCTTAAATATGAGATGTCTAATGTGAAATGTGAGATATCTGCTGTGAAATATGAGATATCTACTTTGAAATATGAGATATCTGCTGTGAAATGTGAGATATCTGCTGTGAAATGTGAGATATCTACTGTGAAATATGAGATATCTACTGTGAAATGTGAGATATCTACTGTGAAATATGAGAAATCTGCTGTGAAATATGAGGTATCTACTCTTAAATATGAGATATCTACTCTTAAATGTGAGATATCTGCTGTGAGATATGAGATATCTACTGTGAAATATGAGATATCTACTGTGAAATGTGAGATATCTACTCTTAAATATGAGATGTCTAATGTGAAATGTGAGATATCTGCTGTGAAATGTGAGATATCTACTTTGAAATATGAGATATCTACTGTGAAATGTGAGATATCTGCTGTGAAATATGAGATATCTACTGTGAAATATGAGATCTTAAATGTGAGATATCTACTGTGAAATATGAGATATCTGCTGTGAAATGTGAGATATCTGCTGTGAAATATGAGATGTCTACTGTGAAATGTGAGATATCTGCTGTCAAATGTGAGATATCTGCTGTGAAATATGAGATATCTACTGTGAAATGTGAGATATCTGCTGTGAAATATGAGATATCTACTGTGAGATTTGAGATATCTACTGTGAAATATGAGATATCTACTCTTAAATGTGAGATATCTGCTGTGAAATATGAGATATCTACTGTGAAATATGAGATGTCTACTGTGAAATATGAAATATCTACTTTGAAATATGAGATATCTCTTATGGGATATGAGATATTAACTGTCAATTATGAGATATCTAGTACTGGACTTAGCAGTTTCATAGTCACCATAGGGTCATAGACATTTGTAGTTGTAAAGAACCTTACAGTAGATATCACTACTAGTAACAGTAAGTTGCCACCAGGTGTCAGACCAGTCATATCACAACCATCAGATAACATGTCATCAGGAGTTTGATGGCTATAACCTAAAGCCATAAACAGAAATGGTCTGACAGTAACGAGGCAAACTTGACCCCAGTGACGGCTGGCTGAACCTCTGGATCACTCGCGAATTAACGCTGTCAAGCTCAGCGAAGCGCGACACAAATGAAACCCTGCTCAAAGTGGGGGCGAATGCCGCACATCTAGTGACAAGAATCACCACATGGTTGGATGGCTAGCAGGTGCTTAGAGGAACTGGACATCGTGGGGTTTGGAAAGAGTAACTGGAAGCAACATCCTGGTCTTTGTGTCACCAGTCGTATCCGTCAAAGCTTGCCTTACCGTGTACACCCAAAGTGGAATGTAGAATGTACTCACAGGTGAGAATCAAAACATTTCCACACAACCTTACTTACACATTACGTAATATATATATATATATATATATATATATATATATATATATATATATATATATATATATATATATATATATATATATATATATATATATATATATATATATATATTATTATTATTATTATTAGTCACTGATCAGTTGAACTCACCATTGATCAATACACAATAAATAATGTATTATTAAACTCAGGACTTTTGATATATATCTTGATCAGTCAGCATATATGTATTATATGCACATGTATGTTCATATATATTTATGAGTTTCAAATTTTATGAGAAAAAATATGAAGTGACAGCTAAATTGCAATTCAACACTTTTACTTTCCAGAGAAGAAGATAGAATATTATGTATTGTCTAATCAGGGTGTTTCAGCATTGAAATTGCATCATAATTCATTTTGTTTAAAACTATGACTCACAAGCCCAAATAAAGCTGGCTGTTTATATGCATACTATGTTGCCCAGTGTGAAATATGTTATGAAAACACAAATTGACATTCCTCATGCTGACTTGCTATATATATAACTGCTTCAAGGAAGAAGAAAGACTATTGGGGGGAAGCCTGTTTTTTGTAAATTTAGAGAATAAAGGCAACTAAAACTTTGGCCTGTAAACTTTCTCTACACCTTGATAATCACAGTTTAAAAAAAAAGGCATTCCTTGCAAGACATCGGGACACATCAGTCAGTTATGATTTTTATCATATATTTTCTCAGATCTAACATAATATTTGTTGATTCTCAAATCACAACAGATTACATGGAATTTATTATCCCTTTTAGATTTTATCTTTTTTTTTTTTTTTGGGACCGAAAGTGCATACTAGTATGGGAATGTAACAAGAGTGTGAGAAGTGAGGATTAGGATGAACTCTGTGTAGCTGTGTGATCTCTTATACTTGAGCTAAACACGCACAGTTCACAAAGGTGGTCCTTGAAAGTGACCGCATTTTGGTTACTGTATACAGACAAATTTTCGCGACCTTTTTATTTTCGTGTTAGTTCGCGCCAGGACGTCATTCGTGAAATGAAATGGACGCGAAATTGAAGAGGGGCAGAATTGAATTGTGCGATATAATTAAATAATAATTTTAATAGACATAGAAGTAAAAGTAAAACGTAAATACGATGTCCGTGACGTAGCGGATCGATTGGCCACGTGACTTTGCAGATTTGCCACAGAATTTACCGGATCGATTTTAATTGCGTTTTAAACGATAAATAAAGGTATTTAACCAATATTTTTCGTCTATTATTTCGAAACGCTTTGTTTTGACTTTGTTCTCACTGATTCCAATTATCAGCATTCACAGTTTTGCATTTCGTCATTGTTTCCATTGCTTTGAGTCGTGTCTTCCCCTTTTTGACAGAAATGCTTTCACACGATTTTAATTGCGTTTTAAATGATAAATAAAGGTATTTACCCAATATTATCACGATGATTTACGGTCGATGGAGTGCTATAAACGATAATAATTAAAAGTGATATAATTAATATATTTGACTTAAAATACACAAAGACGCTAAGATCAAGGACGTCACGTACATCGTGTTATGTTTTCGATGTGCGGAACACGGTAAATTTGATGTGCGGCAACACGAAGAGAAGCCAGGGATCCATCGTTGCGCAATATATTAAATTTTTCAATGCGAGTTGATACACTCCATTTGTTTTCGCTCCAAAAATAAGAGCTTGTCCCCGTCACTCCCGCTTTTTAAAATGACAACCTCGTATTGCGTAATGCATGTGAAATGGATGAATGGTTTAGTTCTGTTCTCGACCAACAAAGTGTAATTTATGATAATATTATGTACTAGAAATCCAAAATTCGTGAAAATAAAACGGTGCGAACCTGTCGAAAACAGCGATGGCGCAAAAATAACTAGGCGCGAATTTTTCTCTGTATACAGTATTAAGGGCCTCCTTGACCTAAAACCACACTTGTTTTTGAGGTGTCAAAGGTATATATATCACCCAATATTAATTTACAAATTCATTGTAATATGGGTCTTAATAAAATTGTCTATACTCTTCTGTGATAACTAATTTCAACATGTTTGATCACTTTTTATGAAAAAAAGCATTAAAAAAATAAAATGAAATAAAAATATAAATCTAGCCCCATCCTGTCTTTTTTAGGGCACGTTAATGGAAATAAGGTTAAAACTTATTAATGAATTCTTTTTGGCCTGATCAAAATGCACATATGGTAACTTTTACTTCTTTTAGCCACAAGCCGGTCTGGAGTATGTTGCTCACACAAAGAAATCTTTGCATATGACTTTATTCAGTCACAGATTTTCATGGCTAGATTCCTTTTCTTGACTTGATCATCAAATTCATATAAATCACATATAATAAATCACATATAATAAATGCCAGGATTTTCTCGTGGTTTAGTAATATTGTATCTTGCAACACATCCTCAAAATTAATACTTCAATGTTAACACTCTCCAGGCAGCTCCTGTTATTAATGCAAACAGGCCAGCACCCTCCATACAGCTGGCATAAATAAAACTTCCATAGATTTGATTTGCACAGCCTCCCTTTTCACATAGTTTAGTTAAACTTGGGGTTGATTAAAAAGATATTATGATTTACAAATCTCTATTTGGTAATTGTCTGGGACGAAATCAAAGAGAGGGACATAGATTTGGGTGCTGTCTCTTTGTTAGCTCATTCATTAGTTTGTTAGTTCCTCTGCAAATAGTGTTAGTGTGATAAAGGGATTGCTTAAATTGTTGTCATTTTGCACAGGCACATTGTATTTATCAATATCTCAGAGAAGTTCGATAATGGCTGTGATTGGATGATTTCTGTTGCCATGGTAACCACTTTACCAAAAATCTTGTTAGTGTGATAAAGTGCCAGGTGTTGTTTGGATCGTTTTCATATTGCATAGGTACATCAATGTGTGTCTGACTTTGTATTCTTTATTCTGCAATTCTAAGACAGCTTACATTTCAACACTTTCTTCAACCATCTGATTCTACCACGTTCAATAGAAGAGTACCCTCAGTCAGTGGTCTAGATTTATGTAAGAAATTACTTAAAATTACTGAAAATTTGCTGACATTACAATTTTTTTTTAAATGCATAAACATATAATATATAAAAAATCCAAATATGCATGACCATATGTTCAAGGCCAGCACTCTCCGGGCAGTTGACACACTTAAAACATGACCAAATGATAAAGGATTGCACCCTCCATGCAGTTAATAATGTGCAGTTTGGTACATGTTCAGATTGTGTATTATTCAGACATAGCTCATTATCTGTCAGCCATGCAGGCCATTTGTTGTTTATAAGCCAAGATTGAAAATATTTATGGGTCAAGAATAACCCACAAATAGTGCAATGCCCATTGTACTGAAACATGGCTGGCTCTTCATATAAACATGTCTATACACAGACAAGGGGCACCCAGTAAACAGTCAAGTCAAGATATTTATTATGCCCTCCTCCTCCGAGGGAGGGCATATAGTAATCACTTTTCCGTCCGCGCGTCCATGTGTCCGTGAGTCAGTGTGTCCGTGTGTCTGTGCGTCCGTCACAATATTTGGAATGGCCAACACTCAAAAGTGGCTGGACCACAGGGATAATATTACATATTCCTACAACAATATAGTCCAAGTAAATATTTTCCATGAAAGTTTGGTGACCTAGGTCAAAGGTCAAGGTCGCAGTGACCATCGGGTCAACTTTGGGCGTGAGCGCTCTAACTTCTATAAAAATGTTTCAATTTTGACACAAGTTGGTGTACAGGTGTATTTTATGAGGGGCTAGGCTAAGTTCGATGATGGGCGATACTGACCAAATTTTGAAGTCATGGCGGCCATTATACGTGCCGATTTTGTGAATTCTTTTGAGAATACACTTATATCAAACATTATTACTTATTATCAATTGGTATAAGCTGCAAAAATGTTAATTTATGTAATTGGGTCAGTGTGACCTACTTTTCAGGTGAAAATCGACATCCCCATTAGTATTTAGAGTGGCCCTCATTTCAATGCTGCAGGACATTGGGGTTTGATTCTACATAATGTTTATAAAACTTAAGACCCCATAAAAAGATTCCATGGAATTTTTCCAACCAAGTTTAAAGGTCAAGGTCGCAGTGACCATCGGGTCAACTTTGGCCGTGAGCGCTCTATCTTCTGTAGAAATGTTTCAATTTTGACACAAGTTGGTGTACAGGTGTATTTTATGAGGGGCTAGGCTAAGTTCGATGATGGATGATACTGACCAAATTTTGAAGCCACAGCAGCCATTTTTCAAAATGGCCGACATGCCGATTTTGTTAATTCTTTGCAGAATACACATATATCAAACATTATTACTTATTATCAATTGGTATAAGCTGCAAAAATGTTAATTTATGTAATTGGGTCAGTGTGACCTACTTTTCAGGTGAAAATCGACATCCCCATTAGTATTTAGAGTGGCCCTCATTTCAATGCTCCAGAACATTGGGGTTTGATTCTACATAATGTTTGTATAACTTAAGACCCCCAAAAAAATTGCATGGAATTTTTCCAACCAAGGTCAAAGGTCAAGGTCGCAGTGACCATCGGGTCAACTTTGGCTGTGAACGCTTGGGGTTTGATTCTACATAATGGATGCTGATTCTGTGAATTTGAGGTGCTGGGCAAACTGGCCACTAGGCGGCACTGGCCACAGGGGTATGCAGGAGGAGGGCATTGTTCTGCGTTCTCTGAGCGCATTTTAATTTGCTTCAGCAATAAAATGAGTAAATGACCTCATAGGCATCCCCAATACAGCCATATACAATAACTGTATACAACCATATACAGTATACAGGTATATACAGGCATAGACAGTTATAAACAGTATACAGCCATATACAGCCATATACAGTATACAGCCATATACAGCCATATACAGTATACAGCTATATACAGGCATATACAGCCATATACAGTATACAGGTATATACAGCCATATACAGTATACAGTCATATACAGCCATATACAGTATACAGCTATATACAGGCATATACAGCCATATACAGTACACAGCCATATACAGTATACAGCCATATACAGTATACAGCTATATACAGCCATATACAGTATACAGCCATATACAGTATACAGCCATATACAGCCATATACAGCCATATACAGTATACAGCCATATACAGTATACAGCTATATACAGCCATATACAGCCATATACAGTATACAGCCATATACAGTCATATACAGTATACAGCCATATACAGCCATATACAGTATACAGCTATATACAGTCATATACAGTATACAGCCATATACAGTACACAGCCATATACAGTACACAGCCATATACAGTATACATGTACAGCCATTTACAACCATATACAGGTGGAATGTTTTATCAAATAGTCCAGCATTAAATAGATTCATATGTGATCTTATTTGTTCACATGCAGAGGTGACCACATATATGTGGATGATAAGGTTTATTATTATAATAGGAGGTTTCATGGCTCAGAAACACTCGCCAGGTGGAGCTAATCATCTCCTGTGACTATTACATCATCTATGATATATATACGTCAATAGATGGCGCCATTGCGTGACCATATTCCATCATGTATGACGTATAGGTCACCAGATAGAGCCACATAATAGGAGAGCATGATCTCATGGGGTCAAGCAGCACCATTGCGTGACTGTATTACATCATGTATGACGTTTACGTCACTAGATGGAGCCACATTAGAGGTGAGCGTGACCTAATGGGGTCAAGTGATGGGAATGCACAACCTTATTGTTTATTTCTATGCCTGACAATACAAATATTTGGAAATGAATATCTAATAAACACATGTCCCCAAATTCATTCCAATGATCAATATACGCCATTATATGGGTATTTAACTAAGTTCTGCTCATGCAAAATGAGAGGGACAGGAATTATTTATGTGATATTTCATGCGGAAAGCATGCCTATTGATTTTACCATATTTATATATACATGTGTATATATTAATATGTGTGTGTGTGTGCACACATATATATATATATATATATTTAATCTTCATGTGTTTATCTGTCAGAATATGTCCTCAGTGAAAATCGACATCCCCATTAGTATTTAGAGTGGCCCTCATTTCAATGCTCCAGAACATTGGGGTTTGATTCTACATAATGGATGCTGATTCTGTGAATTTGAGGTGCGGGGCAAACTGGCCACTAGGCGGCACTGGCCACAGGGGTATGCAGGAGGAGGGCATTGTTCTGCGTTCTCTGAGCGCATTTTAATTTGCTTCAGCAATAAAATGAGTAAATGACCTCATAGGCATCCCCAATATAGCCATATAAAGCCATATACAGCCATATACAGTATACAGCCATATACAGTATACAGCTATATACAGGCATATACAGCCATATACAGTATACAGCTATATACAGTATACAGCCATATACAGTATACAGCTATATACAGCCATATACAGTATACAGCCATATACAGTATACAGGCATATGCAGCCATATACAATAACTGTATACAACCATATACAGTATACAGGTATATACAGCCATATACAGTATACAGCTATATACAGCCATATACAGTATACAGCCATATACAGTCATATACAGTATACAGCCATATACAGCCATATACAGTATACAGCTATATACAGGCATTACAGTATACAGCCATATACAGTATACAGCTATATACAGGCATATACAGTATACAGCTATATACAGCCATATACAGTATACAGCCATATACAGTATACAGCCATATACAGTATACAGCTATATACAGGCATATACAGTATACAGCCATATACAGCCATATACAGCCATATACAGTATACAGCCATATACAGTCATATACAGTATACAGCCATATACAGCCATATACAGTATACAGCTATATACAGGCATATACAGTATACAACCATATACAGTACACGGCCATATACAGTACACAGCCATATACAGTATACATGTACAGCCATTTACAACCATATACAGGTGGAATGTTTTATCAAATAGTCCAGCATTAAATAGATTCATATGTGATCTTATTTGTTCACATGCAGAGGTGACCACATATATGTGGATGATAAGGTTTATTATTATAATAGGAGGTTTCATGGCTCAGAAACACTCGCCAGGTGGAGCTAATCATCTGTGACTATTACATCATCTATGATATATATACGTCAATAGATGGCGCCATTGCGTGACCATATTCCATCATGTATGACGTATAGGTCACCAGATAGAGCCACATAATAGGAGAGCATGATCTCATGGGGTCAAGCAGCACCATTGCGTGACTGTATTACATCATGTATGACGTTTACGTCACTAGATGGAGCCACATTAGAGGTGAGCGTGACCTAATGGGGTCAAGTGATGGGAATGCACAACCTTATTGTTTATTTCTATGCCTGACAATACAAATATTTGGAAATGAATATCTAATAAACACATGTCCCCAAATTCATTCCAATGATCAATATACGCCATTATATGGGTATTTAACTAAGTTCTGCTCATGCAAAATGAGAGGGACAGGAATTATTTATGTGATATTTCATGCGGAAAGCATGCCTATTGATTTTACCATATTTATATATACATGTGTATATATTAATATGTGTGTGTGTGTGCACACATATATATATATATATATATTTAATCTTCATGTGTTTATCTGTCAGAATATGTCCTCAGTGTTAAGCCATGTGTGACATAACATTCCTGTCACCCCCGAGATGTGTTTTTGAACTTAGCAGTAGTACCATGGACAGGTCAATGGTGTTTCACAGCAGAACTATATACTAAGGAGCAATCAGAGTTAATCAGAGATAATTCTTGCCCATCTTGGCCACCAGGGGGCATTCAGGTAAATAGCTTTTCTTTTTTTTTGTTACCGGTAAGCATTATCAAGGATTTGTGGGTAAATTATTTCCAGATTTGTCAAGATGAGCGTTCAGATATGTATTTTTGGTCAACTTGTGTCATGTGTTTGTATGAGACCATTGCATGTGCATTAGCATGTGACTGGCTCTACAGATGATTAAGAATTTTTATCATTTGTATGGTTTCTGACTTAAAGTCAAACCATTTGTTTTTTATTCAACTTTGTTCTTGTTCATTTTTAAGTTCAGTGGTTTATTTGTTTGTAAGGAGTGTTATGTTATGTTTAGGCACAATAACAGCATATCAGAAATAGGAAGGGGCAGTCATACGGGCACTTTCACACATACAGGGCTTTCACACCTTGGCAACCCCAATTGGCATTGAAAACAAATCCCTGTCAGCAATTTAAATAGTACAGTCAAATTGAACCCCGATCTGAAGATTTCATCTTTAAAGTCATAATCTTTTCTATATGTTCTACATGTGCAAATAACAATTCAATTTTATATGATGTAATATGCCGCATATCGCTTAAATAGAAGCCCAATATGAATATTTCATCTTTGTTTTCTGTATGAAGTCATTATTCATTATATTTTCTGTGTGTGCAAATAACAATTCAATTCGATATATTCTGATATGCATATTGTTTAAATAGAAGCCCAATATGAATATTTCATCTTTGTTTTCTGTATAAAGTCATTATTCTTTATATTTTCTACGTTTACAAAAAAAAAACAATTTAATTCTATGTGTTCTGATGTGCATATCGCTTAAATAGAAGCCCAATATGAAGATTTCATCTAAAGTTGTTTTCTGTGTGAAGTCACTATTTTCTTTACATTTTCTACATTTACAAAAAACAATTCAATTCTATATGTTCTGATTTGCATATCACTCAAACAGAATCCCAATATGAAGATTTCATCTTTAAAAAAAAAAAAAATCATTTCTATACAGCCCAGCCTTTAAGACGGATTCCATGCAGCCTTTGATGTCTTCCCATTCAGTGGTGTTTCAACAAATAGTAAATTTTACAGATACCAATTATCAGCATTCACAGTATTGCCCTTCAAAGTCCTTGTGATGTAAGATCAAATCTCTGATCAAAGGGTTTAATTTAATTTTTTAAAAAGATCAGCCTTTTAGAGGGATTCCATGCAGCTTTTGAGTCATGTCTTCCCTTTTTGTCAAAAATTCTTTCACACGCTTAAGTTATTTTTCATATAAGTAAGATATTTTTCACACAAGTAAGATATTTTTCACACAAGTAAGATATTTTTCACATACAAATACAATATTTTTCACATACACGTATATGATTCTCAGCTAATAATAATACATTTAGAGAAATGATGTGAATATGTCTGAAATGATTTAAATATGTCTGAAATGATTTAAATATGTCTGAAATGATTTAAATATGTCTGAAATCATGAGAACACGAGGAAGACAGTTATGTACTTTGTTATAAGAATATTTTGCTTCATTTTGGCTCTGAAAATGACTGCTGTAATTGCGAACGATATAATAAGATTTAATTATAGTTTTAAAGATTTCATATGCTGGTGTATATGTGCACTGATGTGTTTTCAACGTATCCAACGTGGCCCCGGTGTGGCCAACCGGAAGACGGTGATGTCAGTTTGCCCTCTCCTACGCTCTTTTTTCAGCAAGTCAGTAAAAAGCCATTAGAATTGGCAAAGATAGCCTTCTCCATAACAAGACAGTACTTTTGATTTATGGCGGTTTGGTATTATTTTTTGTGTGTACATTAAGGGCTATGCCCGAAGTTGATTTTGTGTTTTTAATTGGTGTCATAGAAATATCAAATATAAATACTTTTATAGATTTTTTTTCCTGATCAACACCAGATAACCCTCCTCCCCCTCACCAGATAGCTCTCACTAAATGAAGTCATAAAATGCTCATAGCAACAGGGATCCACCATTGTGGAATAAATTTCAGTTCAAAACAGGTAAACTTAATGCTCCCTGCCAAAAATGCTTTATCCTTGAATGGCACCATCCCTTGTGAACCATTTTTGTGTTTGTGAGGGTCCATACAGAGACAGGAATAGAATTCAATATTGTACCTTTTATGTTCACTTCCCACTCTTAAAATTCCCCAAGTTATTTATATAAGTCCCACCTACTGACTATCCAAATTAAGTTCTTTGCGATATACAGTCTGCCCAGCTACATCGCTATTTCAGTTGCATTTCTCTGTGTTTTATGTGTTTTTATTTGTTATGTAAGGAAGTAACTACCCCATGATGATGTCTTACTTTTATACCACCACAAGCATTGAGAAAGCTACATTTCTTTAAAAAAATCAGGTTTGCCTATTGTGTTGATGGGGTAATCTCGGATAGCCAATCTTGGATATTTGGGGTATTTTATGCTCTCTTGTGTAATGTAGGGTAACCAAATCTTGAGGATATATATATCTTGGCCTCTAATATATGATTCATGATCTTTTTAATCTCCCAAACCTTAATCTAAGAACATAATCTTTGACCTGTTAGATATTCTGTAAACCCCAGTCTATGAACATTCAACTAATCTGTATCTTTATCCCAATCCAAGGCTGTGACATGAATGAACAGATCTTATCATAAAATCATCAAGCTTGGAACAGAAAAATAAAATTTATATCCCTATAATCTGTATAAAAAAAACAAATCTTTCATTTGCAATATATATATACTTTTGAAAAAAAATTACATCAAAACTTATCTAGCACCTATATGGTGTCGTCATAACAATGTCCAAGGCGGCAACAATAATGTCCTTTTTGATCTTGCGACATCGTGACTCCATTCATAATTACTCCAAGGTTTATCAAAGCCTGATTATACAGAGGTTCTATAATGAACTTGAGATAATTTAAACAATTTGGGATAAACTTAAATATATATTGAAAAAAATGAGTAAAATCTAAAGAATTTTTAGGGTGTTTTTGTTAATTATTGATTCCAGATAATCTATGATTATCTCAGGTATCATGGATTATCCATAGTTGTGAGGGCTGTGGCATAGTAGGTTAGAATGCAAGCTGATTAGCACCAGTTCCTCTATGGTGATCCAAAGGTCGTGGGTTTGATCCCCGGCCATGCCGAGATTGAATTTATGTTACAATTTACCACATGACCTGAAGCCCTTGCCCAAAGAATTAACCCATTGTCCTTGTAAATATGTGTCAGGGTGGGTTGTCATGTCAAGGACCTATGGCATGACAATTTAGTGAGGCAACACTATATCTGCTTCAAGTAGGTCTCATCATGAAATGACTGAAATAATGTTGAAAGTGATCAAAACCCCAAACAAGCAGCCAAACAAATCGTGGATTATCCAGGGTGGTGAGGTCAAATCCAGAATACTAGGTGATGAGGAAGCCGTCTTGGAGGTTGCTTCTGAAATTGGTCCCGATCTCATTAATCTCAGCGTCAAGATCATCTCTGCTTTGAGGTGGCAAGAAACGGATATGGTTGGCTTCCGGTCACCATGGCAACATGTTCATTAATTAAGCTATCACCTTTCTAGGCTTGAGTGATGCAGATTAACCAGAGATACCCCGATTTAAGTATTACAACGATTACAGTATATTTATGACATAGTTGCAGAATCATTGATTTAGATGAATGTTTGACAATTAGTTACCTCTTGGGCCATACATTTATGAGCACATAAATTCCAAGAAGGAGACCTCAGGTTTGCTGCTTTAAGATTTATTCGCAAGATTATGTGTTTTAGGGAGTGTATTAGCTGATCTAATAGTTTGATCTGTTAAAGTGGTTACTTTTAATATTTTGTTTGTTATTTGATAAGGTAATTATTGATATTATTCGTTTTGATTAACAGAATCATGATGAATCTAGTGACAATATTGATTGACATACTTCAGTTGTCAAAGATGAGGAATGATGTGGGATTTATAGGGGCTATTTTGTTAATCATTAGTAATGGTTATTAACCATTTATAAATGTTCTGAAATTACCACTCATCTGGGTGTTTTAGGGAGAGTGTATGCCATCTGAATGTGTTTCAGGAGAAAGGGGATTCCCAGCATAATGTGTGTTTTAGGAGATATTTGGTATCATCCACTCAATGGATGTTTTAGGAATTATATGGTATCACTCATTTACAGTGTTCGGTATCACCCAATTATTGTATGTTTTGAGAAGTATATGGTCACCCACACAGTATGTGTGTTTTAGGGAGTGTGTGGTATCACCCACAACACATTGTGTGTAAAGTATCACACAGAGTGCATAGTTTAGGAAGTGTATGGTATCACCCGCAGCCCAGTGTACAGTATCACCCACACAGAGTGCATAGTTTAGGGAGTGTATGGTATAACCCGCAGCCCAGTGTGTGATTTAGGGAGCGTGTTTTAGGCAGTATACAGTATCATCCACACAGAGTGCACAGTTTAGGGAGTGTATGGTATTACCCGCAGCCCAGTGTACAGTATCATTCACACAGAGTGCATAGTTTAGGGAGTGTATGGTATTACCCGCAGCCCAGTGTACAGTATCATTCACACAGAGCGCACAGTTTAGGGAGTGTATGGTATTACCCGCAGCCCAGTGTACAGTATCATTCACACAGAGCGCACAGTTTAGGGAGTGTATGGTATTACCCGCAGCCCAGTGTACAGTATCACCCACACACAGAATGCATAGTTTAGGAAGTATATGGTATTACCCGCAGCCCAGTGTGTGATTTAGGGAGCGTGTTTTAGGCAGTGTACAGTATCACCCACACAGAGTGCATAGTTTAGGGACTGTATGGTATTACCCGCAGCCCAGTGTGTGATTTGGGGAGCATGTTTTAGGCAGTGTACAGTATCACCCACACAGAGTGCATAGTTTAGGGACTGTATGGTATTACCCGCAGCCCAGTGTGTGATTTAGGGAGCGTGTTTTAGGCAGTGTACAGTATCACCCACACAGAGTGCATAGTTTAGGGACTGTATGGTATTACCCGCAGCCCAGTGTGTGATTTGGGGAGCATGTTTTAGGCAGTGTACAGTATCACCCACACAGAGTGCATAGTTTAGGGACTGTATGGTATTACCCGCAGCCCAGTGTGTGATTTAGGGAGCGTGTTTTAGGCAGTGTACAGTATCACCCACACAGAGTGCATAGTTTAGGGACTGTATGGTATTACCCGCAGCCCAGTGTGTGATTTGGGGAGCATGTTTTAGGCAGTGCACAGTATCACCCACACACAGAGTGCACAGTTTAGGGAGTGTATGGTATTACCCGCAGCCCAGTGTGCATAGTTTAGGGAGTGTATGGTATTACCCGCAGCCCAGTGTGTGTTTTGATTATGACTGATTCAGATGTTATATCACAAGTGGGGAGATAGGCCCCCCCATATATAGAGCAGACACAATCAGGGTCTGAGGACATGCAGGGATCTGATAATGACACCAGCCCATATGCTTGTACAAACACACCTCTCTCCTTCTCTCACTCCATATATATATATGCATATATGTGTATGTGATATTAATCATTATCAGTGGAGAATGACGGCTCGTTTCTTCCACTCACCAGTGCAGCCAGCCTCGGAAATGTTATTGTAAGAAATCACCTCAAGTGGAACTTGACGGCCTTTCATTGGTCTAAAATATAACCTTTTTTGGGAGAGTTTGACCTCTTTGTGGCCGTACAGATGCCCATAAGATCCAGGAGTCAGTCTCACCCACCTGTTCGTTCAATCATGGAGGCAGAAATGTTCACAGACATCTTTGATGAGAACGGAATATCGGATGACTTGGAAGCCAAAGCTGTGCTCACACCCCCAGAGAGGCCTCTGTTAAGGTAAATGTTGATTCATTGCATCCTCATGTTTACAGGGTGATGGGGTGATAGTTGATCTGAAAAAGTTGAAGAGTTTAAGAGTTTGTTGCAGCTTGAAACTATGGGGTCATGTATATCAGGAATGTACTGCGATATTGTCAAGTCACGGAATAGCGACATTGTCAAGTCATGGAATATCGATATTGTCAAGTCACAGAATAGCGACATTGTCAAGTTACAGAATAGCGACATTGTCAAGTCACAGAATAGCGACATTGTCAAGTCACAGAATAGCGACATTGTCAAGTCATAGAATAGATTTGCATGGATCTAATACTTTGAATTAAATGGTTGCATGACTCTATTCGTTACATTCATACAGTGACACGATATAGTCATGAATTTGCCACTCAGATATGTAAAGATATTTATACATATGTCAAATTGTGTATGTGTTTGGCCCCAGTGTATAAAAGTGTGGGTCGCTTTGTAAACAGTTGACCTTTTCTGGGACTTTGCCAGGTTGGACTTCATCAAACAAATGATGGCACATTCAGATGGTGCACTTCTGTTATGAATGATTTGACACAGGTCACCACCATGGCTCCCGCATTGGGCCCCTCACAAAAACATCTTGTATGACTAATGTAGAGGGGCTCTGAAGGGATATATGCGAATGAAGTCTGTCAACTGTGAAAGCCAAAATATCAACACAGTGAACTAATTCTGACAACGTGCCAACTCCATGTTATTGCCCAGATATTAACAGATGGAAATAGTACATCTGTAACAAAATAACAAAATAAGATAAACAGGAAAACTGTGCAAAATCTTGAATAAAAAATGGGTTTTAACAACAAGATGACAACATAATGATATTTCCTCATTTGTTTTTAAAGTCATGAAGGGGATTTTCCATGTTTCCATATTTGGTAAGCTTTTGTTATTGTTTGTGACTAGTGAATTAAATGAGTGTCACATGCACTGTACTATTTCAGGGTCAGCTGAGAATTTGTTATCAGTTTAGACCAAATATCTGTTCATTGATATAATCGTGCCTGGTCACAAAGCCTGATGTGTGTGTGTGATGAAATAAAAAAAAGCATGATATAATATCAAAATGATCAAGTAGGTTCGCAACATAAAGAGATGGCCACATGATGTGAAAAAATGACCAAATGATGTGAAAGATGACCAGATATTAAGAGAAATGACCAAATGATGTGAAAAGATGACCAAATAATTTGAAAAGATGACCAGATATTAAGAGAAATGACCAAATGGTGTGAAAAGATGACCAGATATTGTGAAAAAAATAACCAGATATTGTGAAAAATGACCAAATGATGTGAGAAGATGACCAGATATTGTGAAAAAAATAACCAGATATTGTGAAAAATGACCAAATGATGTGAGAAGATGACCAGATATTGTGAAAAGATAAGCAGATATTTTGAGAAAATGACCATATCGGGTTACATAGTCACTAATGACCACATAGACCAAATGATATGCACCACAAGCAGACATTTTCTGAAAGGGCTCTATACAAATGCAGAGTCACTGAGTCAATAGAAGAGTCAATAGTAGAGTCACTAGAAGAGCCACAAGAAGAGCCACAAGAAGAGCCACAAGAAGAGTCACTAGAAGAGTCACAAGAAGAGTCACAACAGTCAGTAGAAGAGTCAGTAGTAGAGTCACTAGAAGAGTCACAAGAAGTCACAAGAAGAGTCACTACAGAGTCACTAGAAGAGCCACAAGAAGAGTCACTAGAAGAGTCACAAGAAGAGTCTCAAGAAGTCACAAGAAGAGTCACTACAGAGTCACAAGAAGAGTCACTACAGAGTCACTAGAAGAGTCACTAGAAGAGTCACTAGAAGAGTCACTAGAAGAGCCACTAGTAGAGTCACTAGTGGAGTCACTATATGGGTCACTATATGGGTCACTAGAAGAGTCACTAGAAGAGTCACTAGTGGAGTCACTATTTGGGTCACTAGAAGAGTCACTAGAAGAGTCACAAGAAGATTAACAAGAAGAGTCCCTAGAAAAGTCACTATATGGGTCACTAGAATGGCAAGCCAGAAAAGCAGGATATGTTTGCCTTAAAATAATAAAAATATAGATAAAAATGTTCTGATAAGATATCATGTTTGAGGAGAAAGTTGGCCTCTTTTACACGGAGTGAGATTGAATGGGGTCAAGGTGAGATTAAATGGGGTCAAGGTGAGATTAAATGGGGTCAAGAACAAGATCAGTGTGTTGCACATTGAAATGTTTCTTAGATGTCAACAAGGAAGTGTGAGAATTGTATATTTATATATACATAAAAATAAGGAAGGTGAGGAGTAATTTCCTTAAATCAAAACTAGGTCTTAATGCTATTGTCATTGAAATCAGTTTGATTAATTGCTCAAAAAAGATCTTGGAATATTGTTAGCTGACTCTTCCTAAAGCTCAAAAGAATAACATTATGTTTGTGAAAAACTGAATTAGCCAGAGAAAAAATTGAAATCGTTTTTCACAATGAAGTTTTTTTAAAATACTATGAGTGCCACATGCACATCAGGTTTGCTAACCAATCACAGCAGTCAAGAAAATGGTGGGAGATAATGGCAATTATTTAGACCAATTAGAGCGCAGTTAACAAATGATTGACAGAAGTGTCCATTGTCTTATAGCCGGAAGCAGCGATCACCACATAAGATGGCTTTCTCAGAATAAATAAACAGAAACAAATCATTAAAGCCACTGAGCAAAATATGAATATGCATGCATTCCTTAGTTTTTGCTATTTTCTATAATTCAAATTATATGCATACAAACTGATGATGTTAAAAATGTTGAGTTTGAAAATATTAGTATTCAGGCACTGACAGTATACATGGGCTGTTGTATCCAGATCTTTCAAATAGATAAATAATTATGTTAATTTCAAAGATTGAAAGAACCTAGTGTGAAATCAGTATACGTGGGCTTTCATATCCAGATCTTTTAAATAGATAAATATGTTAATCTCAAAAAGATTGAAAAAAACCTAGTTTGAAAAATCCAGGGGCGAGTGTTTTCAATGGCATTTTTCACTTGTAGCCACAGTCATATCGGGTGATTGGTACCAATAATTTATGCGATATCATATATCAGCTCAGTGTAACTAATTAGATTGAGCGATAGTTAACATCATTAGATAAAATAGATTTTTTGTTTGAACTGTTTAATGTCTTGTTCACAGCAAGAGAATACTGCTTTGGTATCTATTTTGTAGAATACACAAAACCCAATGGCAAACAAATGGACACCCAAAATGGAAGATATCCCCCTTGGGACAAAGAACGAGGGGTTAAAAATAGGAAATATTTGATAGCATAGGAAATAGCCAAGATCATGGGGTATTATTTTGCATTCATTCTGTGGTTGAAGCAATGGTATTATTCTGGATTATGTGGACTGCCTGTGTAAATACTGTGCATGTTTTATACGCAAGGATATTCTTCTACTTCTACTTCCTGATTGAGATTTTTTGGGGTCAAGTTTACAGAAACAGTATTACAAATTTAACATATTCATGCTGAATGTTTTATTTTCAACAGTTGGAGCTAAATGTGTATTTGGTCACATATAAATTTGACCAAATAAGGACACACAGAGCCGTTGTTTATATTTATCTAGTGGAGCTTTATTTGGTCATGTTTATGCTTCAGAGATGTTTTTGGGGCCGCGCAGTGCGCGATTCCCCCATCGTTTTAGCCTGTTCCCGCAATCAAATGTCGACCAACGCGTCCATAATGCGCATCAGCAACTGCCAGTGTGAAAAAGACAAGGAATTCGGCTTTAATTTGAGCAGAAACCATCAGAATTCAGCATAATGATAGATCGCTTACCTCCGTGTCCGTCATTTTGTTTTTCGACTGTTCAATGCGAGATAGACGAATGCGTCAACAAAAATGCGTCCGCCTGCGCTCGTCACTTCGCGCCTTCGACGCTCGCGCTCCGCGCTCGCCACTGCCCCCATTGGATTCTCAAAATCCCCCATTGTTTTCTACCTGGTGGGGGGATTCCCCCATTGACTGACTTTACCAGAATCATCACTGATGCTTTCACCTGCCACCAGAGGGCTCCAACTGTTAAACTGATAGATCGGATATTATAGAGGTGATTCTCGCAGCTTGATTTACAACATTTTGGTCCACCAGATGTCTCTTGTGTCGAGTACATGTACTAGACACTTATAACATGTCCATATATGGACAGTAAACCACCTCGCAGGTGCCCGTATGCCTTTGCCCGGAACTCCGGTCACACGTCACTGGAACTTGTGGTTGTTGTTTAGGGTTTCCCTGTTCTATATTTATGTCAATCAATCAGAGGGATCTCCTCCAAAATAGTGACATTATTCGCCCGCTGCACAAATCCATTGCAACGAGAGGTCCTTGATAGTCCTAATATAGATATTTGGACTAGCATAGTCTATACATGTACAGTGCATGCTGGGAAAGATATGTGAACTAAACAGCTGATATTATGACCAGTGTTCAGTATGTTGTGAGGGAATATGTTAAATTTTTTGCAACAAATGCATATACAGACAAAATATAATCTGTTTTGGAATCTTGAGAAGGATAGAAAGATTTATGGGTGTAAAATATTATTGAAAGAAAATGGCTTGTTAACCCATAATGGACTAGCCTATCTAAATTTTGTTGATTTGCAGGACTAACCAATTTTTATCTGGACTAGTGTATCTACATACCAAATTAATAAAATTTATAAACAAGGTTATTTAATATGCTTAATGAAATGCTGTGATCAAAAGTTCATGATTAAGGCAGTCTGACGTCATTATCATGATTACATTGTAACAATTTGCAGCCCTTCAGAATGTTACAAATGATGTCATCAAGCCAGAACAATGGGGATGTCAACGTCCTTCCCGTCCGTTACCGGTGGTGGACGTTGCCGTCCTTCCCGTCCGTTAAGCATTATTTTCTTCTGTGATCCAAGCTTGCATGTCTGCAAAGCTCACCCATGCATGGCAGATTTTCACACACCAGGTGGCAGCAGGGCTTACTCAAGCAGTGAGGATTGACAGACTCTGCATTCAACTGGTGAAGGTATCAATAGCTCTCAAACACCAGATTTAACTCTGAAATGCACTGATACACCAAATTATGAGGCCTCCAGGTTGATCTAAAATAAGGCTTTAATCATATTTGTGAAATTAGAGATAAGAAAAATAAATTTCCTAGGAAACTAAATGGTACACAGAAAAAGTTGGAATCATAAGTTTGCACTATAAATCTAAACATGGAGAATCGAATATTGTTTATTAATCATGACTTGCATAATTTCTCATATATAAATAGCTTCTGCCAAACAAGTTTGAGTTCAGTAATAGTGGCACAGTATAATCTCTGCAGGTGCAGGGATCATTCCATATTTCCATTCTATGGCTTATCTAATGGGTGATTCTCATTGATATAACCATGACAGACTACTGCCCACTGGTGGGAGGGTGGTAAATATTATGCAGTATAGAAGAATGACACTACCCACACACACACACCTCAGAGACAGATGTGTTACCATGGTGATAAGATAGTAGGCATGTATCTGATGAACCCATCAAGCATAGACTGACAACCTGTACTATGAACATAGGGGACCCAGTGTGTGTGTGTGTGGGTGGGGCACTACCTCTGCCAGACTGACAGCCTGTACTCTGGACATAGGGGACCCTGTGTGGGTGTGTGGGTGGGGCACTACCTCTGCCAGACTGACAGCCTGTACTCTGGACATAGGGGACCCTGTGTGGGTGTGTGTGTGTGTGGGTGGGGCGCTACCTCTGCCAGACTGACAGCCTGTACTATGAACATAGGGGACCCAGTGTGTGTGTGGGTGGGGCGCTACCTCTGCCAGACTGACAACCTGTACTCTGGACATAGGGGACCCTGTATGACCAAATAGTGGCACACACAGGGTTTGCATGACCAAATAATTGCAGACACAGGCTATGTATGACCAAATAGTGGCAGACACAGGGTTTGCATGACCAAATAATGGCACACACAGGGTTTGCATGACCAAATAATGGCACACACAGAGTTTGCATGACCAAATAATGGCACACACAGGGTTTGCATGACCAAATAATGGCACACACAGAATTTGCATGACCAAATAATGGCACACACAGGGTATGTATGACCAAATAATGGCAGACACAGGGTTTGCATGACCAAATAATGGCATACACAGGGTATGTATGACCAAATAATGGCAGACACAGGGTTTGCATGACCAAATAATGGCACACACAGGGTTTGCATGACCAAATAATGGCACACACAGAGTTTGCATGACCAAATAATGGCACACACAGGGTATGTATGACCAAATAATGGCACACACAGGGTTTACATGACCAAATAATGGCACACACAGGGTTTACATGACCAAATAATGGCACACACAGAGTTTGCATGACCAAATAATGGCACACACAGAGTTTGCATGACCAAATAATGGCACACAGGGTTTGCATGACCAAATAATGGCACACACAGAGTTTGCATGACCAAATAATGGCACACATAGGGTATGTATGACCAAATAATGGCACACACAGGGTTTACATGACCAAATAATGGCACACACAGAGTTTGCATGACCAAATAATGGCACACACAGAGTTTACATGACCAAATAATGGCACACAGGGTTTGCATGACCAAATAATGGCACACACAGAGTTTGCATGACCAAATAATGGCACACAGGGTTTGCATGACCAAATAATGGCACAGACAGGGTTTGTTTGACCAAATAATGGCACACACCATTGTGTTGATAAAATATAATTTCTTATATTTGAAGACTTGATATGAAAATATATCAGGAAAAATATCTTTAAATTTGTTTTATGATATATAAACAGACATATATGTAGATTTTCTTTCATTTTCCTGTCTTGTCAAAAGCAAAATAAGTTTTCAACAGGTCACTGATGATTGATGATTATGAATAATTGATGATCACTTTTGATTGATGTTTATTGAAGATTTTTTACATCTGACGGTTTTAAGTATCACTCATATTTTTCACATGATTGTTTTAAAGCATTGGTTTACTAGTATACTTTCATAAATTTCCAGATAATCAGACCTGGATTTACTGCAGTACTTTTGCTGATTTTGTGCAGACCTCAGACAAAAATGAGCTTTGTTATGTTTAAAACCTTTATGATATTTTTAAGGTCACAGATGTCCTACCTTTAGATCATTTGACCAATCGTAGCGTACATGTAAGAAAAAAGACAAAGAACTGTTATAAAATGTCTAAAATGATGACGAATATTTAGATTAGAAATGTCAACAACGATGCTAAAATGAATATTCAAGAACACAGTAAGCTATTCTCATGGGTTTCCTGAACACATGGAGCAAACATACCGGAATTCCAATAATATACCTGGATGAAAACTAGGCCCCTGTATTGTTGTTACATCTGGTTGAACATCTGATTCTCTCAATGTGCCTGCATGTGCTTGCTGGATTACACAATGGCAGCCATCCAAGATGATGCGAATTAATGCATCTGATATTTTAATAATATTTGTCAGATTTCTAATGGTGATGAATCGTAAAATGTATCAGAAAAGAAGTTTTTAGGATTTTTTAATTTTTTTTTTTTATTCAAGCATGTTCTGAAGGAGTATTGGCCAAACAGGTTTCTACTAGTCTGGGACTACGGGCCAGTGCTAAGATCCCAGACTGAAGGTGTACTGGCCAAACAGTGTATCTACTAGTCTGGGACTACGGGCCAGTGCTAAGATCCCAGACTGAAGGTGTACTGGCCAAACAGTGTATCTACTAGTCTGGGACTACAGGCTAGTGCTAAGATCCCAGACTGAAGGTGTACTGGCCAAACAGTGTATCTACTAGTCTGGGACTACAGGCTAGTGCTAAGATCCCAGACTGAAGGTGTACTGGCCAAACAGTGTATCTACTAGTCTGGGACTACAGGCTAGTGCTAAGATCCCAGACTGAAGGTGTACTAGCCCAACAGTGTATCTACTAGTCTGGGACTACAGGCTAGTGCTAAGATCCCAGACTGAAGGTGTACTAGCCCAACAGTGTATCTACTAGTCTGGGACTACAGGCTAGTGCTAAGATCCCAGACTGAAGGTGTACTGGCCAAACAGTGTATCTACTAGTCTGGGACTACGGCCTCGTGCTAAGATCCCAGACTGAAGATGTACTGGCCAAACAGTGTTACTTCTGGTCTGGAACTTTGGGTAGTGCTAAAATCAGCACACACAGATGATGCCATGAATAATTAACTACTGAGTGCAGAAAATAGTAGGGAAATTATAAAAAAGAGAGATTAACTGCAAACATAGCATTACAGCAGAATGGCTAATTGATGGCTAGAATGTTTTGATTGGATTCAGTGGTCCATAGAGCAGTGTATTAATTATGTAGAGGAATGAATTGCTTAGTCATAAACAGCCATGATTTTGGCCTTTAGGTCTCTGTCCATTAGGTTGTGCAGGAAATAAAAAATAATGCATCAAGAAAAATGAATTAGTGAAAGTAGGAGGGTTAATCAGTATGAGTAAGTAGAAAAGCCAGTCAGTAGGCAGAGGTAGCAGGAATAATCAGTAGGCAGAGGTAGCAGGAATAATCAGTAGGTAGAGGTAGCAGGAATTATCAGTAGGCAGAGGTAGCAGGAATTATCAGTAGGCAGAGGTAGCAGGAATAATCAGTAGGTAGAGGTAGCAGGAATAATCAGTAGGTAGAAGTAGGATGGTAATCAGTAGGCAGAGGTAGCAGGAATAATCAGTAGGCAGAGGTAGCAGGAATAATCAGTAGGCAGAGGTAGCAGGAATAATCAGTAGGCAGAGGTAGCAGGAATAATCAGTAGGCAGAGGTAGCAGGAATGATCAGTAGGCAGAGGTAGCAGAAATGATCAGTAGGCAGAGGCAGCAGGAATAATCAGTAGGCAGAGGTAGCAGGAATAATCAGTAGGAGGAAGTAGCAGGAATAATCAGTAGGCAGAGGTAGCAGGAATTATCAGTAGGCAGAGGTAGCAGGAATAATCAGTAGGTAGAGGTAGCAGGAATAATCAGTAGGCAGAGGTAGCAGGAATAATCAGTAGGCAGAGGTAGCAGGAATGATCAGTAGGAGGAAGTAGCAGGAATAATCAGTAGGCAGAGGTAGCAGGAATTATCAGTAGGCAGAGGTAGCAGGAATAATCAGTAGGCAGAGGTAGCAGGAATAATCAGTAGGCAGAGGTAGCAGGAATGATCAGTAGGCAGAGGTAGCAGAAATGATCAGTAGGCAGAGGCAGCAGGAATAATCAGTAGGCAGAGGTAGCAGGAATAATCAGTAGGCAGAGGTAGCAGGAATTATCAGTAGGCAGAGGTAGCAGGAATAATCAGTAGGTAGAGGTAGCAGGAATTATCAGTAGGCAGAGGTAGCAGGAATAATCAGTAGGCAGAGGTAGCAGGAATAATCAGTAGGCAGAGGTAGCAGGAATGATCAGTAGGCAGAGGTAGCAGAAATGATCAGTAGGCAGAGGCAGCAGGAATAATCAGTAGGCAGAGGTAGCAGGAATAATCAGTAGGCAGAGGTAGCTGGAATAATCAGTAGGCAGAGGTAGCAGGAATAATCAGTAGGTAGAGGTAGCAGGAATAATCAGTAGGCAGAGGTAGGAGGAATAATCAGTAGGCAGAGGTAGCAGGAATAATCAGTAGGCAGAAGTAGGATGGTAATTAGTAGGAGGAAGTAGCAGGATTAATCAGTTGGGGGCAAGTAGGAGGACTGATCAGTAGGAGAGATTTTCAAAATGAATATTGTTTATTAACCTGAGCTGGGTGATAGATATCTGTTGTAACAGGAAAGTCGCACATTATGATTTATTGAATGTTTAAGGGTATATGATAGCTACCTGATTGGATGAATAATGAATTGAAACAAGTTCATATCTATATGTACATTTATATATATATATATATATCAACTATAACTGGGAGGAGGAGCACTTTTGGTCGCTCTCCATTTTGCTCCCTGGCTTTGGGCAGACCAGACTGTGCATGACTCTATGTAGCCACACTGGACTTTTCGTGACTCCATTTAGCCACACTGGACCTGAACTTGAAACTCTATTTAGCCACACTGGACCTGGACTTGAAACTCTATTTAGCCACACTGGACTTTAAACTCCATTTTGTCACACTGGACTTAAAACTCAATTTAGCCACACTGGGCAGTCCAACTTTAAACTCCATTTAGCCATGCTGCACAAACAGTCTACGATATCACACATGCATACAGGTAAAAGTGATATATTTTTGAGGCGTTAAACATAATGACAGAAGATCTATTGAGACCAATCCAACCGAGTGTAATGGAGGAGTGTCATACTTAAAAGAGACCTATACTATGATATTACATCTCTGACATTAAATCTCTGTGCAGGAGCTACTCAACATTGATCAGGAATCTATGGTTAAAGTGATACTCTGGTTACATTAAAGTGATACTCTGGTTACATTAAAGTGATACTCTGGTTACACTAAAGTGATACTCTGGTTACACTAAAGTGATACTCTGGTTACATTAAAGTGATACTCTGGTTACACTAAAGTGATACTCTGGTTACATTAAAGTGATATTCTGGTTACACTAAAGTGATACTCTGGTTACACTAAAGTGATGCTCTGGTTACATTAAAGTGATACTCTGGTTACACTAAAGTGATACTCTGGTTACATTAAAGTGATACTCTGGTTACATTAAAGTGATAATCTGGTTACATTAAAGTGATATTCTGGTTACATTAAAGTGATGCTCTGGTTACATTAAAGTGATACTCTGGTTACATTAAAGTGATGCTCTGGTTACATTAAAGTGATACTCTGGTTACATTAAAGTGATGCTCTGGTTACATTAAAGTGATACTCTGGTTACATTAAAGTGATACTCTGGTTACACTAAAGTGATATTCTGTTTTTATTAAAGGGGGAATAGAGATATGAGGATAATTATGTATATAAAAGGCATCTAACTGTATATCCATGTTTCTGAGTCCAATATCTTAATTGTATATCCATGTTTGAGAAGGATCCAATATCTTAATTGCTTATCAATGTTTCAGGACGTAGTCTAATGTCTAATTATATGTCCATGTTTGAGAAGGACTAAGTCTAATATCTTAATTGCATATCCATGTTTCTGAAGGACTAAGTCTAATATCTGAATTGCATATCCATGTTTCTGAAGGACTAAGTCTAATATCTTAATTGCATATCCATGTTTCTGAAGGACTAAGTCTAATATTTTAATTGCATATCCATGTTTCTGAAGGACTAAGTCTAATATCTTAATTGCATATCCATATTCCAGGATGATTGAATCTAATACCCTGATTATATATTTTCATATTTCAGGAAGATTAGATCTAGTATTCTAATTATTTATTCATATTTCAGGAGGACTAGATCTCTGTATGGCGCGAGTCCCAATTGCAAGTTCGGCCCCAAGGCCAGCATAATGAAAAGCCAGGCTGCAGTGGTGTAAGTATTACAGATATTCTCACCTTTTATGATGTAATTTAGAAGAACAATGCTCACCTTTTTTTTAGCACAATGCTCACTTTTTTTTAGCACAATTCTCACATTTTTTGGCACAATTCTCATTTTTTATTAGCAATACTGACTTAGTCACAATAGCTTCTGCAGAGAGGGGGAACATTTTCTGTCTGTCTGTCAACTTTGATCTTCTCTTCTGAAACTATTGAGTGGAATTCTTAGCTATTCATAAGTAAGTTGTTGTATTTTAAAAGAACCAGTTTTGTGTTTTTTTTCATGAGGCTGAGATTTTTTAATTAAATTAAAAAAATTGGAAAGAAAATCCATAGCTATCAGAGTTTTTACCCTCAGCCCCTGATGTAATCAGGCTGAGGGTATTGCAGTACTCCTGGCGTGGGTATGTATGTATGTATGTATATGTATGTCTGTATGTAAGTATGTATGTCTGTAGCGAACATCCTTGTCATCGCGATAACTCAAGAACAAATTATGGCAGCTTCATGAAACTTGACACACATAAGCATCTGGTGAAAACCTCGGACGAGTTCGATAGACAGCGACCTTGACCTATTTTTCAAGGTCACAGGGACAATTATGTTAAATCCCAAGAATCGCAATAACTCAAGAACAAATGATGGCAGCTTTATGAGATTTGACACCCATATGCATCTGGTGAAGACCTCAGAATTTTTTCTATGAAACATGACCTTCACCTACTTTTCAAGGTCACATGGACAATTATGTGAAATCATCCTTGTCATCGCGATAACTCGAGGACAAATGATGGCAGCTTCATGAAACTTGACACACATAAGCATCTGGTGAAAACCTCGGACTAGTTCGGTGGACGGCGACCTTGACCTATTTTTCAAGGTCACAGGGACAATTATGTGAAATCCCAAGAATCGCAATAACTCAAGAACAAATGATGGCAGCTTTATGAGATTTGACACCCATATGCATCTGGTGAAGACCTCAGAATTTTTTCTATGAAACATGACCTTCACCTACTTTTCAAGGTCACAGGGACAATTATGTGAAATCATCCTTGTCATCGTGATAACTCGAGAACAAATGGTGGCAGCTTCATGAAACTTGACACACATAAGCATCTGGTAAAAACCTCGAACGAGTTCGGTGGACGGCGACCTTGACCTATTTTTCAAGGTCACAGGGACAATTATGTGAAATCCCAAGAATCGCAATAACTCAAGAACAAATGATGGCAGCTTTATGAGATTTGACACCCATATGCATCTGGTGAAGACCTCAGATTTTTTTCTATGAAACATGACCTTCACCTACTTTTCAAGGTCACATGGACAATTATGTGAAATCATCCTTGTCATCGCAATAACTCGAGGACAAATGATGGCAGCTTCATGAAACTTGACACACATAAGCATCTGGTGAAAACCTCGGACGAGTTTGATGGACAGCAACCTTTACCTATTTTTCAAGGTCACAGGGACAATTATGTGAAATCCCAAGAATCGCAATAACTCAAGAACAAATGATGGCAGCTTTATGAGATTCGACACCCATATGCATCTGGTGAAGACCTCAGAATTTTTTCTATGAAACATGACCTTCACCTACTTTTCAAGGTCACATGGACAATTATGTGAAATCATCCTTGTCATCGCAATAACTCGAGGACAAATGATGGCAGCTTCATGAAACTTGACACACATAAGCATCTGGTGAAAACCTCGGACAAGTTCGATGGACAGCAACCTTGACCTATTTTTTCAAGGTCACAGGGACAATTATGTGAAATCCCAAGAATCGCAATAACTCAAGAACAAATGATGGCAGCTTTATGAGATTTGACACCCATAAGCATCTGGTGAAGACCTCAGAATTTTTTCTATGAAACATGACCTTCACCTACTTTTCAAGGTCACAGGGACAATCATGTAAAATCCATGTCATTGCAATAACTCAAGAACAAATAATGGCAGCTTCATGAAAATTGACACACATAAGCATCTGGGAAGACTCCAGATGAGTTTGATGGACGGTGACCTTAACCTGCTTTTCAAGGTCACTGGCCCATCATCTCAATAATTCGAGAGTAAATTATGACAGTTTCATGATAATTGACACACATAAGCTATCAAAGGAAGTAGATTTTATGGGTTTTTTTACCCCTGCATCAATTTGCCTTGGTGCAGTGACGTTTTGTTTACAGATATTGTGTGGAGCGAATGTTGTGCAATAAGTTGCCAGGGCTGAGGGTTGATGCATCTCTGATGCCTATGTTTAAGTATGCAATATCGTGGCTCCACCTAGACACCTCAAACATCCAGTAAACCATTCTTGTAATCTCAGCATAGACAAGTGTTGATTTTAAAAAAATCAAGCTCACGTTAAGTTTGCAAAATCCCAAGGCAAAAAACCCAAGGCAAAATCTTCTTACTCTACCACGCACTCACAAATCACTTCTCAAACAAAAGCGACATCTGACGGTGTAAGCAGAATTATTGAGCCAAAACATGGCCGCCATGGACCGATAATCGGGGTAAGCTCCATAGACTTACAGCTTAATCATATCAAAACCTCGAACATTCAGACCTTAAGTCAAAACAAACGCGAGCGAAAAAGAGAAGGTGGTGGTAACTGAGTAGTGGCTGCCATATTGGATTGAAAATTACAACTTTACAACAAGGATTCAAGAAATTTTCCTGACCAGATATTTCATCATCCAGAGGTACATGTAGACAAAGAAACCTTTGTATGCCGCACATGCCTCTATTGTCTGGGAAAGGATTTACATGATCATTTGTAAAGCAACTTGCAGACATTTCCAGAAAATGTTCACACACATTTGAAAAGTAATGATCAGCATACCTCTAAGGCCATTGGCTGATGTTTACAGTTTGCAATTTGGCAATATCTTTACTACATTTATTTGTGAAATATTTACAATATTTTTGTTTGATTAATATTAATTATTGATGCTCTTACTGAATATAAAGATTTTTTTATCAGTAAATATTAAACATATACTTTTATTATGGTATGTATTGAGAATTGTTAAATGTTTTGAAATTGTTTTTAGTTTGTATAATTGAAGTAAAGAGAAGTTTGTTGCATGGACTTGGTAGGGGAAATGGCATGTTTTTAGGAGTTAAAAATATTATTTTTATTTTAAAAAATCACACTTTATGTTTCTTTTTTAAATCAAGGGATTTTGCATCTGATCCCTAAATTCCGGATGATTTATGCCAGAGCCATGTTTTTCAGAGATCTTTTATTGGGGGTTGGGGGTTTGGTGGAATGAGACAATGGCTCATTAGAATTACAAAAGTCTCATTTTGATCCATGTCTTAGGGGACAATGGAACCATAATAATAATAATAATAATAATAATAATAATAATAATAATAATAATAATAATAATAATAATTAATAATAATAATAATAATAATAATAATAATAATAATAATAATAATAATAATAAACATTTAAGTTTTAGATGTAAGTCATTATGTTCTCCGAGGCAGTACATAATTACTTTGCATTCACCATTTTGCAACGCACAGTGATTGATTTTTTGACACTTTTATAGCCTTATAACATTGTCTCATCTAGTCTCAGCATTTTTAGGTCAGAAGGTGACAAAAGTCACAGAATTCCATTTTTTTTCTAACAATATATCTCAGATTGGTCTTTGAAGTGACACATCATATAATTTTATGCCTGATATGAACTTTTTATTTTGGTGAGTGGGTGGGTTAAACTCATAGACTTTATATGCAAACTTAACTCAACCCAATAACAAACAAATAGCTCAATATTTAACAGAACAAACTGGACAATATCATGTTTTCTCACGTTTTCATTGGCACAGATGCAATTGGAAATTCCTGATTTTGTTTGTGTGAAAGATATATTGATGCACATCAGTTAACTGTCATATCAGCTTAATCAAGACAGTGTTTCAGAGAAATGACTAATGTCAAAGTTTGCAAAATGTTAAACTACTATTTTTAGCCATTGGCGCATTAAGATGATGAACTTTTTGTCATAAAAATATGACGCAGACAGAACTCTTCAAGGCCAGTTTATGGTTTATACATCATGATATAAGACAAGGAAAAATAGAATGAAGTAGAAAGACTGTCCATGTCCAATCTTTAGCTTGAAATGAGTGTGGTGCTTGCAGTTGTGATACTTTCAGTTGTGGTACTTGCAGTTGTGGTACTTGCAGTTGTGGTACTTGCAGTTGTGGGACTTGCAGTTGTGGTACTTGCACTTGTGGTACTTGCACTTGTGGTACTTGCACTTGTGGTACTTGCACTTGTGGTACTTGCACTTGTCGGATTTGCACTTGTGGTACTTGCACTTGTGGCACTTGCACTTGTGGTACTTGCACTTGTGGTACTTGCACTTGTGGTACTCACACTTCGGTTCCCCCATAAGAGCATGTACCTATGGTACCTTCCAGCAGAGGTTTTGGATAAGTATAATACCAGAGGAGTCGTGTATAACACCAGCGAAGTCATATATGACACTGAGGGAGTCATGTATAACCCTGAGGGAGTCATGTATAACCCTGAGGGAGTCATGTATAACCCTGAGGGAGTCATGTATAAGCCCGAGGGAGTCATGTATAACCCTGAGGGAGTCATGTATAACCCTGAGGGAGTCATGTATAACCCTGAGGGAGTCATGTATAACCCTGAGGGAGTCATGTATAACCCTGAGGGAGTCATGTATAACCCTGAGGGAGTCATGTATAAGCCCGAGGGAGTCATGTATAACCCTGAGGGAGTCATGTATAACCCTGAGGGAGTCATGTATAACCCTGAGGGAGTCATGTATAACCCTGAGGGAGTCATGTATAACCCTGAGGGAGTCATGTATAACCCTGAGGGAGTCATGTATAACCCTGAGGGAGTCATGTATAAGCCCGAGGGAGTCATGTATAACCCTGAGGGAGTCATGTATAAGCAGTCATATAACCTGTGAGTCTCGTCAGATGTGATGCACATTCAATCTCTAGGATATACATGTATAAATCATGCGAGTTACTTTTCAGAACAATCCAAGATCCGGGGAGCCAGCGACTGACGTGGTACAAACCTCCGCTCAGCGTCCTCGTTATTAAGAAGATCCTTGATGATGACGTCATCCAGCCATTTGTAGAACTCGTCACCTGGCTGATGGAGGTAAGTAACCTCCTGCTACATTCAGTAACCTCCTAGTACATTCAGTAACCTCCTGATACATTCAGTAACCTCCTGCTACATTCAGTAACCTCCTAGTACATTCAGTAACCTCCTGATACATTCAGTAACCTCCTGATACATTCAGTAACCTCCTGGTGCATTCAGTAACCGCTTAGTACATTCAGTAACCTCCTGATACATTCAGTAACCTGGTGCATTCAGTAGCCTGATACATTCAGTAACCTCCTGCTACATTCAGCAACCTCCTGCTACATTCAGTAACCTCCTAGTAGGCTCTGGGTTCAGTTATGCCAATAGGGGAAGCTGGAGGATAGAAGATTGCAAGATGAGCATATGGACATTGAGTGCTGGTCTCTGCACCAGGTCCTCTGTACACAAGCAATGTGGTGTCTAAAAAGACAAAAATGCTGATTTCAAATTGTTTAAAAGTTGTGAATTATCTGATTGGTTCTATTTTTATGAAGATGTATTTGAGAGAGTGTCTATTTTGTACAATATTACTTTTTATATGATGCTTGTATTTTTACTTTTATGATGTTTGCAGCTAAAACCTAGCCTGGTTTTGCTAATACCTAACTCATGAAAGACCTAAAAAAAAAAGTTTAAATCAGGGAGGCATAATCTGAGTTGTAAAATGAATAAGATAGAGCATTCATTACTAATAAAAAATAAAAATAAAATATGTTTTAGGAGGGTTTGTGATGTGTATTTTGCATTTTATTTACAGACAAAACAAATGGTGGTGTTTGTTGAGGCTAAATCTATGGATGACCCACTGTTAGCAGATAATAAAGGTTTCAACCGTGTCCGACACAAGTTGTGCTCATTCAAAGAAGGTGAGTTCAACCGTTTAAAAAAAAACTGAGCTCAAAGAAGGTGAGTCCAATCATGTCCAAATAAACTAAGCTCATTCAAAGAAGGTGAGTCCAATCATGTCCAAATAAACTAAGCTCATTCAAAGAAGGTGAGTCCAATCATGTCCAAATAAACTAAGCTCATTCAAAGAAGGTGAGTCCAATCATGTCCAAATAAACTAAGCTCATTCAAAGAAGGTGAGTCCAATCATGTCCAAATAAACTAAGCTCATTCAAAGAAGGTGAGTGTAAGTGTCTCAAAATAAACTAAGCTCATTCAAAGAAGGTGAGTCCAATCATGTCCAAAATAAACTCATTCTGAGAAGATAACTTTAATGTTTCTGAAAAACTTTAACTGCATACCACAAAAACTGTGCTGATACCAACAAGATAACTTAAATGCATATAAAACAAACTGTGCTGATACTAACTTTAACTGCGTATAAAACAAACTGTGCTGATACCAACATAGTAACTTTAACTGCGTATAAAACAAACTGTGCTGATATTAATATCAATGGTAACTTTAACTGCGTATAAAACAAACTGTGCTGATACCAACATAGTAACTTTAACTGCGTATAAAACAAACTGTGCTGATATTAATATCAATGGTAACTTTAACTGCGTATAAAACAAACTGTGCTGATACCAACATAGTAACTTTAACTGCGTATAAAACAAACTGTGCTGATATTACCATGTAATATCAATGGTAACTTTAACTGCGTATAAAACAAACTGTGCTGATACTGATATAGTAACTTTAACTGCATATAAAACAAACTGTGCTGATACTAAAATAGTAACTTTAACTGCGTATAAAACAAACTGTGCTGATATTAATATCAATGGTAACTTTAACTGCGTATAAAACAAACTGTGCTGATATTACCATGTAATATCAATGGTAACTTTAACTGCGTATAAAACAAACTGTGCTGATACTGATATAGTAACTTTAACTGCATATAAAACAAACTGTGCTGATACCAACATAGTAACTTTAACTGCGTATAAAACAAACTGTGCTGATATTAATATCAATGGTAACTTTAACTGCGTATAAAACAAACTGTGCTGATACCAACATAGTAACTTTAACTGCGTATAAAACAAACTGTGCTGATATTAATATCAATGGTAACTTTAACTGCATATAAAACAAACAGTGCTGATTCTAATATAGTAACTTTAACTGCATATAAAACAAACTGTGCTGATACTAAAATAGTAACTTTAACTGCATATAAAACAAACAGTGCTGATACTAAAATAGTAACTTTAACTGCATATCAAACAAACTGTGCTCATTAAACTGTGCACATATTTAAGGTTAGATAAAATATTCATTACATATGATGTTTATGTCAGGGTGTTCTTCACAATTTTGCGCTCATCGGAATAGCATTTAATTAAACAATACATGCTACATACAGTAGATGCACATGGGGTGGCCATGGGCCGTGGCGCAGTTGGTTAGAGTGCCAGCTTACTAGCACAATCTGTGACCGGGTGGGTTGTCATGTCAAGGACCTGCGACATGAGAATTCAGTGAGGCAGCACTATATCTGCTACAAGTAGGTCTCATCACGAAATGACTGAAATAATGTTGAAAGTGATTTAAAACCCCAAACAAACAAACAAACAATCAAAGCACATGGGGTTGTTCAGGAATGGGTTGATTTCAGTTAAATATTTATACTTATGTTTGTTTGCAGTTGAGGATGACCTAACAGACAAGATAGACTTCATCATCTGCCTCGGAGGTGACGGCACCCTTCTCTATGCCTCCTCACTGTTCCAAGTAAGACGACATTATTAACTGTAATGTAAAAAAAATTGTAAAAAAAAAAAAAAATTAATCGAAAGATAAAAATTACCCACAAATGTCATTTTGTCATTTTGTTTTTCAGACATAAATCTAATCCATCGTAATTTATTATGGAAATCCTTGATTATTAAATGCAATAACAAAATGTGATCTGATATTTAATTGATTTAAAAGGAAATGACAATGCTGTGCTCATAAATGTTAATCAGGTGTGCACAGGATAAATAAAATATTCATTACATATGATTTTTAGCTCTGCTGAGACTTGAGCTCGCAGAGCTTTAGGAGTGGGGAAAAAGTCTGTCCGTCTGTCTGTCAGTCTGTCCGTCTGTCAACATTTCTTTAAAAATCTTCTTCTCCAAAACTACCAGTACTATATCTTTCATATTTTATATAGAGGTAGATATAAAGGTGAAGATTCAGATTCCTTCAAATCTTAGTGATGTCACCATTGACCTTTGTGCAGTGACCTTGATGTCACAAATTTTGTACTGAGCATATCTCAGCAACCACTTATTAGAGGAAATTGAAACTTGGTATACAGAAATGTCTTATGTCAAAGCTGTGCCTAGTCATACAATTTTAGTCATGTGACCTTTGACGTTGACACATTGACCTTGAATTCAAAATTTGTGAACATGCCACATCACAACCATCAGAAGTGAATAAAAAACACTTCATATCTGTTATATACTAAAACTATGTTTAAAAATCTTCTTCTCCAAAACTACCAGTAATATTTGTTTCATATTTCATACAGAGGTAGATAGAGAGTTGAAGATTCAGATTCCTTCAAATCTTAGTGATGTCACCATTGACCTTTGTGCAGTGACCTCAAGGTCAAACATTTTGTACGGAGCATATCTCAGCAACCACTTATTAGAGGAAATTAAAACTTGTATACAGAAATGTCTTAGGTCATAGCTGTGCCTCGTCATACTTTCTGAGTCATGTGACCTTTGACGTTGACACATTGACCTTGAATTCAAAATTTAAACTGGAGCAGATGATGATTTTGACCAATCAAAATGCATGTTACATATCAAATTTGGCCCTAACTTGTTATCTTGATTCTCATTGGCTATGTTATTCAAAATGGCAGCCTCCTTGATAACTTAGTGATAGCTATTAGATTTTTGAAAAATATCATGACAAAATGGAAAAAGAACTGAGCCTAATGGAAAATAGATAGAATAAGACCTCTGAAAATACAACATCTTGCCTACTTTGGGATCTTGCATGGAAAATCATAACCTGGTTGCTTGTTGTACTTAATCTCAGTTCATGTGTTTTCATTCAAGTCAGCAGAGCTATCAACCCATGCATGGGGTTATGTTTATTTTTGCACTCATTGGAAGAACATAATTTATGTATAAAAAAAAAAAATTTTAGCGAAAGATAAAAATTACCCACAAATGTTATTTGGTCATTATGTTTTTCAGACATAAATCTAATCCATCATAATTTATTATGGCAATTCTTGATTAATAAAATTTGATCTGATATTTAATTGATTTAAAAGGAAATGACAATGCTGTGCTCATAAATGTTAATTAGGTGTGCACAGGATAAATAAAATATTCATAACATATGATTTTTATTTTTGCATTCATCGGAAGAACATAATTTATGTGTATTCTAACTGACTGCCGGGGAGCCACAAAATGTTAAGGGTGTAAATGTTGAGGAAGACCTCAGACTCCTCGGATGGAGCATGACCTTCACCTACTTTTCAAGGTCACAGTGATAATTATGTCAAATTCCCTAACATCCTTGTTATCATGATAACTCAAGAACCAAAGACGGCTTTTCAGTGTCACAGGGACAATTATGTTAAATACCTGACATGGCGATAACACAAGAACAAATGACGGCAGCTTCATGAAATTTGACACACATAAGAATCAGATGAAGACCTCAGACTAGTTTGACTGGTTTGATGGGCCATGACCTTCACCTACTTTTTAAGGTCTTAATGACTGGATCATTATGTTGGGAGACCTTAATGTTGACATATTTGACAATTTCTCTGACAAAGAATCCATTATATGTTTTTTCATAAGTATGGTCTATCCCAGTTAGTTTCACAACCAACTACAAACAATAAGATGCTTATTCAACATATTCATTTTAACATTCCCCATTTACAAGTGAATGTTGTAGAGACATATCTACAAATGAATGTTATTTGTATATTTTTTTGACAATGACTCAGAAATGTAGTTTAGAGTACATGGTACATGTATCCTGTACAATATGTTCATTATTTGGCCTTATAGCACAGAAGAGGTTGATATATGCGACTTGGGTAGTGCATGAACTTGTGTGCTTTAAATACTGTGCTGACTTCAGTTTTGTGCCACTCACAAACTATCTAGTTCTTTAATATGATATTCATTGCATACATGTTATTTTACATTTGTACATATGGACATGCACATTTGTTATTGGAGTGAATCCTTGACACTGACTGACTTGAGCATAGCAAATGTTATTATTTTTTCAGCAAAGTGTTCCACCAGTGATGGCCTTTCATCTGGGTTCCCTTGGTTTTCTCACTCCTTGGGATTTCTCCAACTTTCAGGACCAAGTCACTCAAGTACTTGAAGGTAATTGTCGGTCTTCTCACACCAGTCAGGTGCCCCACACTACCTAAGGCCATTGTTTATGTTAACAGGTCTATGTGACAATGCAAAAGAAAGATCCAAAGTCACTCTTAGAAAGAGTTGGGTATTGAGTCCTGGTGACAGGCCTGAATGTGACCTGATATTGAATCCCTAAATACTTAACAAAGGCCATGGTTTATGTTAACACGTCTATGTGATAATGCAAAAGAAAGATCCACAATCGTTCTTAGTCATCCAAAATTAGAGTTGCCAATCTGTGATGAACTTAATGGATACAGTCCATTCTTATCAATGTTCCCAGAGAAAATTGTAATTCAAACATTGAAATTTGCTCTATATTCATTTCCTTAAGCTGTCATTCAAAGAGAAAATTATATACATTTATATATATATTTTTTTGCAGGTAATGCAGCTTTGACTTTAAGGACGAGATTAAAATGTGTGGTGTGCCGTTCTACAGATCCCCTCTGTGTTCCCATCAAAAACGTGGAAAGCAAACAACACATACTAGTGAGTTGGAAAACTTAACTCGAAAACCTTGACTCTTGGCCTAATTTCTTCATCAGTAGACTAATCCCCAGAGAGCACATAATCCTTGATCATCCCCTGACCCTCATTCAGAACCCTTACTCTCAATACCCTTATCCTCAATCTCTGCCTAATGAATCTCAGCATTCCTTATTTAGCATGCCGCATTTGGTATTCCCCATCAGCACCCCATAAGCATCCCCCACCAGCCTCACCCATTAGGAACCCCACCAGCTTTCTTCATCAGCATCCCTCATTAACATCCCCCTATCAGCCTTCCCCACCAACATCCCCACCAGCCTCCCCCATCAGAACCCCCATCAGCATCCCCGCCAACCTCCTCCATCAGAACCCCCATCAGCAACCCCACCAGCCTCCCCCATCAGAACCCCCATCAGCAACCCCACCAGCCTCCTCCATCAGAACCCCCATCAGCACCCCCGCCAGCCTCCCCTATCAGAACCCCCATCAGCACCCCCTCCAGCCTCCTCCATCAGAACCCCCATCAGCACCCCCACCAGCCTCCCCCATCAGAACCCCCATCAGCAGCCCCACCAGCCTCCCCCATCAGAACCCCCATCAGCAACCCCACCAGCCTCCCCCATCAGAATCCCCATCAGCAACCCCACCAGCCTCCCCCATCAGAACCCCCATCATCCTCCCCCATCAGAACCCCCATCATCCTCCCCCATCAGAACCCCCATCAGCACCCCTGCCAGCATCCTCCATCAGAACTCCCATCAGCACCCCCACCAGCCTCCTCCATCAGCACCCCCACCAGCCTCCCCATCAGCACCTTTATCAGCACCCCGGCCAGCATCCTCCATCAGAGCCCCCATCAGCACCCATGCCAGCCTCCCCCATCAGCACCTTTATCAACACCCCTGCCAGCATCCTCAGTCCGTTCCCTCTGTGTTTTCACTGTTTTCACTGTGACCATAGTGTGTGGTGTGTATTCCAGGTTCTAAATGAAGTGGTGGTGGACCGTGGCCCGAGTCCGTACCTGTGTAACGTAGATCTGTACATCGAGCATAGATACGTCACGTCCGTACAGGGAGATGGTACGTACCCTCAACAAACAGCTATCATGTAATAATGACACACACTTTAAATTATCACGGTACCAAAGCTTTATTTTTACCCAAGGCATGTCAAGCATACCACACATACCATACATGGCTAACATACCACACATGCCAAGCATACCATACATGCCTAACATACCACACATGCCATAAATACCATGCCTACACCCAGAACAGACTTGTTTGCAGAACTGATGTCACACGTGTGATGTTTTACAGGTCTGATCATCTCGACGCCGACAGGAAGCACAGCATACTCGGCAGCAGCAGGCGCCTCCATCGTGCATCCCAACGTTCCCGCCATCGTGCTCACCCCCGTCTGCCCCCACTCTCTCTCATTCAGACCCATCGTGGTCCCCGCCGGCGTCGAAATCAAGGTCAGTCCAAAAAATAAAAACCTTGAACAGAAAATTTGTCCTAGGATGTTGGTATATGCTCAGCTTGTTCGATTTACAGATACATATTTATATTCCCCTTGTGGGAGTAGATTAAAAGTATATATACCCCAGGGGGTAGGTGGAAAGGTATATATACCCCAGGGGGTAGGTGGAAAGGTATATATACCCCAGGGTGTAGGTGGAAAGGTATATATACCCCAGGGGGTAGGTGGAAAGGTATATATACCCCAGGGGGCCAGATGAAAAAGTATTTTTACCCCCTGTGTTTGATTGTTCAAATTAGTGCCTTTTATAGCCAAGTGGATGTAATGTGTTTGACTATTTTCTTGTGGTGGTTCAATTTGATATATCTGTGCTCAGATAATGGTGTCACCTGAAGCTCGGGGAAGTGCCTGGGTGTCATTCGATGGTAGAAAACGGCAGGAAATTCACAAAGGAGATAAGTAGGTTGAATTTTATATTTTATTTCTCAAGTTAATAGCTATCACAGTAAAACTTAATATTTTAAAATATTTTTATATTAATTTATTTTGACTTCAGATATTGTAGATATAAGAGATATTAAAGTGATTTTTGAAAAGAAAAAGTCCAGATATGATCTGTTTCGTCTGTGAATTTATAACCTTGATTGTCACAATGTAATACTATATTAAATGATCAGTGAAGCCCGAGGCCATTTGAAAAATGATCTTAAAAATAACATAAACCTGCGGAAAGTGCATCGGTAATGTTACATATATTCACAGACAATTATCAGACATTAAAACTTTCAAAAAACTCTTTTAAAAGTTATTATACATATTGATTTTTGTTTGACCCATTGATATCATCTGGCAAAATTATAAAACTAAAAAATGGACATGGCGCATGTTTCAGTGTTCGCATCAGTACCTCGATTTACCCGGTGCCGTCAGTGTGTAGTCAGGACCAGATCAGTGATTGGTTCGAAAGTCTGGCGGGATGTCTTCACTGGAACGTGAGGAAACAGCAACGGGGATTCTCCAGTGTGGCGAGCACTGATTCGTTGAGTTCATCTGACCTTGGATCAAATGGACATTGACCTTAGTTGACCTAGGATCAAAAGGAGAATGACCTCAGCTGACCTCAGATCGGGATTGACCTCCATTTGCCTGGGGTCAAACAGCAGGAATAACCTCAGCTCATACAGGAATGAGCTCAGCTGACTTTAAAGTCAAACAAGAATGACCTCAGCTGACTTCAGTTCAAACAGGAATGACCTCAGCTGACCTCAGCTCAAACAGGAATGACCTCAGCTGACCTCAGCTCAAACAGGAATGACCTCAGCTGTGGAATATGCCATTGATCACTCATAGAAACTGCATGTGTAGAACAGCTATTTCACACTAATCTCTGTCCCTCATAGAAACAAATAGAGTGAAACAATTGATAATGTTCAATACCTCGTGATTCCAATCATAATTGCTACATTAAACTGTCTTTTCAAGGTGCATTTACAAAATGAGTCAGTGGCATGCATAGCAGCCAATATAAGCTTGAATGCAACCCTGGTAGAGATATACATGTAAACAGAGATGTTTAAACAGAGATTGGAAACAGCAGGTCTGCCACTAGGTGTCAGTGCGGTGCACCATCCAACTCAGACATGCAACTGTTGCAGATCAGCGATAATTAGTTTTGCATTTATCACACAAATTCTTCCATTCTTGGTTTCATTGATGTACAATTAACATAGATATGTGATAAGTAAGTAGTTCTTGTTATAATGTCTTGCAAAAAAGACACATTTATACAAGTTCAAGAGTCTGTGAATCCGGATCCAGGTCTGTGTTATAGGGCTGCATGTAGTATTTACCATGGCAACGGTGTCGCCACCACGAGATCAGTTCGCCTGAGCAATAATGCAGAACTTCGGCTTGTTTCCAATCTCTGTGTTAAACGTCTCTGATGTAAAGTAGAGCCCAAAGTGTATTACCATTTCTAATGAACTTAGATGACTTTTGCAAGCCCATTTCTGGTAATGAGGGCACTGTGATTTTTAAAAACTTGGGACTTGAATTGGTTAAAAAATGAATTAAGGATATTCTAAGTTAAAAAAACAAGCATGAAATTAGTCCATAAACGGATAAGATGCCAAAATGAGCCTAGATGGAATGTTTAATTTCTCTTGAATTTTGTAAAATTGTGTGTATGATTTTGGAGGGTGAACTTTGAATATCTTCAGTAACTTGAATATGATAGATGACTTGATGCACATAGGAAGTATTTTAACTGATATCACACAAAATCACAAACAAATAACTGAAAATGAATGCATTTTACAGAAAGTCCAAAATACATTTTAGGTAGTTCAGAATATTATATGGTAAGGTAGTTTAAGCACACTAAGGAATAATAGAGTTCAGATAACCAGATTAGAATATTAACAGCCAGAAGATAAGCCAGAATAGAACATGGACAGTTGGAATAGAATACAAAATAGTTTGAATAGAATACAAGTCGTCAGACATCAAAAGATTTCAATGAGTTCTCAGACATCAAATGAGTTCTCAGACATCAAATGAGTTCTCAGACATCAAATGAGTTCTCAGACATCAAAAGACTTTATTGTGCTGTACATTTGGGATTTCAGGGCATTAGGACCAGACGCCTGATGAACGAACATAAGGCTTATTCCATTAAATGACTGATATTCAGTATTTCCAGTTTTTTGAATGGTTAAGGTTCACTATTTCCAGTCTTTCGAATGGTGAAGATTCAGTATTTTGAGTCTTTCGAATGGTGAAGATTCAGTATTTTGAGTCTTTCGAATGTTGGAGGTTCAGCATTTCAAGTCTTTCAAATGATTGAGATTGAGAGTAATATTTCCAGTCTTTTGACAAATTTATAATTGACATTTCCTGTCATTTGAATGGTTGTAATTATGTTATTTGAATATTTAAACATCGCCATTTCCAGATTGGCAAATCATCGCGCTAATGTAACCAAGGGCTTAAATTCATTCTTGGACTTACTGTATCTGTCCAAAAAAATTATAATATGATGTATTGAATATTTAGTTGAGGATTTATCAGAAACGATTGTCATGATATTACAGGAGTTTGTGTAGAATCATGGAACAAACTATCCAAAAGAAAGAAATTACTGGGTAGTATCCAAAAGAGAGAAATTACTGGGTAGCATATAGATGTTTAATCAAGGACTAAGTGTGTGTATAACGGTCTCCAGATTGATACAGGTAGTCTCTATCTTCATTGTGCACATCAAAATTTTGGTCACTAGGTGTCACCACTTGATCGTATATAGATGTTTAATCAAGGATGCACTGTATGTATAAGGGTCTGTAGATTGATGCAGTCTTCGTCTTCATTGTGTGTTGAAATTTCTGTCACTAGGTGTCACCACCTGATCATATGCTGGCCGATATGTCTCTGACCTTTAAACTGATGATTTGAATTTGTATATGCATCCTGATTTCCACATCATTCAGAGCAACTTCTTGAAACATTTCAGTATATTTCTAGACATTTTCTCCCTGACAATTAAGAGACTCTCTTACTTGGTAGAGGCCGAACTGGTAATAAAATAAAACGTGGGGATTAAACAAATGAATAATGTTTTATAGTGAACACTTTCACAGGTTTTGTTTCGGTGGCATAATCATTTGGTATTGTGAGGGGTAAGCTGTGAACATAGTGAAACTAAGATGGCGGAAAGTAGGTTAAAAGTTGCTCTAATATCTCTTAATGACCTCACATGTAATCCAAGCCTTATCTCAATAAGCTTTCTATGTGGGTGAATCTGTCATTAGTCTGTCATTAACTGACAATGTCAACTTTTACTCTGTATAACCTAGACAAATGGAAACAGTTATATCAAATCTAAAAGAAACATTTGAAATGTAATTTAATGAATTGTAAAGACTTTTGTGATCATAAGATTCTAGAGCCTTCATCATATACTCCATAGTATTGGTCGTTTATATACATAGTTGACACAATATTGTCTCTAATAAGGAATATATATATAGCAGCTGATTAGGAAAAAACAATTGATATTTTGTTTGCAGTATTTCAGCACTGTATGATCCAACCCTGTTGCAATATTATTTTTTTGCCATTTTAATATCCTTTTCGGAACTTAGAACATTGCAGATTATTGTGAATAGTTACAGTACTCTGTTAAAGTGATATGAAATTGTCTTGATCAAAGATATCATAAACAATCTTTTGTTATTCATCTAAATATGGAGGCGAGAGTGGGCAGCCAGTTGTGACCAAAATATTTTGTAATCTTGATCAAGAACTGCAACTGGTATAAATTTTGTAAAATTAAGAAATTGTAAAATTAAGATTGAAACATATGTAATTCACATAGGTAAAGTATATCACATGAATCGATCCTCCAAATATAAAAATTTGACTGATTGAAAATAAATGTTCTTACAAGTCTATATACCAAGGAAAGAATGTAAGATTTAGATGTCCACTTCATAAACAAGTTAGTATTTCAATAATCAAGATCATATTTTTGTAATGTTATGTTTTTTTTATTATTAACATCCTGCCAGTGCTACTTTCATATTCTCCCTATCTGCTCTGCCATATACGCTGCGTTTTTAGAGCGCTGCGATCGTATTTGACCCAATTCTTTGCACACGGCACATCCGGGAACAACGGCGACAGCCTGTTCGGACCATAGTCGCCTCTGCCTTTCATCTTTATATCGCTGTTTTTCTCAGTTTTGCCTCCGTAATGTTGACATTAGTTACGTAGATTACAATATACTTATATAAAGATTACACAACAAACACGCAATAGCACTGACATTGGCGTGTCAATGTACCATGTCAGTCTGAAATTTCCCTCCCATCTTGAAGCAAGGTGGGCGGAAGTTTACAACGCAACATCTTTCCCGTCATGCACTGCTCTCTCGCGCCAATTTCGTCATTTTTTCACGGACCAGCTACAAATCTGGGAGAGCAGATAGCGAGAATTGAGAACAGCTAGTGACTACCACAGAAGTGCTGCTCAGATCACAGTCTACTGTATGTGAAGTTGACCAGCTCTGTGTTGATACAAAATAGTTTTGCGCTGAATTCAAAACAAATAGAAATATATTAGACCGAATGCTTCCCAAAGCCAGAGTTAGTGTTAGTCCATTGTTATTGCCAAAAAATGAGAAGTGTATTTGGCAGTATATTTGAGACATGTATTTGGCAGTATATTTGAGACGTGTATTTGGCAGTATATTTGAGAAGTGTATTTGGCAGTATATTTGAGACATGTATTTGGCAGTATATTTGAGAAGTGTATTTGGCAGTATATTTGAGACGTGTATTTGGCAGTATATTTAAGAAGTGTATTTGGCAGTATATTTGAGACATGTATTTGGCAGTATATTTGAGACGTGCATTTGGCAGTATATTTGAGAAGTGTATTTAGCAGTATATTTGAAAAATGTATTTGGCAGTATATTTGAGAAGTGTATTTGGCAGTATATTTGAGAAGTGTATTTGGCAGTATATTTGGCAGTATATTTGAGAAGTGTAGTTCTGATTTAGTAATGAAGTACTGCCGGGTTCTCGAATCTTGTTTCTGGTTATTCCTGATGAGGCTCCCAGTTAATGCAGACCTGAGGTTAGAGTTAGAAACTTGTTTTCACACATGTGGCATTGAGATAATAGAACAGATTCTTTTAAGTAGAATTCTCCTCATATTTCAGAGACACTTCTGAATCTAACATATAAAAAAAAATGTATTATTATACTTGTAGCCATTGTAACTGCCTTAACCTCCCCTGTATGTTACATTCATATGCAAATTGAATGAAATCAATTTGTAGAATTTCTAAGTATGTTATTTTTCAATGATTATTGCCTTAATTGTTTTTCTTGATGTTCTGATAATGATAACTGTTAAGTGGCTTATTAAGATTTGTTAAAAACCTGATCTGTGATAGGAACATTCTGTTGTTGATGCAAAATAAATTAAGATTTTAATGATGTTCTTTGCATGTGCTCTGTGATTAAGGTTGAGAATAATACAATGAGATTTATTGTCTTTTGTAACCACCGTTTTGGGGCATATAGATTTAGAGTGTGCAGCAAGAATCCTGAATGTCTCATAATAATAAATATTTGTATGCAAATGTGTGAATTGCAAATGAAGGAATATCGAGGAAAGTTGCTTATATTGGTAGTAAGAAAGGCATTTATTTTGTGAAAGTTCAACACAACTTTTTGCTTATATTGGAACATACTTCAACAATCAGAAATTGATAAATGTTTTCTGTTTTTTTCACAAATGAATTTAGTAAATTCAGTTGATTGTTATGCAGATGAGTTTTAATTAATTATGGATTTATATTGTAAGATGGGAATAAACTCAAATTTTCCATTTATTGAAGAATGGACCATTCTTGAACAAAGGATGGATTAGAATCTAGTATTTATGGTGTCAGCTTAAAAAATACATGATATTTAATAACATATCATGTTTACGCAAAACCAAAATGTTGTTTTAAACGTTTGACTTTTACAGGCTGATATGTTCATCGCTGTACTTGATACTGAAGGCAATACAATTTAAATTGCCGAAATATTTAATCATTTACCAGACATTAATATTTATGTTTTGGACAAAAGAGATATAAATAAACATTTTGTACATTTCTTCATTTGTATATATTATCATAATTGCTATGTAAGTTGCAATGAAAGAAATACTAATATTTTATGTACACGATAGCAGATTCCTAATATTCCCTCTTTTAAAATCTGCTATGTTTTGATTTTTTTTTCATATGGTACGGGAATGAATGGGTGTGGTCAAATTTTATTGACCTGGAATGTGTATGAATATTTCCTCCAGGACCAATTGTGGGATTCTCACAAAATGGCTGAATGACCAAAATTTGGGATTCTCACAAAATATGGATGCTTTTGATCACTCAGTGGCCTGAAATTTGGTAAAATATTTATTTCATTTTCAAAAGAATAGAAAAAAAATCAAACTTGCTCTTTGATCTATATTTTGGGGACCTCAAAATAGATGAACATCATGTTTAAGCCACTTTGGAGTGACTGTAAACAGAATTGAAAGTTTTGATTTTGTAATGTTGTCCTAAGAGTTCTTACCTTGAACTGTTAATGTAAAAAAAGGCATTTTAATGAATATGTTCGTTTGTCAACAAAACATTAACTGAATTTGAAATGTTCTTTTTTTTTACACTATTCAGAGATATTGGGGGTATTTTCATGAAATAAATTGTATAAACATTGTTATTTTTTTAGATGCCTTGCAGGATCAATAAATATGCAATATTTGATATACTAATGAGTGTAGATGACCTTTTCATTAATTTGATAACCCCAAAATGTCTGTTATGCCACCAAGCTTCACAGATGTATTTCTTCTCTGCAAAATCGTGGACCACTTTGACATTGGCCATCTCATGAACTAGGTGACCTTTCCAATTAGGTCAAGGCCACTTGAGGGCATCCTTAAATGCAGGGATAACACTTTCATTTATTTTTACATTCAAGATTAGGTCATAATCATAGATTTGTCCGTTTGGCCTAAAATGATTATCATTACAGAATTGTTTTATCAGTTAAGGACTGAAAAACATGTGAAGAATGGACATATTTGTAATCAATATTTTATTAAAAATTAAAATGTACAGCATTCCCTACCAATATTGTTTCAATCAGAATATGATAATATGCTGGAGATTTTGAGCATAGCTACAGGTATCACAAATTATTGTTAATGTAATACAGGATGTCAACGTTTTAATCCCCACAACTGTTCCTTACCTGGGAATCACTTCTGAAGTCTTATAGAAATACATTGCATAGGGAAAGTATGGTCTGGATTGTCATATTTTTTCATGAAGGATCAGTAGGAAATTTGGTCCCTGATACCTTGTTTTAACCCAAATATGGGAGAGGACGGCATTGATAATGAACTTTTTCATATCGGAGCTGTATCCTAAACTTTGTTAGCATTAAATGAAATGTTCTTTATGACCTTTCAGAAATAAATACAAAATGAAATGCTCTTTATGACCTTTCAGAAACATCCAAAGCAGTTTGACTTTTGAGTGCTTTTTACCCAGTCTGAAAGTAACCACTGGCAGTAGTTGAGTTGTACTCCTGTCCTCCATTTGTATAACTAGTGCACAGATCTATTTGTCCAAAATATGTGCAAAGAGGGCCAGTTAATTTTGATAAATATATATCCCATGTATTTGACTGTCAAAAGATTCATCAGAACCAACATTTGGAAAAAGAGGTATTTAGGAAATACAAAATTACAATATTAGCAAAGATCTCTACTGTTGGTTTTTTAAGCCAAATATGAAATGGGATGCATCATCCTGGATGATGAAAGTGCGATTCAAACCTGAATTAATTCAATTGAGTCATATTGGGATAAGTTAAAATATTCCGAGAATTTTGACCGGCCCCATTAGCACAGTTGGTAGTGCAAAGGATCTGTGCCTTACTTGGTTATATAAGTGGAGGATGGGAGGTGGTGGGTTCAACTCCCACTACTGGCAGTGTGAATTTCACACTGGTTAAAAGGCTTGAAAGTCTATGGCCATTGTTGCTGAAAGGGTCGCAAAAACACGTCTGAATGTTTGGATATGTGTCTCAAACAGCATGCAAGATTTGAGTCCCAGGATATTTTATAAAAATGCATTAAAACTATTAACAACATATTGCATTTGTGGCAAGGGTCCAAAGCCATTCCAGGATTGCATTTATCTAATTCAAACCAGTGTGCAAAAAAATCAGTAAAACAGCACTCTGTCTACCACAAGAAGGTCTCACTATGAAATGACAAGAATAATGTTGACTGATGTCAAACAGCCCAAACAAAATTCCTACAAACCAGCCAAAAACTTTGAAAATAACAGGGCCAAGTCATAATAGTATGTTTGTACCACTTTGACACAGAATAATTGGGGCTGAAAAAAATATTGATAACAGTAAACAAATCAAATAAAAAAGTCTCTTCTCCACAGATACATTGATCTGAGTGTCATCAGCATAGATAAAGTAGTTAAAACCTTATCTAGCAATGATATCAGTAAGTGGTGACATTTAGATGGTAAACAGAATAGGACCAAGGACTGATCACTGAGGGACCCCATATTTGATTGAGTTCAACAAGAACTGGCGAGGAACAACTTTAACACATTGATTGATGTCACTTAAGCTTCAGTGCAAGCCTTGTAATTCTCCAGTCTAGAGAATATTTGATGATATATATCATCAAATGCAGAAGAGAAATTATGTTTGTTTGGGGTTTATATCACTTTCAATATAATTTTATTCATTTCATGACGAGACCGACTTGTAGCTTATAAGCTTGTGCTCTTACCAGCTATGTCAGGAGAGGGGTCAAGTAAGACCAGTGCTACTGACCTCATAGTGTCGAGGTCAAAATAGATATCCTTCTGATATGCACTTTAAACAAGACCATCTATAAATCCACATTAGAACATTTGCTGACTTTGTCAATTTTATTTTGATATTCTGAGCCCTACATCTCGAGGCCGTGCCGAAATAGAGCTCATGATACAATTTCCCATATGATCTGAGGCCCATGCCTAAAGGGTTAACCTGTTGTCCTTGTAAATCTGTGACCGGGTGGGTTGTCATGTCAAGGACCTGTGATATGACAATTCAGTGAGGCAGCACTATATCTGCAACAAGTAGGTCTCATCACAAAAAGTCTGAAATAATGTTGAAAATGATGTAAAACCCCAAACAAACAAACAAATACATCTAGAGGTTAACTACCATTATTGTTGATAATTTTTTACTAACACATGGCAGTCAGTGTGTGCCTGGCTGAGGTCTCAGTCATGCAAATTTCACAATCAAGGACCTGTGACTGATTCATCTATACTTCTAGCTGGCGCCCTCCTGCCCAATATTGGTCAGGTCACCTTAAAGATGCACTGGAAGAGTTTGAAATAAAAATCCAAATCCCCCCCAAAATTTCTAGTCTGTTGTTCTGACCATTGAGAAAAATTTAAATAATGAGAGGGCAGATAACTCTGAAAAAAAAGAAAATGGGAGAAAAAGGCTGATGCATACAACTGACCAATTTTTTATGCTGTATCATATCAGATAGAAACCTGCCACTCAGACCCCAAGCTTTGTCCTTTTCAAAGAGGGGCTTGGATCTCTTCTCTTAGAATATGACATAAACACCCCATTAGTAAATGACCACATTTCCTAGACATATTGTTTGACCAATATCCTCACTTCTAATTGTATTTGGACCCTTGCCACCAGTGCACTACACCTTTTCTTGAAATCACACCCCTGTTGTGCCTTGAGACAGAAATATGCATCCTCAAATGATATTACATATTAATTCATTCAAGATATGAATCACAGACGAACTAGTCATCCAGAATGCCATTTTCTCACTGTGAATGAGTGGGAAAGATCGTCCCTGGAACTTTATTTCGCCCCAAATATAGTGAAAGATGGCATTCAGAATCAACATTATCCTGAACTAGCTGTATCGTTGTGTAAACTTTATTAATATGAAATGAAATGTGTTTTGATGACCTTTCAGAAACAAAGGTCATATCAGGTCTACTTTAAAGTGCCTTTTATCCAGCCTGGCAGTAATGCTGGCCAATTGGCCATGGCCCATGGTATCAAATATCAGGTCATATTGAATGGCCAAGGATTCATCACAAAGGCATGAAAACACAATATACAGCCTTTGAACCAAAGTAAAGACTAAAACACTGGAAGTGACAAAAAACTCAAAAGGTGAAAGAGTGCAACACCAAGCCACTACACAAACTTGAATCCAAAATAGGAAAGAAAAGCTAGAATGTCTGTGAGTGGCACAAACTGAAGTCAGCACAGTATTTAATGCCTACAAGTCCATGCACTATCCAACTCACAAATGTCAACCTCTTTTGTGCTATGAGTCGGTCAAAGCAATCTAGTTACATAAATTATTCTCCAAATCATGAACATATTGTACAGGATACATATATTTACTTATATTTACATAATATCATGATCTAATCTTCTGATTTGTAAAGGATTAGATTCACAATATTTTGGAAGTTGTGACCTATAGGGCCTTTAAGTAGGTCATTTTGACCTAGTTATATATTTTTTTTCTAAAAATTAGGAAAATTGTGAAATGGTGGGCCATATCAGGTCGACTTTCGAGCCTTTTAATCAGTGTGAAAGTAACACTGCCGGCAGTGGGAGTTGAACCCATCACCTCACGTCCTCCACTTATATAACCATTAAAGGCACGGATCCTACACTCTATAGCTCAAGGTCACCCAATATTGAACTTGTCCAAGCCCCTCATAGGTTGATCACATCCACCAAGCTATATTAATATTGCTGTATTTTGACAGAGCATTGAGCATTCACAAGCGAAGTTGCTCTTGTGCTGATCATGACCTTGACCTTGACCCATGATATCAAGATATAATCTTCTCTAATTTGTTAAGGATTAAATTCACAATAATTTGGAAGTTGTGACAAAAATGACCTTTAAGTAGGTCACTGTGACCTAGTTACATAATGTTTTCTAAAGTTATGAACAAAGATATTGTGTAAGATAAATGTAGTGATAATACATACTATTTGTAGTGTTTTGCAAAATATCACAAATAGCCAATTTTGAAAATCAGCTCTTGTGACCTTGAAAATAGCTCAAGGTCACCCAATATCGAACTTATCCAAGCCCCTCATAGGTTGATCATATCTGCCTAGTTCAATATTGCTGTATTTTGTAAGAAAATATAGCATTCACAAGCGAAGTTGCTCCTGTGCTGGCCATGGCCTTGACCTTGACCCAAGGTCACAAAAAATTCAGCCCAAAATATTTCCCAGGCCTACATATTATCATGTTATAGTATCTAGTCCTTATGTCAAAGTGTAAAGGAATGATGAAGAAAACAAAGTTCATAAAGTCTGTGCTGACTTAATAAACCTAAAAAGGCCCTGCTGGGATTTGAACCCAGGATCTCCTGTTTACTAGACAGGCGCTTTAACCAACTAAGCCACAGAGCCAGATGGGTTATTGTATGTGATCAAGAATGATGCATTAAAGGAAACAGAAGTTTTTTATTGATTAGAAGTTATCTAATTAAGGGAGTGTATATTATTAATTTCTAGTCTGTTGTTCTGACCATTGAGAAAAAATTGAACAATGAGTGGGCAGATAACTCTGAAAAAAAAGAAAAGGGGAGAAAGGCTGATGCATACAACTGACCATTTGTACATGCTGTATCATATCAGATAGAAACCTGCCACTCAGACCCCAAGCTTTGTTCTTTTCAAAGAGGGGCTTGGATATCTTCTCTCAGAATATGACAAAAACAACCCATTAGTAAATGACCACATTTCCTAGACATGTTGTTTGACCAATATCCTCACATCTAATTGTATTTGGACCCTTGCCACCAGAGTACTACACCTTTTCTTGAAATCACACCCCTGTTGTGCCTTGAGACAGAAATCTTCATGCTAAAATGATATTACATATTAATTCATTCAGAATATGAATCACAGAAAATCTTGTCATCCAGAATGCCATTTCTCACTTGGTTTTAAGGTCACCCTCACTTTCACATTGCCTCAGAAGTGGGATTGACATATTTCCCCAGGTTTATGGCGAGGAATGAATCGTCTGGCTCCTCATATTTTTTCATGCCACCTTCCCCTATATTTGGGGCAGAATAAAGATGCCCAATTGTGGCCGATGATCTCCCGGTGCCCGCATGGAAATCTGTACTGCCGGCCGATTTTGTAAAGAGTACCCATCGGCCAGGCATCTTAACTGAAATCGGCGCAAATGTGACTGAGGTATAACCTGGATCCGAAATAGGGATAAAAATAAACCTAAAAAGGCCCTGCTGGGATTTGAACCCAGGATCTCCTGTTTACTAGACAGGCGCTTTAACCAACTAAGCCACAGAGCCAGATGGCTTATTGGATGTCATCAAGAATGATGCATTAAAGCGAACAGAAGTTTTCTATTGATTAGAAGTTATCTAATTTAGGGAGTGTATATTATCAATTTCTAGTCTGTTGTTCTGACCATTGAGAAGGTCACAAAAGGTTCAGCCCAAAAAATTTCCTGGGCCTACATATTATCATGTTATAGTATCTAGTCCTTATGTCCAAGTGTAAAGGAATGATGAAGAAAACAAAGTGCGGCGGCGCACACGGTGGAAACGGAGAAAGTTCATAAAGTCTGTGCTGACTTAATAAACCTAAAAAGGCCCTGCTGGGATTTGAACCCAGGATCTCCTGTTTACTAGACAGGCGCTTTAACCAACTAAGCCACAGAGCCAGATGGGTTATTGGATGTGATCAAGAATAATGCATTAAAGCAAACAGAAGTTTTTTATTGATTAAAAGTTATCTAATTTAGGGAGTGTATATTATTAATTTCTAGTCTGTTGTTCTGACCATTGAGAAAAAATAAAACTATGAGTTGGCAGATAACCCTGAAAAAAAAGAAAATGGGGGAAAGGCTGATGAATACAACTGACCAAATTTTTATGCTGTATCATATCAGATAGAAACCTGCCACTCAGACCCCAAGCTTTGTTCTTTCCAAAGATGGGCTTGGATCTCTTCTCTTAGAATATGACATAAACACCCCAGAAGTAAATGACCATATTTCCTAGACATGTTGTTTGACCAATATCCTCACTTCTAATTGTATTTGGACCCTTGCCACCAGTGTACTACACCTTTTCCTGAAATCACACCCCTGTTGTGCCTTGAGACAAATGATATTACTCATTAATTCATTCAGAATATGAATCACAGACAATCTTGTCATCCAGAATGTCATTTCTCACTTGGTTTTAAGGTCACCCTCACTTTCACAGTGCCTTTGAAGTGGGATTGACATATTTCCCCAGGTTTATGGAGAGGAATGAATCGTCTGGCTCCTCATAATTTTTCATGAGGAATTATTCTGTCCCAAATATAGGAGAAGGTAGCATTCAGAATCAACATTATCCTGAACTAGCTGTACCGTTGTGTAAATTTTATTAATATGAAATTAAATGTGTTTTGATGATCTTTCAGAAACATAGGTCACATCAGGTCGACTTTAAAGTGCCTTTTATCAAGCCTGGTAGTAATGTGAGTTATACCCACCAACTCCCTTCCTGGCAGCAAAGGTTGTTTGATTCAGGCCATGGTAAGATTGTATTCATGTTGCAATATCTCAAAAAACAATTTTTCATATGACCTGAGGCAGATGGTTGAAGGGTTAAATTATTGTAAATCTGTAAATGCTTGTAAATCTGTTACAGTGTGGGTTGTCATGTCAAGGCCTAGCCCTACATGACCAACAGACTTTTCGACTTGACAATTCAGTAAAGCAGCACTCTGTTTGCTACATGTAAGTCTCACTATGAAATGACAAGAATATTGTTGAAAGTGATGTAAAACACCCCTAAAAAATTCCTACAAACCAGTGCCTAAATAACAGGGAGTCCAAATGTTAGGTTTGTCATACACTTTGACATAGAACAATTTGTGCTGAAAAATATGGAAACACATGAATAAATCAATAAATGAAAATCTCTTTACTTTAATAAAACTGTGACAGTTTTTATCCTGTTGAATGCATCTGGCTCTGTGGCTTAGTTGGTTAAAGCGCCTGTCTAGTAAACAGGAGATCCTGGGTTCAAATCCCAGCAGGGCCTTTTAAGGTCTATTTTTATTTCCTATTTAGGATCCAGGTCAGTGAAGTGGCTTGGTATTTAACTGTTTTACCTTCTGAGTTTTTTCTCACACCCAGTCTTATATTGATTACTTTGGTTCAAATGCTGTATATTGTATGCCTTTGTGATGAATCCTTGGCCAATTGGTTAGCATATTCAACACACGTTTATCATCACCTGTCCCTTTGTGGTGATCTATAGATCGTTGGTTCGTTTCCCACTATGCCAAGATGTCATGTTACAATGTCTCATATTTTTGTCAGACCACAATATAGATTGCATTACATACATTAGTTGCTATATTTGGCCTCAATGGCTTATCCTTGCAACCGGCACTTTAAGTGTCTGCCAATTTATATAAGGCTCTGCCAAACAAATGCACAATCATTCAAAAAATATTATTTTAATTGGTATATTTTATCATTTTTTACATTGCTATTTCAAATTGAATTTGAGTTTTTAATATGGTTTTACTTCACTTTCACCATTAATTTAGTTATATCATGAGGAATCTTATCTGTAACAGTGTTAGTAACATATATTGTTGGGACAAGTACTTCCTTATTGCTACATGATCAAGAAAGATGAAATCTGCACATTTGTTGTACATCAGTTCAATAAGTGCTTCATGACTAAATATCCCTAGTCAGAGTAGGGCATTCAGTACCGATGGCAGACAAAACATGAATCAACCACAGATTACATGCCTTGTGACACTGAACATATGAATGTCTGAATAATAGACAACTATGCTGCAAGTTTTGGCTGACTCTTGGGAAATCAAGCCCCAATATTTATGCTCTTCAATTTTAGGTTTTAATTTTTACCTTTGTTATGGCCATAGTAGAGTTTTTTCAAAGAAGAATATACTTGGTGGAAGGAATGGTCTTTGAAGATTAAAAAGGACATCGCTACGAATGCATTCACATGTATTCACTTTAATGCATCATTCCTTATCAAATCATATATACCGTCAGGCTCTGTGGCTTAGTTGGTTAAAGCGCCTGTCTAGTAAACAGGAGATCCTGGGTTCAAATCCCAGCAGGGCCTTTTTATATTTCTTTCCTATTTAGGATCCATGATAATGTTGTGGCTTGGTATCTTACTGTTTTAACCGATAAGCTTTTTCTCACTCCCAGTGCTTTATTCATTAGCATGGTCAAAAGTCTGTTTGCTGTGTTTTCATGCCTTTGTGACGAATCCTTGGCCATTCAATCTGACCTGACATTTGGTGCCATGTGCCGTGGCTTATGTGGTAGCATGTGGAACGGATCACACTAGACTGGTGCCGCCCTCTGCCTGTCCGATGTTCTTGACACTCGGCGGGGGACCAGTCTACGGATCACACATGTTGTATGTCTTCAATAGTACATACATGTAATGTATCCTCGTTAATATTACATAAATATTGAACTTGGAAAGGTGCACTGAGATATATGAAAAGAATATAACAGGAAAATCAAGACCTCAACCGTTCATGACGATCTCAATCAGATAGTCACATGTGGTATACAACAGGCTTTGTTTAGAAGGTTACACCTGACATGAAATTATCCCTGACAAGTCTTCCTTGTCATGAAAGGGATATAATTCTTAGATGTACTAACACACCTGACTTCCCCTTCTTTCAGGTGCTTCCAGAAATGCAATGTACCCACCACTGTCATAGTAATTGTACACTTTACCTCATTGCACCTTATTCTGAAATTTGGCCAAACTTGAAGAAAAGGCATTGGTGATTAAGGATTTGAACTCATAACATTTGAGTTGTGAGACATACTGTGTCATGCGAAGATTGAATTCGTGATATCATTTCTGATATGAGCTGAGGCCCGAACCTGAAGGGTTAATCTATTGTCCTTGTAAATCTGTGATTGGGGGGTTTGTCATGACAATTCAGCGAGGCAGTACTATATCTACTACAAGAAGGTCTCATCACGAAATGACTGAAATAATGATAAAAATGATGTAAAACCCCAAACAAGTAAAATGACCTTCATAACCGACTTGGCAGGACACATTTTGGTCACATTCTGTTTTAATAGTTATATTATTACATAGCTTCTTTTCTGTCTAAAACCAATTATTTTAATGAAGAAAAGGGCTTCCTAGAATGTTTGTTAATAGCCAATTTAATCGTAATAATGGTGGAGGATGGCATGCAAGATTGATTTTCTACCATATTGTTTTAAAATTCTGACAATCTCGTATTAATATGTCAATTGACATAGTAGAATTTAAAAATCGGTATTGCATATGAATTGATTTTTGTCATAACCGTTAAGAAGGTACATATGATTCGATGCAAAAAAGTATTAATCTTATCAGAAGATCTTGGGTTTATACCAGCCTCTTAAGCAAAGGCCATACTCCACCAGAGGGCGACATGGTGAACCTAATAGTTTGCATGAGCCTCTGGTGGACAGTGTGAGCAAAGGCCAGATCTGACCTTTCGAGCCGGTCCTGTATGACCACATCCAGTACAAGCTTCTTTTCCACAGCCACTAGGCGCTGAGTCAAATAGTTTGTGACATGTTGTAGTGTAGCCAATTCGCGTCATTGTTATGATTAGAAAGTGAGTAAAAGAACAAATATATAATATAAAAGCCAGGGGATGGATCATAAATCTTCAAGGGGGGTGGGAGTGGCAAAAAGAGAAATCCGGATTTGTTTTTCTTCTTGGTAAAGAATGATATATATAATATCAGGTCTCATCATGAAATGATGTTGAACGTGACGTCATGTGATGTTGAAAGTTATGTAAAAACACAAACAAATAATTACATCAATGATGTACTTTTCCAACCAGATATTTCCGATATACCCTTGCCCTAAATTATGAGTGATTCATTCCAAATTACTTTTGGCGTGTTCACGGCATATGTCACATGGACGAGAAAATTAGATTTCCGCTTCTCACACAATAAGTTGTTTCTCACACCAGCTGGTGATTCCTGATTGGTTGTCAGAGGCCGTGGGCTGTGTTATGTTTATGAGATAATGCAAAAGAAAGATTCTGTCATTCTTAGAAAGGCGGAGGGCATTCAGTCCCAGTAACAGTCTTTTAAGGTATTTAATACAAACAAATAAATTTAATAGATTTTTAAGGTATTTAATACAAACAAATAAAAATTCCACCCAGCCTCTTCCAAAACACAGATATCTAGGATCTGGGGAGGCCAGTGTCATGAAATGTACTATAATCAAATCTTCAAAGGAAAAGATCACCAAATATGACACAAAATTATTAAATTGTGAAATGATGTTTTAAGAAGCGGTTCTTTAAGTACTTATCGACACATCATGGTTGGCTTTCAAGCCCATCTAGCCAGTGTGAACCCACCACCTCCTGTCCTCCACTTATATAACCACAGTAAGACACAGATCCTTTGATTTGCCAACTGTGCTAGCAGCACCGGTTAAAATTTGTCACAAATAATCATTATGATCATAATGGACATATAAAAGTTTCTTGTCAAACAGGCATTGTAAAGAAATTACGTCACTTCCGGATCCTGCAGCTTTGATTAGAGGACCTCGGGAAAAGTATTCTTTATATCCATTGTGCTTTTCAATGTATTGCATGATTTATTTATGTTTGTTGGCAACAAATTGTGTCACCTGTGTCACTCATGTCTCATTGTGTATATAATTCACCTTTTGTGAGTTATGATGTACATAAATTGATCTGACACACCCTTCATTCTGCTAATCAATTTGGCCTCTGTCCATCGTCTCCTATATCTGTCTATGGGCGTAACATATAGAAATCTAAGGCCTTCCTAAAATAGTGAAATATGAAATAAAACTACATTTTTATTAAATGTCATTACATTATAATATAAACTAACATTTTTCAAGTGTGGTGATATAAAGATACATATCATTATTTGGATGGCCCATAAGAGACTTTGAAACAATTTTCAGCCACTGTGTTTTATTGCTTTCACATTGTGTCTACCACTGTCAAAAATGATTTTGCCACTAACATAATACGTGAATGCATTTGCGCCTCTATCCTATTCAACTTTAAGGAAAATGGTTTAATACCAAAGAGGTTTTTCTCAAAGTCGGGAGAACAGCAATAAGACAAATGAACTGAAAGGCGATATATAAATGGGTTGTGTGGCCATGGGATAGATAAATGCGGGAATGACAAATGCAGAAATGTTTAACATAAAATGAAGGAAGTGGTTATGAAAATGTATTTGAATTGACAGTCAATAACTTGGATTTATAACAAATATTTTATTTCATATTCATAGGCTGTTCTTTTGAAAAATGATTTTGTTAAACTCCTGTGATGTCAGGATTGTTTACATATTTATTTTATGCATTATATATCTTGTCAATAAATAGTGTATTTTATTTTTACCTTTTAAGGCACTGAATGAGTGTATAGTGGTTGATGTGCCTTTGAGCCACCACTCAATTACTCATATTCCTATACCTTGAGTATTAAAACTCAAAAATCAATAAACGTGCTGGCGAAATCAAAAATATAATCTGAGCACAAATCCAGAACAAATGTATCGATTATAACATAAAGTTTAAGGGAGGAATTGGCAAAAAGTACTTATGATCAAATATTTCACAGATCCTTGACATGACAATCCACTCAGTCACAGATTTACAATAACAACCGGTTAACCTTTCAGGCACACGGGATCTTATGAGAAAGTGAATCCAATGCTGTAATGGCTCAAAATTGAACCCACGAGCTTTGGGTCATCTCAGAGGAACTGGTGCTAATGAGCTTGCACTCTCGCCAACTGCGCCACGGCCCATGACCCATAACCAGATCTGTGAACTTTTAGAAAATTATGGTATCAGTGACAAAAAAAGATGCAACTTTCAAAACATTCAGAGAAAGCGTACTCTTATGTGATATAAAATTTATTTCCAATATATTTCATACAATACAGTTACAAAGAGTATAGCTTGTTAATAGCAGCACCTACTGTGCTAAATAGGGGTCGTCTCCTCTACTGACCTCTGCCCCTAAAGCCTTGACCTTCGAAGGGTATCTTATACTTTAAAAACCGAAATATACACGGATACGTTTCCTTGTTAATTCATTAATCAGATTTCCCAATAAATATCAAGAACACTATACATAATTTCAAAATATATTAGTGTCCGACTTGATTTTAGGGGAATAACACATCATTTCCTTGTCTGTCTGTACCTCTAAAAGGTCACAAGATAGTAGATACCATTGCCATCTCTTGTGTTTGATTCTGCTTTGCTCAAGAGATGCCCATACATATCATTCAGAACCCTAGGAAAGTTGATGACGACATTTCCTCATCAAAGTATACCATCTTTGAAATAAGTAATAAATATTGCCAGTTCCTGTTAAAAACGGAAACAAGCCTCATTATGATGTCATTGAGGTTCAGCCATATTGGTAAATGGTATCAACATTGTTATGGAGCTTTTCATCCCAGAAAGTCTCACTCATCTCATCATCTTAAGTAGATTCTTTATTATTTATTCAAGTGGCATATAATCACAAAATACTTCAATTGTGCAAATTTTTTGATTTGATGGACTGCAAGGAACATTTCCCTTTTCCTAAGTTTAGGATTTGGCAAAATATAAAGTGTGTCCCTTGAGTGACCCGCAATACTGGAGCGAAGGGGTAAAGCAATGGTGTCTAACAAGATAGGTGTAATCCCACTGGATAGCACCAGACCCTACGACCCGCAACCAGGAGCAGTTTATCAAATTATTTATTGTCTAAATCATTGTTATTTTTTCAACCACAGAAATGGATAATAAAAACTCAATGTAAACTTGAATAAAGGTTGGCATTTTTCTTCATGACTACACACTTTCATGATGATTAATCATGCAGTTACCAAGAAACAGTTACCATGGTTACCAATGAATAAGCTAAGGGTGTTGAAGAAGGCACACCCTTCGTATAAAGCATTTCTATAAAAGCTGGATTCATCGCATAAAGATAACATTACAAATTAATTCCTCTCATTTTTATAAGTGATTCATTCTGTTCTGTTTATAATATCCAGGATTTCTGCATGAATTTTATCAAATGAAACATTTCTTTTGATTTGAAATTATGGCAAAGACAAATGTGTTCTCATGCCAACAAGAAGTAATAAGCAAGCAGTAACAAAATAATAGTCGACCGGAAGTGGTCCTATTTTTTCCTAGGATGGGAAATGTTGGTGTTTGTGGCATCACTTCCAGATTGTCTAACCTTGCTTTGTGTCGTCATAACACTTCCAGACATCTCAAGGTCACTGGGGGCAATCATGTTCTTACAAAGCATTAATCGCAGCTCATTCCTGAACTTCCCCGCCGACACACAGTAGAAGAAAAAGTTCACAGCGTGGTTGAGAAACTTGCAGACATTGGCCAGAGCCAGCCAGGGGCTGTCATAATACAGATTTACATCCTGGCTATCTGCATACACAATGAAGGATTCTGCCGGCAGAGTGAGAACCATAAAGGAGAACGACACCGTCATCAACATTCTTGTTGTCCTGGTTGAATTTTTGGAAAGTGATGAATTCTGCACTTGATTTTCACCTTGTTTGGCCGTTTTCATTTTGTAGATTATCATCCCATTCATCATAAGCATGACAAAAGACGGCAAAAAGCAATACAGAACCATGTCAATTTTAGGCCATACGTCTTTGATGAAATCGTGAAATTTTTCTGAGGTGTAGCACCATGAAAATGGGCCCCACCTTACAACAGTTTTGGATAGAAAAAAATGAAAGTTCACTGAAAAAAAGAAAACAAAGAGACCCACACAAAGGGCCCTGGCCCTCTTCACAGTCAGCATTTGTTTGGTCTTATAAGGAAAGAAGAGAGATATAAAGCGCTCACAGGTGACGCTGACCAGCAGCCAGGCGCTATACTGGTGGGTGAAGTGGTGAAAGAAGTAATCAATCTTACAGGCGGTGTAAACACTTATGTCAACCACCTAGAAAGAGAAAATGATTGAAATGTGAAGTTTGCAAGGTTCATGATTTATACTGGAATTTTTTTTTTCACAATGCCCATAATTTGACATTTTGCAACCGAACAGGAAATACGAGATTAAACATGAAATGGGTAGTCCAAGACTTCCTGTTTAATGGGTACATGACATCACTTTTACCCAGCATGAATAGTGCCAGAAAGACACATTCTCCATTTTATACACATATTCATGAAATAACTAAAACTAATATTGTAGAAAAAAATTAATGTACGAAAATTTGTGGAAAAATCAGCTTTTAAACCAGGAAATCCATTTGTGTGCAAATTCAATACATTTATTATCATCAGATTTGTCTGTTGCAAATTTAGTCCATATGATTGGAAACCTTCTGAAAATATTAGTGTTTTTTATCGTTTTATATGTATTATTATGAACAGTCTGTGAGGGTTTTTATTTCGTAAATTACACTTATTTAAATATGGAATCTATTTTTTATCAAATCACACTTAAATTAACCACTAAAAAGCTGTTATTCTAGATATTATTTCAAAATATCTCAAAATGTCATTTCAAAATGTTATTTCTTCCTCTAATTTCCCTTTAGAATTAATTAAAAATCTACAAATTGCTCTAATATTGTTAATCATTCATCATAAATAGATTTTGATGAATATGGACTCCCTTAGCTTGTATTGCAGATGACTGGATATTAAATTTTTAGGTATAATCCGTGGAAGTGGGAGTTCATTTTGAATAACCTACAAAGGTCCGCATTCAGTCATGTATCATTTGTAGATATAAACCACACGATTATCGGCCAATGTCTGTCATTTCTACTGATTATGTACAGGTAATTAATGTGTGATACTTGGTGAGTGGCACTCAGCACTATGTACCAGCGGTCCATGTTTGGTACTCACCCGGTGAGTGGCACTCCGCAGTCCATGTTTGGTACTCACCTGGTGAGTGGCACTCAGCACTATGTACCAGCGGTCCATGTTTGGTACTCACCCGGTGAGTGGCACTCCGCAGTCCATGTTTGGTACTCACCTGGTGAGTGGCACTCAGCGTTTCATGTTTGGTACTCACCTGGTGAGTTGCACTCAGCACTCTGAACCAGCAGTCCATGTTTGGTACTCACCTGGGGAGTGGCACTCAGCGGTCCATGTTTGGTACTCACCTGGTGAGTGGCACTCAGCGGTCCATGTTTGGTACTCACCTAGTGAGTGGCACTCAGCAGTCCATGTTTGGTACTCACCTGGTGAGTGGCACTCAGCGGTCCATGTTTGGTACTCACCTAGTGAGTGGCACTCAGCAGTCCATGTTTGGCACCAGCGGTCCATGTTTGGTACTCACCTGGTGAGTGGCACTCAGCACTATGTACCAGCGGTCCATGTTTGGTACTCACCAGGTGAGTGGCACTCAGCACTATCTACCAGCGGTCCATGTTTGGTACTCACCTGGTGAGTGGCACTCAGCACTATGTACCAGCGGTCCATGTTTGGTACTCACCTGGGGAGTGGCACTCAGCACTATGTACCAGCGGTCCATGTTTGGTACTCACCTGGTGAGTGGCACTCAGCACTATCTACCAGCGGTCCATGTTTGGTACTCACCTGGTGAGTGGCACTCAGCGGTCCATGTTTGGTACTCACCTGGTGAGTGGCACTCAGCACTATGTACCAGCAGTCCATGTTTGGTACTCACCTGGTGAGTGGCACTCAGCACTATCTACCAGCGGTCCATGTTTAGTACTCACCTGGTGAGTGGCACTCAGCGGTCCATGTTTGGTACTCACCTAGTGAGTGGCACTCAGCAGTCCATGTTTGGCACCAGCGGTCCATGTTTGGTACTCACCTGGTGAGTGGCACTCAGCACTATGTACCAGCGGTCCATGTTTGGTACTCACCTGGTGAGTGGCACTCAGCGGTCCATGTTTGGTACTCACCTGGTGAGTGGCACTCCGCAGTCCATGTTTGGTACTCACCTGGTGAGTGGCACTCCACAGTCCATGTTTGGTACTCACCTGGTGAGTGGCACTCAGCGGTCCATGTTTGGTACTCACCTGGTGAGTGGCACTCCGCAGTCCATGTTTGGTACTCACCTGGTGAGTGGCACTCAGCACTATGTACCAGCGGTCCATGTTTGGTATTCAACTGTTGAGTGGCACTCAGCACTATCTACTAGCAGTCCATGTTTGGTACTCACCTGGTGAGTGGCACTCAGTGGTCCATGTTTGGTACTCACCCGGTGAGTGGCACTCAGCACTATGTACCAGCGGTCCATGTTTGGTACTCACCTGGTGAGTGGCACTCAGCGGTCCATGTTTGGTACTCACCTGGTGAGTGGCACTCAGCACTATGTACCAGCGGTCCATGTTTGGTACTCACCTGGTGAGTGGCACTCAGCGGTCCATGTTTGGTACTCACCTGGTGAGTGGCACTCAGCAGTCCATGTTTGGTACTCACCTGGTGAGTGGCACTCAGTGGTCCATGTTTGGTACTCACCCGGTGAGTGGCACTCCGCAGTCCATGTTTGGTACTCACCTGGTGAGTGGCACTCAGCGTTTCATGTTTGGTACTCACCTGGTGAGTTGCACTCAGCACTCTGAACCAGCAGTCCATGTTTGGTACTCACCTGGGGAGTGGCACTCAGCGGTCCATGTTTGGCACTCACCTGGTGAGTGGCACTCAGAGTCCATGTTTGGTACTCACCTGGTGAGTGGCACTCAGCAGTCCATGTTTGGTACTCACCTGGTGAGTGGCACTCAGCGGTCCATGTTTGGTACTCACCTGGTGAGTGGCACTCAGCGGTCCATGTTTGGTACTCACCTGGTGAGTGGCACTCAGCACTATGTACCAGCGGTCCATGTTTGGTACTCACCTGGGGAGTGGCACTCAGCACTATGTACCAGCGGTCCATGTTTGTTACTCACCTGGTGAGTGGCACTCAGCAGTCCATGTTTGGTACTCACCTGGTGAGTGGCACTCAGCGGTCCATGTTTGGTACTCACCTGGTGAGTGGCACTCAGCACTATGTACCAGCGGTCCATGTTTGGTACTCACCTGGGGAGTGGCACTCAGCACTATGTACCAGGAGTCCATGTTTGGTACTCACCTGGTAAATGGCACTCAGCACTATGTACCAGCAGTCCATGTTTGGTACTCACCTGGTGAGTGGCACTCAGCACTATGTACCAGCGGTCCATGTTTGGTACTCACCTGGTGAGTGGCACTCAGCACTATCTACCAGCGGTCCATGTTTGGTACTCACCTGGTGAGTGGCACTCAGCAGTCCATGTTTGGTACTCACCTGATGAGTGGCACTCAGCACTATATACCACGTGCCCCAGTTACACAGGTGGCAGGTATCAGTGATGGCCAGCACGGCTAGGTAGAAGCTGGAGCTGGACGTCCTCATCTTCCTCCTGCACATCACCGCCAGACTTAACCCATTCCCCACTATTCCCACTGCCAGGATGAGAGGCATCCACGACAGGTACACCGTGTTCACAGTGTCGTTATTCCAATAATTGCTGTAATAATCATCGTTAATATCATGTGTCACGTTTTTGATTCCAGCAGACGTGTTTGCATCTTCACTCATGTTTCCCATTTGAGAAGTTGGTGATGACGTCCCCACTGCGTCCATATTGTGAGTAATAGTAATATATTAGGTCTTGAAAACACAAAGTTTAGCATTAGATTGCACGAAATCAGAAACTAACTCAGTCAATTACTTTGATATATGCGTTGACTCAGTCAATTACTTTGATATATGCGTCTTGTGCAACTGTATGGTGGAAAATGGAAACAGACACATACACATACGCAAATATATATATATATATATATATAATATATGCGTGTGTATGTGGGTGTGTGTGTTGGTGTGTAAATATATTAGGATAACACATTTCATTTAAGGTGGTCTTTAATGTCGAGGACCTGCGACATCACAATTCAGTGAGGCATTTTGATATGTTGACGAGACCTACTTGTATATATACAAGTAGGTCTGGTCAAAATATGACTGAAATAGTACCAATAGTAAAGGATAACCCAATACTCTACACCGAAAGATGAAAAATCCCTCCAGGCACTCAGAGCGTGAAGTTCATTTGATATTTGATATTTGACGTTTTTTTCAAAGTTTGCCTCCAAGTATATATCCACACACACTTATAGGATATGGGTCAAAACAGGATAAAAAAGGATATATACCCTGTCAAAAGCGGATATATCCTTTTTATTCGTAATAAATCCATTTTTTATACATTTATAACTTAGAAATGCTTCTCAAATGATCTCAAAGACTTTTGATTGACTAATGGGATCTTAGACATACTTGGAAGACATGTCTATATGAGAGCATAAATCTATGAGAGCATAAATCTGAGTTCAATGGAGTAGCCCTTTTCCCATAACAATGTCAATATATTCAACCTACTGACTGGTATGAGGTGGGGGGGAGAGTACTAAAAAGACTTTTGATTGACGAATGGGGCATTAGACATACTTGGTAGACATGTCTAAATATAAGAGCGTAAATCTGAGACAGGAGGAATAATTCTCTTCTCCTGTGAAGTTGAAAATCCAACATTCTTGGGAATTTCTCTCCATGAAGATAGATTAGTTGCCCGGTGTACATGCATTTTGATTCATTAATGGGGACTAAAACATACTTGGGAGATAATTTGGAGATATTGCCTTTTTACTGTGCTAAATTCATATTTCATTTATTTGTCATAATTGGAAAGACACAAGGAACATAATGTTAATTATAATGTATCAGATGAAAAACAAGTTTGAATTGGAATACTAATGATAAAATAAGAATTAAAGATTAAAGACAAACAATATATATTTTGTTTTCAATATCAAATATATATTTATTGATAAAGAAAATGTGAATACTATAAGACATTCAAGAATCCTTTCGTTTCAGTAACATTATAGGTTTGGTTGATTGTCAATCTTATTTGGCCAATATATTCAATATATTACTGAGTGGTATGAGGTGTAATTAGTACCCTGTGGCATTAAAGAAAATTTGCACAGGTTCAAATAATTTATGGCAGAACACAACCAGGGATATTGTCCAAAGCTGGTTGTGCAGTTATAAGGCATTTTAAAATTAAACATTACATGCTATTAAATATAAAAATAAATGTCTAACATTTGTATTTACAGAGAAATTGTGCTTGACAATTTTTTTCTATCAAGGTAATAGCCTGATGAAAGGTCACACAACACTGAACATTATCTCAGCCCTTTCACACAGTATGCCAATTCAGCTGGAAATTCATTCAATTTCACTAAACATCCTATCAGATATTACAGATTAATCAGAAAAAAGGACAGACTGACAGATCGATGCTGTTGGCAACAACAATACCTATGTATTGGTTGAGGGTATATCTATTTTTCTGGATTCTGAACATGAAGAATGCTTTTCAGGTTGCAAAAATTAACAAATAAAAGTTTTTTTAATTTCAGATTACAATGTAATATACATTATAAAATGCTGATGGTAAAACTTTGATTTAATGAATAAACTATAGAGGAATCTATTGTGAAAATCTATCCCTTAAACATACTTAAATTAGCTAATAACTTTTCACAATGATATTTACACTTGACACTTTATTATCAATATTTGTTCATTATAAATGGGTACATAATTTTTAGTATAATAAAGCTTTTATTAATTTTAAAGATAATTTTCTTAAGGGATATTCCTTTCCTTTTCATTTATAAAACTCCATTTTAATCATCATACATACAAATGTATTTCTGTATCATTTCTAATGTCACCATAAAGTTAGAGCATACACTAATATAACTTTGTAAAGAAAACTTTCCATATTAGAATAGCCATATAAAATGAGGAAAATTGTGTCATGACTAAGATCAAATTAATGGAAATCATCAACCTCATTTTCTCGAGAAGTGAAGAAGTAAGCAAATGCAAAGTGGCAAAAACCGAAAAAGGCATGACACAATCTCACTCACTTTAAATAGGTTTTGTTTGTTTGTTTGTTTGGGGTTTTACATCACTTTCAACATTATTTCAGTTATTTCGTGATGAGACCTACTTGTAGCAGATATAGTGCTGCCTCACTGAATTGACATGTCGCAGGTCCTTGACATGACAACCCACCCGGTCACAGATTTACAAGGACAACGGGTTAACCCTTTAGGCACGGGCCTCAGCTCATGTGGGAAATTGTGTCATGAGTTCAATCTCGGCACAGCCGGGGTTCGAACCCACGACCTTTGGATCACCACAGAGGAACTGGTGCTAATAAGCTGGCGCCCTAACCAACTGCGCCACGGCCCGTGGCTCCCTTTAAATAGGCTATAGATCTACACTACATTACAGCAACTTGGATAAATATTGGTCTTATGCAGTATTATGTATGCATTTTACAAGAATCACAGTAATCTACGTGTCAATTTGGACTAGAATAACTGCAGGATATACAATTGATAACAAATAATTGGTGTCCAACCTGTACCAATTTATATCAAAACCTTGAATTATAAATCCCCATGTAGATATAAATGGTGATTGTGACTGAATGAAAATGAGAAAAGAGCCAAAATATGGATGACCATTTGTAAATTCTCTGAAGGAGGTTTTCAGCATAGCCAATGATATCGAAATGGTATCATTATTTTAGGATGCAAAATCGCTTGCACCACATAATGTGACATTAAAATGCAAATGAGATTGGCAAAACATACTGGGATATACATTAAACAAATCGTCACAGCTGTTTTTTCAAAACTTCAAATCAAAACCTCAAAATTAAGTTTCCAATTATTTACCGACATAATATTGTTTATGGTAGCAAACTCTCATCTCCAAAACATGTAAAGAGAAGGGAATCTCTCCAGTCATTCATGTCTCCATCGCACACATTCCTCACAAATTGCTCGAAATGATCAGTGTCCATATTGTAACAAGATGGATTTTGTATAGAGGTTATATCATGATTAGTGATGAAATTTGTCATTTTGAAAGTGTCCGGAAACCATGTCCTTATATATTTTAGCCTGTCTTGTTCCGTAATTTGGTCTTTATCTAATATCCTTGATGCTATCTTCGTAGATCGTTTTTAGGTTGCAAACATTTGCAATCCAACCCATTTTTGGTTAGTGTTCTCCAATCACCCATCGGCAAAGCCCAGATAGGTGATCTGGAGAGGTCTGAGATTTTTGCTTTTTGGTCATAATCTCGTTCAGATATGATTTTTTAAATACCCAACTGTTTAAGTGATAATTCATATTTTATGTATGATTATGTCTAAAATCTCACAAAAAAGCTTGATTATTTTTTGGATAACATTAAATAAAGAAAATATAAATACTTGATAATAATCGCCAGCTGCAAAAATTGAATCAAACCCGTTATAACGGCAGTTGAAACGGGTTCAATTTTGACGTTTAAACGGGTTTACCAATGTTTTTGCAGCTGGCGAGTTTTTACTTCACTAGAGCTCAATCAACTCCACCAAACTTTTCTTTGGTTGCAGTTGGTAGAGACCATGGACGTTCGACAAACCCCTCCAGATCACCTATCTGGGCTTTGCCGATGGGTGATTGGAGAACACTAATTTTTGGTGGCATTCCTGTCGGTGAATGTTGCAACAGCATCTTCACCAGAGAAACATACAAATAGGAATAAACAGAAGCACCTGAGCTTTCCCACTTCAGATGTTGGTATATCTGTCATGGGATGTAAAGTCCAGCTATCGTTATCCTCCACCATCCGGGCTAAACACATCCACAAATAAAGGATGACGAAAGGGCCACAGTCAACAGAAGTAGTCTGTCTTGGGAAATGTGCCAGGCCAAAATAGTCGGCGAGTCCTTCATTCATGTGAAAAGTCCATTCATCTTTATTGTCAGAAATTTTGGTCAAGGCCAAAATAATATCCATATGGTCTTTGCTCACACTCCTGGAGGCTGCCTGCTGACAAGGATCCAAGTAAAATACCTGGTTGTTATGAATATCAATAAACACTGCACACCAATGATTGGGATGATGGGCAGCCATCGAAAGTGCTGAACATTGTTTAGCCAAAACAAATGGTGGTAACCAACCATATGCAGTTTCTGCCATTGCCAAACTTAAAAACTGGTTGGGCAAAATGCAAAATGCCATATCATGTTCTGAACCTATTATTCCAGTGATGGTAATCAGTGCATCTATACTTGTTGTGGGAAAAGGGCTACTCCATTGAACTCAGATTTATGCTCTCATATTGAGGGGGCTAGAAATAATCTAGACATGTCCATCAAGTATGTCTAATGCCCCATTCGTCAATCAAAAGTCTTTTTAGTGCTGTCACCCCCACCTCATACCAGTCAGTAGGTCGAATATACTGACTTTGTTGTGGGAAAAGGGCTACTCTATTGAACTCAGATTTATGCTCTCATATTGAGGGGGCTTGAAATAATCTAGACATGTCCACCAAGTATGTCTAATGCCCCATTAGTCAATCAAAAGTCTTTGAGATCATTCAAAAAGCATTTCTAAGTTATAAATGTATAAAAAATTGATTTATTACGAATAAAAAGGATATATCCGTCTTTGACAGGGTATATATCCTTTTATATCCTGTTTTGACCCATATCCTATAACTGTATATGGATATATACTTAGAGGCATACTTTATAAAAAACGCCAAATATCAAATATCAAATTAACTTCACGCTCATCCAGGCACACCTTTTATTTGAGAATGGGAAAAATGGGAAAAAGAGACACTTTTATCCCAGGTGATATGTAATATTTTGAAAGGCCCATGATGATTATTTACTAACACAAAGAACAACTATCTACCGATAATAGTACACACACACTGGTTGCATCTAGCAGGAAGTTAATTAAACATGAATGAATTTGACGTCACTCTTGACAAGAAAGCAGACTCAATATTTGGTTTACATGCACATGATAATGAAAACAAGGAATGCACTATGTTGTCATATGTCATGAGCCACCCCATACTCCCACCATTACCCAGGTATATGTAATAATAATAATAATAATAAAATTTATATAGCGCTGATACCAGACAAGTCTGTTCATAGCGCTGATATGTAGTGTTCTCTAGTGTTCTCCAATCACCCATCGTCAAAGCCCAGATAGGTGATCTGGAGAGGTCTGAGATTTTTGCTTTTCCTTCATAATCTCGTTTAGATGTGATTTTTTAAATGCCCAACTGTTTTAGTGATAATTCATATTTTATGTATAATTATATCTAAAATCTCACTAAAAAGCTTGATTATTCTTTGGATAACATTAAATAAGGAAAATATAAATACTTGATAATAATCGCCAGCTGCAAAAATTGAGTCAAACCCGTTTTAACAGCAGTTGAAATGGGTTCAATTTGGACGTTTAAATGGGTTTACCTCAGATTTTACAGCTGGCGATTTTTTACTTCACTAGAGCTCTAACAACTCCACCAAACTTTTCTTTGGTTGAAATTGGTAAAGACCTTGGAAGTTCGACAAACCCCTCCAGATCACCTATCTGGGCTTTGCCGATTGGTGATTGGAGAACACTAAGTGTTCTCCAATCACCAATCGGCAAAGCCCAGATAAGTGATCTGGAGGGATTTGTGGAACGTGCAGGGTCTCTTCTATTTTAACCAAAGAAAAGTTTGGTAGAGTTGATAGCATGAGCTGTCTGCAAACCAAATGATAAAAATAGATTTGATCTCATGTGTCTATAGATAGCATTACTATATATAAACTAGTACTGTATATAAGTAAAGGAAAAATTGACATTGCATTGATCACACAATCTCAACAGTATCTTAGCTTTTCAGTTTCCCTTTAGTGTTCTCCAATCACCAATCGGCAAAGCCCAGATAGGTGATCTGGAGGGGTTTGTCGAACGTCCAAGGTTTCTACCAATTTCAACCAAAGAAAGGTTTGGTAGAGTTGATTGAGCTCTAGTGAAGTAAAAAAAAATCGCCAGCTGCAAAAACTGTGGTAAACCAGTTTAAACGTCCAAATTGAACACGCTTCAACTGCCGTTAAACCGGGTTTGACTCAGTTTTTGCAGCTGACGACTATTATCAAGTATTTATATTTTCTTTATTTAATGCTACCCAAAGAATAATCAAGCTTTTTCTGGGAGATTTTAGATATAATCATACATAAAATTTGAATTATCATTAAAACAGTTGGGTATTTAAAAAATCACATCAAAACGAGATTATACAGGAAAGGCAATAATTTCAGACCTCTCCAGATCACCTATCTGGGCTTTGCCGATTGGTAATTGGTAAATGGAGAACACTAAGGTATATGACTTGAAGATAGCCCTCTTAGCCCTAGTTCTAATATTATGCCAGCCACAGAGACAGAATGCGTCTTTTAAAGACATATCTGGACTGGTATGATATTTCAGATGACCAGGATATTCAATCATAAAGCATTTAAATGAGGTTTTCGAGCACTTTTTCCTTGCATAATATAAATGTTTATGCACCCCCAAACCTCTGTAAAATTGCCTGTTACCTCTGTAGTTTCCTGAATGCTTTAAATATAAATCTGGGCACCTTCTCTGGGTAAATCGGTTTACAAACAAAGATCATGATATAAATGTTACATTTGGTGCTGTTTTTTGCCTAGTTTGCCAAATTATTTATTAGTTTTACGCTCCATTTTTTAAGCAATCTCAGTATTGTTCTGGTATAGTATAGTATCAGTACGGAGATGTCTTTGTAGCCATTGTCTCTGGGCTAGATATCCTGTCTCTGGGCTAAATATCCTGTCTCTGGACTAGATATTCTGTCTCTGGGCTAGATATTCTGTCTCTGGGCTCGATATTATGTCTCTTTTCTAGATATTCTGTATCTGGACTAGATATTCTGTCTCTGGACTAGATATTCTGTCTCTGGACAGGATATTCTATCTCTGGGCTAGATATTCTATCTCTGGGCTAGATATTCTGTCTCTGGGCTGGATATTCTGTCTCTGAGCTCAATATTCTGTCTCTGTGCTCGATATTCTGTCTCTGAGCTCGATATTATGTCTCTTTTCTAGATATTCTGTCTCTGGGCTAGATATGATGTCTCTGGGCTAGATATTCTATCTCTGGGCTAGATATTATGTCTCTGGGCTAGAGATTCTGTCTCTGGGCTAGAGATTCTGTCTCTGGGCTAGATATTATGTCTCTGGGCTAGATATTCTGTCTCTGGGCTAGATATTCTGTCTCTTTTCTAGATATTCTGTCTCTGGGTTAGATATTCTCTCTTTGTGCTAGATATTCTCTCTTTGTGCTAGATATTACAAACTGTCTTCAATATAGATTCTTGAGACTGGGCTTATCAACATCCTGCAACACGCAGTCTAGAAGCCATACATTACATTCAAAACATTATCATTCAAAATGAATCAAAATGATTCTCATAGTGCTTTGAGTCAAAGATTGAGGAGCGTGCCATCTTGCAGTATCACATAACTCCTCTGTTTGTCTTTCTCCCTATGTTTTGTCTGTAATTGACTTGGCACATTACCTATCGTCTTGACTGAATAACAGCCCCGTCACACAAGAAAAACCTTCAAAGCTTTAAACATGGTTCATGCAGGATGGTAACAGTCAGTATTTTGTAGTTTTGGAACATCTCAGATCTCTTAATTTCCATATATGTTAAATAATTCTATATCTTTTTGTCTGAAGTGTATTGTCATTTTTGAAGTTTCCTCTATTGTGATCGAGTTTATATTTAAAGCATTCATGAAATGAGGTTTTCTAGAATATATTCTTTGTACAATATAAATGTTTATAGCCCAAACTTTGCAATCACAACTTATTACCCATCAAATTTCCCCTACATATATTTCTGCTAAAATCCAAATCATCCATTGGACACTTTGTCAACAAACTTTGTTTACCTGACCAGTGCTTTTGTGCAAACACCTGCTGAGTAAAGTCTTTCTAACAAGTTGTCCACTTTGGGTGGACAAGCCATACAGGCTTTTTCATTGGTCACAAGGTATACCAGTCAATTTGAGGGGTTTAAATGATCATATCTAATAAACATAACCCCATGGGTTGATAGCTCTGCTGACTTGAATGAAAACACATGAACTGAGATTAAGTACAACAAGCAACCAGGTTATGATTTTCCATACAAGATCCCAAAGTAGGCAAGATGTTGTATTTTCTTAGGTCTAATTCTATCTATTTTCCATTAGACTCAGTTCTTTTTCCATTTTGTCATGATTTTTTCAAAAATCTAAGAGCTATCACTAAGGTCACAGTACACAAATAAGATCCGGGTCAAAATGTAATACGATTTACCTATATTACAGATGCGTGGGTGTCTGTCAGATGAGGGCTATTAAAACCAAACAAAGCATATGACAGGAAATATTTTGATAAATATTTAAAACATAACATGTAATGATGAAAGAAAATTCAAATGAAAGCTAATTAATATTTTTAAAAAAATTTGGGGGCAGTTCCAAAATTATTTGATATTCATGAAGTCTGCCTTAAAAAAACCGCATTTGCACATAAGGTCTGGTTTGAGACCAACACAGCCGAAAATTTTCTAGGTGAATGTATATTTTCTTTGCCTTTAAATGAATATTACAGTATTTTTCTATTAGGAAAAAATAAGAAAGGATCAATTGAAACATTTTAACAATTTTTTAGTGAAGTTTGAAAGTTGCATGTTTAAATAGGATTATACAGTGGCTTCGAATTGGTGCACTGTGACCCTAAGTTGTCAAGGAGGCTGCCATTTTGAATAACATAGCCAATGAGAATCAAGATAACAAGTTGGGGCCAAATTTGATATGTAACATGCATTTTGATTGGTCAAAATCATCATCTGCTCAAGTCTGCTCCACTTTTAATGGTTGTGAGATTTTGCATGCACACAAATTTTGAATTCAAGGTCAATGTGTCAAGGACAAAGGTCACATGACTAAGAAAGTATTACGAGGCAGGGCTATGACCTAAGACATTTCTGTATACCAAGTGGTTGCTGAGATATGCTCCTTACAAAATTTGTGACATCAAGGTCACTGCACTAAGGTCAATGGTGACATCACTAAGATTTGAAGGAATCTGAATCTTCAACTCTCTATCTAACTCTGTATAAAATAGTGTTGGTATATAGAAGATATGAAGCGCATTTAATTCACTTCTAATGGTTATGATGTGGCATTTTCACAAATTTTGAATTCAAGGTCAATGTGTCAAGGTCAATGGTCACATGACTAAGAAAGTATGATGAGGCACGGCTATGACCTAAGACATTTCTGTATACCAAGTTTTAATTTCTTCTTATAAGTAGTTGCTGAGATATGCTCCTAACAAAATTTGTGACATCAAGGTCACTGCACTAAGGTCAATGGTGACATCACTAAGATTTGAAGGAATCTGAATCTTCAACTCTCTATCTAACTGTGTATTAAATATGAAACAAATATTACAGGTAGTTTTGGAGGAGAAGATTTTTAAACATAGTGTTAGTATATAACAGATATGAAGTGTTTTTCATTCACTTCTGATGGTTGTGATGTGGCATCTTCACAAATTTTGAATTCAAGGTCAGTATGTCCAGGTCAAAGGTCACATGACTAAAATTGTATGACAAGGTACAGCTTTAACATAAGACATTTCTGCATACCAAGTTTTAATTTCCTCTAATATGTGGTTGCTGAGATATGCTCCTTACAAAATTTGTGACCTCAAGGTCACTGCACTAAGGTCAATGGTGACATCACTGAGAATTGAAGGAAATTAAATCTTCAACTCTCTATCTAGCTCTGTATAAAATAGTGTTGGTATATAGAAGATATGAAGTACATTTAATTCACTTCTAATGGTTATGATGTGGCATGTTTACAAATTTTGAATTCAAGGTCAATGTGTCAAGGTCAAAGGTCACATGACTAAAATTGTATGACGAGGCACAGCTTTAACATAAGACATTCCTGTATACCAAGATTTAATTTCTTCTTGTGAGTGGTTGCTGAGATATGCTCCTTACAATATTTGTGACATCAAGGTCACAGCATTAAGGTCAATGGTGACATCACTAAGATTTGAAGGAATCTGAATCTTCAACTCTCTATCTACCTCTGTATTAAATATGAAACAAATATTACTAGCAGTTTTGGAGAAGATTTTTAAACATAGTGTTAGTATATAACAGATATGAAGTGTTTTTTATTCACTTCTGATGGTTTTGATGTGGCATGTTCACAAATTTTGAATTCAAGGTCAATGTGTCAAGGTCAAAGGTCACATGACTAAAATTGTATGACAAGGTACAGCTTTAACATACGACATTTCTGCATACCAAGTTTTAATATCCTGTAATAAGTGGTTGCTGAGATATGCTCAGTACAAAATTTGTGACCTCAAGGTCACTGCACTAAGGTCAATGGTGACATCACTAAGATTTGAAGGAATCTGAAACTTCAACTATATATCTACCTCTATATAAAATATGAAAGATGTAGTACTGGTAGTTTTGGAGAAGAAGATTTTTAAAGAAATGTTGACAGACGGACGTACGGACGGACAGACGGACAGACGGACGGACAGACATTTTCCCCCTCCTAAAGCTCTGCGAGCTAAAGTCTCAGCAGAGCTAAAAAATAAGGTGTATTTTGTTGAGAATTTTATGGGAAATTCTATGCACTAATTTTCTTTTGTAGAGCTAGAATATTTTACCTCATATTATCAAGGGACAATGCCATGTCACAGTAAAAAGGACAATGTCAAGTCACAGTAAAAGGGACAATGTTAAGTCACAGGATTTAGAACAATACCATGTCACAGTAAAAGGGACAATGCCATGTCACAGGATAAGGGACAATACAATGTTACAGGATAAGGGACAATGCCATGTCATAGTAAAAGGGACAATGTCATGTCACAGGATTAGGGACAATTAGGGTGTCCCAAAATATCACTTTTTCGTCACAGAGCTAAGCACATTTGGATTCCCATTCCTATTGACAACAAAATAAAGTTCGAAAAATTACAACTGTCTATATAGATGGCTTCCTACTTGGAATTGACCCTGGAAAATGGCTCAGGATCACAGGATAAGGGACAATGCCATGTCACAGGATCACAGGATAAGGGACAATGCCATGTCACAGTTAGGGACAATACTGTGTCACAGGATAAGGGACAATGCCATGTCACAGGAGAAGGGACAATACCATGTCACAGGATAAGGGACATTGCCATGTCACAGGATAAGGGACAATGTCATGTCACAGGATAAGGGACAATGCCATGTCACAGGATAAGGGACAATGCCATGTCACAGGATAAGGGACAATGCCATGTCACAGGAGAAGGGACAATACCATGTCACAGGATAAGGGACATTGCCATGTCACAGGATAAGGGACAATGTCATGTCACAGGATAAGGGACAATGCCATGTCACAGGATCACAGGATAAGGGACAATGCCATGTCACAGGATAAGGGACAATACCATGTCACAGGATAAGGGACAATACCATGTCACAGGATAAGGGACAATGCCATGTCACAGGATAAGGGACAATGCCATGTCACAGGATAAGGGACAATGCCATGTCACAGGATAAGGGACAATGCCATGTCACAGGATCACAGGAGAAGGGACAATGCCATGTCACAGGAGAAGGGACAATGCCATGTCACAGGATAAGGGACAATGCCATGTCACAGGATCACAGGATTAGGGACAATGCCATGTCACAGGATCACAGGATAAGGGACAATGCCATGTCACAGGATAAGGGGCAATGCCATGTCACAGGATAAGGGACAATGCCATGTCACAGGATAAGGGACAATGCCATGTCACAGGATAAGGGCAATGCCATGTCACAGGATAAGGGGCAATGCCATGTCATAGGATCACAGGATAAGGGACAATGCCATGTCACAGGATAAGGGACAATTCCGTGTCACAGGATAAGGGACAATCCCATGTCACAGTTAGGGACAATACTGTGTCACAGGATAAGGGACAATGCCATGTCACAGGAGAAGGGACAATACCATGTCACAGGATAAGGGACAATGCCATGTCACAGGAGAAGGGACAATGCCATGTTACAGTATAAGGGACAATGCCATGTCACAGGATAAGGGACAATACCATGTCACAGGAGAAGGGATAATCCCATGTCAAGGAATAAAGGACAATATTTTATAAGTATATAGGGACAGCAAATGACAAGTGGGAATAAATGACTTGAGGTTATTATTGATTTTTTTTCTGCCATATAACAAAGCCTTTCTTTGATTTTTATTATCTTTATTAAAATAACCTTCAACAATTGAAAATATTTTCCCATAAGCCACAGAAGTGAAATATGCAAATATTTCTGGATGCATACATGTAAAATCCTGTGAAGCTAAATGCTTTCAAAATTCAGAATTGTTAAAATGTTCAGGAATATATTTTGTGCAAGTATGTAAGACAACCATGGCTACATTTTGCATATGAAATAGATGGAATAGGATTGCAATATGACACAAAAATAAACGATTGAGTAATTAATTTATCACATAAATGACAACAAGCTTGCTGTTTGTGAAATTTGTAATCTCTAAATCAAATCCATTTCACTAACAATGACTACCCTGGTTGTTTTCATGTCTGACATTCCTGTGAATCAGTTTCAATATAAGTTAGATTCTAAAAATACTGGACCCTGAAATAGTTAGTTTTGCAATAACCTTTGTCAAAAGTTAATATGTTCCTTTAAAATTAATTTTTACAAAATGTTGTTCTGTCTTTGCTTTTATAAAAATTCATTATAAAAACTTCTATTTCTATGTATACCTTTCATATTTTACATCTAAAGACAAAATTGAAATGTTTACAGGTAGCTTTTTGTATATGTTTATGTTGTTTTACTGCTGAACTGCTCAGATTTGCTGCCGAACTGTAAGAGTTGTTCTGCAAAACCATCTAGATTATGCATGAAGTTAATATTTTGGCCAACCCATAATATTGCCAAAATATTCACCCTCGGGGTAATGCAAAACCTTGAATTCTGTTAATAATTGCAATTTTATACATCTAAATTGTGACAAAAAGGAATATAGCTTGACTGCCAGAGCTACAAATTTCCACTCGCCAGATACAGAATCATTTTGTAATTTTTATTTACCATGTAACTATATTAACAAGCAATATGGGGTGTAAACCCATATACAAAAATTGCCTACCACCAAACCCTTAAAAAGACAATTTTATGATGTGGTGAAAGCAGATTTTATGTGGGGGAAAAAATCAGGATTTATTTTTTTACATTATGAAGCATTTGTAGAATTAAGTCTCATTCACTTTTGTTTTAAATCAAATGGATTGGCTCTGACAAACAAGCATATGGGACGTCTGCACTTGAAGCCTACAGAAGTCAGATATCTCTATTAGAAAAATCAGATGTCTGTACTTGAGGCATGCCACCAGTCAGGTGTCTGTACTTAAAACATGCCACCAGTCAGATGTCTGTACTTGAGGCATGCCACCAGTCAGGTGTCTGTACTTGAAGCATGCCACCAGTCAGATGTCTGTACTTGAGGCATGCCACCAGTCAGATGTCTGTACTTGAGGCATGCCACCAGTCAGATGTCTGTACTTGAGGCATGCCACCAGTCAGGTGTCTGTACTTGAAACATGCCACCAGTCAGATGCCTGTACTTAAAGCATGCCACCAGTCAGATGTCTGTACTTGCGGCATGCCACCAGTCAGATGTCTGTACTTGCGGCATGCCACCAGTCAGATGTCTGTACTTGAGGCATGCCACCAGTCAGATGTCTGTTCTTGAGGCATGCCACCAGTCAGATGTCTTTACTTTAGGCATGCTACCAGTCAGATGTCTGTTCTTGAGGCATGCCACCAGTCAGATGTCTGTACTTGAGGCATGCCACCAGTCAGATGTCTGTACTTGAGGCATGCCACCAGTCAGATGTCTGTACTTGAGGCATGCCACCAGTCAGATGTCTGTACTTGAGGCATGCCACCAGTCAGATGTCTGTACTTGAGGCATGCCACCAGTCAGATGTCTGTTCTTGAGGCATGCCACCAGTCAGATGTCTTTACTTTAGGCATGCTACCAGTCAGATGTCTGTTCTTGAGGCATGCCACCAGTCAGATGTCTGTACTTGAGGCATGCCACCAGTCAGATGTCTGTACCCGAGTCATACAAGTAGTCAAATGCCTGTCAGGTCTAACAAGTGTTTATGCATGAGTATTGTTGTTATTTTGGATTTATGGCAACCTATACTGCAGGATATACTACATACAAGTGTTTCTAAGTTGACTAATTCCAGCCATTGGTACACAATGCCCTACTCTGGCTATAGATTTTAAATTTTAACCATTGCCTCAAATTACAAGTTGTGAGTCACTGGCTGGACCGAATGCTCTGATGTGAAGATTTTAGAAGATGTTGGGAACAAACTATGCATAGATAGAGAGTAATATTGAGGACTCACTGAGGAATCGTATTTGTAAAATAAAAGACCACTTTTAATTCAACACTAAAGCGCAGCCAATGTTGTTTTATATATATATATATATATATATATATATATATATATATATATATATATATATATATATATATATTAATTTTTCTAAAACACATTCCTTAAAAATAATAAGTATAAATTATTAAATTGTTCTTAATTTACTAATGATAAATATCACCTTTCTCCTTTATTACTTGCACCTAAAATCCCATTATTCCCCATGGCAACAGTTGCCGTGGTAACCTGGCCAATAGGTGGCCAATGCGGATAGCTTTCCTCGACTTCCTTCCGGATTAGTTTGTATTTATTCTTGAAGGTTTTCTTCCCTCGCAATTTGTTCGTTAGCTTTGCCAATGTTCTGCTCGGCACAATGAACTTCTGAAAATGTCAAATAACAATGAATTGTACATTTCTGTCATCACATCCAAGACTTGATCTCAATTGCATATATTATCTATTTAAAAGCTAAATAGTTTTTTATCGAAAACTGTACACATATATAAATAGCTTTGTCGTGGTTAGGGAATAATTTCACTTTCACAAGTACTGATTCCAGACAATGTCTGTTCAAAGTGGTTGATAGGAACTGGCTGGGAATTAAACCAGGAATCCTTGGATCTTGAGGCAACTACTCTACTAACAGAGTTATTTCGGCTGGTTAAATATTTCTGCCAGTTTAAATTTACCTCAAAGATGACAACAACCAAGAAGTTGATGAAGATATATCCCAGAAGTATAAGTCTGAACCTCATAGAAGGGATCACCTTCAACTAAAATATTAAAAACACAGTATATTTACATTTATATATATAAATATATATATATATATATATATATATATATATATATATATATATATATATATATATATATACATAATATTATATATACATAATATTATATAAGCATAAATTTAGCATAAAACAAGGTAAACTGTTTCTTCAAATGCATTTTATTTATTATTATTTTACAATGCTTAAATTGTTAATGTTGTGTGTCACAATCTGTACATTTGACACATAGAAAATTATTAATTGTATTACTGTGTCATCATACTCAACCACCAGAGCGGTCGCTGAAAATTAAAGCCATGTATCCATATATTACCTGCAATATATTGACGAGGAATTGGAATGGATACAGAACCAGAAGTATTGTCAGCCCTGAGAGCACGATCAACGATATCAAGAACAGCACTGAAACATCAGGGAAAACATATATACATAATGAGCTCTCACTACACGGAAAACATGTTCATCACAGTTCTTATTCTCTACACAGTGAGTCACTTTCAAAAAATCTCAAAGTCTAGGCCCAAAGTCATTTCATAGTCTGGGCCCAGGTCGTCTCATAGTTGATACAAGCTAGAGTTGTTAATAAATACATGGATGCAATTTAAAAATAAAATATATTAAATCAAACATCTCACAATGATTTAATAAGATGACATAATGCAGATGTTACCATTGGTCCAGATAGGCTTCCTGTATGGTGGTCCCCGGGAGAAGGCGAACGCCAGTATCAAGTACTGGAAGGAGGAGACGTAGAACAGCGTCGTCGTCTCGTACGACACCACATTATTGTCTGCCTGCGGTTCGAAAGGCACTGGTTCAAACCTACAAATCATATCAGATATTATCATTCTCATTATTGAAACTTTCAGCATGATAAGGCTATATCAGGTAAAATAGAAGCCTGTCACAAGGACACAATGCCCTGCGCTTTTTAGAGTGACTTTATTTTTTTTCTTTTGCATTATCAAATAGATAATTTTTTGTGTGCATTAACCAAAGTAACTTTCAGCATGATAAGGCCATATTAGGTAAAATAGAAGCCTGTCACAAGGACACAATGCCCTGCACTTTTCAGAGTGACTTTTTCTTTTTCTTTTGCATTATCAAATAGAAATGAGTTCTTACTGGACAATAGGCAGCTCTAACACAGGCAACAAGTACAATTCTCATGCTCTGCATGCCTGGAACTTACCATGCTTGGTTAGCGACGAGGAAGTAGGTGCCGGCCTGGAAGCCGATGACCGTACAGATATGTAGGAGGATGGAGAAGATATTGGAGGGCCCTATGAGGCTGCCAGGCGGCCGTCGGGGCACCAAGACGTCATAAGCTCCCGTGTGACCCACTGAAAACATAACAAGCAACACTCACTGACAATACATGATTACATCTCCATAGAAATGTATTAGATTACCGAAATATGTGTGTAATAGTGTCAGATATAAAATAGCATTTGACAATATGAGTTGAAGTGAAAAATTTTAAAGCTTATTAAAGGTGAGGTTAATTACAACACAATACGAGCTGAATATCATATATAAGGGTGATTTTGGTAAAGTAAAGAAAAAATTTATTTCAATTTGATTAATTTGATTAAGTTTTTTCAATTTGATTAAGTAAAATAAAGAAAAAAGTTTTTTCCATTAGATTAAGAGGTCTAAATATGTTTGGATATGTTTGGAAAGTTGTCAGAATGAGTGTGGGAGCTTGTCTTACTGAGGATGGCCACCGTGGTGGTGATGACCAAGTCGATGTACAGGAACATCCAGTCCCCAAGGTTAGTTGTTTTCTGAAAATGAAACATACACAATGACTTATTAAAATCTACCTTACTCAATGATCAATTAGCATTTTTGTCCCTGCATTTTTTTCCGTTGGATCATTCCATTCGTTGCGGGGGCTCTTTCCCAGGTTGACAACAAGTTTGACATTTACATGTTTCATGAAGAGTGTTTATCTGTGACCTTTGCAAATAATTTATCTATGACCTTTTTGACCTTTATAAAGAAGGTGGAATGTAGATTAAAGGTGAGTGGACCTAAATTATTGTAAACTTGTTTCTAATTGAAAATAATCCCTAAATTAAGTAGGTACATGCAGTGGTGAATGTGTATGAATTACTTTATGACTTTATGATAATAGTAATAGGTTTTAATATAGTTCTGATACCAGACATTGTTCATAGTGCTTGATAGTAACTAACCAGGATATGAACCATGAACCTCTGGATCTAAAGGCCGATGCTCTGCAGATTGAGCTATTTTGGCAAGTAAATTTTATTCCTCATATCCCTCTTCTTGATGATCACAACTTGGGCCCAGACTATGAGATGACCTGAGCCCAGACTACGAGATGACCTGGGCCCAGACTATGAGATGACCGGGGCCCAGACTATGAGATGATGATATGAATATGAGATGACCTGAGCCCAAACTACGAGATGACCTGGGCCCAGACTATAAGATGACCTGAGCCCAGACTGTGAGATGGCCTGGGCCCAGACTATGAAATGACCAGGGCCCAGACTATGACATGACCTGGGCCCAGACTACAAGATGATTTGGGCCCAGACTATGAAATGACTTTGGGCCTAGACTTTGAGATTATTAGAAAGTCACTCACTGTGTAGAGAATAAGAACTGTGACAAACTGGATCATGCTGTATAAGGCCATGTACTTGAACACACCAAATGACGTCACCAGAGCCGCACGACCCTCTCTACAAACAATTCATAATTCATAACAGTTCATTAATACTATTCAAAGTTATACAATTACAGTTCAAGTAACATTCTTATCAGTTTAAGTAATATTCCTAGAAATAATATTTATATTTTTGCAGAAAAAAAAGTAACATACTTAATGACGGTTGGCACGCAGGTGATGTTGGCAACTTTGGAGGTGAATGGTGACGCCACGGAAGCTTCTGCCTCGGAGAGAGAGATGCCGGCATTGGCGGTCTTGAGGGCGCCACAGTCGTTAGCACCATCTCCACACATCCCAACACCGTACCTGAGAACAACACCACACATCAACACTGGGTCTAGATATATACAGAGATCTGCTCTCACTGTGTCTAAATATACAGAGACCTGCTCTCACTGTGTCTAAATATACAGATCTGATATCACTGTGTCTAAATATACAGAGATCTGCTCTCACTGTGTCTAAATATACAGAGATCTGATATCACTGTGTCTAAATATACAGAGATCTGCTATCACTGTCTCAATATACAGAGATCTGATATCACTGTGTCTTAATATACAGAGATCTGCTATCACCTTGTCTAAATATACAGAGATCTGCTATCACCTTGTCTAAATATACAGAGATCTGATATCACTGTGTCAAAATATACAGAGATCTGATATCACTTTGTCTAAATATACAGAGATCTGATATCACTTTGTCTAAATATACAGAGATCTGCTATCACCGTGTCTAAATATACAGAGATCTGCTATCACCGTGTCTAAATATACAGAGATCTGATATCACTGTGTCTAAATATACAGAGATCTGATATCACTGTGTCTAAATATACAGAGATCTGCTATCACTGTGTCTAAATATACAGAGATCTGATATCACTGTGTCTAAATATACAGAGATCTGATATCACTGTGTCTAAATATACAGAGATCTGCTATCACTGTGTCTAAATATACAGAGATCTGCTATCACTGTGTCTAAATATACAGAGATCTGCTATCACCGTGTCTAAATATACAGAGATCTGCTATCACTGTGTCTAAATATACAGAGATCTGATATCACTGTGTCTAAATATACTTCCCCCCAAGGAGGTGAGTATTAGTACTTACCAGAGGGCCCCCACCCCCCGAGGAGGTGAGTATTAGTACTTACCTGAGGGCCCCCACCCCCCAAGGAGGTGAGTATTAGTACTTACCCGAGGGACCCCTCCCCCCGAGGAGGTGAGTATCAGTACTTACCCGAGGGCCCCCACCCCCCAAGGAGGTGAGTATTAGTACTTACCTGAGGGCCCCCACCCCCCAAGGAGGTGAGTATTAGTACTTACCAGAGGGCCCCCACCCCCCAAGGAGGTGAGTATTAGTACTTACCCAAGGGCCCCCACCCCCCAAGGAGGTGAGTATTAGTACTTACCCGAGGGCCCCCACCCCCCAAGGAGGTGAGTATTAGTACTTACCCGAGGGCCCCCTCCCCCCAAGGAGGTGAGTATCAGTACTTACCCGAGGGCCCCCACCCCCCAAGGAGGTGAGTATTAGTACTTACCTGAGGGCCCCCACCCCCCGAGGAGGTGAGTATTAGTACTTACCCAAGGGCCCCCACCCCCCAAGGAGGTGAGTATTAGTACTTACCTGAGGGCCCCACCCCCCAAGGAGGTGAGTATTAGTACTTACCCGAGGGCCCCCTCCCCCCAAGGAGGTGAGTATCAGTACTTACCCGAGGGCCCCCACCCCCCCGAGGAGGTGAGTATTAGTACTTACCCGAGGGCCTGAAGGTGTTCCACTAGTTGACTCTTCTGATCTGGACCCATCCGAGCAAATACCGTGCCCCGAATCATCACCTAAACAACCAAACAACGATATCAGAAACATGCACACGCCATCAGTTCCACTCAATATAACAGTATCATTTATTTGAACAGGCCCATAATACATTTAGTCATAACAGACAACTTTAAACAGACAATATGCATATAAATGATTTTATTAAATGATCACAAATATGGTCACTGACCTCATAACATGACCTTAAATCATGGTCGCTTACCTTTATTACGTGACTTCAAATAATTACACTGACCTTTTTACATGAACTCACCAAGGTCACTGACCTCATATCATAGTCACTGATCACATTACATGACCTCAAATCATGACCTCACATCATGGTCACTGACCTTATTGGATTATCTCATACCATAATCACATGATCATCACATGATCTCATATGATGGTCACTGACATCGTGTGACCTCATATCTTGGTCACCAACCTGGGCATATGACCTCATGATGGTCGCTGACCTCATTGTGTGACCTCATATCTTGGTCACTACCCATAGTATATGACCTCGTATAATGGCCACTGACCTCATTGTGTGACCTCATATCTTGGTCCCTGCCCTCAGTATATGACCTCGTATAATGGTCACTGACCTCATTGTGTGACCTCATATCTTGGTCACTACCCATAGTATATGACCTCGTATGATGGTCACTGACCTCATTGTGTGACCTCATATCTTGGTCCCTGCCCTCAGTATATGACCTCGTATAATGGTCACTGACCTCATTGTGTGACCTCATATCTTGGTCACTACCCATAGTATATGACCTCGTATAATGGTCACTGACCTCATTGTGTGACCTCATATCTTGGTCACTACCCATAGTATATGACCTCGTATGATGATCACTGACCTCATTGTGTGACCTAATATCTTGGTCCCTGCCCTCAGTTTATGACCTCGTATGATGGTCACTGACCTCATTGTGTGACCTCATATCTTGGTCCCTGCCCTCAGTACATGTATATGACCTTGTATGATGGTCACTGACCTTATTGATGAGTTCGGGGAAGTAGTTCCTCAGAGCGGCAAAGCTCCTGCCGGTCATGGCAAAGTGGTAGTGCTCCTTGTCCTCCAGCTGGTCTATCGTCACCGCCTGGTACAGCTACAATATAACACAATACAAATATCTCTATCAAAACAAGTAGGCAATTCTCAATCAAAACAAATCTGGAAATTATTATCAAAACAAATAGGCAAATCTCTATCAAAACAAGTATGGAAGTCTTTATTAAAGCAAATCTGAACTCTCTTAAGGGTATTTATGGGTGTTGGTAGTGAGTGTCCCCTAGTGGCAGAGGAGTAAATTACCAAAATACTGTACTTGATGGGAATTGGTACATTTACCGTGTAAAATACATGTACATTCCCTATTAAATTAAAAGCATTAATGACATGAATCAATATTTAAACACCTCAATATTTGAACTATAAGGTATGATTACAAGTATATTTTTTTCAAAATAGTATTTTGTCCTAATTTTACTTGATAGTTTTCATGAGAAAACTATTATCAAGCAGATTACACAACAGGAGTAGGCTTGTTTTTAGCTATGTTTATTTCATTTCATTGGGAAGAAAATTCCCTGTGATCCTAGTGAAACAGATTTTCTCATTTTGATTTGTGTGATTTGGAAATATAAAGGAAGTTCTGCAATCAGATATGGGACGGGAGGTGAAAAAATTCATATTTTTTAAATGTTCAAGTGTGTACTTTACCTCTACTTTTCTCTTAATGTTTTTGAAAAATAGAAAATCTGTTTCACTAGGATCACAGTGAATATTGTTAAGATCACTTTTACAAATTGGGAAATCCAATTTATTATGGTCCCACAATCTGCAGAACTTTTTCCCTTTAACATTTTGACATGACAAAATAAATTTTGGAGCAGTGATATATTACTACGCCACTTTTTATGAATTAAAAAGATATGAAGCTTTCAATATAATCAAAGAAATTCCATTGTGATTTTAAAATAATAAATCAATAATTTTATTACAAAAATGAATACCATAAAATGTCATTTCATGACTTTTAATGAAAATGAACTCTTTTTGACAGTTGAGCATTTTTCCTGCACTTTTCTGAAAACGTTCCATTTTGGCGTAAAAAGAAAGTACCGATAGTTCCCTCAGAAAATCTGCCACCAGAGGACACTCACTACCAACACCCATAAATACCCTTAACCCCTAATGGACGGGAAGGACGGCAACATCCACCACCGGCAACGGATGGGAGGGATGTTGACGTCCCCATTGTTCTGGTTGATGACGTCATTTGTAACATTCTGAAGGGCTGCAACTTGTTACAATGTAATCATGATAATGACATCGACGTTGATTTGCTTCATTAAGCAAATTTAGTAACCATGGTTATAAATTTTATAAATTTAGTATGTGGATACACTAGTCCAGAAAAAATTGGTAAGTCCAGCCAATCAACAAAATTTAGATAGCCTAGTCCCTTAGGGGTTAAAACATATCTGCCAATCTCTTTTAAACAAATCTGACAATCTCTCTTAAATTAAATCTGGCAAATGTGTTAACCTGTCTAGCAACCTTTCACCAGCTAATGTGACACCAACCATCTTATGCTAGCTCCCCACACCCCCGGGCCCACACCCCCGGGCCCACACCCCCGGGCCCACACCCCCGGGCCCACACCCCCGGGCCCACACCCCCGGGCCCACACCCCCGGGCCCACACCCCCGGGCCCACACCCCCGGGCCCACACCCCCGGGCCCACACCCCCGGGCCCACACCCCCGGGCCCACACCCCCGGGCCCACACCCCCGGGCCCACACCCCCGGGCCCACACCCCCGGGCCCACGCCCTTCACCTTTGATCACCTCCAATATCATACATCCATTCCATCTATTGTGAAGAATCAAAACCTTTTTTACAACACACATTCACAAATTATAGGTTCTAATGATATTCAGATTTTTAGTTTTTCTGCTGAATTTTTCTAAACTTATTTCTAAACACCATCCACCTAAAAAATTAGATTCTGTATTGAATGGGATTAATAGAATATGGGGGGAATCTGGGAGGGATGAATGAAGAATCTGGGAGGGGTAGGAAAGGAATCTAGGAGGGGTAGGAAAGAAATCTGGGATACGAGTGGAGAATATGGGAGGCAGGAAAGGAATCTGGGAGGGTAGAAAAGGAATCTGGGAGGGTGGGAGAGGAATCTGGGAGGGTAGAAAAGGAATCTGGGAGGGGGAGAGGAATCTGGGAGGGTAGGAAAGGAATCTGGGAGGATAGGAAAGGAATCTGTGAGGATATGAGAGGAATCTGGGAGGATATGAGAGGAATCTGGGAGGGGAAGGAGAGGAATCTGGGAAGATATGAGAGGAATCTGGGAGGATATGAGAGGAATCTGGGAGGGGAAGGAGAGGAATCTGGGAAGATATGAGAGGAATCTGGGAGGATATGAGAGGAATCTGGGAGCATATGAGAGGAATCTGGGAGGATGGGAGAGGAATCTGGGAGGATGGGAGGGGAATCTGGGAGGGTAGAAAAGGAATCTGGGAGGGTTTGGGGAGGAGTTTGGGAGCTTTAAGAGGGGAATCTGGGGGGATTTAGAGAGGAATCTGGGCAGCAAATGAGGAGGGGGGACTTTTCATCACACACCAAAAATAACTTGATATAGTCATGTGTATAACTCACAGGCAGCTTCTCAGAGTGGCACCCGGCTAACAGGCCTGATCCCTTCACAAATAAACAGACATACTCTGAGTATAGAGATTCTAGTGCTTACTGCAGGATGCCATATATAATGTATGTATACTCTGCAGGATGCCATATATAATGTATGTATACTCTGCAGGATGCCATATATAATGTATGTGAACTCTGCAGGATGCCATATATAATGTATGTCTACTCTGCAGGATGCCATATATAATGTATGTATACTCTGCAGGATGCCATATATAATGTATGTATACTCTGCAGGATGCCATATATAATGTATGTATACTCTGCAAGATGCCATATATAATGTATGTATACTCTGCAGGATGCCATATATAATGTATGTATACTCTGCAGGATGCCATATATAATGTATGTATACTCTGCAGGATGCCATATATAATGTATGTATACTCTGCAGGATGCCATATATAATGTATGTATAGCCTGCAGGATGCCATATATAATGTATGTAAAGCCTGCAGGATGCCATATATAATGTATGTATACTCTGCAGGATGCCATATATAATGTATGTATACTCTGCAGGATGCCATATATAATGTATGTACACTCTGCAGGATGCCATATATAATGTATGTATACTCTGCAGGATGCCATATATAATGTATGTATACCCTGCAGGATGCCATATATAATGTATGTATACTCTGCAGGATGCCATATATAATGTATGTATACCCTGCAGGATGCCATATATAATGTATGTATAGCCTGCAGGATGCCATATATAATGTATGTATACCCTGCAGGATGCCATATATAATGTATGTATACTCTGCAGGATGCCATATATAATGTATGTATACCTTGCAGGATGCCATATATAATGTATGTATACTCTGCAGGATGCCATATATAATGTATGTATACTCTGCAGGATGCCATATATAATGTATGTATAGCCTGCAGGATGCCATATATAATGTATGTATAGCCTGCAGGATGCCATATATAATGTATGTATAGCCTGCAGGATGCCATATATAATGTATGTATAGCCTGCAGGAAGCCATATATAATGTATGTACACTCTGCAGGATGCCATATCTAATGTATGTATACCCTGCAGGATGCCATATATAATGTATGTATACCGTGCAGGGTGCCATATATAATGTATGTATACCGTGCAGGATGCCATATATAATGTATGTATACTCTGCAGGATGCCATATATAATGTATGTATACTCTGCAGGATGCCATATATAATGTATGTATACTCTGCAGGATGCCATATATAATGTATGTATACTCTGCAGGATGCCATATATAATGTATGTATACCCTGCAGGATGCCATATATAATGTATGTATACCCTGCAGGATGCCATATATAATGTATGTATACTCTGCAGGATGCCATATATAATGTATGTATACTCTGCAGGATGCCATATATAATGTATGTATACACTGCAGGATGCCATATATAATGTATGTATACCCTGCAGGATGCCATATATAATGTATGTATATTCTGCAGGATGCCATATATAATGTATGTATACTCTGCAGGATGCCATATATAATGTATGTATACCCTGCAGGATGCCATATATAATGTATGTATATTCTGCAGGATGCCATATATAATATATGTACACTCTGCAGGATGCCATATATAATAATGTATGTATACTCTGCAGGATGCCATATATAATGTATGTGAACTCTGCAGGATGCCATATATAATGTATGTGAGCTCTGCAGGATGCCATATATAATGTATGTACACTCTGCAGGATGCCACATATAATGTATGTATACTCTGCAGGATGCCATATATAATATATGTATACTCTGCAGGATGCCATATATACTGTGTACAGTTAGTGTCAAGCATAAATAGAACTATATTTGTCAGATGTATTTATCACTCTTTACATATTTGGATTCAAATAGTGAGAGATCATAACAGGGACATGTTTATCAGTCGGAGGCAAACTTTTATGTGGTCATGCAATGTCCGGAAATAATATAGTTACACAGAACCATATTATCTCTTTCCTGTGGTGATCAAATGGATCCATGAATCAAAGAATCCATGAATCCATGAATCTAGGAATCCATGAATCCATGAGCCATGTCCATGTGCCATCTCATTTCTGGCATATATCTTCTTTTAACAACATTATCGAAAGAAACTAATAATTCAAAATGGTGAAGCTATCACTTGTGACATGCTCATACCTCGTTAGCCTCAGCGGCGGCCACATTGGCTACGTCTTGCGTCCTTTCTGCCACATCCTCTGAGACATCTAGGTCAGCGTATTCCCACTCCACTCTGGCCGGTTTGTCACTGTCTGGAGGATGTACATTGACCATTATCACTGGATCTTTAGGTTCTATCATCGCACACTGACGAGCCACGCTGACCGCCGTCAATATATTGTCTCCTAGCAACCACAGACAAAAGTTATTTTTAGAAACATTTCAACAGTACATATTTTACCTATACTTATAATGGTTCAAATTTAAAAGTAATTTTTCAGATTGAATCTGTGAAAAATATTTTCTATTTTCTGATACATATAAATAACATTATCTTGATATCAACAAAATGGCTTGTGTCATTTCCTTGGATAAGAATCCCTTGGTATCACAGGAAAATGAATAAAAATAAAACCTGGCCTGATGATGGGGCAGTTTACTATCATTATGAGCTATCATTTATCAGCTATTGATTACTACACAAAGTGAAAAAGTCTTGCAACCACTATCAGTGATGAAAGTCAGCATTCAGGAAAAAACCTGAAATCCTTAAGATACCCCTAACCCCTTTCAGAAATGTCCTTTTTGGATGTTTCAGACTAGGTTCCGACCATTTTGAATTTCACATTTGAAGAAAAAAAAACCTGAATTCAGGTTATTTCCTGAAGACTTTCATCACTGCACTATTCAAGAAGAGCCGGACAGTCAGCAAACTGATTATTATATCTGCTGAAATATTTGTTTGTTTGGGGTTTTACATCACTTTCAGCATTATTGTAGTCATTTCGTGATGAGACCTACTTGTAGCAGATATAGTGCTGCCTCACTGAATTGTCATGTCGCAGGTCCTTGACATGGCAACCCACCCGGTTACAGATTTACAAGGACAACGGGTTAACCCTTTAGGCACGGGCCTCAGCTCATATGGGAAATTGTATCATGAGTTCAAGCACATCCAGGGTTCGAACCCACAACCTTTGGATAAGCCTGGAGACATACCTGTGACCATGACGGTGCGGATGTCTGCGTCCCTCAGCTCCCTGATGACCGGCGTCGTCTCCGGCTTCAACGTATTCTCCATCACCAGGAGACCAACAAACTGCAGGTCACACTCCACGGTGTCTCTGAAAAATTACATTCATCATGTTTTTTTAAAAATTTTACAAAAAAATTACTTGTCTTTTTTTAACATTTATCATCATGGTTTTGTTTTTATTTTTTAAAACTATAATTTGCAACATTTTGTCTTTTAAAATTTGTTAGTAATTTGTCTGGCCCACTTACATCTTTAGTCATTGTCTGACTTTCCATTTCAGAATTTTTGTTATGACTTTTCAACATTTTTAGTAATTTAAAGCTTTCAGTAAACTGTATTGTCTATTAACATTTTCATCTTGTCAATATTGAATATCATCCAATTTTGTCTTTCTGTTCTCATGATATTTATTATTATTATTTTTATATTTATTTAATATCAATTTTATTATTTTTATTATTATTATTATTTTTATTATTATTATTATTATTATTATTATTATTATTATTATTATTATTACATTTCAGTGAAATATTTTCATCCTGACCGTTTACTCTATTATTCTCTACTATGACAGTTATTTTTTCTGTGTTTATGCATGTGTAACTGACTGCACCTTTTTATTCTCTGCGCCTGGTGCCACGTGACCTTGGAATCAAGCGGTTTCCATGCCAACCCGATCACTCTGAACCCTCGCACTGTGTACTTATGTAGCTTATCATGAAAGTTAGCCGGCACTGCAAATTTAATTAAAAGATGCAATCACTCTTAGTGAACTGTCCATAAAAAAATCAAAATGTATTTAGTAATTTCTAAGATTATTAATAAAAATCTCTAAATTAAATATTTAAAATAGCATATTAAAATTCATTTAATAAAATAAAAATGTATCTTTTTAATTTCCTCATTTAGTAATTTGCATAAAATATTGGAAAAGTAATTATTTGTTAGATATTGTACGTACAGGTCTCGGGTCGACACAGGGATGCGATTTTCTCAGGTGCCCCCTTGGCGTAGACGTCCATGTGATCGGCGCCGAGTACACGCGTGATGACACTCATTCTCTGCAGACTGGACGAAAACGTAAACTGCCGAACAATGCCAACTTCGTAAGGCATCTACAAATCAAACACAGTCTGATAAGAAAATGTCACAATGAAACAAAAAAATGACTAAATAGACTAACTTAGACTTAAATTTAAAAGATTATTTACAAAATATCTCTTTAATTAGGCGAATAATATATATTCTTTTAATTCTATGAATTAATTTATAAGTAAAAAAAGGAATTTTATACTGATCTTCTTGTGATTTCGATATAGCCATTACTGGTATAAAGCATTATGTTAATATCTAGGTGAAATCAAAATCTAGAGATTAAATTTGCAAACCAAAAAAATTTATGTTTCTGTGTTTAAGAGAAAGTTAAAGAAGAGTGAACTCTTTTAAAACATTAAAGAATTTTGCATTTCAGATCCATAAACTGTGGTACGAAATGTTAAGGGTCGATGTCAACATCTGACTAAGTCGAGATTTTCATACGACCCTATGTTATGCTTAATGAGAATAAAATTAATAAGACACAAAATTTTTTTTTGTCCACAAATATTGTCAACTTTTAAAAGTATTTCCCCTTGAAAATCTGCATTTGTGCTGATGACCATTTTGAAGAATTAACTGTGACATTGCTTGTAGATTTTTTTTTCAACCAATTTGATTGCTGTATTATATTTTATACTTCTTACACTGTGTCAAAAGAGAAATTTGATGGCTCAGCTCAATGAAATCTTAACTATAACTATACTGTTAACAATAAAATGTTAAACTGTTCAAACTTCTTCATGATCACCAAATAAAGAATCTCCACATTTTAAATGAACTTTTTCAAAGACACAGGAGAAACAGAAATATGAATTAAAAAACAATATCAGTCAATTCTTTGATAAAAAAAAAACAATTATGAAGACATTTACATAATTTTAAAGTGGTTATAATTTTTTTCCCTTTAATCATACCAATTTTTCTTTCTGTGGCAAATCAAGTAAATAAAATTTTGAGAAGAAAAAGATACAAAATTAATCCATTGCTGCAGTGAAGTTTAGGTGTTTGTAAAACTATTGCTTAATAATGTTATAAAGGCAATTAACCTGCAAGGCTTTTTTAACATGAAAATTATTCTATTTCTTTTTTAATCACTTCAAACTTACTTCTCCCATCATTTTCTCAAACTGAAAAAATTGTAATGAAATAAAATACTGATGAATCCCAAGCAATACAGCTATTTGAGTGGAAATATTTAACGACTTAATAGTACTGATAGATCTGATAGAACTTTAGAATAAAGGTAAGTTCGAGAAAAAGAAAAAAAGACTTAATCTTTGCATAATCAAGTTAGCTATTCTGAACCTTTACAAGAGTTATTTAAATATACTTCATTAAAAACACAAACAAATGGAACAGACATTTATAATAAACAGAATAAAGACTTTAAAATATATATATATATATATTAAGTGAATAAATGTGGAACATATTCCCTTCATATAATAACACCCATTTCACATGTTAAAGATTGATGATAACTTACAGATAATTGCAATACTTTCTAAATATTTCCTTATTTATTCCAAAATCATACACATTTTCGATGTGATCATCAGTCAGAATGTGTTGTGTGGGTGTATATTGGAAGGAATAAAGTTTACATTACATCAGCCCATTTTCCCAGTCAGTGTTTGTATAAGCTACTTCAGCCACAGACAAAGCCATCACAGAGCAAAATTAAGTTCAAGTTTGCATGCACTACAGTCTGGAATATTGAAGATTTCATCACAAGATTTGTTATAAGTTTGCACCATTGAGACTGAAGTCACAACTGAATAAAATTGATCAATAAGGAATATGTGGGATAGGAAATGATTAGCAAGTAAAAATTTAAAAATAAAATCCTAGCCATACATAGTAAGATCTGAAATTGGCTTCACTCTTATTTTATAACATGTGTTCGCTTTTCCATCGAATGTGCAAACAAGACTAAAAAAAGATGCACATTTTACAATTCAGGAGGCTTATGTTCCACAAAAGAGTTGTGCAAAAGTGTGCCACAACAGACACTTTGCATGTTTAACAGATATTTGCACAAGATTTCACAGAATCTGTATAGAAGTGTAAGATGTAAGTCTCGCAGTGGATTCAGGAGGCACGATCTGAGCAAATTCAAATGGCTTCAAGTTTCCTCTATTTGATGGCAATGAGCCTTATATTTGATGCACATGAGACCAAATTTCATTTTCCATGATGTGCCTCAAGAAAAAAAAAACCTTCTTAAATGTACACATTTTTTTTCACTATTTCTTATTTTCAATAAGGAAGGGTCAAATTTTGTGATCATTTTCTTTCTCGTTACTTTTACCGACATAACCATGATGAAATTTTCAATAAATACCCAACCTGTCTATAAAAGTGACACTAGAGTGAGTATTTAAAAGACAATGAAAACAGAAGAAAACAATCCATGAGATATGAGATATTTGTGACTACCTCCCCCTGCATTTCAATGGAGTAGGCTTCCCTGGTTGTGGGTCTCACAGTAGTCGGTGCCAGAGTCTCATAACTACCCTTGCCACTTCCGTGCTCGTCCAATAGCTAATCGTCAAAATTTTCAACAGATTTTGTTATTGTTTAAGGTCAAGAAACCATTATGCCATTTCCCCCGAACCAAATTTTGCAAATGTCTCCTGGAAGCTGAATTCTTTCCGTTAATGTTCTGCATAAGTTGCGGTGTCCTAAAAAATCTTAAAGGGCTAAGAAGAATTAGTCTGCCATGTTGTGCTACATTGGACCGTGATGATAATTATTAGGGGAAAATTATAGATGGATGAGTTGGGGATAGGTAAAAGAGAACTTAAAGATGTAAAGGTAAGTATCAGACTTCTCCAAATATACCAAATGTAAAGCTTACATTATGAGATGCACAAGAAAATATAACAGTAATTCAGATAGGAGATGGGGACTTGAAATCAATAAGAGGGCAAATCTAAATATACAACTTAATATTGAACTTGTGCATTTTGCAAGAGCACTGTGTAGTGAGATGAAAACTATTTCATGATACCTAATATTTCAGTTGTAAGATGTACAGTGCCTCCCAAATATGTTTGCAAATTTTCTGTTAAAAAGTGCAAAGCCAATTTTCAAATATTACTCTGCAGCAAGATGCAAATATACCAAATATTTCCTAAAATCAGTAAATAACTGTGATTGTACTTTGTGCTGTTGTGCTTAGGACCATTATCCAATGTAAATTGATGAAAACAAATTTGGAAGGTACTGTCAAAAGAAAGATAAACAAGAACATTGCCATGCATCTAACAGCAATTAAAACTATTCATGTTAATGGTAATGCAATTGATGTAAATGCAACAATTGGCATTTACTTAATTTTTTTATACCTTTTCTCAAATTTCCAGAGAAATATTGAAAAAAGGTATTATCATATCCTTTTATTGATCAATCATGCATGGAAACTAATGAACAACTATCAGTTAAAAGCTCAGTACGATACTCAGTAAGATACTCAGTAATATACTCAGTAATATACTCAGTAAGACTTCTTTAATGTGAAATAAACATCTCAGGATTTTATACTTTTGTGGAGGACTCTCTGTCACTGGCCCGAGTTCATAAACGATCCATGCATGTTAAATTATAGACAGAGTACTGAAACACATTGCATATATCATTGTCAGAAACCTTGGTTAATATCTAAAGATCTTCATGCAAAGGGGTGCGAAAAAGACGAACAAGAACTACAAATTCAAGTTAATTTGGTCATTACTAGTGAGGAGCCTGAGCCTATTTTACTTTTTTTAGCTTTAAATTACAGGAGTACTTTAACCAGGTTATCAGGAGCACCATATGATATTTACACAATAAATCAGTGCCACGCTTAGCCCGCCAATATGTACTTACATGAAAACTTCCCTTCATATAAATTAGTAAAGATAAAGTTTAGCACAGTGCATTAACTGCATGCCCTTTATATAAATCTCTTAAGATAAAGTTAAGCACAGTGCATTAACTGCATTCCCTTTATATAAATCTCAAAAGATAAAATTTAGCACAGTGCATTAACTGCATCCCCTTTAAATAAATCTCTAAAGATAAAATTTAGCACAGTGCATTAACTGCATCCCCTTTAAATAAATCTCTAAAGATAAAATTTTGCACAGTGCATTAACTGCATCCCCTTTAAATAAATCTCTTAAGATAGAGTTTAACACAGTGCATTTCTGTGTATTTTTGTTTAAAAATATAGAACATTAAATGCATCTCTTTATATAAATCACTTTAGACAAACTTTGGCACAGTCCATTGCTGTGTCCTTTTGCATGAAAGAATAGCACAGTGCATTAATTGCATCCCCTTTATATTATAATTTATAAATAAGTTCATCTATTGTGTTCCTTTCATATCAATATAGTTTAAAATCACACATTAAGGTGAATTAATTTTGAAGAGAATGACCACTTCTTACATAAATATAAGGTTTTCTACTAAAATAAAAAAAAAATTGATGTAAATTTTCACTGAAGAAAGCACATGCCATGATGATGACTTGAATTTGTAAATTTTTCACAACGATGAGAAGTTTGTAACAAGCAGTTGTTATAATATGCAACCAAAGCAAACAGGAATGGGGAACAGCCTTAAAATCTGTAACAAACATAAAAAAGAGGATGCAGTGTTCACCTCAGCCTGAATATCAAGAATTTCAGTGTTCTCCATGAGTTTGCCATCGCTGTCGGCGGGAGGACGGACCATTGCAGGAATTAGGCTGTCATATCTTGTTGTATCATCTCCAGGTTCTTCAAAACTCTTTATTAGTGGGTCAAATAATGTTAGTCACATGATAAGAAAATAAATCAGAATATATAAAAGTTAACTTACCATCTACTGTTACAGTAATATAAAAAACCCACATCTCTCAATATCACTCACATCTCTCGAGAGATTTCAAAACAATCTTTCATTGTGATATATGAATTACAACAGTGCAACTGCAGGTCACCATATTGTTATTCTTACTGACTGGATTTTAGAGAGCTTTTTGTGCACTTCCAATTTATGGTGCACTTCCGGTATATTGCTTTCAATGGGTCAAGATGGTAACCCACAATCACTTTATTGGATTTGCAATAAACCACTTAAGATCAGGGTTGCCACAGGCATCCAAATCTATAATACCCTGACTTTTTCCTGACTATTCCCATGAACAATTTCATTTTTTCATTGCAAAACATCATGAATAAATTCAAGTGGTCCTTCTCTCATATTCTGTATATTTTTTTCATCATATTTCAATTTACAATTTGAATTTTAGTTTCTAATAAATTGTGTCTGTTCATAATTTCCATAAAAGTTCAATTTAGCATGTCCATTTTTCCCTTATAATCTTCTTTCCATGGTAATAATAAAAAACTGTTCTAAAAATAAGCATTTCTCCCTGACCAAAGCTGGGTTCCCTGGCCAAAGTCAGAATTCCCTGACTTTTCTCTGATCTTTAAAAAACATAAAAGTTCTGACTTTTCTCTGATCTGTTGCAACCCTGAATAATTTACAAATACCTGTTGAAATTACACTTAAATTAAGCATTTTTATCAAAAGGAAAGTTTGTTTAGTGATATTGAGGAAACTTAAGGAGTCAGAAATGAAAACCTCACACAATGTGAACACATTTCAGCTGTCAGGTTATACAAAGATTATGTGCAAAAAATGAAACATTTATATCTGTCAACAGTAAAATAATTTTAATTTAAAGTTAAATTCCACAAACAAGTGTGTATTGAGTTGTACATATTGACTTTGTAAATCATCATAAAACTAGATTATATAACTGAAAATATTTTGAATAATGCGTAAAATAAAACAGTTCTCTCTTTGACCAAAACTTGAATGTCATTGATTTACTGTGCGAGATGATTCTGATTTCAACCCCAGCACCAGACAGCAATTTTCACCACCAGGGGACACTGCTATGTTATATTTCTGTACTAAACTCAATTTATTGGTACCAAATTCATAAATACAAGATATTATAAATGCACATTCAAAATTATTCATTATTGTAATTAATTCATATCACATAACATATATGTAAAATATCTAAATTAGCACTTTTAATCATAAATTATTTAAAATTAAGATATGTTGGCTTACTGTTTGACCCAAATAAAATCTTAGCTATAGATTCAAATATACTTTATTCCTTTTAAAGCAAATATTAACTCAAGGAATTGAATTGATAATTTTTATTTGGATAAAATTGTGTGATATTTAACCTACCCAGTTGGTGAATTCAAACATCTTGAGGTCAAGAGGGTCTCCGGTTATCTCTCCATCTATCCAGGTCAGGGAGTGACATGTCGCCATGGCAACCATCAAGGGCGACTTCGTTTGTAGGTCAGAGGGGAAATGTGCAGGAGCTTGTAGCCTTTGAAGTATAAATGAAACTGACAATTGGACATGTGAAAATATAATAAAAGTAGAGTGAAAAAGTAAAGCTGACACTGATACCAGACAATGCCTGCTCATAGGGGCTGATAGTATACGGCCAGGATTAGAACCATGAACCCCTGGATCTCAAGGTGAATACTCTATAAATTGAGCTATTTCGGCCAGTTCAATAGTGAGTGCTCATGGAATATAGGAAAGATGCCCTCCCTCCCAGCAAATACAACAGACAATGTTTTGCATCTCATAGTCTGGTCAGAAAAAAAGTGCATCGTTTCTCATCAATTTTTTTAACGGTGGGGACTGAGTTGATTGTATCCATCCCTTGGGAACCTCTTTCTTGCTGTGAAGGTAAACAGAGGAACTAGAAAGGCATTTAAAATTGTACCATTTTTGCACACTTTCCAATCATAAAATTCCAATCATAAAAAGTTATTTATTTTTGTCTGATTTACTAGCTTGCCTAGCAATTTACTAGTTAGGTGATGAGGTGTGAATGAGGTGCTTACCCAGACTGTTCCATGGGTACCACGCCCCACATATCCAGACCTTATAGTTAGGTGATGAGGTGTAAATGAGATGCTTACCCAGGCTGTTCCATGGGTACCACGCCCCACATATCCAGACCTTATAGTTAGGTGATGAGGTGTAAATGAGGTGCTTACCCAGACTGTTCCATGGGTACCACGCCCCACATATCCAGACCTTATAGTTAGGTGATGAGGTGTAAATGAGATGCTTACCCAGGCTGTTCCATGGGTACCACGCCCCACATATCCAGACCTTATAGTTAGGTGATGAGGTGTAAATGAGGTGCTTACCCAGACTGTTCCATGGGTACCACGCCCCACATATCCAGACCTTATAGTTAGGTGATGAGGTGTAAATGAGATGCTTACCCAGGCTGTTCCATGGGTACCACGCCCCACATATCCAGACCTTACAGTAGAGCCCGAAGTGTACGCTCCATTTTAACGCTGTCGTCAACGTGATGTATCGCGATGAATCTCACATGGATCGTTTATCATTCCTGGTGGTGTTAATGTGAATGTCCCACATGGGACTTCACAACGCGATGAACCCCTCATTAAACTGTCAAGCCAGGTCTGCAATACCTCTACACCCTTCATTTTAGAAGCCCCTTTAAGAAACCAGGATATTCAATTTAGACACATGTAGATTGGATCACAGTAGAATGCAGGGTGAAAGGGCAGGATTAAAACTTTATTGGCTCTAAAATTGATATGCTCATTTTATCAAATACTCCAAATTGTGCAATATAACATTGAGGTTCATGGTGAGATTTCCAATAAGAAATGACCATTTAAATGTTAAAGTATGTGAAGTGAAGGCAAGGGGTTAATCCAACCTATGGAGGGCATGCTGTGGGAGATTGCTATCTGGGCATGTGTTGGGGGTCATAATGTTTATCTTGATAATGGCTACTGTACTTGTTGAGGTGCATTTAAGTTTTATTTAACTGACACTTGTTTTTCCCTTAGTTTATATATATATATATATATATATATATATATATATATATATATATATATATATATATATATATATATATATATATATATATATATATATATATATATATATATAATAAAATATGGTGTGACATATGGTGTGCTTAGGTATGTCCACTTTCTCACTGATGAGGACATATAAGTATCATAACAAGACAGAGTATTAATACATCCCACTTTAAGTAATCTTGATAATGTGGTTGTTGCATACTTAGCAGATATAAGCTATATAAGCTAGATGTAATGTGTACCGTATTACTGATGAGATAGATTTAGCATGACTGCCATATTGATAATTTAAATGCAACATGATTATGGTATTGATGAGGAACATGACTACATGACATTTGTAGTGATATAGGACCTGTCTGGTATCAGCACTATACAAATTTTATTATTATTATTATTATTATTATTATTATTATTATTATTATTATTATTATTATTATTATTATTATTATTATTATTACGTGAAGTATGACTGCAGTTTTGGTAACAGGTGAAGCAAACTTTTGTATTGAGTAGATAAATGAAGGATGAGTTTTGTATTAAGAACATAAATGAATAGCATGACTACATTATTGAAGCCAGATAAAGCATGACTACGGTATTGAGATGAAATAAGACTACAATATTGAGTAAATGACACATGGCTTTTGTATTGATGATAAAGATGAAGCATGCCTATAATTGATGGATGAAGCATGACTTTTGAATTGATGACAAAGAAAAAGCATAAAAGCATGACAAAAATGAAGCATACAAGACTACAGTATTGATGACACCGATAAAGCATAAATGTTTGACATAAAGGAAACATGACTACAGTATTGAGTAGATATGTGAAGCAAGAATTTCATATTGATGACAGAGATGAAGCATGACTTGATATTGATGACATAGAGGAAGCATGACTTTAGTAGACAGATGAAGCATGACTTTTGTATTGATGACATACATGAACCATGACTGCAGTATTGAGAAGACAGATGAAGCATGACTGCAGTATTGATGGATGGATGAAGCATGACTGCAGTATTGATGACATAGAGTAAGCATGATTACTGTATTGAGTAGATAGATGAAGCACAAATTTTGATGATAAAGACGAAACATGACTGCAGTATTGGTGACATAGATTAAACATGACTGCAGTATTAATGACGACAAATGGACATGACTGCTGGATTAATGAGATAAATGTCGGATGACTGCAGCATTAAGATAAAGCATGATTTTTGTATTGATGACACAGATGAAGAGTGGCCTTTGTATTGATATTATCAACGAGACTAGAAGAGAAGAGGTCCAGCTCTGGATTTATGGCATTATGTAACATAATTTTAATTTACCCCCTGCCATCACTGGGCCAAGATGCCTCAGATGAAGGCGGAGCAAGCGGCCAACTTCTGAAACTGATTATCTAACTCCCTGTTGATAAGAATCTGACTCCTGGGTCTGTGGCCGATGTTCTTTTCGCTGTTTACTTTATTTTCCATGATATCCCATCAGTCCCTCTGTAAACTTAACAAATTTCTAGGATTATACTGGATAAATATCCAACCTTCGCAACACTTATATCTTTGTGACTGAAGGTCTCATACATGCGCACTCTACATTACTGCATTCAGCACATGTGCTTTAACATAATATGTCAGTTACTTCAATCTGCAAGTGATATTCTTCCTTCTGCACCATTCTAAAGTGAGAATAAGGTAATTAGCAAATATTTTTATCAATAATTAACATCAATTTTGACTGTGCTACGATCACTTGACCCCTAAACCATTCAGCAGATGGGCAGAGGGGAGTTTTATTTACTGGCATGCATGTTTGTTTTAGGTGTCAACTGACCGGATCACTTCTTAAAACTGGCTTCTATGTGCACATGCATGAAACATGTGTGAAGTCTTTTGTGAGTGTGCTGTATATAAATACACTGAGTGAATGGATATATGTATCCATTCATATATGCTGCATATAACTACCTTTTTACTTTGGACTAAATATATATATTCATTCATTTGAACAAATTTTGATATTTTTCAACATTTGTATAAATGGCAATTGTCTTAGTATGCACTCTTATTTAATTTTCAAAATTATAATGCCCAATTTTAACCAAGTCACACACCTTTTCAGCCATGGCATCAGGATACAGTAGAGATCCTTGCAGGCTTTGTGGCCAGGACAGGGTGACCGGGAAAACATTGGTGAAAAAGCAGCAATATAGTATACTTTATAAATATGTATTGCTCTGTAAAATAGTTTAGCAGAAATGAGATAGTGTGTCAATTACTGACCCCAGACAGGGAGATTAAGATAGCTAACTGCATAGGAAAACAATGGGGACCAATGAGTATTTGCTGTTTATTTTCACAGGAAATAGGCTCAAAGTAATCTTTTTTTTTAAATACAATTGTGGAATTAGAATTTCCCATTCAGTAAAATGTGTTTAGTGCAGTCCAGACTTCAGGGGCAAAGTTCCCAGGACCTCATCTGCATACACTCACATGTGTGGCAAGCAGGCGGGCAGATACAATCAGAGGGTGTGAAAGTGTTATCTAATATTACACAGCGAAAAGAACATCGGGACAGGGGTACTTGTGGGAGCTGGACCTCTTCTCTTCTAGTCTCGTTGATATTATAGATGTGGCATGACCGCAGTACTGAGAAGACCAGAAAACTGATGTATTAGAATATGATACAACTTTGAAGCTTTTGTGGCATAAATGAATGTGATTATGAGCAGTAATGAGGGAAGTGTGCCATGGTCAACCCTTAATGTGTGCTAGGGCGGTGGTGTGTTACTAATGACCCTCAAGTCTTGAGAACATATTCGCACCATACAAGAAGTACTTTTATCTTTTAGTTTGACCACTTATATATCCTGAAATAAAAAATGTAATATATCTCTATAAACCAAAAACATCCATTTAGTGCATCATTAACTCAATAGCAAAAGGATATATTTCTAAAATATTACTCCAAATAGTTTTAAATGCAAGGCAGAGTGAATGGTGACAATGTTATCACACAAATGTATCAATGTCAGAAGCAACCCATAGTACAGCCCTGTGTAAGAGGTTTATTGTTATACCCTCTGGCTCCCGCCATGACTGATATATAAAGATCGAATATCAACAGACATTCTTGTGATCAGAGAAGCAAGACAACACTTTTCCTGGACAGGGGTAAATCAGTGCAATTCTGCCCTTGTCCAAAGTTCAGATATTACTTCATTTGATAGTCAACATTCATGACAATTCAGTGATAAAATAATATCCATCCTGCAAATCAGAGTGACTAATTAGTAAAGTGATCAGAAAGAAATTTTCAATATCGTGAGAAGGGTAAATTTCTGTTTGAGTGTGTGATCAGGCAATTTATCAAGATTAGACATATTTGATCACAATCAAACCTTACAAATGTGAGCTTTGTCCAAACAGAAAAAAAATCAAAATCTTCAAATAAAGGCACAGTGAATATTTACAAATTATATTTTACATTCAATATCTAATCTATATTCCATACAATGTTGCATATAAAGCTGATATTTCAGTTTGATAGCATGATCAGACATCAACTTTAACATCTCTCAGATTCATATCACAATAAATCTGTTCTGTACGCACAATGAAATATGAACAGCCATGTTCTATCAAAATTTCAAAAGACTTCATTGTATCATAGCATAAGTTGGTGTGCAACTATTGAATGGCATCTATGACCTAACTCAAAATCATCAAATAACTGTACAATGAATATTTAGTATTAACACTGCACATCAAACAACAGACATGTAACTATTTAGAGGTAAAGATCCTATCTATATATCTCATAATGTGTCATATAGAGCTGATATTCCAGTATGATAGTATGACCAGGCATCAATTTTCACATATCGAAGACTCATATCATGATTAAACTATTTTGAAGTAATGCATTTTGGAGATTTCATCATCAGGCATGTGGACATAATTAAATCTAAACAATTTTAGCCATATTTTATCAAGACTTTAACAATGATTAATGTGTCAGACCATAAAATTGTGTGCGGCCACTGAGAATGACATCAGGTATCAATTTTTAGACCTTACAGATTCAAATCACAATAAAACAGTTTTGCAGGCAGTGATTATATCCTCAGGTATGTCGACAAAAGAAAATAATAACAGTTTCAGCTATGTTCTATCAAAACCTTTAAAAAATCCATTGTATCACAGCATGTCCTACAATATACAAATATGGACCTGGGTGGAGTGCAATATGACTTTTTATGGACCTTCGGAAAGTTATATTGCACGAGGCGCAGCCGAGTGCAATATAACTTTCCGAAGGTCCATAAAAAGTCATATTGCACGACACCCAGGTTCATATTTGTTTTATTCTATGATCACTGTGTTAGTTACTGCCATTGTTGGTTTAATTCTAAAAGTGAGAACTGAAAAGGACGAGTTTGTCTGTATGGTGACGTCATGGAATTCCCCATCAGTGCAGTGGAAAGTATATTGACGTGCAATATAATGCATCTGGTCAATACAACAATTTAGAGAAGCTCACGTGACCAGGAATTGACCAATCACAGCACAGAATACACAGTGATCATAGAATAATGTCTCATATAGAGCTGATATTTCAGTATGAAAGCATGACCAGCCATCAATTTTAACGTCGCTTGGGCTGATATCACAATAAATCTGTTCTGTAGGCAATATATTGATAGGATTTTATCTTCAGGTATGTAGACACAATGAAATATGAATAATTTCAGCCATGTTTTATCAAATTAAAAAAAAATCCATTGTATCACAGCATAAAATGGTGTGTGTGACTACTGAAAATGACATCTATGAGCTCTGTTTTAATAGAAAAATAATTCAAAATCCTCAAATAACTGTGCAATGAGTATATAGTATTAACATTGCACACCAAAATATTATCATTTAAATATTTAGAGGTCAATATCTTATCCATATTCCTCATAATGTCTCATATAGAGCTGATATTTCAGTTTGATAGCATGACCAGGCATCGGTTTTAACATCTCTCGGGCTCATATCACAATAAAACTGTTCTGTAGGCAATATATTTGGGGATTATATCCTCAGGTATGTGGACACAATGAAATATGAACAATTTCAGCCATATTTTATCAAAATTTCAAAAATATTCATTGCTTCACGGCATAAAATGATGTGCGACGACTGAAAAACGGTATCTATGAGCTCTGTCTGAATAAAGAAATAATTCAAAATCTTCAAATAACTGTGCAATGACGATCTAATATTATTATTGTACATCAAAACAAAGATATTTCACTATTCAGAGTTCAATATCCTATCCACATGTCCTATAATGTCTCATATAGAGCTGATATTTCAGTTCTAAAGCATGACCAGACATCAATTTTAACGTCGCTTGGGCTGATATCACAGTAAATCTCTGCTGTAGCCAATATATTGATAGGATTTTATCATCAGGTATGTAGACACAATGAAATATAAATATTTTCAGCCATATTTTATCAAAATTTCAAAAATATTCATTGCTTCACAGCATAAAATGATGTGCGACGACTGAAAAATGGTATCTATGAGCTCTGTCTGAATAAAGAAATAATTCAAAATCCTCAAATAACTGTGCAATGACGATTTAATATTATTATTGTACATCAAAACAAAGACATTTCACTATTCAGAGTTCAATATCCTATCCACATGTCCTATAATGACTCATATAGAGCTGATATTTCAGTTCTAAAGCATGACCAGACATCAATTTTAACATTGCTTGGGCTGATATCACAATAAATCTGTTCTGTAGGCAATATATTGATAGGATTTTATCCTCAGGTATGTAGACACAATGAAATATGAATAATTTCAGCCATGTTTTATCAAATATAAAAAAAATTCCATTGTATCACAGTTTAAAATGATGTTCGACTACTGAAAGTGGCATCTATGGGCTCTGTCGTAATTGAGAAATTATTCAAAGTCTTCACATAACTGCAATAAATGTCAAGTATTAACATTGCACATCAACATATAGACATGTAACTATTTAGAGGTCAAGATCCTATCAATATATCTCATAATGTCTCATATAGAGCTGATATTCCAGATTGATAATGTGAACAGGCATCAATTTTATCATCTCTCAGACTCGTATCACGATAAGTCTGTTTTGCAGGCAATGCATTTTAGTGATCAGGTATGTAGACACAATGAAAATCTAAACAATTTTAGCCATATTTTATCCAAAAATTAGTTTAAATCATTGCATCAAACCATAAAATTGTGTGCGGCCACTGAGAATGACATCGGGTATCAATTTTAAGATCTTTTAGATTCCAGTCACAATAAGACAGTTTTGCAGGCAGTGTATTTTGGTGAATTTATCCTCAGGTATGTAGACAAAAGAAAATAATAACAGTTTCAGCTTTGTTTTATCAAAATTTAAAAAAAAATCCATTGTATCACAGCTTAAATGGTGTGTGACTACTGAAAATGGCATCTATGAGCTCTGTCTTAATAGAGAAATAATTCAAAATCCTCAAATAACTGTGCAATGAGTATATAGTATTAACATTGCACATCAAAATATAATCGTTTGAATATTTAGAGGTCAATATCTTATCCATATTCCTCATAATGTCTCGTATAGAAATGATATTTCAATTTGATAGCATGACCAGGCACCAATTTTAACATCTTTCAGACTCGTATCACAATAAAACTGTCCTGTAGGCAAAGTATATTGGTGATTTTATCCTCAGGTATGTAGACACAATGAAATATGAACAATTTCAGCCATATTTTATCAAAATTTCAAAAATATTCATTGTTTCACTGCATAAAATGATGTGCGACTACTGAAAAATGGTATCTATGAGCTCTGTCTGAATAAAGAAATAATTCAAAATCTTCAAATAACTGTGCAATGACGATCTAATATTATTATTGTACATCAAAACAAAGACATTTCACTATTCAGAGTTCAATATCCTATCCACATGTCCTATAATGTCTCATATAGAGCTGATATTTTAGTTCTAAAGCATGACCAGACATCAATTTTAACGTCGCTTGGGCTGATATCATGGTAAATCTGTGCTGTAGGCAATATATTGATAGGATTTTATCCTCAGGTATGTAGACACAATGAAATATAAATATTTTCAGCCATATTTTATCAAAATTTCAAAAATATTCATTGCTTCACAGCATAAAATGATGTGCGACGACTGAAAAATGGTATCTATGAAATCCTCAAATAACTGTGCAATGAATATTTAGTATTAACACTGCACATCAAACTACAGACATGTAACTATTTAGAGGTAAAGATCCTGTCTATATAACTCATAATGTGCCATATAGTGCTGATATTTCAATGTAATTGTGTGACCAGGCAACAATATCTCTCAGATTCATATCATGATAAAATGTTTTACAGTAATGTAAAAAGTGATTTCACAATCAGACATGAAGACATAATGAAATGTTAACTGTTTCAGACATCTTTTAACAAAATTGGTAGACAAAATGATCACATGAATGCTGAAATTAAATTTATTGAATTGTAAGAATCTGCAAAAAGACCTTCATATGGTGTGTGATGATGAAATATGTGCTGCCCAACTCCACTACGAAAATGGGTCAGGTTCACAAATCTCACTCAGTGGGTTTAATCCGCTGCCACCTGTGATATCTAAATTTACCAGTGGCCTGCCTGAATGCCACTTCTGTACCCCTCCCATATCCTCTTTGACCACCCATCTGTGGTCAGTGTACTACATCCACAACCTGCAACCTAACACCGCATCAAGATGTGACTTAATTGTTTCCACAGTGTAGCATTCTAACCATAATCACTTGATACAAAGACTAACTCTGTAATCTGCAGGACACTTTTACATGCTTCCTTTATTAATTTAACATCTTCTGTGCAAATACCCATCCCTAATTAATGTTCTGTCAAAGCAACAAGACTAGAAGAGAAGAGGTCCAGCTCTGGATTTATGGCATTATGTAACATAATTTTAATTTACCCCCTGCCATCACTGGGCCAAGATGCCTCAGATGAAGGCGGAGCAAGAGGCCAACTTCTGAAACTGATTATCTAACTCACTGTTGATAAGAATCTGACTCCTGTTTACTTTATTTTCCATGATTTCCCATCAGTCCCTCAGTAAACTTAACAAATTTCTAGGATTATACTGGATAAATATCAAACCTGCGCAACACTTATATCTTTGTCCCTGAAGGTCTCATACATGCACACTCTAGATAACTGCATTCAGCACATGTGCTTTAACATAATATGTCAGTTACTTCAATCTGCAAGTGATATTCTTCCTTCTGGACTATTCTAAAGTGAGAATAAGGTCATTAGCAAATACTTTTAGCAATAAATAACATAAATTTTGACTTTGCTACAATCACTTGACCCCTAAACCATTCAGCAGATGGGCAGATTATTTACTGGCATGCATGTTTGTTTTAGGTGTCAACTGACTGGATCACTTCTTAAAACTGGCTTCTATGTTACTTTGGACTAATATATATATATATATATATATATATATATATATATATATATATATATATATATATATATATATATATATATATATATATATATATATATATATATATATATATATATATATATATATATATATATATATATATATATATATATATATATATATATATATATATATTCATTCATTTGAAATTTTATATTTGTTAAAATTTTATTTGTTAAATATATATATATATATATATATATATTCATTCATTTGAAATTTTATTTGTTAAAACACTGTTTTTTTAGCCAAAGATCATTTCAATATTTTTGTGGTGATAACCATCTGCTGAACACCTCCGTTGACATACTATATGAGTGCTGCACATGTGCACCACATAAACAGTGTTCACATTGCTATGGTGCAGTATCTAAGCATGAAGGGTAATGCCATGTCTTGAGGGGTTGCATACACCATTACCCAAATCAGTGTGAAATGATAATTACTTTAATCTTTCACTGCTTAACCCTCATGCTGATATACTTTATGACTTTCATGACTTTATGTAACAGAGCTTTTGTGGAATATTCTTTTGGGAATCAGGATATATTAAGTAATTTCTTGAAAATAAACCAATATTGATTTTAAACTGAGACCTTAGACTGAAAACAAGCATGTTCAACATTCATATAAGAAATATGAGTACTTTAGGTGTTTAAGTAACAGGAAGCATGTTATGATTATATCTTGTATATCATGACCACTCACACATGCATATTCATTTAAACAAAATAACATGGTTTTTATAGTAACCTTACAAATAAGCAATTTCGTGTGAATTTTTTTTTAATTGCAAATTTCCCTCATAATATGTTGAAAGGAAAATAATAATAAAACGAAAAATATGACATGTTCACAGGAAAATTATTAAATAAAGAAGAATGATATTAATTTCAAAGTAAATGTTGGAATACCAGGCAAGGAAGCTGTAAATGCAATTCACACCACAGTCAAAGGTGGGTGCTTGCCCACTGAGATTTATGTTTGATGAAGAAACAGGATCCCCGTTGTAACGCGTTAAACCCCCAATTAAGAGAAGGCAGAAAAGTCTTGACAGTTTTATGGGATTTTTATTGCCAATGTATTGCCACCAATCTCGCGATATAACGTGGCGTACTCTTTGGGCTCTACTGTATAGTTAGGTGATGAGGTGTAAATGAGGTGCTTACCCAGACTGTTCCATGGGTACCACGCCCCACATATCCAGACCTTATAGTTGGGTGATGAGGTGTAAATGAGGTGCTTACCCAGACTGTTCCATGGGTACCACGCCCCACATATCCAGACCTTATAGTTAGGTGATGAGGTGTAAATGAGGTGCTTACCCAGACTGTTCCATGGGTACCACGCCCCACATATCCAGACCTTATAGTTAGGTGATGAGGTGTAAATGAGGTGCTTACCCAGACTGTTCTATGGGTACCACGCCCCACATGTCCAGACCTTATAGTTAGGTGATGAGGTGTAAATGAGGTGCTTACCCAGACTGTTCCATGGGTACCACACCCCACATATCCAGACCTTATAGTAAGATGATGAGGTGTAAATGAGATGCTTACCCCGACTGTTCTATGGGTACCACGCCCCACATATCCAGACCTTATAGTTAGGTGATAAGGTGTGAATGAGGTGCTTACCCAGACTGTTCCATGGGTACCACACCCCACATATCCAGACCTTATAGTTAGGTGATGAGGTGTAAATGAGGTGCTTACCCAGACTGTTCCATGGGTACCACGCCCCACATATCCAGACCTTCCTCAGTCAATGTCCCCGTCTGCACAAACAATCAACAGACAATTCTACTGAGCAAAGTTAATCCTCAAATACATCACATAAAGAGCCTCAACAAGATCACATTATTAGGTTATAAAATGTAAATTTCTAATTATCTTTAATCTTTTGGAGGTCAATGCCTCTAACATATTCATTTTATTTAAAAGTGAGCTCTCTATCAAACGGTTCTTTTCAAAATGACTCCAGCCAGCCTTGAACTGACCTTATCAAAGTGACCTTGGCCTAGACATGACCCTAACAAAGTGACCTCTGCATAAAACAGATCAAATTGATCTGGACAGTATAAGGACATTCCCCACCCGGACATTCCCCACCCGGATATTCCCCACCCGGACATTCCGCACCTAGGACATTCCCCACCCTGTTTTTGTTATTCTCAAGTAGATATGTGAAACAGAAATTAGTTTTTCGACTTGATCAAAACGCATGTAGTGCTAAGGAATCCATAGGTGCTCAATGCACAAGTACAGTAGTTCTAAATGTTCACAATTATGAGGTTTAAGGGTAAACAGATACCTAGTGATTGCATCTAGGGAAATAGAGTCATACACTAAGTGGGTGGGAAATGTCCGGGTGGGGAATGTCCGGGTGGGGAATGTCCGGGTGGGGAATGTCCTAGAACCGATCTAGACAGACCTACCTTAAAGTTATCCTTATCCTTGCCTATCCTGACCTCATTCACTTGATCCTGGCAAAAACAGACCTGATTAAAGTTACACCTGGATGTGACCTTATCAAAGTGACCCCAACATGGAACTGACCTTATCGAAGCAGATACACTTGAGTTTGCCGCACATGTTGATTCTCTGTGGACTGATGCAGAAGATGTTCTGTTTCTTCAGCCTGTTCTGGGCGTACACGGTCCCCACCGTCATGGCCGCCGGCAGGGCTGGGGGCACCACGATCGTGATAATATCCAGCGCTCTCAATATCACTTTCTTGGTTGCCGACTGAAATATAAAGAAATATACGGGTGAAAATCACATCACATTGAAGCAAGATTTATATATTTCAATTTGAAGCAATCCACAGTTCATGAAGTCTTTTATTCCTTTGAAATATTAGGCAATGTTTGCACCCACGGGGCGGCAATTGAGGATAATACGGTATATTGGTACTGACCCCTTCTCTGACCAGCTGGACAATGGTGTAGGTCATTCCAACCAATGCAAAGAACGCCAACATGAATATGAACTTCATGGCATCTTGGTAAAATTTAAATCCCATCGGCTTTGGATACAGGATGGATCTGACAAGCTCGCCCTTCGCTGTAGAGAAACCTGTAATATTTGAACAAAGAAAGGATGATACTTAAAATTTAACTCATAACATTCATTTCATTGGTTTGAGCAAATTGGTTTTTGGTGAATGCAGTTAAATGATAAATGAACAAAAAGTTTAGGATGACTTTGTGAAAATACAATCTATCATAGAATTCTATTTTTTATTAAATATGTTGTTTAATAGTCTTAAATAGACCAAGACCTACCTGTTCTTACCACCACTGCTTTGACCTTCTGGTCGCCATAGAAACGAGTCTGGATGACCTGGGTCCCGGAGAATATTGTGTGTCTCTTGTGGATGTCCGGTGAGTACTCTTCCTCGGCCTCGGACTGAGCCAGTGGTGTCTTAGTGACCGGTACGCTCTCCCCGGTCAGCATGCTCTCGTTGACGATGGCGTTACCGGAGAGGAGCACGGCATCGCAGGTCATCATGCAGCCCCGAGCCGGCACGACGATCACATCTCCCGGAACCAAACAACTCGTAGGCATCTCTATAACACCTGCAAATATGGCAATCATCATCTGAACGAGGTCAAGTAAGGTCGTGTAAGGTCAATCAGTGATGGTATATGGGTGAGTGTCACTATTATACTTGCAAACTTGCAAATAAGGCAATCGTTGTCTGAACTAGGTCAAGTAAGGTCACGTAAGGTCATAGAGTGATGATATATGTGTATCTCTATAGCACCTGCAAATATGGCAATCATCGTCTAATATCCATATGGACACACATTAATGTAACAAGGTCAAGTAAGGTCAGTAAGGTCAATGAGTGACCCTATATAAGTGGGCATGGTAATTAATGCATTACTCTAGGGCCCCTGCCAGGTGCTGACATCAAGTGATTAAATTTTGAGAAGATGAAAAGTTCTCGTTCTGGTAAAATCATGCAATACATGAACTAAAAAAAAAAAGGTATGTAGTTATCAATTGCTTAATAAAAACATGGAGATCGGCAATCAGCATTTTGACAGATGAACAGACAAACACCAAGACAATGACAATGCCCATAGGCTAAGTTTGGGGTTTAGCAGTTACACTTATTCTACTGATTGGGGTTTGTTTTGCTAATTGATTTAGGCAGGAATGTTTGGGTTATAGTTGCAGTATATAGTTGCTTACCTAGCCCCTGCCTGATCACCTCCATTGTATGCTCTGTCGTGGAAACCATATCTCGCAATGTCTCACTTTGCTGAAAACAAAACATTACATGATGAGAACACACTCTCATGATTAAACTGAAATTACCGTATCCGCTCGGGTTAGCGCCCATGGGCGGCTAATTGGGGACAAAGTAAAAGAGGGGGGTGGGCGTTTACCCAAGCATGGGCGTTTATAAAGATGGGTGGGCTCTTACACAATCATAAATCTTTGTAAAATGTACACAAACTTGCCTCTTTCATCGATAACATGGGGTGCCGTTGTGAGCGATAATACAGTGACACCTGTGACGTCATCAGTTTCAGTGCAGAAATTTGAATAAGAGCGCATAAAGCGATGACGAGTACACAACACAATGCTGGAGAAGATGCAAACTTTGCAGCTTTGCAAGCACATTTCTGTCAATTTTCACGAAACTCTACACAACTTTCACAAATAAATACACGTGAACACTGTGATAGGACATGATTTAACAGAATATTGGGGTAAGCTTCAAAGATTTCACTTGTTCATACTGTAGGAAGATGTTAAAAGTCAGATCTGTAGAGACCAATATGACATGATGGCGGACATCCAGGGAAGGTGGGCGTTTAATGATTTCTTCCTAAAAAGGGGGGTGGGCGTTAAGCCAAGCATGGGCGCTAACCCGAGCGGATACGGTAAAATAATTTACAGGACATGCAAAAATCAATTCTCACTGTTTGAGTATCAACATTTGTGACCCACCAGGTGTCTCTTGTGCCACGTACAATGCATTTTGGGATAGTTTTTAAACATGGTAGTTGATATGAAGACTATTCTGTTTGCTGTGAAGGGAGTACATTAATATTTTGGTAACAAATGCACATGCAGACAAAAATGTAATCCGATTTGGAAATAGCATTGGATGTCATAGGATAAGAAAGGACATTGCAAGGACAACTCTAAAGTTTAACCCCTTCTTCTCCTTAATGGTGAGTAAATTGCATGTGAGAAGTTTAACCCCTTCTTCTCCTTAATGGTGAGTGAATTGCATATGAGAAGTTTAACCCCTTCTTCTCTTTAATGGTGAGTGGATTGCAAATGAGAAGTTTAAACCCTTCTTCCCTTTAGTGATAAGTGAGTTGCATGTGAGAAGTTTAACCCCTTCTTCTCTTTAATGATAAGTGAGTTACATGTGAGAAGTTTAACCCCTTCTTCTCTTTAATGGTGAGTGAGTTGCATGTGAGAAGTTTAACCCCTTCTTCTCTTATGTGATATGTGAGTTACATGTGAGAAGTTTAACCCCTTCTTCTCTTTAATGGTGAGTGAGTTGCATGTGAGAAGTTTAACCCCTTCTTCCCTTTAATGGTGAGTGAGTTACATGTGAGAAGTTTTACCCCTTTTTCCCTTTAATGATAAGGGGGTTGCATATAAGAAGTTTAACCCCTTCTTCTCTTTAATGGTGAGTGAGTTACATGTGAGAAGTTTAACCCCTTCTTCCCTTTACTGATAAGGGGGTTGCAAATGAAAAGTTTAAACCCTTCTTCCCATTAGTGACAGGTGAGTTGCATGTGAGAAGTTTAACCCCTTCTTCCCTTTCACAGTGAGAAGAAGAGGTTAAACTTCAAACAAGCAACCCTCTCTTCACGAAAGAGAACAAAGGGTTAAACTGAGCGAGTGTTTTTTTGTCGTACCTTTCTGATTTCGTAGAGTTCCACTGCGAGCGAGATGGATGAGATGAGAAAGATGCAGCTGGCGTAGATATAATAGTCATCCACTGACCACAGGATGATGCTGGCTATTTGGAATATGTAGAAAGGATTCAAAACCTGCAACAAGAACACCAACAATAACAACAAACGACTAACAATAAGCAATGGCCATATACATGTACATGTACATGTAGCTATGCTGCTCAATGCTTTTTGTAATGCTTTTTGTAATGTTTTCTGAACTTCCTGCAAATTGCTTTGTAAATGATCGTTTTACTCCTTTCCCAGAGCAGACTTGAGCAGATGATTATTCTGGCCAATCAAAATGCATGTTACATGATTAAAAAAAATGTGAAAAAAAATGGAAATCTGAGTCTAATGGAGAATAGATAGAACTGGTCCCCTGAATTTACAATATCTGGCCTACTAATATAACTCCACCCAGTATTTTCATAGGAGAAGATGGAAGTTGATGGGCAGACAGAAGGACGGAAATTTTCTCCCCCTCAGACTAAGTCAGCATAGCTAAAACCTCACTTAGTGAGCCTGCTTCAGTTTGTGAGTATCTGATACTGCAGGAAACTCGTATATGTAATTAGTTCAATAGGACAAAATTAAGTCCACTTCACTTACATATGTGTGACAAAAGAATGAGTTCAGTTGATGTTTATTTTTCATTTTACTTCACTTACATCAATTATAAGACATGGGAATAAAGTAGGTCAACCCACCTCTTCAAAGAAAAGTTTAAAATAGGACTTCACTTCGATTCCCACAACATTTTCCCCGTGTAATTGTTTTCTGAAATAACAATTTATGATTTTTATTAAAAAGCTACTTTCATTTTTAGAAAATCCTTCTAAACTGTTAATGCATTTAACAACTAGTTCTCAGACACATGTGTATAAATATATATATATATATATATATATATATATATATATATATATATATATATATATATATATATATATATATATATATATATATATATATATATATATATATATATATATATATATATATATATATATATATATATATATATTAATTAATATATGTATATGTGTGTATGTATGCATATGCTTTTTTAAGGATGTAATTTCTTCAGTTATCTCACTTACTTGTAAGCTGCCTCGACTTCTCCCAGCCCCTGAGCGAATTTATCATGGATGATGGCGCATGTGAAACCATCATCCAGGCCCCTGAAATCATAGCCATAGTATCACACCCAACAGTCTGATAAGGATATTTTTCCAACATAATTTAAAGATGGCAATCAGAAATATCTATCTGCAGATTTTCAATAAAACCACAACATGAGTCAGGTTAGTTTGGGCATTTTAATCTTTTATTTAATTTTACCCCTCAGTGTGCTTTTGGTGGCATGGGAATGAAACTGTGATCGTGTATGGGTGTCTGTGTGTTCATATACAATGAATAAATACTTCAAATACTTCAAATAATTGAAAAAAATACTGTGCTCTCAGAATAGCTGGGTTCTTAACGAAGCATTGGTTTAAAGCAAAATCAAATTTTGTATGCAGAACCAAAAATTACGACAATAAGTACCAACCTGAGTTGTTTGAAACATTTCTGGTTTTTATCCCACATATAGCGGACACGTTTGTGGTCGAAGTATCGGATGTAGGCGTTCTGTTTGAGAGTGAGTACGGCCGTGTCATCATCGCTCGGTCCATCGCTCACCAGGTATGCATCGCCAGCACTGGAAACATAAAGCAGTGTGGTTAATATAAGTGCAATACAATATAAGTGCAATATATTAAGTACAATACAATAAAAGTGCAATATATTAAGTACAATACAATATAAGTACAATATATTGCAATATATTAAGTACAATAAAATATAAGGGCAACATAAGTAGAATACAAGTACAAAATAGGTACAATATAAGTACAATATAAGTATAATATAAGGGCAATACAATACAAGTGCAATATAAAAACAATACATTATACATGAACATAAAGTATGATGCATTTAAAAAGGCCAAGTTTTGAGGCTATCGGGATCTTAAAACATTATAATATAACTAGCAAATTATGAGAAGAATAAATCATAAAATATCTAAAAGTTGGCAAAATTATTGATCTTATGGGATAGGCTATAATAGGAAAACTGCAATCATGCGAGTCATATAATATATAAACTGATCATACAAACTGTAATCATGGTCGCTCAGTCATATTATACAATGCATTTTCTTAAAATTCTGTAAAAAAAATGATTCCCTTTCTCTTAAGCCATCTCATGCCAAATCTGCACTCATATCAAAAATTCAAGGAAAAAGAAATCTGCTCAGAATAATAAAAAAAAAACTTTAACAAACAATTATAATTCTGCTAAAGAAAACAAATTAATACATATCTGTGAACATGGTTTTCAAATCTGGCTTTTATATTATTCTTGGTAAGAAAGGGTTTCTTCATTTACCGTAATTTGATGCCTATAACACAGCTTTTAATCATTTCAGAAAACCATCCTCAAGGGTTGCCTGATCATGTCCAAGAGATCTTTTTCTGTGAATATTTTTGTTGTTGTGTATTTATTTCTGAGAGGTTTACCCATAAATTTGACATTTCTCTATAATGTAATTTAGAATCTGACCTTCCATGATCAATTATTGCATCATGCTTGAAACAAATCATAAATTGACTGCAATTAAATGGTCTGCACTTTGAAAAAAAAAAATAATAAAAAATTCACCATTCTCATCACATCCTGTGATCAGCATAAGGGATGAAGGTGTCATAGTTGCCAAAAAAAGTTTTAATTATTTGTAGCAGCTCAAAGCTTGTAAAATTAAAAGTAACTTTTAAGGTATGTTATATTTTTTCTAAAAACATATTTTTTTTAATGTTACAAGCCTCATACCTATAGCATATACAAGCCATTAGGCCATATGCAATAAATATCCTACCTATTAAAATGGAAGCCATTTGTCAAAGGTGTGAACACATCAACACCTTTCTAAACAACATTTTTCAATGACCAGGTGACCTAGATAATAATATGTATTGTTTGCGATACTGATACAGATATTCTTGGATTTGTTCAACCAAATCCTTTGACACTTTAGAACTGTAAAACTGAAACTGTAAAAGCTAAAATAATTTTTTTTCGTGTCTTATATTTGTTCATTTTAAAAATATACAAATTGCTTATCCATATTTCGTGAAGGTTTCCTTTCCCTTTAAACTTAAGGTAGAAAATTTTAAAAGCTTAAAAAAAAAATGCTATTATTTCATCTGAAGTTTAAGTAATCAAACTTAATCATTAAGAATGTTTATATCAGAAAACATCCATTGCTGAAAAAAATGAGCTTAAAAATTATTTTATTCCTTAAAAGCTAAACAAAATGCAATTCTAGGTCATACCTGTGTAGCCAGGTGCCAGTGTTAGCAAGATAGTTCTGCCCACGACGTCTGCAATATGGCAGACAAAATCACAAAAATAAACCGGAATTCAACAACTAAATCTAACCCGTCCTCCATATTTCTATGCAAATGACCTCAAGATACCAGCCAATGATCTTTCTCTAATACTTTAAATGTCAAAATTATAATTTTCTTTAAAATAGGCCAATGGTTGGCAGGAAGATGATGAAAATATTCCGCCTGACATGTGGCAGAAAATGTCACTTATCCGAGGTGTGGCATTTATATAATCCTGGAACGGTATTATTCTGTGTGGCCACAGGCGAGGTGTGACACTATACACTCACACTCTTATACCACCCCGTATGCCCATAGCACTGCCTTTCTGATGATGACTAAGGCTTCCATTATCAAGGAAAAAATAAATTTTTTAAAAAAGGAAAATTTTAAAAAGTATGATTTGGTTCTTATAATATTGTCCACAGTGGTGTAAGTTAAAATGTTAACATATTATCAATGATGAAGATATCAATTCCTACTATTGGATTTAGGTATAATTAGGTCCATTAGATATGAGGGCGCCATACCATTTAATAATGCCTTCTAAGTTACGCGAAAGAATTTAATTTCTATTCTTACAGCAACAGGTAACCAGTGCAGTTTTTAAAGGGGTAATATGATCAAGTTTCTTTATGCATCCCACTGTTCTATCTACAGTATACTGTAATCTTGGCAACCTATTAGTATGACATGAGGGTAAATTAATCAATAAAGAGTTACAATAATCAAGATTAGATGTGACAAAAGCTTGCAATAATATATTTGCAGATTTCTATGTTTAATGATGTAGGTTGTGGTTACACCTAAGCAACAACATATAAAACTTATACAGATATCCACTTATGTCACTGATAAGAGATTTTGGCCAGATGTTCGGATGCTGACAGCAAAACATGGACTGGGTGCTGATAGAACGAACCAGCAGGGTGAGGGATGACAGGGTGCTGACAGTACCACCCAGCAGGGTGAGGGATGACTGGGTGCTGACAGTACGACCCAGCAGGGTGAGAGATGACTGGGTGCTGACAGGACAACCCAGCAGGGTGAGGGAGGACTGGGTGCTGACAGTACGACCCAGCAGGGTGAGGGATGACTGGGTGCTGATAGAACCACCACGCAGGGTGAGGGGTGACTGGGTGCTGACAGTACAACCCAGCAGGGTGAGGGATGACTGGGTGCTGACAGGACAACCCAGCAGGGTGAGGGATGACTGGGTGCTGACAGTACAACCCAGCAGGGTGAGGGGTGACTGGGTGCTGACAGTACAACCCAGCAGGGTGACTGGGTGCTGACAGGACAACCCAGCAGGGTGAGGGATGACTGGGTGCTGACAGTACAACCCAGCAGGGTGAGGGATGACTGGGTGCTGACAGGACAACCCAGCAGGGTGACTGGGTGCTGACAGGACAACCCAGCAGGGTGACTGGGTGCTGACAGGACAACCCAGCAGGGTGAGGGATGACTGGGTGCTGACAGTACAACCCAGCAGGGTGAGGGATGACTGGGTGCTGACAGGACAACCCAGCAGGGTGAGGGATGACTGGGTGCTGACAGGACAACCCAGCAGGGTGAGGGATGACTGGGTGCTGACAGTACAACCCAGCAGGGTGAGGGATGACTGGGTGCTGACAGGACAACCCAGCAGGGTGAGGGATGACTGGGTGCTGACAGTACAACCCAGCAGGGTGAGGGATGACTGGGTGCTGACAGTACAACCCAGCAGGGTTAGAGATGACTGGGTGCTGACAGTACAACCCAGCAGGGTGACTGGGTGCTGACAGGACAACCCAGCAGGGTGAGGGATGACTGGGAGCTGACAGTACCACCCAGCAGGGTGAGGGATGACTGGGTGCTGACAGTACAACCCAGCAGGGTTAGAGATGACTGGGTGCTGACAGTACCACCCAGCAGGGTCAGGGATGACTGGGAGCTGATGACCAAAATTACCAGTATTTATCACACACCCATTAGTAGGTAAAGAAACAAACAAGAAACATCAAAACAACACCAAACAAAAATAACTCTTGACTCTTTGAATAAGACATCAGAGATAAGTGTTTTATCCCATACCTTTTGTAGTTTTTAGCCATCATTAATATTATATATGGTTATGAAAACAGAAATATCATCTTGATGCCAAAATATAGCTCATGGAGTGCCTGGATATGATGTCACAAAAAATCAAAATGGAGGAATAAAACCAGGGCAATGACATTAAGTGTGATTGCCCAGGTTTATAACGAGTCTCCAATGCATTTTCGATGTGCAAGTATTGGGGCAGCAATGTAGGAATGTAATAGAGAGAATTATAACGAAACCTTAAATGCATTCATCCATACTTACAGGCCATCCTGTATTTCTGAAATCTGGATGGTTTCCGGCCACATCTGATGGAATGAATCCTGTCAAAAAACAAAGAAAAATCATTTTAAAATTTTCTTAAACACATGGAAGGTCACATATAATATATATAATATATATAGTATATATAAGTCTTTGAAGGGAAACATGACGGTGTCTGCCTGGCGGAGGCTGTGTGAGTGTGTATTAGGTGGAGGGATCGTACACTGACCTGTAACATGACGGTGTCTGCCTGGCGGAGGCTGTGTGAGTGTGTATTAGGTGGAGGGATCGTACACTGACCTGTAACATGACGGTGTTTGCCTGGTGGAGGCTGTGTGAGTGTGTATTAGGTGGAGGGATCGTACACTGATCTGTAACATGACGGTGTCTGCCTGGTGGAGGCTGTGTGAGTGTGTATTAGGTGGAGGGATCGTACACTGACCTGTAACATGACGGTGTCTGCCGGGCGGAGGCTGTGTGAGTGTGTATTAGGTGGAGGGATCGTACACTGACCTGTAACATGACGGTGTCTGCCTGGCGGAGGCTGCGTGAGTGTGTATTAGGTGGAGGGATCGTACACTGACCTGTAACATGACGGTGTCTGCCTGGTGGAGGCTGTGGGAGTGTGTATTAGGTGGAGGGATCGTACACTGACCTGTAACATGACGGTGTCTGCCTGGCGGAGGCTGTGGGAGTGTGTATTAGGTGGAGGGATCGTACACTGACCTGTAACATGACGGTGTCTGCCTGGCGGAGGCTGTGGGAGTGTGTATTAGGTGGAGGGATCGTACACTGACCTGTAACATGACGGTGTCTGCCTGGCGGAGGCTGTGGGAGTGTGTATTAGGTGGAGGGATCGTACACTGACCTGTAACATGACGGTGTCTGCCTGGCGGAGGCTGTGTGAGTGTGGAGGGATCGTACACTGACCTGTAACATGACGGTGTCTGCCTGGTGGAGACTGTGTGAGTGTGTATTAGGTGGAGGGATCGTACACTGACCTGTAACATGACGGTGTCTGCCTGGCGGAGGCTGTGTGAGTGTGTATTAGGTGGAGGGATCGTACACTGACCTGTAACATGACAATGTCTGCCTGGCGGAGGCTGTGTGAGTGTGTATTAGGTGGAGGGATTGTACACTGACCTGTAACATGACGGTGTCTGCCTGGTGGAGGCTGTGTGAGTGAGTGTGGAGGGATCGTACACTGACCTGTAACATGACGGTGTCTGCCGGGCGGAGGCTGTGTGAGTGTGTATTAGGTGGAGGGATCGTACACTGACCTGTAACATGACGGTGTCTGCCTGGTGGAGGCTGTGTGAGTGTGTATTAGGTGGAGGGATCGTACACTGACCTGTAACATGACGGTGTCTGCCTGGCGGAGGCTGTGTGAGTGTGTATTAGGTGGAGGGATCGTACACTGACCTGTAACATGACGGTGTCTGCCTGGCGGAGGCTGTGTGAGTGTGTATTAGGTGGAGGTATCGTACACTGACCTGTAACATGACGGTGTCTGCCTGGCGGAGGCTGTGTGAGTGGTGTCTGCCTGGCGGAGGCTGTGTGAGTGTGTATTAGGTGGAGGGATCGTACACTGACCTGTAACATGACGGTGTCTGCCTGGTGGAGGCTGTGTGAGTGTGTATCAGGTGGAGGGATCGTACACTGACCTGTAACATGACGGTGTCTGCCTGGCGGAGGCTGTGTGAGTGTGTATTAGGTGGAGGGATCGTACACTGACCTGTAACATGACGGTGTCTGCCTGGTGGAGGCTGTGTGAGTGTGTATTAGGTGGAGGGATCGTATACTGACCTGTAACATGACGGTGTCTGCCTGGTGGAGGCTGTGTGAGTGTGTATTAGGTGGAGGTATCGTACACTGACCTGTAACATGACGGTGTCTGCCTGGTGGAGGCTGTGTGAGTGTGGAGGGATCGTACACTGACCTGTAACATGACGGTGTCTGCCCGGCGGAGGCTGTGTGAGTGGTGTCTGCCTGGCGGAGGCTGTGTGAGTGTGTATTAGGTGGAGGGATCGTACACTGACCTGTAACATGACGGTGTCTGCCTGGCGGAGGCTGTGTGAGTGGTGTCTGCCTGGCGGAGGCTGTGTGAGTGTGTATTAGGTGGAGGTATCGTACACTGACCTGTAACATGACGGTGTCTGCCTGGCGGAGGCTGTGTGAGTGGTGTCTGCCTGGCGGAGGCTGTGTGAGTGTGTATTAGGTGGAGGGATCGTACACTGACCTGTAACATGACGGTGTCTGCCTGGTGGAGGCTGTGTGAGTGTGTATTAGGTGGAGGTATCGTACACTGACCTGTAACATGACGGTGTCTGCCTGGTGGAGGCTGTGTGAGTGTGGAGGGATCGTACACTGACCTGTAACATGACGGTGTCTGCCTGGTGGAGGCTGTGTGAGTGTGTATTAGGTGGAGGGATCGTACACTGACCTGTAACATGACGGTGTCTGCCCGGCGGAGGCTGTGTGAGTGTGTATTAGGTGGAGGGATCGTACACTGACCTGTAACATGACGGTGTCTGCCTGGTGGAGGCTGTGTGAGTGTGTATTAGGTGGAGGGATCGTACACTGACCTGTAACATGACGGTGTCTGCCTGGTGGAGGCTGTGTGAGTGTGTATTAGGTGGAGGGATCGTACACTGACCTGTAACATGACGGTGTCTGCCCGGCGGAGGCTGTGTGAGTGTGTATTAGGTGGAGGGATCGTACACTGACCTGTAACATGACGGTGTCTGCCTGGTGGAGGCTGTGTGAGTGTGTATTAGGTGGAGGGATCGTACACTGACCTGTAACATGACGGTGTCTGCCTGGTGGAGGCTGTGTGAGTGTGTATTAGGTGGAGGGATCGTACACTGACCTGTAACATGACGGTGTCTGCCTGGTGGAGGCTGTGTGAGTGTGTATTAGGTGGAGGGATCGTACACTGACCTGTAACATGACGGTGTCTGCCTGGCGGAGGCTGTGTGAGTGTGTATTAGGTGGAGGGATCGTACACTGACCTGTAACATGACGGTGTCTGCCTGGTGGAGGCTGTGTGAGTGTGGAGGGATCGTACACTGACCTGTAACATGACGGTGTCTGCCTGGCGGAGGCTGTGTGAGTGTGTATTAGGTGGAGGGATCGTACACTGACCTGTAACATGACGGTGTCTGCCTGGCGGAGGCTGTGTGAGTGTGTATCAGGTGGATGGATCGTACACTGACCTGTAACATGACGGTGTCTGCCTGGTGGAGGCTGTGTGAGTGTGTATTAGGTGGAGGGATCGTACACTGACCTGTAACATGACGGTGTCTGCCTGGCGGAGACTGTGTGAGTGTGTATTAGGTGGAGGGATCGTACACTGACCTGTAACATGACGGTGTCTGCCTGGCGGAGGCTGTGTGAGTGTGTATTAGGTGGAGGGATCGTACACTGACCTGTAACATGACGGTGTCTGCCTGGCGGAGGCTGTGTGAGTGTGTATTAGGTGGAGGGATCGTACACTGACCTGTAACATGACGGTGTCTGCCTGGCGGAGGCTGTGTGAGTGTGTATCAGGTGGAGGGATCGTACACTGACCTGTAACATGACGGTGTCTGCCTGGCGGAGACTGTGTGAGTGTGTATTAGGTGGAGGGATCGTACACTGACCTGTAACATGACGGTGTCTGCCTGGCGGAGGCTGTGGGAGTGTGTATTAGGTGGAGGGATCGTACACTGACCTGTAACATGACGGTGTCTGCCTGGTGGAGGCTGTGTGAGTGTGTATTAGGTGGAGGGATCGTATACTGACCTGTAACATGACGGTGTCTGCCTGGCGGAGGCTGTGTGAGTGTGTATTAGGTGGAGGGATCGTACACTGACCTGTAACATGACGGTGTCTGCCTGGCCGAGGCTGTGTGAGTGTGTATTAGGTGGAGGTATCGTACACTGACCTGTAACATGACGGTGTCTGCCTGGCGGAGGCTGTGGGAGTGTGTATTAGGTGGAGGTATCGTACACTGACCTGTAACATGACGGTGTCTGCCTGGCGGAGGCTGCGTGAGTGTGTATTAGGTGGAGGGATCGTACACTGACCTGTAACATGACGGTGTCTGCCTGGCCGAGGCTGTGTGAGTGTGTATTAGGTGGAGGTATCGTACACTGACCTGTAACATGACGGTGTCTGCCTGGTGGAGGCTGTGTGAGTGTGTATTAGGTGGAGGGATCGTACACTGACCTGTAACATGACGGTGTCTGCCTGGCGGAGGCTGTGTGAGTGTGTATTAGGTGGAGGGATCGTACACTGACCTGTAACATGACGGTATCTGCCTGGCGGAGGCTGTGTGAGTGTGTATTAGGTGGAGGGATCGTACACTGACCTGTAACATGACGGTGTCTGCCTGGTGGAGGCTGTGTGAGTGTGGAGGGATCGTACACTGACCTGTAACATGACGGTGTCTGCCTGGTGGAGGCTGTGTGAGTGTGTATTAGGTGGAGGGATCGTACACTGACCTGTAACATGACGGTGTCTGCCTGGCGGAGGCTGTGTGAGTGTGTATTAGGTGGAGGGATCGTACACTGACCTGTAACATGACGGTGTCTGCCTGGCGGAGACTGTGTGAGTGTCTATTAGGTGGAGGGATCGTACACTGACCTGTAACATGACGGTGTCTGCCTGGCGGAGGCTGTGCGAGTGTGGAGGGATCGTACACTGACCTGTAACATGACGGTGTCTGCCTGGTGGAGGCTGTGTGAGTGTGGAGGGATCGTACACTGACCTGTAACATGACGGTGTCTGCCTGGCGGAGACTGTGTGAGTGTGTATTAGGTGGAGGGATCGTACACTGACCTGTAACATGACGGTGTCTGCCTGGTGGAGGCTGTGTGAGTGTGTATTAGGTGGAGGGATCGTACACTGACCTGTAACATGACGGTGTCTGCCCGGCGGAGGCTGTGTGAGTGTGGAGGGATCGTACACTGACCTGTAACATGACGGTGTCTGCCTGGCGGAGGCTGTGTGAGTGTGTATTAGGTGGAGGTATCGTACACTGACCTGTAACATGACGGTGTCTGCCTGGTGGAGGCTGTGTGAGTGTGTATTAGGTGGAGGTATCGTACACTGACCTGTAACATGACGGTGTCTGCCTGGTGGAGGCTGTGTGAGTGTGTATTAGGTGGAGGGATCGTACACTGACCTGTAACATGACGGTGTCTGCCTGGCGGAGGCTGTGTGAGTGTGGAGGGATCGTACACTGACCTGTAACATGACGGTGTCTGCCTGGCGGAGGCTGTGTGAGTGTGTATTAGGTGGAGGTATCGTACACTGACCTGTAACATGACGGTGTCTGCCTGGTGGAGGCTGTGTGAGTGTGGAGGGATCGTACACTGACCTGTAACATGACGGTGTCTGCCTGGTGGAGGCTGTGTGAGTGTGTATTAGGTGGAGGGATCGTACACTGACCTGTAACATGACGGTGTCTGCCTGGCGGAGGCTGTGTGAGTGTGTATTAGGTGGAGGGATCGTACACTGACCTGTAACATGACGGTGTCTGCCTGGTGGAGGCTGTGTGAGTGTGTATTAGGTGGAGGGATCGTACACTGACCTGTAACATGACGGTGTCTGCCCGGCGGAGGCTGTGTGAGTGTGGAGGGATCGTATACTGACCTGTAACATGACGGTGTCTGCCTGGCCGAGGCTGTGTGAGTGTGGAGGGATCGTACACTGACCTGTAACATGACGGTGTCTGCCTGGCCGAGGCTGTGTGAGTGTGGAGGGATCGTACACTGACCTGTAACATGACGGTGTCTGCCTGGTGGAGGCTGTGTGAGTGTGTATTAGGTGGAGGGATCGTACACTGACCTGTAACATGACGGTGTCTGCCTGGCCGAGGCTGTGTGAGTGTGGAGGGATCGTATACTGACCTGTAACATGACGGTGTCTGCCTGGCCGAGGCTGTGTGAGTGTGGAGGGATCGTACACTGACCTGTAACATGACGGTGTCTGCCTGGCCGAGGCTGTGTGAGTGTGGAGGGATCGTACACTGACCTGTAACATGACGGTGTCTGCCTGGTGGAGGCTGTGTGAGTGTGTATTAGGTGGAGGGATCGTACACTGACCTGTAACATGACGGTGTCTGCCCGGCGGAGGCTGTGTGAGTGTGGAGGGATCGTACACTGACCTGTAACATGACGGTGTCTGCCTGGCCGAGGCTGTGTGAGTGTGTATTAGGTGGAGGTATCGTACACTGACCTGTAACATGACGGTGTCTGCCTGGCGGAGACTGTGTGAGTGTGTATTAGGTGGAGGGATCGTACACTGACCTGTAACATGACGGTGTCTGCCCAGCGGAGGCTGTGTGAGTGTGGAGGGATCGTACACTGACCTGTAACATGACGGTGTCTGCCTGGCGGAGGCTGTGTGAGTGTGTATTAGGTGGAGGGATCGTACACTGACCTGTAACATGACGGTGTCTGCCGGGCGGAGGCTGTGTGAGTGTGTATTAGGTGGAGGGATCGTACACTGACCTGTAACATGACGGTGTCTGCCCGGCGGAGGCTGTGTGAGTGTGTATCAGGTGGAGGGATCGTATACTGACCTGTAACATGACGGTGTCTGCCTGGCGGAGGCTGTGTGAGTGTGTATTAGGTGGAGGGATCGTACACTGACCTGTAACATGACGGTGTCTGCCTGGTGGAGGCTGTGTGAGTGTGTATTAGGTGGAGGGATCGTACACTGACCTGTAACATGACGGTGTCTGCCTGGCGGAGGCTGTGTGAGTGTGTATCAGGTGGAGGGATCGTACACTGACCTGTAACATGACGGTGTCTGCCTGGTGGAGGCTGTGTGAGTGTGTATTAGGTGGAGGGATCGTACACTGACCTGTAACATGACGGTGTCTGCCTGGCGGAGACTGTGTGAGTGTGTATTAGGTGGAGGGATCGTATACTGACCTGTAACATGACGGTGTCTGCCCGGCGGAGGCTGTGTGAGTGTGTATTAGGTGGAGGGATCGTACACTGACCTGTAACATGACGGTGTCTGCCTGGTGGAGGCTGTGTGAGTGTGTATTAGGTGGAGGGATCGTACACTGACCTGTAACATGACGGTGTCTGCCTGGCGGAGGCTGTGTGAGTGTGTATTAGGTGGAGGGATCGTACACTGACCTGTAACATGACGGCGTCTGCCTGGCGGAGGCTGTGTGAGTGTGTATCAGGTGGAGGGATCGTACACTGACCTGTAACATGACGGTGTCTGCCTGGCGGAGGCTGTGTGAGTGTGTATTAGGTGGAGGTATCGTACACTGACCTGTAACATGACGGTGTCTGCCTGGTGGAGACTGTGTGAGTGTGTATTAGGTGGAGGGATCGTACACTGACCTGTAACATGACGGTGTCTGCCTGGCGGAGGCTGTGTGAGTGTGTATCAGGTGGAGGTATCGTACACTGACCTGTAACATGACGGTGTCTGCCTGGTGGAGGCTGTGTGAGTGTGGAGGGATCGTACACTGACCTGTAACATGACGGTGTCTGCCTGGCGGAGGCTGTGTGAGTGTGTATTAGGTGGAGGGATCGTACACTGACCTGTAACATGACGGTGTCTGCCTGGCGGAGACTGCACCGCACCTTGGTGAGTCGAACCTTCCACTCCGGCTTCCAGTACACAACCAGCAGCAAGAAGCCCAGCGACAAGAAGACCAGGATGTAGAACAGCAGCTTCTTGCAAACATGGTCCCGATATCCGATACATTCCTGTAAAAAAAATAATTAAAAAATCCAAAACTGTTTTCATAATAGTCTTATTTTGTTTCTCCATGAAAAGGTCTGGTTCATATCACATGATGAGTCACAAGTATTAGGTCTCACAAGCAGTCATATAACAGCCATGCATGACCAAATACCTTACATAACAGCCATGCATGACCTTTTAAGTTCATAATAACAGTCACAAGAAAACCTTGTATGACCTTATCAGGTTATAAACATAATCTGACCAAAGCGCCACGGCCCGTGGCGCAGTTGGTTAGAGCGCCAGCTTATTAGCACCAGTTCCTCTGTGGTGATCCAAAGGTTGTGGGTTCGAACCCCGGCCGTGCCGAGATTGAACTCATGATACAATTTTCCATATGAGCTGAGGACCGTGCCAAAGGGTTAACCCATTGTCCTTGTAAATCTGTGACTGGGTGGGTTGTCATGTCAAGGACCTGCGACATGACAATTCAGTGAGGCAGCACTATATCTGCTACAAGTAGGTCTCATCACGAAATGAATGAAATAATGTTGAAAGTGATGTAAAACCCCAAACAAACAAACAAACAAACTGACCAAAGTAATTGCAGGCTACATCTCATAATGTGCAGGGTTGGCACGTTTCTTCCGCTAGGCGGAAAAAAACGGACGAAAGGGCGGAAAAAACCGTCCCGGAAGAAACAGGTTTCTTCCGCTTAAAGCGGAAGAAACTGGAAGAAAATGGAAGAAACTAGAAATAATTGGATTAAAGTTGAAATATTTACTAAAATGACTGTAAAATGGGTTTAGAATGCTAAGGAACAACTTTATTCAAATGGTCACACATGGGGGGGTTGGGGGTATGAATGTATATGCAGGCTTACTGGATGGAAGAAACTTATCCTCCCGGAAGAAACTGGAAATAAATGGAAGAAAGTGGAAATATTTCATAAAATGATTGTAGAATTGGTTTAGAATGCTAAGGAATGACTTAATTATATAAATGGAATACTATACATACATGAAACATATTCAAATAGAAGAACTATATCATGGAATATATACATCCATGGACAATGTGACATGAATGTAATAATGCTATTATTCATTTTGAATGATTAAGAAGTGCTGTATTTATTGTATTGTATCATGTTATTTTTATTGATAATAAAGATTTGAATGAGAAACCTGCTGTATGTTTTTTTACATTTTAGATAAATCATTAATACACAATACTACAAATCATATGGGCAAAAAGGTAACCATATACACAAATCATTTCTTCCAAGTTTGTTCTCCTGTCCTGGAAGAAACAGGTTTCTTCTCGAAGAAACCCAAACCTGCCTGAAACATACTTATGTATCATGTATACTCCACAACAAACAAAATAAATTTAACAAATTAACAATGTTTATCCACTTTCTTCCATGTTTCATCCAAGTTTCTTCCAGTTTCATCCAAGTTTCTTCCGGTTTCTTCCAGTTTCTTCCGGAAGAAAGTGGAAGAAACCGGACGAAATAGGTTTCTTCCACGTTTCTTCCGCTGTCCCGGAAGAAACAGGTTTCTTCCGGAAGAAACCCAACCCTGATAATGTGTGATCAAATAGAGTCACATTCTTGTTGAGCCTTACCACACACGATCATCCAAAACTACATGGAAAGAACTGCTAACGTGATAATACACACTATTATATTTAAGTCATTATAATATATACACCAGAGAGAGCTCTGACACTAGAGTCATTTGCTTCTCAGAATGAACTGCTAACGTGAACTGCTAACGTGAAAAGAACTGCTAACGTGATAATACACACTATTATATTTAAGTCATTATAATATACAACAGAGAGAGCTCCGACACTAGAGCCATTTGCTTCTCAGAATGAACTGCTAACGTGAACTGCTAACGTGAAAAGAACTGCTGACGTGATAATACACACTATTATATTTAAGTCATTAAAATATACAACAGAGAGAGCTCCGACACTAGAGCCCTTTGCTTCTCAGAATGGTCGTAGACTCGTTCCACATCAAGTGTCCCAATAAGCTTAATCTTGCCACTCCACATTTTGCTAAATAACCTAATCAGACTGTAGAGTCTACTATCCTGGAGAGGTTACACTCGAATGCAACACTCCAGTCCCCTTCAAGAGACAATGTGCACATTTGCAGCAAATTTGATTTATATTGTAACATGTGCAACTGGTTGTAACATGTGCAACTGATTATAACATGTGCAACTGGTTGTAACATGTGCAACTGATTATAACATGTGCAACTGGTTGCAACATGTGCAACTGATTATAACATGTACAACTGATTGTAACATGTACAACTGATAGTAACATGTGCAACTGATTGTAACATGTGCAACTTATTGCGATTATATGTCTGTACCATCATCAGTCTCCAACTTAAAGCGGGCTCCAACCCAATAAATAACACCATCACTCGCCTCTGAGATTTCCATGTTAATATCATGTTGGGTCTCCAGATTTTCTGAGAAATGTGAATGTAGCACATGTATTTCAGAGCATAACAACCATTTTTAACATTTTGGTAATCCACACACATGAAAAACTAAATAAATCCTTTGTACCACACTCCCACCAAAAATGAAATCTGCAATTTTTCTAACTGAATCACAGAATTCTCTCAATTTCAAAGTTGACCTAAAACATACAGAAAAACTAAAAATGGTTGATCTTAGAAAAGCCTTTGATGAATATCTCAGCACTGATACCCTGGTGGATGATGGTTACCGTATCAGGGGCTGGGACCAGAGCCTTTGTGGATGTGATTATTTAACAAATTTCCACAGCAAATAAGTCAGAAAACAGGTCAATCTCCTAAAATCATGCCAGAACTGGTCAATACAGTTAATATAATGTATAGAGTAACCAAATTTCACGTAAAACCAAACATTTTCACAACAACTGTGATGTTTATGTGTCAGTCATGTGTGAAAATAAATCTAATGAGTGCCAGAAAAATATCTGTGAAAGTATAAATTATAAGTATAATTATAAAGAAAAAAGGGCAGAGACTGTGATGAGAGAATTGATGTCAAATATGGAACAGCTTATCTCAAGTCATGATTACTCAAACAGATTTTACAAGAAAAAGTTCAGTTTAATACTAAAAAAGAATTGATTAAGGTAAAACTCACAAATCAAAATCAGTCTTATCTGGAATTAAGTTAACAATCCCTCACCTCTGGAGTCCAAAATCAACTAGAATGTCAAACAGAATGTCTTCAAGTGAAACTAATATTGACAAAAATAAAATGTATCTCAAAATTATAATGTCTCAAAACATCATCAAAATTTATATACTATTAATCTTAATTCAAATAGAAACACTCCTTGTTGTAATAATTAGTTAAAGGTATTTTAAATGTGGTTAATCCTATACTTTGGTGTATTAAAAGCATAAAAATCATGACATATTGAAGTTCAGCATAGAGTAATAAGATAAGTTGTATTAAGACATAAAAGATGCAATTTTAACAGAGATTTGTCTCAGCAATCAGCTGCATTTGACAGGTAAACACGGGTAGCAAAATTTTATTTTACTTCAGATGAGGCTAAATGTCGGGTAGCACTTTTTGGCTTCATTCTAGCACTATTCAAATGAAAATACCTTTCATGACGTCATAAGCATACTGCCATACTCTCATGACATAATTTAACCTTTCAGTGCCTCTATGATCACACTCCACATAATAAAGATGCCAAAAAATAAGTGTGCTTTCAAACGGGTACAATTTATTAGGTTCATGTTTAAATAGCTTTTACAAAGGCATATTGGAGCACTTTCACCCAAAAAGGCAACAGACATGAAAGGCAAAGACAGTTATCACGAATTTATGATTTGTTAAAGTCTTTTGTCACTGTACTCTACATTTACGGCAACTTCAAAATGATGAGAAAATATAAATATAATTTTCAAAAAGGAAACTGTATACAAATTCTTTTTTTTAAAAAAAACTTTCTTGTTAAATCAGTGCCTAATTCCTTTAAATTATGACATAAGAAAGAGCAGTAGTGCATAAATCAAGGGCCATAAATGTGGTCGCAAAGATGGAACACACTCCCCATTTTATATAAAAACAAGTATGAGATTATCCACTTCTGCACTTGTTCCAATATGAAAATGCACCCCCCCCCCCCCCCAGTACCTGATGTAAGCGATGGTTACTTAACACTACCATGTGGCACTGCTGGTCTTGGAGATCTTAATGCAAACCAAATTAAAGCTTATGGAAATAGAATAACAAATTAACAGAGCAGTTTTAAAAAGAAATTTTAAATTTAAATAATCAAATAAATATAATTATTTTACAGCTGATGGGGATTGACAGGAACCAAACTGCAATGCTAGTGTTGCTAGACTTATCAACGGCTTTTGACACTCTTGACCATGAGATACATCTAAATAGATAAAAAGTAAATGTAGAGTAAAAAATACAGCATTAATTTAATAAATACTTATTGTCTGAAGCATCATATATATGCTGATGATGCTCAATTGTATATTACATTGGACCCTTTATCTCACAATGAGACCATGAAGTCCTGTAATGAAATGGGAAAATGTATATACATGTAGGATGTCAAAATGTTCTTACCAGATAACAAAATGAAGATTAATTATGGAAAGACAGAAATGCTAATTTTTGGGAAAAGTTCACATTTCTAGAATGGGGCCATACCACCATCAATTCAAGTCCGGGAGGTCAACATCATAAGATCCTTTGAGGTCAATGATCTACAAACCACTAGAGAAGAATGTACATTTGTACACTAAAATGAAGAAATGGAATTTGCAATGCAATGTGCAAAAAAGTAATTTTTTTCGTGTAAAAAATATGCCAATGGCCTTAGAGCTATGCTAATCATTGTTTTTCTTTTTTTTAAATGTTTGTTAATATTTTCTGGAGATGTCTTCAAATTGCATCATAAATCATCATTTAAATCCTTTCCCAGGAGACTCCAGGAGATGATATTTTCCACCAATCAAAATGCACAATACATATTGAATTTAGCCCAGTTATTGTGATTCTCATTGGCTAATAATTGTCATATCATTCAAAATGTCAGCTTCCTCGCCAACTGAGTGATAGCTATTAGATTTTTTTTCCAAAAATCATGAACAAACTCTGAGCCTAATAGAAAATAGACAGGATCGGTCCTTTGAAAAATACAACATCCTATCTACTAATAAATAAGAAATCCGACAAGTAGTTTCAGAGGAGAAGATTGAAGTTGATGGGCAGACAGAATGCGAGGAAATATCTCCTCATTGCAGAATCTACATTTAGAAACATGAAAACTCACCACTAGCAGGAATTAAAAAATGTGAAATGGCAAAATTGTCAAAACTGCAAACTTCTGCAGCTGGAATACTAGGGGAGATCAGAAAACATGATACCATCACAGAAAAAAACTGAAGGAACTGAACTGGCTACAAGTGAAGGCAAGACTGTACAGATTTTAAAATAGCACTACCTGCATGGAAGGTACAAAATTGGTATACACTGTGAGTACCTCACTTCTCTACTCAAACCAAAAAAGAGACAAGAAGACCAACGATAATAATGAACATATTGTACTAAAATAATCTATTTTGAAGATGTATGGAGATCATCCTTTGGAAGAATAGGATTCAAATTATTTGAAATGCCCTGCCCTTTCAAGTGTGGGCATTAAAATTCACCTTGTGAAGTTCATGTATAATAGTGGTTATAAATTTTGAGCCTGCATCTGAAATATCTGAATCAGATGTAGCAAAATGTCATGGCCCGAGCCCTACCCAGAGCTCCTGCCCTGCAATATATCCCAATATACACTTGTTTAAATATAAATAACTAATTATGCAATATATTATATATATATTATATATATATTATATATATATATTTTTTTAAAGAATTTCTTAATGATATTATTTTTTTGAAATATCTTTATCATCTTCTCATAATATATTACAGTTACAGTAACTATAATTTGCATTTCCTATTTACTAGCTGTTATACATCTTTATATGTTATCATATTATATGTTTTATATGTAAACAAATTACAAAGTGTTACATCATTATTTGTTATTATATTATACGTTTATATGTGCTACTTACTAGCTTTTTACATGTCTTTATATGTTATCATATCATATTTTTTGTTCATACCAGCTATTATATCGTTTATGTGCTATTATGTGTTTTTTATATACTACTTACTAGCTGTTATTTGTCTTTATATGTTATTATATGATATTTTGATACGTTCAAACAATTAACAGTATCATATGTTTTTATATATATATGTACATATACTACTTACTAGCTGGTCGTCCGATCCTTTGTTCAGGACGAGCAGGTCGATGCCCTCTGGATCTATAGCCATCTGTCCCTCCCTCACCTCAATGTGGGCACTACTACCTGCAAACACAAACCAGTCCTTTGTCAGAAGAGGGCACAAAACCATGCAAGATAGGTCACCTCCTTCAGTCAGGGTGCCACCATCCACACACAGTTCTCACACATGGTACACAAGACCTTCATTATAAGTGTATTTACTGAACACGACAATGCTGATATACAAATGTTGTGCTATTTCTCACATGTGGTGATGTAGGGTATTTCTGTTTTTATAAAAGCATATCTCTAAAGTAGGGCTGTCAGTTAAAAAATCAGTTTGCTTTGATCTTCACAAAACCAATACCATTGGCTAGATCTTTGAATAACATATGATTTAAAAAAAAAATTATCTTTCTATCTCAAAAAATAAACATAACCCCATGGGTTGATAGCTCTGCTGACTTGAATGAAAACACATGAACTGAGATTAAGTCTAAGTACAACAAGCAACCAGGTTATGATTTTCCATACAAGATCCCAAAGTAGGCAAGATGTATTTTCTGAGGTCTAATTCTATCTATTTTCCATTAGACTCAGTTCTTTTTCCATTTTGTCATGATTTTTTCAAAAATCTAATAGCTGTCACTAAGTTGTCAAGGAGGCTGCCATTTTGAATAACATAGCCAATGAGAATCAAGATAACAAGTTGGGGCCAAATTTGAAATGTAACATGCATTTTGATTGGTCAAAATCATCATCAAGTCTGCTCCACTTTTAATGGTTGTGAGATTTTGCATGCACACAAATTTTGAATTCAAGGTCAATGTGTCAAGGACAAAGGTCACAAGACTAAGAAAGTATGACGAGGCACGGCTATGGCCTAAGACATTTCTGTATTCCAAGTTTTAGTTTCTTCTTATAAGTGGTTGCTGAGATATATTCCTCACAAAATTTGTGACATTAAGGCCACTGCACTAAGGTCAATGGTGACATCACTAAGATTTGAAGGAATCTGAATCTTCAACTCTCTATCTACCTCTGTATTAAATATGAAACAAATATTACTGGTAGTTTTGGAGGAGAAGATTTTTAAACATAGTGTTAGTATAAAACAGTTATGAAGTGTTTTTTATTCACTTCTGATGGTTGTGATGTGGCATGTTCACAAATTTTGAATTCAAGGTCAATGTGTCAAGGTCAAAGGTCACATTACTAAAATTGTATGACGAGGTGCAGCTTTAACATAAGACATTCCTGTATACCAAGATTTAATTTCTTCTTGCAAGTGGTTGCTGAAATATGCTCCTTACAAAATTTGTGACATCAAGGTCACTGCACTAAGGTCAATGGTGACATCACTGATAATTGAAGGAATCTAAATCTTCAACTCTCTATCTAGCTCTGTATAAAATAGTGTTGGTATATAAAAGATATGAAGTGCATTTAATTCACTTCTAATGGTTATGATGTGGCATGTTCACAAATTTTGAATTCAAGGTCAATGTGTCAAGGTCAAAGGTCACATGACTAAGAAAGTATGATGAGGCACGGCTATGACCTAAGACATTTCTGTATACCAAGTTTTAATTTCTTCTTATAAGTAGTTGCTGAGATATACTCCATACATAATTTGTGACATCAAGGTCATTGCATTAAGGTCAATGGTGACATCACTAAGATTTGAAGGAATCTGAATCTTCAACTTTCTATCTACCTCTGTATTAAATATGAAACAAATATTACTGGTAGTTTTGGAGGAGAAGATTTTTAAACATAGTGTTAGTATATAACAGATATGAAGTGTTTTTTATTCACTTCTGATGGTTGTGATGTGGCATGTTCACAAATTTTGAATTCAAGGTCAATGTGTCAAGGTCAAAGGTCACATGACTAAGAAAGTATGACGAGGCACGGCTATGACCTAAGAGATTCCTGTATACCAAGATTTAATTTCTTTTTGTAAATGGTTGCTGAGATATGCTCCTTAAAATATTTGTGACATCAAGGTCACTGCACTAAGGTCAATGGTGACATCACTGAAAATTGAAGGAATCTAAATCTTCAACTCTCTATCTAGCCCTGTATAAAATAGTGTTGGTATATAAAAGATATGAAGTGCATTTAATTCACTTCTAATAGTTATGATGTGGAATGTTCACAAATTTTGAATTCAAGGTCAATGTGTCAAGGTCAGATGTCACATGACTAAGAAAGTATGATGAGGCATGGCTATGACCTAAAACATTTCTGTATACCAAGTTTTAATTTCTTCTTATAAGTAGTTGCTGAGATATACTCCTTACAAAATTTGTGACATCAAGGTCACTGCACTAAGGTCAATGGTGACATCACTGATAATTGAAGGAAACTAAATCTTCAACTCTCTATCTAGTTCTGTATAAAATAGTGTTGGTATATAAAAGATATGAAGTGCATTTAATTCACTTCTAATGGTTATGATGTGGCATGTTCACAAATTTTGAATTCAAGGTCAATGTGTCAAGGTCAAAGGTCACATGACTAAGATAGTATGATGAGGCACTGCTATGACCTAAAACATTTCAATTACAAAAGCTATCAGCTGTGGAAGTTGCGTTGTCAATTGGCTCAGATTTTTACAAAGGTGACACACTGAAAATGGCTTTTCCAAATCGCACTGCGGTTCGTTTTTATTGCCGTTTTTTTGGCATTTATTTTAACATTTTTCTTAATTTGTTGAAATATATGTGTTCTCCTGTATACTGATATTCAAATTCCAAAAGAAAATATTTTTCTGACAATTTTTGATGAAGTGACAATGATGTAAACATGGCCCATATTTAGTGAAAATGCACCACTCAGAATCCCGTGAGCTATTGTTTCGACCTCCCTATCTAAAGCTCCAATTGTCAAATGCTAGTTTACCTTAATTTAATGAAAATGTAATTTTGAAGCCTAGAGCCTTGAAAATGTAGGTCATATATGAGAATTACTATCGTAGGTCTGTAAGTTATGGAATAACGTTTTATGTTGGCAACATTAACTGAAGAGTGTCAACCAGTGCCTAACCTGATGAAATTAAATCACGCATTTAAAATTGCATTTAATTTTTTACCCTAGTTTAGCATCAGCATGGATATAAATATCAATCTAAACCATGTTAACAGTAATCCATTAATGACCTGCTGATCCATTAATGACCTGCTGATCCATTAATGACCTGCTGATCCATTGATGACCTGCTGAGCCATTAATGACCAGCTGATCCATTAATGATCTACTAATCAATCTTAAGCCATTTGATCCAATAATATCACATTATATTCTTCGTAAAAGTGAAGTTAACAGAGGTATTAAATGTTTTCCATATAAAAAACTACCTCTTTATACCCCCCCTGTGACCTTATTTAGTCATGTGTGACCTTATTTAGTCATGTGTGACCTTATTTAGTCCTGTTTTTCAGTGACCAAATAGATATGATAAATGAACATGAAGTCAACATTAATATCTCAGTCATTTATGAATTATGCCCTTGGCAGCTAGAATCTCAGAATGGGCATTAGAACATGTTGAAAACATAGGCATCAGAGATGCATCAACCCTCAGCCCTGGTAACTCATTGCACAACATTCGCTCCACACAATATTTGTGAACAAAACATCACTGCACCAAGGCAAATTGATGCAGGGGTAAAAAAACCCATAACATCTACTTCCTTTGATAGCTTAGGTGTGTCAAGTATCATGAAACTGTCATCATTTACTCTAGAATTATTGATATGGGCCGGTGACCTTGAAAAGCAGGTTAAGGTCACCGTCCATCAAACTCATCTGGAGTCATCCCAGATGCTTATGTGTGCCAATTTTCATGAAGCTGCCATTATTTGTTCTTGAGTTATCACGATGACAAGGATGATTTCACATAATTGTCCCTGTGACCTTGAAAAGTAGGTGAAGGTCATGTTTCATAGAATAAATTCTGAGGTCTTCACCAGATGCTTGTGTGTGTCAAATCTCATAAAGCTGCCATCATTCGTTCTTGAGTTATTGCAATTCTTGGGATTTCACATAATTGTCTGTGACCTTGAAAAATAGGTCAAGGTCGCCGTCCATTGAACTCGTCCGAGGTTTTCACCAGATGCTTTTGTGTGTCAAGTTTCATGAAGCTGCCATCATTAGTTCTCGTGTTATCGCGATGACAAGGATGATTTCACATAATTGTCCTTGTGACCTTGAAAAGTAGGTGAAGGTCATGTTTTATAGAAACAATTCTGAGGTCTTCACCAGATGCTTATGGGTGTCAAATCTCATTAAGCTGCCATCATTTGTTCTTGAGTTTTTCTTGGGATTTCACATAATTGTCCCTGTGACCTTGAAAAGTAGGTGAAGGTCATGTTTTATAGAAACAATTCTGAGGTCTTCACCAGATGCTTATGGGTGTCAAATCTCATTAAGCTGCCATCATTTGTTCTTGAGTTTTTCTTGGGATTTCACATAATTGTCCCTGTGACCTTGAAAAATAGGTCAAGGTCACCGTCCATCAAACTCGTCCGAGGTTTTCACCAGATGCTTATGTGTGTGAAGTTTCATGAAGCTGCCATCATTTGTTCTCGAGTTATCGCGATGACAAGATGATTTCACATAATTGTCCCTGTGACCTTGAAAAGTAGGTGAAGGTCATGTTTCATAGAAAAAATTCTGAGGTCTTCACCAGATACTTATGTGTGTCAAATCTCATAAAGCTACCATCATTCGTTCTTGAGTTATTGTGATTCTTGGGATTTCACATAATTGTCCCTGTGACCTTGAAAAATAGGTCAAGGTCGCCGTCCATCGAACTCGTCCGAGGTTTTCACCAGATACATATGTGTGTCAAGTTTCATGAAGCTGCCATCATTTGTTCTTGAGTTATCGCGATGACAAGGATGTTCGCTACAGACATACATACATACATACATACATACATACATACATACATACAGACATACATACATACCCACGCCAGGAGTACTGCAATACCCTCAGCCTGATTACATCAGGGGCTGAGGGTAAAAATCGAAATAATTCATCCTGAAGTAGAAACAATTTCAACACACAAGGGCTTCTGCAATATACAGCCAAAGGTTAGGGCCTTTCTCTATATTGCAATATTAAGGATTACCATGTTTATATACTTCAAGCTGCCTCTAATAAAATATAGTGCGATTGCGGTTTACCATCTTGTTTTTTTTAATGATTAGACTTTAGAGAGTTTTTTGTGCACTTGCGATTTTGTTTGTGTAGTTCCAGTGTGTTGTTTTCAATGGGGCAGTATGGCAACCCACAATCAGCCTATAGAGAACTGAAATACAGGGCCATTTCCAATCTAGGTGACTTTTACAAGCTCATCTCTGTTGAATAAATGTTTAAAATGCACAGGTCTTATAATGCCCCACTAAAGTCCTTTGTTTGGTTCCAAAACAATTGTCATTTCTAAAAAAAAATCTCACACAACAAATACAATACATAAGACAGACTTTGTCTCTTTGCCATAATTCCACACATACCATTATTCTCAGTGTGAGTTGAGGGCTCCAGTCACAGCATCAGGTTTATAACAAATACATATATATATATATATATATACATCCTGCTAGTCCCAGTCACACCTCCTTATGTCTAAGAGAGCCATGTTTTATGTCTCCTTAGTCCTATATGTAGGAACTATTTTTATCTATATTTGGGGCTTATTATTAAGTGCAGCACTATTTGACCCAGTTGTGGTTGCCACACTTCAGTAATTGCCTGAATGAGACGAGTTACCATCTCGCCAATAAATATCACCCATTATCTATTCATTTTAACTGGTTCACCTTTTTATGTATTCTTAAGTTCATCCCATTTGATGAATGAATAAGTTCTCCATTTTCCTGAATTTTAAGGCTTGCCCTTTTTAGTGTACTTATAGATTTGCCTTTTTTTCCAACCAGATTAAATGGTGAAACTGAAAAATCTTCGGCTGACATTGGAGTCATTATCAGGATAAATATTTCATTTGGCTCCTCAAAAAAAAAATTATTATAACATTATAACATACAGCATATCATAACTTACCGTATTTACTCGTGTATAAGTCGACTCGTGTATAAGACGACCCCCCAAAATTGAGGTTATTTTACTTGAAAAAAACCAATTTCCGAATATAAGACGAGTTGGTTTTTCAAGAGATATCGTGAAACGTAAATATGCTTAAAATATAAGATATTAGCCGTCTTATACACGAGTAAATACGGTAAAAAATAAATACGATGTTCGTATTTTCAAAAATAACGGATATCAGAGCGGATCGATTTTGATTGCGTTTTAAATGATAAATAAAGGTATTTACCCAATATTATCACAAATTGTTCGAGAACAGAACAAAACCATCAATCCATTTAAAACGCAATTAAAATCGATCCACGTGTGAAAGCATTTCTGTCAACAAGGAAGACACGACTCAAAGCAGTGGAAACAAAGATGAAATGCAAAACTGTGAACGCTGATAATTGGAATCAGTGAGAACAAAGTCAAAACAAAGTGTTTCGAAATAATATTGGGTAAATACTTTTATTTATCATTTAAAACGCAATTCTCCTGCAAATCTGCAAAGTCAGTGATCACATGACTTGTGAGTCACGTGGCCAATCGATCTGCTACGTCACGGACATCGTATTTACGTTTTACTTCTACTTCTATGTCTATTAAAATTACGCTTTGCAGGCCGAGAACAGAATAATACCATCCATTATTGCGCAATATATTAACAATCGTTTTCTTGCTAAAAACAAGAGCCTCTTCCCGTCACTTCCGCCTTTCAAAATTGCGACCACGTGTTGCGTTGAGTCGTGTCTTCCCTTCTTGACAGATATGCCTTCACACGTGGATCGATTTCAATTGCGTTTTAAATGATAAATAAAGGTATTTACCCAATATTATCACAAATTGTTCGAGAACAGAACAAAACCATCAATCCATTTAAAATGCAATTAAAATCGATCCACGTGTGAAAGCATTTCTGTCAACAAGGGAAGACACGACTCAAAGCAGTGGAAACAATGACGAGATGCAAAACTGTGAACGCTGATAATTGAAATCAGTGAAAACAAAGTCAAAACAAAGCATTTTGAAATAATATGTTTTAAATGATATATAAAGGTAATTACCCAATATTATCACAAATTATTTTTCGCGTGTTTTCGAGTTCGCAAAAGTGCCCAATTATCGCCCACTGACGTCACGGCCCTGGGGGGACCGGTGAAGTCGTATCGTAAAATTCTTACAAGATTTCAAGCCAGAGTCAGGTGTTTGCATACGATCTTAGCAGCAATTATCTCTGTACACTGACAGTCAAATTATTTTCGTTTTCTCACAAGATATTGAATTAAATTTAACAAATATTTTACTCCAGTTTCACCGGAATGGCGGCCGCTTGGTCACGTGACCCCTAGTCACGTGATCATTGACGTTGTAGATTTGCTGGGCAATACACAAAGAAATATTCAACCACGTGTAGACAGTAGTCCGCCTGTCCGATATTTGCTTTCACGCTAGTATTGCGTAATGCATGTTAAATGAATGGATGGTTTTGTTCTGTTCTTGACCTGCATTTTAGCGAATTTGTGATAATATTGGGTAAATACCTTTATATATCATTTAAAACATATTATTTCGAAATGCTTTGATTTGACTTTGTTCTCACTGATTTCAATTATCAGCGTTCACAGTTTTGCATTTTGTCTTTGTTTCCACTGCTTTGAGTCGTGTCTTCCCTGTTGACAGAAATGCTTTCACACGTGGATCGATTTTAATTGCGTTTTAAATGATAAATAAAGGTATATACATAATATTATCACAAATTACGTTTTGCAGGTCGAGAACAGAACAAAACCATCCATTATTGCGCAATATATTAACAATCGTTTTCGCGCTAAAAACAAGAGCCTCTTCCCGTCACTTCCGCCTTTCAAAATTGCGACCACGTGTTGCGTTGAGTCGTGTCTTCCTTGTTGACAGAAATGCTTTCACACGTGGATCGATTTTAATTGCATTTCAAATGATAAATAATGAAAACGCTTTGTTTTGAGGCTAAAATCAATGATGTTTTTGTGATAATATTAAGTACATACCTTTATTTATCATTTAAAACGCAATTCAAAATCGATCCGCTACGGATATGAAAGTTCAATTTGACATGTTGACCGCTCCACTTTTGTCTCGTGGGCACCCAGACGCTAAGATAAAGGACGTCACGTACATCGTATTACGTTTTGTGATAATATTGGGTAAATACCTTTATTTATCATTTAAAACGCAATTAAAATCAATCTGCTACGTCTGATATTCGTTATTTCGAAAATATGAACATCATATTTACGTTTTACCGTATTTACGTTTTACCGTAAATACTCGAGTATAAGACTGCTCTCGTGTATAAAACGACCCCCTAAACATTAACTAAGAGTTTTTGGAAAAAAACCTCGTCTTATACACGAGTATATACGGTACCTTTTGTCTCAATTACAGATACTGACTAAGTGTAAATAAAGATGGTCATTATACTGACTATTTCATGTTTGTTTCCATCATTTATTTTAGAAAAATTATCAAAAACAAGTATTATATAAGCCTTTGGTTACCATTTGACTCTGACTGTCCCATTACTTGCATGTGACCAATCCCCTCTATCCGGAGCAAAGCTTAAAAATCTGTTTGTTTTTTTTAAAAAAAATTTCATGAGAAACCTCATTAACACAGGAAAGTTTTGTTTTCTCTTCCACCATATGACTGTAAATTATTTTCCCTTGTGCCTTCCTATATTGTGATAATTCATTTCCAACCTAATAGAAGACAAGACTAAGTCTTTTTAAAAAAAAAGAATTTGTATACAGTTTCCTTTTTGAAAATGATATTTATATTTTCTCATCATTTTGAAGTTGCCGTAAATGTAGAGTGACTGGCAACTGTCTGAAACTGGCAGTTGAAACTCAGACATTTTAACACAGTCAAACAAATAACCTTTCTTTTGTGCATAAAGTTTTCATATATTCTACATTTGCAGAAAAATATTCAAATTCTATATTTATTTATGCAGTTGGTGTGTCCACCAGTCTGTGACACTGACAGGCAGGTTTGTGATCTGCAGGCCCCTCTGCAGGCCCCAAAACTCTGTGTTATAATACCCACCACTAATCACACTTGAGCTGAATGTTGTGTGTCTCACATGTCATCTTGTAATTCCACTGTCTTTCAAAATGTTAAATGTGTTTATTTGTTTTCATGCACAAGAGAAAGTCCCAACCACTCTCTTAGCTTGCTTAGTATTAACCTATATAAAAGTAAGTGATATCGCCCTGGCTGCCTGTGGTGGAGGTCGAGAGACATGTGTGACCTAATTCCCAAACCTTAACCCTGTATCTGCCCCCTGAAGTGTTGAAATTCAAAACTGCTATAAATTTGTCACATGTACACTGTCACAACACTGCAGCCAGGGGTGGATCCAGGATTTTTTAAGCTGTGGGAGGGAGGGGGGGGGGGGGGAGGTCAAATGTTAAAGTAAGTGGCTCCAGTCCCATAAAGTAAGGGGCTCCAGTTCCCAAAAGCTCCCTAGCCACAGACCCCTCCTGGATCCGCCACTGGCTACACAGGCTGTGTGACGAAAATTAATTTACACATTGTTCCTTATCGCCTCCGTTCACTTATAGTATACTAGGTCTCTCAGAACAGAGCCTTTCTTATAATATAGACTTCATTCTTGGCCTTAGGCCCTGTATACTAAAAAAACTATATACGAAGAAAATATCTGGCATGCAATAGTTTATAAAACAAAATAAATTTGGTACTTTCTATGATCATTCTACCTTATTTGAACTCTACCTTATTTGGTTTAAGTGGATACAGTGCCCCCTGGAGTCCAAGATGTGAACTCTACCTTATTTGGTATAAGTGGATACAGTGCCCCCTGGAGTCCAAGATTGGAACATTACCTTATTTGGTTTAAGTGGATACAGTGCCCCCTGGAGTCCAAGATGGGAGCACTACCTTATTTGATCAAAGTCTGGGCCAAATACTTTGTAGGCTACTAGACAGTTGGGGTAGTAATTGGAGATTTGCACTCACCCATATCAAAGGGCACTTGCCCGAACTATTTTTCACAATTTTTTGATGTTCCATAAGCTTATGTAACCAGCAACCAAGGATCACCCCCCCCCCCCCCCCCCAATGTCCCAGATATTATGCAACCTCACATGACTTGCAGGGGACGAACAAACTAATAAAAGAAATGAGAGGAAAAGAGGCAACAAAGTCCCAAACAAACACACAAATGTACATACACACACACAGACACAGGACAGACAGTGTGATTTCTAAGAGGTACCAAAATTTACCTTTGAGTGCCTCAATAAATTTGGCATCAGCTGATATAAATGTGGGCTGATGCAAGCATAAATAAATGTTATTATTATGTCTAATTTTTCATCCTATACAGCAAGGATCGTGTAAACAGCTGTCATTAAACGCATGACAAGCATCGTAATGTATGTGGTGCCAATGGTGATGACGACAAATGTTATATAGGGAACTTCTGTATATTTGCACATCACAGGTGATATTCACCTGATAAACTGCCATTCTCTGATCTCCCTTTACAACAAAAGTGGCATGGCTAAACTGCATATAGTGTGATTGCAAATTACCATGATCTTGTTTTTTCATTTAATGTTTGGATGTTAGAGAGTTTTTTGTGCACTTCCAATTTTGTTTACAAGTGCAGTTCCGGTTGTTTTTAATGGGGCAGTATGGCGACCCGCAATCGGCCTAAACCCCCACAGCCCATCCATTATAAAGGACAATATTCTTGGTTATTTGCCCTTTGATCCAGTCACACACCTGCTTTATTTAAGGCTATTCTGTCTAAACCTACTACTGATCTCCATGTTGTTTATTTCACCCGTTGAAAAGTACACACTGGAACTGTATAACTTTACTGGAACCAAACTGTACCGTTTAATCATTGATGTTTGTTGTTTTTTCCACATGGATTCTATGCCGAGGGAGCTTACAGCCATTTATCTACTCAATCCATGTCAATAAATACATTTAATTTTTCAACTATCAAATAAGAACTTAGTGTAAAAGGGTGAGTCAAGGTGCTTTGAGTCAAATGGCCTTGTCTCTGAAAAAATCTGATGATTTTTGGTCCATTGCAGAGTTATTTTCAGCATCTACATATATGAAAACATTGCAATTCTCAGTGAAAGCATGCAGATGTGTCGCGCGCAATAAAAAATAATTTTAAAAACATCTGATGCTGCAGAAAGGGCATGTGCACAGGAGAACCAGTTATATATTGGTCATACACAAGGTTCAGCATGACTCAATTAGGTCATATGACCTTGTGTGACTTCATGTGGTCACACACAACTGGTGTGTGGCTCTTTTGTTGGCTCACCCTTGGTATGACCTCATTGGGTCTTGAATTTTAATGCAATATGCAGATTGCGGGTTACCATCTTGTTTTTTTTAATGATTAGATTTTAGAGAGTTTTTTGTGCACTTCCGATTGTAATTGTGCAGTTCCGGCGTGTTGTTTTCAATGGGCCAGTATGGCGACCCGCAATCGGCCTATGTTCATAGTTAAACACACTGAACAAACACTTTATACATATCTAATATAATATATATATATATCCATACATACTCATATATGGTGTCTGTAATATACATAAATGATGATCCCTTTCAGTGCTTGAAATCAATATTTATCATCTGGCCTCCAGTTCAATGGAGATAATATTCAGTTGAGTTTAATTTCACGAGTTTCATATGTTGAAGTATGATTCTGTTGAAAAAACAAATGGCACGACAAAGCTGTCAAGATCACCGAGTGTTTAAGTCATATAAAGAATGTCATGCCTGTAATCAAGATCACCGAGTGTGTAAGTCATAAAGAATGTCATGCCTGTAATCGCTAGACATGTAACAGATTTGAACTGTCCGCTATCCATGAAAAGAGTATGTTGTCTAACACCTACCCCTAATGTTATTCTATTTACCACATTTGAATTATCTCCAATTTAATGTTGCTGAAATGTGAAATGAAATGGTGTTTTTACGACCCTTTCAGCAACTATGGCCATATCAGGTCGACTTTCGAGACTTTTAACCAGTGTGAAAGTTACACTGCCGGCAGTGGGAGTCGAACCCACCACCTCCCGTCCTCCACTTATACAACCATTAAAGGCACAGATCCTACACTCTACCAACTGTGCTAGTGGGGTCGGTCATTAATGTTGCTGAGAAACACCTTGTACATTTTCTTTTCACTTTAGGGCACAGCAGCAAGATCAAAGGTTAAAAGGTCAAATCATTATGATATTGCACCTCTACTTCTCAGGGTTATTCTATACTAGACAAATCCATAGCTGAAATGTACACACGTGGTGATCACCGCTTCCCGCCTTTGTTACTAAGGACACTTCTTGTAATCATCTGTTAGCTGCTCTCTGATGGGTCGAAATGATTGCCATTGTCCCCCATCATTGCCTCGACTGCCGTGATTGGTCCCTAAACCGGATGTGGGTGTGACACTCATAGGATTATTAAGATATTAAATAGGAGATAAATAGGAGATACCCCCTGTCAATGGTTGCTAAGAAAAAGCCTACAGTGCGATTGTGGGTTTCCATCTTGTTTTTTTCAATGACTGGACTTTAGAGAGTTATTTTTGCACTTCCAATTTTAATTACTCACCGGATAACTCACCGGATCCCACCGGCAGTTTAGTGTCGGTGGTCTCTTGTTACTGGGGCAGGAAGCCTGGTTTGGCTTATATACAGCCCCCCTCTTTGCCTGAATAATGTCTTGACATGTCCTTTAAACTCATTAACAGTTACACTGTTCACTGCCTCACAGGGCAAACTATTCCACATGTCCACAACTCTCTGCGTAAAGAAATATTTTCTCACATCAAGTCTGCATCTCTTCTTGAAAAGTCTGAGATTGTGTCCTCTTGTTTGTCTGTGTACATTATCCTCTCTCATATCAAAGAATTCATTTATTTTACAATCCTCCATACCATGAACAATTTTATACACATGAATCAGGTCTGCACGTATCCTCCTCATTTCCAGAGAAATGAGACCTGTCTTTTTACGCCTTTCCTGATAGCTCAGAACTTTCATATCTGTCATCATTCGAGTAGCTCTCCTTTGCACACTTTCCAAGTTATCGATATCTTTTTGTAAATGTGGACGCCAAGCCTGCACACAGTACTCCAGCAGTGGGCGCACTAAAGACTTGTACAAGGGCAAGATATTCACTGAGCTTCTGTCATCATATGTTCTATAAATCATTCCTAGGACCTGATTTGCCTTTTTCACAATATTTGCACAGTGGGCACTTGTGCTGAGTGATCCCTGAATTGTTATTCCAAGGTCCTTTTCCTCTGTCACTGACATTACTCTCACATCTCCCATGAAGTAGTCATAATGAGGATTAGCATAACCGAAATGAAGGCACTTGCACTTTTCTGCATTAAATAGCATTTGCCATTCCACAGACCAGTCACATAGTTTAGTTAGGTCCTCTTGCAATGTGAAAGCTTGTTCACTTTCAGGCACCGCTCTGAATATCTTCGTATCATCTGCAAATTTCAAAATGGCACTTGCCAGCCCCTCGTCTATGTCGTTGATGAATATCAGGAAGAGCGTCGGCCCCAACACGGAGCCCTGTGGGACGCCACTGGACACAGGTTTCCAGTCAGACTCGTGACCATTAACCACTACTCGCTGCTTCCTGTTGCTGAGCCAGCTCTCTATCCATCCTGTAATCAAGTCTCCAATTCCATGAGCCCTTATTTTTGACAGTAATCTCTGATGGGGGACTTTGTCAAATGCCTTGGAAAAGTCTAAGTACAATACATCAACTGGGTAACCTTCATCCACATACTTTGTGACCTTCTCCAGAAATTTCAGTAAATTAGATAAACATGACCGACCATTTCTGAACCCGTGTTGAGAATCCTTTATTAATCCAAATTTCCTGAGATGCTCCACTATTGCATCTCTCAGAAGCGACTCCATTACTTTGCTCAGTACAGACGTGAGACTTACTGGTCGATAGTTACTGGGCATATTCTTCGGACCTTTTTTGAATAATGGTGTCACATTGGCATTTCTCCAGTCTTCAGGTACTACAGAGTCTCTCAGGCTTCTCTCGAACAGCATACTCAGAGGTGAGGATATAGCAGGTGCAACTTTTTTCAATACAACTGGATAAATCATGTCACCACCAGGGGCCTTTTCCGGATTGAGATTTTCCAACTTTTTCAACACTGCTTCATAGCTCAAATCAACCTCCTTCAGTTTGTCATCTTCTTCTCCTGTGAATAACTGTTTGGGGTCAGGTAGGTTTTCCAGTATCTCCTCTGTGAAGACAGAGGCAAAATAGTCATTTAGCAGATTTGCTGTACCACCGTCATCCACTATAGTCTCTCCATTCTCATCAGACAATGGTCCTACTCTTTCTTTAGTATTCCTTTTACTTCGGGCATATTTATAGAAGGCCTTGGGATCCTTCTTTATGTTCTTTGCTATTTTCCTCTCATATCTTCTTTTAGCTTTTCTCACTGCTTTTGACGCTTTTTTCATTGCCCTCTTATACTTCAGAAAGTCTTGGTATTGCTTACTTTCCTGGTATCTCGACGAGTCGACCACCACCTCATCTTTCTCTTTCTGGTTCTGTAGACCTCCCTGGTCCACCAGAGTGGCCTTTTCCTCTTCCTCCTCTTCCTTTTGGGCACAAACATTTCCACTGCCTCATTCATAACATTTTTGAAGACTGACCACATCTCATTTACTCCTTCCTGTGACATTTTGGCGTTCCAGTCTATTTCCCTTAGATACCTATTCATAGATTTGTAGTCCCCATTTCTGTAGTCAAAATACTCCTCCTTCCAGTCTTTCATGTTCACATTAGCAATCAGATCAAACAGGATCACATTATGAAATTGTGCAGTTCCAGTGTGTCATTTGCAATGGGCAGTCTGGCGACCCACAACTGGCCTATGAACAAACTTTTTAGCACAAAGGTGTGCAAAGTAATGTATTTTTAAACTTGATTATGTAAGTTCCTCCAATATAGCTAACACAAATCATCAATCAGACTTTTTCTTGGTATTTCTGTTCTAATTGTCTAACTTACACCAAATTTGAACTAAACCTACTCAGAATTCTATGCTCTATCAATTGGAAAGCGTTTCCAAGCAGCATCAATTGATAATTATGCACATCGATGGGTGAAGACAATGTTGTCATCTTCAACTTTTTGTCATCATGCACTTCTTTGTTTTTGTTTACATGTTATAGAAATGTATTCATACGTGTGTGTGTGCCCATATAAGAATCTATTACATGCACACGGACAATCACTCCACAGTGGCATCAGTTGCCTGAACTATTACTGACCACAGAAAAAGCCAATTTAAAACCCACAGGAAAAGACTACACATTTCCCATGATTGTATCATTCACAGAATAAACAGATCGTTTGAGAATCACTGCTGATAGGCAGCTATTGAAATAAGTTTTCAGGACAACTACCGGTAAATGTATGCAGGTAGATTACTTGCAATTTGGGTAGTACTCCAAAATATCATAGTCTGATTAATAACTAGCGCTAACGTCCATAGGATTCGTGCAATCATAGCATTGGTTGAGGAAATTGTCTTGTATATGTAAAAACAAATAGAACATTGAAAAATGTTTTGGCATAGAAAAATGCATGTTACATATCAAATTTGGCCCCAACTTGTTATCTTGATTCTCATTGGCTATGTTATTCAAAATGGCAGCCTCCTTGACAACTTAGTGATAGCTCTTAGATTTTTGAAAAAATCATGACAAAATGGAAAAAGAACTGAGTCTAATGGAAAATAGATAGAATTAGACCTCAGAAAATACAACATCTTGCCTACTTTGGGATCTTGTATGGAAAATCATAACCTGGTTGCTTGTTGTACTTAACCTCAGTTCATGTGTTTTCATTCAAGTCAGCAGAGCTATCAACCCATGGGGTTATGTTTTATTCACTTCTGATGGTTGTGATGTGGCATGTTCACAAATTTTGAATTCAAGGTCAATGTGTCAAGGACAAAGGTCACATGACTAAAATTGTATGACGAGGCACAGCTTTAACATAAGACATTCCTGTATACCAAGATTTAATTTCTTCTTATAAGTGGTTGCTGAGATATGCTCCTTACAATATTTGTGACATCAAGGTCACAGCATTAAGGTCAATGGTGACATCACTAAAATTTGAAGGAATCTGAATCTTCAACTCTCTATCTACCTCTGTATTAAATATGAAACAAATATTACTAGTAGTTTTGGAGGAGAAGATTTTTAAACATAGTGTTAGTATATAACAGATATGAAGTGTTTTTTATTCACTTCTGATGGTTGTGATGTGGCATGTTCACAAATTTTGAATTCAAGGTCAATGTGTCAAGGTCAAAGGTCACATGACTAAAATTGTATGACAAGGTACAGCTTTAACATACGACATTTCTGCATACCAAGTTTTAATATCCCGTAATAAGTGGTTGCTGAGATATGCTCAGTACAAAATTTGTGACCTCAAGGTCACTGCACTAAGGTCAATGGTGACATCACTAAGATTTGAAGGAATCTGAAACTTCAACTATATATCTACCTCTATATAAAATATGAAAGATGTAGTACTGGTAGTTTTGGAGAAGAAGATTTTTAAAGAAATGTTGACAGACGGACGGACAGACGGACAGACAGACATTTTCCCCCTCCTAAAGCTCTGCGAGCTAAAGTCTCAGCAGAGCTAAAAAGCAAGATGATAACTTGTAATTGCATTATGAGCCTGAAATTAAAATTTGATGCCAAATTAGATTAAAAATTAAAGGTATTAAGCATTAATTAATCCTATATTTAGCATTAATTATATAATTTGGTGTGTTGGCTTGACTGAAAGAGAAAAATCCATGTGACCACATTTCCACATACATATAGCAGATGTTTCCTTTAAAAGAATCAAAATTGTGTTTCCACATGTGTTTGTCAATTATGAGATGTTGTCATGATTAACTTGCAGGAAATTAAATTTTGATGCCAAAATTAGATTACCAGGAGCACACAGACTGATGACTGAAACTGATGCATGTTTTAATTTACTTATTAAAATATTAAATTCCAAAACATTCTGAAATATATAAAATATGCATATAATATGTCAGCATATTACAATTTAATTATTTTGATTAAAATAAAATCAATTAAAATTGTAATTGAAAGTAACAAAATCTTGAGAGCTATTAAGTACTGCTTCCATTATTCAACTGGGATCAGAAGCTTAGTCTTTCGATCTTGTATGAATTACCCTCATCAATCACAGGAATTAACCTCACATAATCAGGGCTTCACATACGCACTGGCCCGGTGGCCCAGGGCCACCAGATCCTTTGTTCGGGCCAGTGAATGCTCTGTTGTAGTGGCCCAGTTGGGTAACCATATTTTTAGTCTTTTAGTGGCCCAAACTATCTTGATTTTATTATTCTTATCCTTGATAGATATATCACGATCAATATTTGATTGGGACAAGTATCCCCAACTTAGACACTATACAGCCTTATGTACAATGCTCTTTATTGTATCACACATCCTATTATACTTAGAAAATTCCGGCCATCACTTCTCATGCTCTGGTGGCCCAACTGGGCAACCAACATTTTTCTCTTTATGTCAAGGCCTGTCATAATGGTCATTTCAGAAACCCTCATCTGTTCCAATTTGAAACTTGACTCATAACTTCATTTTAACTCAATGAATAGTCTTGATATTTTCTATAAGTTACAATACAATTGGGATGAATCCACACGCAAATTATATTGAAGATCAGTATTGTTTCTTGATGTGAATATGAGAGTACATGTACATCAATGCAAGATGTGTTTCTGAAAATATTTATGATCATTTTATTAAAGACAAAGAAAGTCTTTGTTGACAAATATTCAAAACATTTTAACATTTTAACGGACGGGAAGGATGGCAACATCCATCACCAGCAATGAACGGGGGGGACTTAAACGTCCCCATTGTTCTGGCTTAATGATGTCATTTTGTAACATTCTCTTGGGCTGCAATTTGTTGCAATGCAATAATGATAATGACGTCAGACAGCTTGGATCATGAACTTTTAATCACAGTGCTTTGTTGAGCATATTGATACACCAGTCCAGAAAAAAAAACCGGTTAGTCCTGCCAATCAACAAAATTTAGATAGGCTAGTCCATTAGGGGTTAATGATTATAAATGTTATTCATTGGCTCAGAAGAAATTCAGTTCACATCGCTACATTCTATCAATTTTTGCTCTGAGGGTATGAGCTGTTGTAACATTTATATCAAATGTGGCAACAATCTTAAACTTTGTTAGTCAAAACAGTGACAAACAGCATTTCGTTTCCCAGATTTTCCTGATTGGTCAGCTATTTTCACACCTTTATGCCTTAGACTGATTAATTTGTTCACACTCACACAGGCTGACTCACAAACACAAATGAGATTGGTTGGTCAGAACTTAAAGCCAATGAATAGAAATCTTACATGTGGTGATTCTGACAAATTTTAGCCATGCTCTCAATTAGTCATAGGCCCCCTGCCAATCTCTCCGACCAATGATTAACCCCTTAGGGACTAGGCTATCTAAATTTTGTTGACTGGCAGGACTAACCAATTTTTTTCTGGACTAGTGTATCTACATACTTAATTGATAATATTTATAACCATGGTTATTCAATATGATTAATGAAGTGCTTGGGTCAAAAGTTCATGATCCCCTCAGTCTGACATCATTATCATGATTACATTGTAACAAGTTGCAGTCTTTCAGAATGTTACAAATGACGTCATCAAGCCAGAATAATGGGGACGTCAACGTCCTTCCCGTCTGTTACCGGTGGTGGACGTTGCCGTCCTTCCCGTCCATTACCGGTGGTGGACGTTGCCGTCCTTCCCGTCCGTTAGGGGTTAAAATATAGTGGAGTTGTACAGTTCTGGTTCCGATAAAGTTGTACAGTTCCGATGTGTACTTTTCAATGGGAAAAAACAACAACATGGAGATCGGCAATCGGCCTATACCATGCAAACCCTTATCATGATTTGGGTCAGTAAAGAGACTACTTGTGCCCGACCAGTTTTCTGTCGCTACCAATTACCACCGATTACAGCGGCTAAGCCGGAGAGGACCCTTGTAGCCACTGCCAGTCACGGTCTACTTCATTTGCGGAGACTGGTCGCTGACGAGTACACATGTATGTAGTGATGACTTTTATCATTGACCTCAGAAAATGTCAATTTTGGAAGCTGATATTTGGAGTTTTGGAACAGTTTTAGAGACATTACTGAATATCTATTAAGATTAAAAATCATCTTGGCAAATCCCAGGAATCACCGGTGAAACCAGGAATTCCAGCTTTCAGTTTCAGCACATCCCAGGTTTCACAACTTTCAGTCATGCACTGCCAACAAAACTGCGCGACACTGGTTAATGAGTTTCTTGGAATTTCCAGTCCACTCCCCTAAAAATTTAAGTACAACTAGCTCATACCTGATTGGTGGTTCATCATAAAACTCTATTGAACACAATTTCATACTGTTTTCATTTTAACATTCGTGTTTTTTGGTCCAGATCTGTACGTGGTGTTTGGTTGTGTTGACTTTTGGGTGTATATATTACCTCCTTCACAAGATGCCATTCTTAAATTTGCTTGTCAAAAATATCAGCCCCCCCAAAAAAATAAAATCTTTATTATGACAGTGTTTTGATAAAACTATTTTATAAAAGTGAAATCCCATTTCAAACCATCGTTTATTTTGCAATATACAGAAAAAATAAAAATAAATTTTTGCGAGGCAATAATCTGGTTCTATAAATGTTCCACTAGATGGCACTATCAAAGCTGACATGTATATGCCCCCTATCGGGAATAAAATCTGTCCAATCGGTTGGCATTATTCAGTAATTCTTATTTACATTTCTGTTACTGTGTTTATTTATCTGTAGTGGTAAAATCTGAGAGCAATAATAGTTATATTACTCTCAGGTAAAATTGAAAGACATTTGGCATAATTTAAGTGGCTTTCGTCGAGAGTAGCAAATAAAAAGTTGGCCACTTAAAAATATAAAAAAAACTCTGTGCACACATTATAGTTTAGCCCCCAACAGAGGTGGCCTCAATGATGATTTCCCTGCCCCTGGCCCTGGACCACATATATTGTCTAGAATTGTTTAAACTTATAATATACATCTTACTGTTTTAAAGTAGCCAAATCAGTAATTCTGAAGTTTGAGTTTATAATAATGTTAGGAAGAAACACCGACATATTAGCATTTCCAATTTCAAGAATTTCATTTTCATATGGACCGTTAAAATGAACTAAAACCACATAGACTAGAAGCGGCAAAATTGTGGGGCTAATTTGACATCAATGCATATATTCAGTGACCAGAGATGGACAATGGGGAGATAAGAATGATGGACAGGATTAATGGATCAAAAATAGATTTCACAAAATGAAAGGACAACATACATGTAACATTTGATCCAAAGCGATTTACTGCACAATAATGGGAATTACAAATACCACATCAAGAACTAATGAAGATGCATGCCTTGATAAAATGATATTATCAACAAGGTTTGCCACAGTAGCCACAACATTAGGATCTTGGTTCAAGGTGACATTGATATATATTATCCTTATTCATGATATACATGTATGTAATTTTTTATATATTTTTTCTGTAAGATAAAGATTCATGTCATCAAAAGAAAGAATCTACACTGATATTTATAAATATCTAATATGTATTTATAAATTGGAAAACAAATTGTGAACAGAAGAGAGAACATTTAATTTCATCTTACAACCCACACAAAATATGATTTGGTGCAAGATATGTTTCAGTAAAATGCAATAGATAAATGTTTCTAGATCAGAGCTCTGGGGATAATCTGCCATTTATAGATAAGCATTACAAGACAATATTTAATGAATAAGAAAAGTTATTACATTCATTATGCGTTTAATCATTATATGCATTTAACATATTGCAGTGTTTGAAAAACAACTATTCAAGGTATTACTATTGAAAATGAAAATTTCAAAAAATTATCACTGAAACACATGACGGGATTTTAACGGTTTATTCACTTTACAGGCGACTTAATATATGTACACATAAATCAGTGTAAACATTTTATTTAGTAGAAGTAATAAATTCTGCTATTATGTCCGTGCCAGCTTCCAAACTACAATGACTGACTCTATTAATATCTGAGCACTCTAATATCTGAGCACTCTAATATCTGAGCACTCTAATATCTGAGCACTCTAATGTCTTAGCACTCTAATATATGAGCACTAATATCTGAGAACTCTAATATCTGAGCACTCTAATATCTGAGCACTCTAATATATGAGCACTCTAATGTCTTAGCACTCTAATATCTGAGCACTCTAATGTCTTAGCACTCTAATATCTGAGCACTCTAATATACACCTTAATTTATGCAAATCTAATATATGAGCATTCTAATACATGAGAACTGATCAATATATGAGCACTCTAATATATGAGCACTCTAATATCTGAGCACTCTAAAATCTGAATAGTCTGAACTAAATAAACTTACTTTATGATTTTTAATCACTTGTACAATACCTATAAGCCTTTTAAGACTTAAATATTCTGAGTCTGCAATTCTACTCCATGACAAGTCCTTAATTTCAGTCTTCATATATCAGATCTGCAATTCTACTCCATGACAAGTCCTTAATTTCAGTTGTCAAATACCAAGTATTCTAACATTTCATTATTATTATTCAAGAACTCTAATGCTCGAACCATTTAATACTCAGCACACTGATATTCAAGCATTCTTATACAAATGCGTTCTTAGAGAAAAGAACTCATATATAAAGTACTCAAATATAGAGCCCTCATATATAAAGCACTCAAATATAAAGCCCTCAAATATAAAGCCCTCAAATATAAAGCCTTCATATATAAATACTCAAATATAAAGCACTCTAATATAAAGCACTCAAATATAAAGCACTCAAATATAAAGCCTTCATATATAAATACTCAAATATAAAGCCCTCATATATAAAGCACTCAAATATAAAGCACTCAAATATAAAGCCCTCAAATATAAAGCCCTCAAATATAAAGCCCTCATATATAAAGCACTCAAATATAAAGCCTTCATATATAAATACTCAAATATAAAGCACTCAAATACAAAAGTAATCTTATATACTAAAGGCCTTTAATACTAAAAGCCTTTAATGGCTTTCAATGCTAAAAGCCTTTAATAATAAAAGCCTTTAAAACTAAAGCAATCTTATTCCAAAAGTAAAATCACGACTATTGAAGACACATCCAGTTTACTGACCACTCACAGCAGTCATGACAATGGTAGGGTGGAAGGGTGATTTTTGACCAATCAAAAACTGGCTAACTAACAGTTACAGGAAGTCTTCACAGGTACAATTATGGCGGAAGACGAACAACACCTGTCAGCATTTCTACATCACAAAACTCAAGAAATAGTCGGAGTGTGTTTGATGGTGCAACATGATCACCATTCATTTGAATATGAATATCATTAAAAAGCAACAAGGGGAAGAATTTGACAGTATTATTGAAGGTGACATCATTGACTGATCGACTGATTTTATTGCTATGAGAGCTCAATTTGTCCACTTGAATGTGAAATATGTACAATGCACCAACACGACTGACACAATGGGATATCCGACTGATATCTGACTAAGTTAACTTTAATCTTAATGAAAATATTTTGAATATTCAGCTCACAAAGGCTGATATAAAATGTGGACATGATTAAACACTGAACAACACCAAGATGATTTTTAGCATCTTTTGACTTCAATGCAAGCAATTACAATACTGAACCAATTATTTGTTCATAGTTAAAAAATGAAGAATTCCTTACCAAAGCCTCCCTTATTAGAACCTTATCCCTTACATTTTACTTAGCATTAAACAAAAAAATCCCAGGACTGATAATACCGGAGAAGTCATCAGTTCATCAGTAGGAGACATATGAAGATATTGGAAAAAATAATAAAAATAATAATAATAATAATAATAATAATAATAATAATAATAATAATAATAATAATAATAATAATATATTGAAAACACATAATAAACTCATCATAACAAAATAGCCTGAGCTATATCCTCATACTTAATAAATATACATCAAATATAACTGCTACCAATAAAATCATTATTTAAACATGATGAGATGCAGTCTGAACCTCAACTAAATGTTCGAGCAATAATAAAATGAATGAAAATTTCCAATACATGGAAGTTTCAGACTAAGTGGTGGACACATTGTGAAAGAATATCAACATGATAATTTTTTCTGGAGTAATACTTTTTTAAATTGGCAGGTATTTAAATCATCCTTTCATAAAAAAAATGTGTGCAAACATCTTTGTGAATTCCCTTTTTCGTTCTAAAACTCTATATGTTCTTACAACATTTAAAACATCAGAGACTAAAGCAATTCAATACAAAAATATGTTACTCTAGCTTTCAAGAGAATTATCTCTATAGTTGTGAGACTCCGTGTTTTCACATCTGGTCATCTACTATTCCACTAGGTGGCACCACTTACAGCTAGCCACTTATTAATATGTTGATCTGATTGTCCACAAGGTGGCACCACTTACAGCTAGCCACTTGTTAATAAGATGATCTGATTGGCTTACAGGCTCAAGTTGATCTGATCATCCAATAGGTGGCACCACTTACATCTAGGCAATGGAGGGAGATTTTTCTCACTTAATTGGCCGTGCCATCTGTTGCAATTTCATTTCTTCGGCAAGTTCTTCTTGTTGAATAAGGGATCTGTCTCTCCGATAACAAAGGGCCTCCCGGGAGGTGCTGCGACCTACATTCCCCCCCTGCATCCGACGGAGACTTTGACGACTTTGAACGTTTGTCTCTTGTTTGTTCTCTTCAACATTTTCCTTGCTCCTGTTTGGAGTAACTGTCTCCTTCTTCTTGCGAGATGTTGTGCCATTTCTCTGATTCTTTAAATCACCCAGTGAAATTTTAGGTCCCAGACAAATTCTTAGTCCATCTGACTTTTCTTTGTCTTTTTTAGCCTTGGGTCTCCCTGACTTTCGCTTTGGGGGAGCACTTTTTTCAGAGCCTTTTTCACCATTATCATTTTTATCTGACAATTCACTCTCAGCTTCTGAATCATCAGACTCCTTCTCTTCATAATTCGTCTTCTGGGTCTTCCTCAGATGCTTACTTATCTCGTATCTCTTTCTCGTTCGCGGAGACCTGATCATTCTGAGTTCTTTTTGCCTTTCAATCTCCACACGTTCTTCTATGTCGTCCCAGTTTGAGTCATCCTCCTCCAGGGATTCATCACTTGTGGCAGAATCGCTCTCATCCTCTTTTCTGATACGTTTTCTTTTTGGTGGGTTTTTCTTTTTCTCCTGGTCGCGTAGAAATTCTCTTTCATCTGACGACATTTCGTCACATTTATAGTTGGCTTTCCTGTCCTTTGGGGATTTTCTCGGAGATTTTCTCTCTGGTGTGCTCTCTCTTTTTCTTCTTTTATTTAGTTTTTGAGAGTGGATCTTTTGTCTAAGCTCTTCATCATTTTCTTCTTCCTCACTGTATTCACTTTCATCTGAACTTTCTTCTTCTTCTTCACTTTCATCTCCCAGATCTTTGAACTTGTATTTTTGTGGTGAATTTATTGATCGTTTTTCCTTATGTACAGCAACACCAATCTCTGTGGAGTCTTCACTTACAGCGTCTTCCAGATCCAGATTTAAATTTCTTGGTCTGCCCCTTTTTCTGGGACTGTCGCTTTCGACGACCTTCTGTCTTTCCTTTTTTGGTGTTTCCTCCTTCCTTGGCCTTCCTCTTTTCCTTTTCTTATCTGTCAAGACATCCTCTTTATTTTCACTTTCACTCTCTTCGACAGATGAATCATCAGACTTATTGTTGGCTTTCCTGTTATTCAGGGACTTCCGTGGAGATTTTCTTGGATATTTTTTCTCTGGTGTTCTCTCTCCTTTTCTCTTTCTTTCAAGTAGTTTTTGGTTGTGTAAATTTTGACTTAGTTCTTCACCATTATCTTCATCACTGTATTCAATTTCCTCTTGTTCTTTACTTTCAGCGTCTTCCAAATCTTGATTCAAATTTCTTGGTCTGCCCCTTTTTCTAGGACTATCATTTTCAATGACCTTCTCTGTTTCCTTTTTTGGTGTTTCCTCCTTCCTTGGCCTTCCTCTTTTTCCTTTCTTATCTTTTAACACATCCTGTTCATTTTCATTTTCTTCTGTAGATGAGTCATCACAGTTGTAGTTGGTTTTCCTGTTCTTCAAGGATTTTCTAGGGGATTTTCTCTCTGGTTTGTTCCCCCCTTTTCTCTTTCTTTCGAGTACTTCATAATCATCTTCTTCGTCACTGCCTTCACTTTCCTCTGAACTTCTTTCGTCACTTTCAGCGTCTTCCAAATCTCGATTTAAATTTCTTGGTCTGCCCCTTTTTCTAGGACTATCGTTTTCAATGACCTTCTCTGTTTCCTTTTTTGGTGTTTCCTCCTTCCTTGGCCTTCCTCTTTTTCCTTTCTTATCTTTTAACACATCCTGTTCATTTTCACTTTCTTCTGTAGATGAGTCATCACAGTTGTAATTGGTTTTCCTGTTCTTCAAGGATTTTCTAGAGGATTTTCTCTCTGGTTTGTGCCCCCCTTTTCTCTTTCTTTCGAGTACTTCATAATCATCTTCTTCGTCACTGCCTTCACTTTCCTCTGAACTTCTTTCGTCACTTTCAGCGTCTTCCAAATCTCGATTTAAATTTCTTGGTCTGCCCCTTTTTCTAGGACTATCGTTTTCAATGACCTTCTCTGTTTCCTTTTTTGGTGTTTCCTCCTTCCTTGGCCTTCCTCTTTTTCCTTTCTTATCTTTTAACACATCCTGTTCATTTTCACTTTCTTCTGTAGATGAGTCATCACAGTTGTAATTGGTTTTCCTGTTCTTCAAGGATTTTCTAGGGGATTTTCTCTCTGGTTTGTGCCCCCCTTTTCTCTTTCTTACGAGTACTTCATAATCATCTTCTTCATCACTGTATTCAATTTCCTCTGAACTTCTTTCGTCACTTTCAGCATCTTCCAAATCTCGCTTTATATTTCTTGGTCTGCCCCTTTTTCTGGGACTATCGCTTTCAATGACCTTCTCTGTTTCCTTTTTTGGTGTCTTTCTTGGCCTTCCTCTTTTCCCTTTTCTCCCTGTCAAGACATTCTCTTCATTCTTTTCTTTTTCATGTTCCTTAGATGGTCTTCCTCTCGTCCTTTTCTTTTTACCTTCTTCTTCCAAATTTTGTTGTCTCAGCTTTGGTCTTCCTCTTCGTTTGGAATTAGAACCTTCTTTTTTGTCCTCCTCGTCTGTTTCTGAGCCTGATCTTTTTCGGAGCCTTTCTTCGGCGGCACGTCTGTAACTCCTCTTGGCTCGTTTCGGGGACAATTCAAAATCAGAGTCAATCGCAGAAGAGTCTTGCCCGTTGGTATTTTTGAGCTTTTCCTTTAGACCACTAGTGAGGTCTAGGATATCCGAGTCCTGTGTCTTCTTATATATCGCAACATTCTTATCCGTTAAATTAACATCCATGATATCCTCTCTCTCTTTATTTCCTTCTTCCTCTGACTCACTGCTTTCTCCATTGGAAAATCTAACTTCCTGTCTCTTTTCAACTTTAATCAAAAACATTTCGGGATATGGCTTCAAAAGCTGCCCGTTCCGAACAAACGTGAATTCCTTCGCGACTTTCCATAACTTTTTGCTGCACTTCATCATAAAATGAGACGTTTTTAATGAGATTGGGCAGTTGACCTCTTCATGCAGTAACGCGGCGAGGGTTTTCTCCGTCTGGTGGGTGAGCAGGCCATGGACATGAGGACTGAGGTCTTTATTGGAGAGAGAGTCGGTGGACACTTTGATTTTGTACACCGTCTTTCCACACTGAACCATGCGGATGTCCTCCTCCGGAAGGGCAAACCGAGACAACCCCATCCTTACCTGCAAAACATAAAGTCAATTAATATTAATCCAATTTTAGTATGATTTAACCATTGGTTGATTTTATGAAACATACGGAAAAACATAGACCAATGGCCTTGGAGCAATACTGGTCATTGCTTTTTTGTAATGTTTGAGAACATTCTCTGGAAATTGCTTCATAAATGATGATTTAAATCCTTTCTCAGAGCAGACTTGAGCAAGTGATAATTTTGACCAATCCAAATGTGTGGTACATATTGACTTTTTCCCCAACTTGTTATCTTGATTCTCATTGGCTAATATTTATACTGTGATTCAAAATGCCAGTCTCAATGAAAACTTATTTAGAGCTATTAGATATTTGAAAAAAAAATTATAAGAAAATGGACAAAAATCTGAGCCTAATTGGAAATACAACATCTTTTAAGCTAATTGCTAAAAACTCCGACCAATCAACCAGTAGTTGAAGATCAAAGTTGACGGACAGAATGACAGAAAATCCCCCCAATCAGCTAAAAATGTTCATTTTGCATAAAAATATCAAACTTTAACTTTAACTTGAAAGTCCAACATTAGAGTTTTTACCATGTAATGATTTGTTTTCAGCATATAGAACAGACTGTATTCTGGATGATGAATACCATGGATTTGACTGAGTTACAGCCCCCCCCCCCCCCTCTAAAAAAGGGGCTGCCATGCATAGTGAGCAATTATTTCTTAGCAGTCTGAGCTCATTATTAATAATCATATATGCAAGATAAGCATTGATAAGAGCATCACAAAGTGTTTTTCCTGAGTTGTAGAAAAATGGCAAGCAGACAGCTCAATTGCCACACCTTTTCTGAGAACAATAGGCACTGGCCTACTGTCCCAGCAGGTGACACTTATGTTCTTTTGATCAAGAATCATGCAAAACTGATATACAACTCATACCTGCTACGTGATCGCACCTGATCAATGTCGCACCCAAGACAACTCACACCCATATAATATACTGATAGAAACGCTCTGTTTCACGGTCATTTCTGTATAACATGACATCAGATAATTTATTAATGTTTGCAATATATTTGATACATTAACAGCAACTTGTTTCCAAACTTGTAAGGTTAGCTTCGAGGTGCTTTCAGGTAATCCCAGGGAGGCCATGAATTACTTTAAACTAATTCAAATATGTTCTATTTTTTAAGTCCAATTTTTTATATTTGAATACTGACTTCACTTGGGGGCTGACTTCACTGGCATTTCTTCTTTTGGGGGCCGAGTTCACCTTCCCTTTTCGATTTCATTTGTATTTGGTAAGAATATTGAAATAATCAGGTAAATTAGATAGGATTAGGAATATATGTGTATGGACTGGCAGGAAAATGACCCAAATTGATTAGGAAAGACAAGCTTGGCTACAACCAGATAGGACTGGAAAGATCTGTGAAATATCCGGCGTCCATTTCACTGCTAGAGAGAGTTAATCAAATTTCATCTGCCCCAGCACAGCCCACTGAGCTGCGCATGGTAAACATGCACTGCAGGTGTCATAATTGTGTACTCACTGATTACATGGCCTGGTTGTTTGCAAAGTATATCCTGTTTTCTTCAATATCCAGTTGTAAAAGAATCATTTTATTCTGTTTTAAGTCAGTTATCACAATTTTAAATGGACAAGAATTTCAGCTTCTTCAGAATTGAAATGGCCACAAATGTTAAGACTGGTTAAGACCATGTGACTAAATTTCACCCTCGACTTTTTATTCATTGTGGGGAGTGATTTTTCATTGTCTCAAGAGTGGTTTTTATCTATACCCAAAGCCATCGTCAAAATAGACTTGAAATCCACTGTTTCTAGAAACACCACGCATTGCCTATCATATTGAAGTTTCCCCACTAATTAAACTCGACTTCCGGCAATTGACTGTTGCAGTTATGACAAATGTCATCGTCTTTCCCAGCCATAATGTCTGTAAATGCAAATCCGGGGGTTATCTGTAGCGTTTTTTCCTCACTTTTTTACCTGACATTACGCTTGACTATGTGAAATGACATTTAGAAGAGTCCAAGTGATGACGTCATGGAAACACAAAGGGAGAAACATCATATGACGTCAAAAGTACCACAACGTTGTGGAGTTTCCACATTGTTGCTGTCACTCCCGTGAATAAACTGACCCACTTTCACGTCTTTAAGCAAACTCGTAAACAATGGCAAAACGATGCTGTGATCAAGAAAAAACAAAGAAATATTTTCAAACAGGACTGACATCTTATGTTTATATAAAAGGTCCATAATTCTTTGATTGTTAGTTGCCGGAAGTCGATTTCTTCCAGAGTCATGGCTTAAATATGAAGAACAGTGCAAGATGTTTCTGGAAACAGTGGATTTCAAGTCTATTTTGATGCTGTTTTTGGGTATAGTGATGTTTCCTGGCATTTCTACTGTTACAAACATTTGGAAATTTCTTGTGATTAAATTAAAATTGTCATCCCTGATTTATCAAGCTTGTACACCTTTAACAGTTGAACTAACAGGGCAGTCATATTAAAAAATAGGTAAGGAATATTTGTAATGAGGTTTCAATAAATGTCCCTCCAAGATCATTATGCAAACATTGAATTTCCACGAAGGCTGGAGAATTAAATACATTTTTTTACTGAAGACAGTGAAGTACTCCACGACCTAAAAACTGCCCCTAATTGGCCTAAACTGCTCAAAAATGTTTAACATGCAAATAAAAGACAGAAAGAAATGTCCTGAGGAAAAGGCTAGTTATTTCGGGAGTGGGTGCCATGACTAGTAAACATGCAAAGAACAAAGGATACTGCCTCAATGGGGTTCCCATACAACAACTGGCAGCCTAAATGATCCAGGAAAGTACAGATTCGGCTGCCGGTCACTGTTTGTCTAGCAATTTCTACATTTTACCAAATATTTGTTTACTTTTCTGGCATTTATATATTAAAGTATTTATACCTCTTGTAATTCCTCTTTTTGTTATGTGTTATCTTTCTATAATTAGTAAAATTTAGAGAGAAATTTGAAGTCGTTTGTTCAATCTGTTTATGTTATGATGTTTCCTTTGAAGCATCGATGCGTTTCAAGTGGAGCCTTGAATGTGAATGGCAGAAAAGTGTTGAACAGGCTGGCAGAGTCAGCTTTGACCTCTCGAGCTTTTGAAAGCCACGCGAGATTTCATGACACATGTGCGAGCTGGAGGAAGCCATTTTGAAAGGTGACCTTCGTAGTCCACCACAAAAGCAGTGAAAAATGGACCCAAAAAATATTAAAGACATGGCTGGCAGGTTGCAGCGAGGAGGCAAAGGTGCCGGCATGGGCCTAGGTTTCTTGGCAGCCGCAGGCGGCTTGGCATACGGCCTTTATCAGTCAATGTATACGGGTAAGTTTCGCCGGTTCTCAAATGCAAACTGAAAATCATCTTGTTTGTAGGGTTGACGGGGTAAAGTTTTTGGTGGTCACCCTTGACTCCGGTTGGTCAGATAATTATGCATAATTGTATTACAGTTTTAACTTTTTTCAGAGCGGCATGTGATCAATATAAGAATAATAAACTGTGACTGACAGACACAGAAATAAGAGCACACCCCATGAATGACATGATCCCACTCTGCAAAACATTTGTTCATTGCATCAGAAATCTTATTTGTTCAAGGCCAAAATAAAATGTTTAACAGAAACTCAAGCTGACCCAATGGTACCTGGTCAAAATAACCGCGATACAAAGTATACCGCACTACTTAACTCCCACATTAGACCGCGGTCAAACTGCTGAATTTTGTTATTTTATTAATGTAAATTGACATTTATCATAAAACAATAAAAATAGAGGAAAGTATTCACCTCTTTGCCAGTAAAATCTTTCTACCATTGGGCCATGCTGGCCTGAAATTCTAAAACAACTTCAGGGCCACAAGGCTAAATGTTAAATCCTGGATTTTAGATATTTGATAATTGACCTGTCTTATAATGTGTGTGATATTAATTTCAGTGGAGGGAGGTCACAGAGCTATTATATTCAGTAGGATAGGAGGAATTCAACCAGATATCTACACAGAAGGTTTGCACTTCCGGTAAGTTACACAAACTGGAGCCTAGGATTTGATTTGGTTCAGTGGTAAGGGTAAAAAAGTCTTATTTGTTCATGAACCAATCTTAACGCCTAACGGACTAGGTAATCCAAATTTTGTTGATTGGCAGGACAAACCAATTTTTTTCTGGATGAGTGTATCTACATACTAAATTGATGAAATTTTTAAGCATGGTTATTCAATGTGCTCAATCAATGAAGTGCTGGGGTCAAAAGATCATGATACAATCAGTCTGACGTCATTATCATTATTACATTGTAACAAGTTGCTGTCCAAGGGAATGTTACAAAATGGCGTCATTAAGCCAGAACAATGCGGACGTCAACGTCCTTCCCGTCTGTTGCCGTCCTTCCCATCCGTTAGGGTTTAAGAAAGCAAAAGTAATCCAGGTGACACATCAAAGATACTTCTAATACCTGAACATATCTTGAGCTCAGCTGCGACCCCTGACATTTAATTATGACCATAGGAGATGCAAAAGTGCGCCCATGTCAGGCCTTGACATTAACATTTGTGATCCACTTGCCCACCGGGCAAGTAAATTTTAAAATCTACTTGCCCTGAATTACAATTCACTTGCCCTGAATTTTGTCCCAATATTTGAATACAGTATAGGACTAAAGCTTATAGGATTTGTACATTCAAACATTGGCTGATAATTAGAAAAAATGCCCATATAACCCATAGAATACACAATATTTGGCTTTCAAGAAAAAGTTGAAATGAATAGTACATGTTTTTATAAAAAAAAAAAATAGCATGCAGTGACCTCAAGTTTGTTACAGACCAAAGACCAAAATGTGCGAAATTGATAAGCTCTACCTCCTGATACAGTGCTTTGTGTGAAATACCATCTTGAGGAATATATATGTTTAGCAGCATGCCATAACTTTATCTTGGTCAGGGTTTGGGAGGCAGGGGTAATACCAAGGGCAGCGGAGCATGGACACAAAGTTATCTCTAATCAGGTGTCATCCCTGTGATGTGGTCAGCAGCTCTCTCTGTTCTCTGTGGGGTACTTTGATTGGGGACAGATTACAGTACTTGACCACCGGGCAAGTGGAACAAATGTATCAAGTTGCCCAGACTTGCCCGACAGGTGTGAAATATACCTCCGGGCAAGCGGGCAACTGGCTAATGTCGAGGCCTGCATGTAATAATTTTATTTATGTAAGACCCCATCATCGTCATTTTCCTGTGGTAGGCTTCTTTTTTTATATTTTTTATAGCCTAAATTGTAGTGAAAAGATTGTTAATCATATTTAGACAAAAATAAATCCGATTTAATCAAGGTACACAACTGAACATAACAAGAGCACCGAAATTCTGAGATAGCTTTTGGAGAAATAAAGTTTGGACTTAGAATTACAGACATTCGGTTGATCAAGCCTGATCCTTTGGCCTGTCCTTACAGAAAAAAAACCAGTTGAAAAGAAATGTCTGTAAAGAAACAAATTAATGGCATCAGGCCCTGTTGCCAACTACTGGGCTATAACATGAAATAGTGAAATTAAGAAAATCCTACCTATTATGCAGTTTATCCTGATTTCTTCCCTTAACAGGATACAATGGTTCCAATATCCCATCATATATGACATTAGAACAAGATTTAGCTCAAACTAATGAACTTACAGTTTATCCTGATGAACTTACAGTTTATCCTGATGAACTTACAGTTTATCCTGATGAACTTACAGTTTATCCTGATGAACTTACAGTTTATCCTGATGAACTTAAATTATCCTGATGAACTTACAGTTTATCCTGATGAACTTACAGTTTATCCTGATGAACTTACAATTTATCCTGATGAACTTACAGTTTATCCTGATGAACTTACAGTTTATCCTGATGAACGTACAGTTTATCCTGATGAACTTACAGTTTATCCTGATGAACCTACAGTTTATCCTGATGAACGTACAGTTTATCCTGATGAACTTACAGTTTATCCTGATGAACGTACAGTTTATCCTGATGAACGTACAGTTTATCCTGATGAACTTACAGTTTATCCTGATGAACTTACAGTTTATCCTGATGAACGTACAGTTTATCCTGATGAACTTACAGTTTATCCTGATGAACTTACAGTTTATCCTGATGAACTTACAGTTTATCCTGATGAACTTACAGTTTATCCTGATTAACTTACAGTTTATCCTGATGAACTTACAGTTTATCCTGATGAACTTACAGTTTATCCTGATGAACTTACAGTTTATCCTGATTAACTTACAGTTTATCCTGATGAACTTACAGTTTATCCTGATGAACTTACAGTTTATCCTGATGAACTTACAGTTTATCCTGATGAACTTACAGTTTATCCTGATGAACTTACAGTTTATACTGATGAACTTACAGTTTATCCTGATGAACGTACAGTTTATCCTGATTTCTTTTCTTCATAGGATACCATGGTTCCAGTATCCAATCATATATGACATCAGAACAAGACCAAGAAAAATCCAGTCGCCCACCGGAAGTAAAGACTTACAGATTGTCAACATTGGCCTGCGTGTTCTCTCCAGACCTGACTCCATGTTCCTTCCCCAGATGTACAGACAGCTTGGCACCGATTATGATGAGAGGGTGCTCCCATCTATTTGTAATGAGGTAACCATCTCAAACTTCCGATCTGGAAAGAATGATATGTACATGTATTTTATTATTGCAAGTGTGTAATGATCAATAAATGTATTAGTTCAAAGCTTATTTCACCGCGTTTTGCACATTCTTGTCAATCAGTTTTGCACATTCTTGTCAATCATTTGTATTATATCTTCCACATGATTAAAACTCTAATGTTGGACTGTAAGGTTAGAGTTAAAAGTTTGATATTTCTAAGCAAAATGTACATTTATTATATTTTCCCACATGAAAATGTACATTTTTAATATTTGCAGGTATTGAAAGGTGTGGTGGCCAAGTTCAATGCGTCTCAGTTGATCACACAGCGTCAGCAGGTCAGTTTACTGGTACGCAAGGAGCTCACAGAGAGAGCAAGAGACTTTAATATCATCCTGGATGACGTCGCACTCACAGACCTCGCCTTCGGACGGGAATACACAGCGGCTGTAGAGGCCAAGCAGGTATGGAGGTTACACTAGTGGTAACACCCCAAAAGGTGACACTACATGAAGAAAAAATGCCTTCTCATTAAATATGTTGTTTGTGAAATCCAAGTAAAAGTTTTGCAAATTTTTTGTGGATTATTATTAAATATCAGTGGTCAAATCCAGGTGTTTTTACTTCAATATTGTGGTCGTTATAAATTCAGTCTAAAGAACATCATGAGTGAACTCCCACTAGATGGCACTTGGTGTAGCATTAACATGTGGGATGAATTACCTTCTGAGTATGTTATTAGTTTTGGTGATTTTTCTCTAAATTAATATTAAATCTCCTTGGTCAAATCCAATAGGTGTTGCTACTTCAATATTGTGGTTATTGTAAATTCACAGTCTAAAGTACATCATGAGTGAAGAAATCTCACTAGGTGGCACTAGTTGTAGTGTTGACATGCTGGATGTGTGGTTGTAGGTAGCTCAGCAGGAGGCTCAGAGGGCCCAGTTCATCGTGGAGAGAGCCAAGCAGGAGAGACAACAGAAGATTGTCAACGCCGAGGGAGAAACAGAAGCTGCCAAAATGGTATCCTTGATGATATACTCACCACCAGTGTCGTGAAAACTAAAGCTAGCACTAATGTATACTGATTTGGAACTTATGGAAGATCCAAGCCTAAAGAAAGCAATTGGATTTTAGCTTAATTGCCAGTGCTTTGAGTGGGTTATTGTTATCGTCTCTGGGTGGCTGGAGGTCAGATAGTTGTCACCTTTTGTCTTTGCTATATCTCGGCAACCCAAAATAGCAGCTTATCCATATTTGGTGTGTGGAATAGCCATAAGGACTCCCATGTTAATTTGACATTTGACCTTGCTGTAATGACCTTTACGATTTCACGGAAGTAGTTCATATCTTGTATGTTTCACGGCTTGTGTTCTAAGGACTGATTACCTGTGGGATTTTATGGCCTTTGCAGTGGTTATGCACTGAAAGTCCCACTCTGATTGACTTGAATGCATAAGAACCCAGTCACCTTTCGGCAACCATGTCATTAATACTTTCAAGAGAACAAAAAAAATTGTGACCTATTTAATCGGGAAAGTCTAGAGTCATGTGATGAGAAACTAAGGCGAATCTGAGCCCTGAGACTCTGTGATGTGAGAAGTCAGAGTTAACATCGTTCGTAATCTTGGTGGGTTGGCGGAGTGTTGCCTGCTCGCTGTAAGGGCGGACGTAGAAGCCGTATGCTCACTCCACGGGCTGACCACTCGAGATACTGTGGCCGGCTAAACGATGCATACAACAGCGACCCCTTGTGGTTGCCATGGGGGGAGGGGGGAGGGATCAGAGTCAAATCAGGCACATGATCTATGTCTTTAGTAATCTGATGACTAACCCAGTTTCCTTCAGTAACCATTGTAATGCATTCTGAAACAACCTGTGTATTTGTTGGTGTAAAAAATCTAGGAGCATAACTGACATTTGTCTTGAACTGCTAATTTAACCCGGAAAGAGGTCAAAATTCATTCTGAGATTTTGAGGTACTGGAATTTAAGAAATCACTCTGTCTGTCCTGTGTGTCATTGTGTGTGTTCGTTTTTTTGTTTATTTGATTGTTACCTCTTTCCCTTTGTTCATTTGTCCCTGCAAGTTGTATTTAGTTTCAGATTTAACACTGACATTTTTCTTAGATTTGAGGGCAGCAAACCATTTGGGTTCCAGGCCCTGGCTGAGAATCTGAGGATCTGTGTTCACTTGTCAGGGTCATTCCTCAGTTTCTGATTATTACATACTGAATTTTTTACTCAGCACAGTTGGTAGAGTGTAGAATCTGTGCATTTAATGGTTATATAAGTGGAGGATGACGGGAGGTGGTTGGTTTGACTCCCACTGTGGCCAGTGTTACTTTCACATTGGTCAAAGGGCTCGAAAGTCGACCTGATACGATCCAAGTTGCTGAAAGGGTCGTAAAACACCATTCATTTTATAATTTTAGATATTTCAATAGCTGCGAAAGTTGGGATGGTCTTATCCATTTGTTAAATCCTTTTGCTGTTTGTAAGGACAATCTTCATCAAATCCTGAACAGGGCAATGAATGAATCCTATAACTTCTGAATTCTAAAGGATTAATAATGTCACATGCATTTTCAAGGGAAACAAGGCCAGCATCGTGAAGGAAATTCTTTTAAAGTGATACTTGATCCATTAAAGGTCAATGCACAGTTTTGTTCATTTTCACTTTTGTTGTAGAGGCATCTCGGTTATTTCAGCGCTATGAACAGACTTGTCAGGTATCAGCGCTATATAGATTTTATTTATTTATAATTGTTTTTATAAATTATCTTTTTTATTTTATTAAATGTTGTAAGTTTTGAGTTGTATGAAATACTTAATGCGAACAATCCTATGAAATACTCGATATGAACAATTGTATGAAATACTTGACAAGAACAATTGTATGAAATATTTTATATGAACCAGTGGTCATGTGATGAGAAACTAAGGCGAATCTGAGCCCTGAGACTCTGTGATGTGAGAAGTCAGAGTTAACGTCGTTCGTAATCTTGGTGGGTTGGCGGAGTGTTGCCTGCTCGCTGTAAGGGCGGACGTAGAAGCCGTATGCTCACTCCACGGGCTGGCCACTCGAGATACTGTGGCTGGCTAAACGATGCATACAACAGCGACCCCTAGTGGTTGCCGAGGGGGGAGGGATCAGAGTCAAATCAGGCACATGATCTATGTCTTTAGTAATCTGATGACTAACCCATTTTCCTCCAGTAACCGTTGTAATGCATTCTGAAACAACCTGTGTATTTGTTGGTGTAAAAAATCTGGGAACACAACTGACATATGTCTTGAACTGCTAATTTAACCCGGAAAGAGGTCAAAACTCATTCTGAGATTTTGAGGTACTGGAAGTTAAGAAATCACTCTGTCTGTCCTGTGTGTCAGTGTGTGTGTTTGTTTTTTTGTTTATTTGATTGTTACCTCTTTCCCTTTGTTCATTTGTTCCTGCAAGTTATATTTAGTTTAAGATGTAACACTGACATTTTTCTTGGATTTGAGGTCAGCAAACCATCTGGGTTCCAGGCCCTGGCTGAGAATCTGAGGATCTGTGTTCACACGTCAGGGTCATTCCTCAGTTTCTGATTATTACATACTGAGTTTTTTACTCAGCACAGTTGGTAGAGTGTAGAATCTGTGCATTTAATGGTTATATAAGTGGAGGATGACGGGAGGTGGTTGGTTTGACTCCCACTGTGGCCAGTGTTACTTTCACATTGGTCAAAGGGCTCAAAAGTCGACCTGATACGATCCAAGTTGCTGAAAGGGTCGTAAAACACCATTCATTTTATAATTTTAGACATTTCAATAGCTGCGAAAGTTGGGATGGTCTTATCCATTTGTTAAATCCTTTTGCTGTTTGTAAGGACAATCTTCATCAATTCCTGAACAGGGCAATGAATGAATCCTATAACTTCTGAATTCTAAAGGATTAATAATGTCACATGCATTTTCAAGGGAAACAAGGCCAGCATCGTGAAGGAAATTCTTTTAAAGTAATACTTGATCCATTAAAGGTCAATGAACAGTTTTGTTCATTTTCACTTTTGTTGTAGAGGCATCTCGGTTATTTCAGCACTATGAACAGACCTGTCAGGTATCAGTGCTATATAGATTTTATTTATTTATAATTGTTTTGAAAAATTATCATTTTTATTTTATTAAATGTTGTAAGTTTTGAATTGTATGAAATACTTGATGCGAACAATCCTATGAAATACTCGATATGAACAATTGTGTAAAATATTTTATATGAACAATTGTATGAAATACTTGACAGAAACAATTGTATGAAATATTTTATATGAACCAGTGGTCATGTGATGAGAAACTAAGGCAAATCTGAGCCCTGAGACTCTGTGATGTGAGAAGTCAGAGTTAACATCGTTCGTAATCTTGGTGGGTTGGCGGAGTGTTGCCTGCTCGCTGTAAGGGCGGACGTAGAAGCCGTATGCTCACTCCACGGGCTGGCCACTCGAGATACTGTGGCCGGCTAAACGATGCATACAACAGCGACCCCTAGTGGTTGCCGAGGGGGGAGGGATCAGAGTCAAATCAGGCACATGATCTATGTCTTTAGTAATCTGATGACTAACCCAGTTTCCTCCAGTAACCTTTTTCTGATGTTCTTGCAGTATTATGATTGGCACTGTCCATATCTATATTTAAATCCTGGCAAATTTGTTGGTGGCATTGGCCAACACTCTAGCGTCCTGTAACAGCCATGAACTTCTCTCTCTTGATTTAAGGAGAGGGGTTTGTGGTTTCTGACCAGTATTTTTTTAATTTTATTGTATGAATTTGTGGAATTTCACTGAGGACTTTGTTTCCTTTGCTATATATAGAATACAGGGCTGAGGTAGAAGGAGTGAAGTTTGAAATTAGGAGTTTTGTGTCGCTAATATTTCAGATTGAAGTTGAATATGTGTTGTAATTCCTTGACGTTGAACAGATAGGAGAGGCCTTGTCAGTCAATCCAGGCTACTTGAAACTGAGGAAAATAAGAGCAGCACAGAACGTCGCTAGAACTGTAAGTATGAGGCATTGGAAAAGGCAGGGGAGAAAAGACGCATTTGAGCTATATTTGGAAAGATTGGTAGATTTAAAATCTAATATTGTGGCACATTCACATCACTTCGGCTATATTTATTTGTCTTAAGTTAAAATGGAAAGACCGCTGGATTTAAAAACTAATATTGTGGCACATTCACATCATTTGGGCCATATTTATTTTTCAAAAGTTAAAATGGAAAGATTGGTAGATTTAAACACTAATGTTGTGGTGAACATGTCCAAAAAGAAAATTGTGTTATTATTCAGTATTTGTGAAAGTTTTATTGTGTGTTTGCAGATTGCATCGTCTAGGAACAGAATTTACCTGAATGCACAGACGCTGATGTTGAATATCAACGATAAAGATTACGGTGAAGGACTTGGCCTTGTGCAGAAGAAATAATACACCCACTTAGAATTAGATTATGTTTTTTTGTGATCAAATATTTAATATTGAAATTAAGATAATGTAAATAAATACAATGGGTCAACCTGATCATCAAAGCGAGAAAAATACTGAAAGATGAGGTGGATTATATTTCTTTCTTTTTTTTTTACATATAATTTCAAATAGATGTATTGCTACATTGGAAAATGAATACTGTTATGATTTTGCATCAGTGTCCAAAATTGTGTTCTTTTTATTAAATATTTCCTGATTTCGAAGTTTGATTTACATTATTTTTTTTCTATTCTGGAGCAACACCTTACAATTAAAAAGAAAAGCAAATATATATGAACATTATAAAGGTTTTCAAAAGATGGTGTAATGGAAAACAAAATCCATGGTAGAAAATTTGTTTATATTTTTTCAGCTTTTAATAAGGCTTGAAATTGAAGATCAGTCAAGCAAAGATATAATAAATTCAGATATAGTATTCCTTGAAAAGAGTTCCATCGTATGCTTTGTCTTAAATTATGTTTTCAATTTTACTTTGTCAACCACAAAGGTGCATGCATCTGAACTGAATATATCAAGTTGGGTGAAAATGAATGTATGTCTAATAAAAAAAATGATTTATGTTAATATATACAATAATCAGTGTTCTTCAAGTTTTCATCCCAAAGTTTGGGGTATTGTCGCTGTTAATTGTAGCGATGCTAAACAAATATTAGCTAGTGAGAATTGAGATCACAAATTGAGACCCCTTTCAAGAGGTAACATGGATTTGGATTGGTCAAAAGTATCATATGCTCGAGTCTGCTCTGGGAAAGGATTTAAATGATCATATATGAAGCATGGGATATGGGATTCTGTGCCCTGCACTTCATGATAAGTGATATGGTAGTTTATGGGCAAAGTGTCACAATCAGGATTTTGACAAATATTTGAGGAATATCAGTACAAGTTTGAAATGAATAAATAGAATATCATCTTTCTCAATAACTTAAAAACCGGGAAGACATCTTACGTCTACCAGATCCCACCATTTTAAAGGCCTGCTGAAATATATTGATCGCTTTAAAGGAAATATATACTGAACATTTTGATTTGATTTGATATGTTGGCCGCTCCACTTTTGTCTCGTGGGCACTCCAAGCCTACGCAGCGTGGCTACCCAGCTAGAGAGGAGATCCAATACCCACTACCTCCAATCTGTGAGTAGCACTCGTGCTGACAGCCTGGTGCAGGCCCCTACACTGATGAAAAACTACCCTATCTAATTACGACCTTCTGCACTGTCAACTTTCACCTAAACACTCACTCCTTCCCTTGGGGCCTACAATCCCCAGTGCACTACAGGGCGTCCAATATCCTTGTAAGCCCTACCAATCATAACTAGAGGCTAAAGATGTCCTCCACGTGAGTACCTAGTGATCTTCAGCACCTTCATATCTACCAGCTGCCTCCTTACCAACTTTTCTAATCCCACCGAGACTACATCCAAGGTAACCAACATCCCCCACTAACTGTGAATAACATTTTTCGCATCATCCTGTTCCAGACCTGCAAAACCTACAAAACACAACAATTTGTGGCTGCTAATAACTGGAACAAAATATAACTATCTTCATCTTTGAAAAAATAAGAATTTCACCCCACTTACCTTAAGTTTCTTCTTTATGACCAAACCATAAGAACAATACAGTAATACCTTATCTCCACTCCTGATATACCCAAATGTCAGACAAACCCAGGTGTCCAATGTCGTCTGCTATTTCCCGCACTTTTGTCTTCTTGATCTTGTCTCAGGCTCATCCATTTCTTCTAAAAAAATCCTACTTGTTTTTATACATATATAACAAACATCAGCTGTATCTATATATATACCCAAAGATTTTGATGCAAAAAGTCAGAATTGAAACTTTTTTTTATCATAACAATTGAAGAATTTAAGTTTTCAATTTTTCGTCTGCTTCTTTCCCGCTCGTCGCTGTCAGAAGATCCCAAACAGTACTAAGGGTACAAGGTTAACACGCTTCCAAGGGCCACGGCCCGTGGCGCAGTTGTTAAGAGCGCCAGCTTATTAGCACCAGTTCCTCTGTGGTGATCCAAAGGTCATGGGTCTCGAACTTATGATACAATTTTCCATATGAGCTGAGGACTGTGCCAAAGGGTTAACCCGTTGTCCTTGTAAATCTGTGACCGGGTGGGTTGTCATGTCAAGGACCTGCGACATGACAATTCAGTGAGGCAGCACTATATCTGCTACAAGTAGGTCTCATCACGAAATGACTGAAATAATGTTGAAAGTGATGTAAAACCACAAACAAACAAACATACACTGATGGATCATTTGATGAGACCAGGCTGCTGCAGCTGCTGTTAAGGGCAATCATATTTATTCAGAACATCTGCCAAATGAACATTTTTAATATTTTGTGATTCTTTGTCTTGTTTACAAGCATTGAAAGCAAAAGTAGGGAAAATCCTTTTATTTACAAAATCCTTGAACGGCATCACAAACTCTCTACTGGGGAAATAAAGAAATTCCTTTTGATTGGATTCCAAGTCATATTGGAATCCTTGGAAATGAGGCTGCTGACCAAGCTGCCAAAGCAGCATTGGATAAGCACCCAATAATATACTAATTCCTTACACTAAGTAAGAAACATTAGTGTTCAGCTGTTTTTCATAAATTACATGAAATTAAGTCCGTCCGAATATAAGAATAGGACATAGTCGTTTGACACATTGCTATCTTCTTAAAGGCGAAGATCAGCCTCAGTGTATTGGATGTCAAAGAGCTATGACTGTTAACCATATTTTAATTGAATGTGTCAATTTTGATATAATTAGTACTCAATATTTTAATGTGCAAGATTTACATTCGTTATTTGATACTGTATAGATACTTCTGTGATAGTATCGTTTCTAAACCAAATAGGGTTTTATAACCAATTTTAAGGGTGGAGCTCTTGTTTACTGAGGTCATTGACCTATTTATCAAGAACCAGAAAACATCAAATGGTATTTAAAGTCTTTTAAATTGAACTTATTTATACAAATTTATTATGTCTACAACTGATATATTGAAAGGATTTTGTTGATATTTTGTGTTGGTGAGATTATTTACATATCATATTGATCTTATAAATGTTTATGTTTCTACCATTTTTAGGCACTGAATAACCTTTGTGGTTGATGTGCCTCTAAGCAACCATTTATTCATTCATTCATTCTGTAATTTACTAATCATGACTGCCTGTTGATAGGCCCTCTCGTCATCCTGAAACGGTGGAGGGGTAACTAGAGTAACAGTTGAACCACAAGCCCTGATCTTGGTTACTTGTTGCAGTATGAAATGCCACAGGCCGTGGCGCAGTTGGTTAGGGCGCCAGCTTATTAGCACCAGTTCCTCTGTGGTGATCCAAAGGTCATGAGCCTCGAACCCCGGCAGTGCCGAGATTGAACTCATGATACAATTTCCCATATGAGCTGAGGACTGTGCCAAAGGGTTAACCCGTTGTCCTTGTAAATCTGTGACCGTGTGGGTTGTCATGTCAAGGACCTGCGACATGACAATTCAGTGAGGCAGCACTATATCTGCTACAAGTAGGTCTCATCACGAAATGACTGAAATAATGTTGAAAGTGATGTAAAACCACAAACAAACAAACAAAGCAGTATGAAATTTGCAATCTCAACACCCTCATGGAGCTCAACCATGCCAGGGATGATAACTACATTCTTGAATATTTTTGAACGATCCTTGTTCAAAGGAGATGTCAATGGCTGCATGAAATCAGAAACATTCTGGGACATTCCAAGATATGTTGGTGTAAAAAGAGTAAATATGTATGTTTGAGACTGTGGTTTGGAATGTTCCAACAATATTGATTTGATGACCATACATTATATGAATTTACCCCAGGTAGCAATCTTCCTTGTGGCATATTTTGTTTTGTCAAAATAAATCAACAAATAATTTAGATTGGTCAGAAAAAGGTTTTGTAAAATGTGAAAATAAATCATTCAATGACTCCACTTGGTTGAATGTTGTAGTTAAATACATATGCCCTAAAATGACTGCTGTGTTGCATATCACAACTCATAATCTCATGGATTCTCAGATGTAATATATAAAGTAACCTAGTACATAATATTTTACACAGTTCCAACAGAGGTTCAAGTTAAAAACAAAAGAATAAAATAAAGGTAGACTAACAAACACACACACAAATGTACACACACATACACACACAGGACAGACTGTGATTTCTGAGAGTTATACATCAATCAAAAAGCTTTCTAGTCAGATTAGGATTAATTATTGAGGTCTGTCATTTTTTTGACACCAGGGTTTATATGAACCGCCACCTGGTGGCAGTACGTAACTTGTCTTGTTTCTACAACCAATGAGTTTGCAGATGGTGGGTCAAGGTCAGGTCGAAGCAATATGGCGGATAAACATGAAAATTTCAGACTGTTGATTATTTGTTCCCACAAAGGACGATATTTTAATTAGATCAATATTAAACAAGGTGAGAATTCTAAACATATTACAAAGTAAAAGAGAATTATGATTAATAGTTTGTTTATAATAGTCAAGGGTTGATAGGGGCGTTTATAGTAGTCGCGGGACACTTGTGACAAGTTTGGGCCTGAACTCAGAACAGAAACTAAATTCCTCCAGCACTAGAATGACAGTGTCCGACATAAATCTGTTAACATATATAACGCACAATTCTGTATTTTTGAGATTGGGTATGAAGAGGATTTTGGATAAGGTATAAATCAGAATTTTGTGGCCATTTCTCATTTTGTTCTCCATGTAATTATGGCTCATAAAATAGTTTCCAAATTGTAATAATGATATATTTACAAGCTTGAAAAGTATCAGTCTATGCTTGGACTCAATCAGAGATATTTATGTGTTAAATGTCTGACTAAATAGTCCATGGTTTTTTTGTAACATGGATGGTTCCCTGTTGACAGTCATTGCCGCGGGAACTATCTTATCTATGGTGTTCTGTGATTGGTACGATCATAGGCCGATTGCCTATCCCCCATTGAAAAGTACACACCAGAACTGTACAACTTTACCGGAACCAGAACTGTACAACTCCACTCTATTTAATCATTGGTCGGAGAGTTTGGTAGGGGGCCTATGGGGAACGTGTTGCCATTTCCTGTGGGTTGTGATTCTTTTTTTTTTTGTGGTTAATATTGTTCATGCAACTGACGTCCCTGTGGAGTGTTCATCGTGTGCATGCAATAGGTTCTTACATGCACATTCGTATGTGTATGAATACGTTTTTATAAGATGTAAACAAAGATAAAGACAAGTTCAAAATGACAACTTCATTGTTGCCCATCGCAGTCTTCCCGATAGTCGCCAGACATTCAACGGACATTCGGTCTGGAAAAGTTGACCTTTGTTACTGGACCGAAAGCATTTCTATTGGACCAGAAAAAAGAAAGAATAATAGATGATATCAGCATGAAAAGTAAACAAACTACGCACATACCTACTAAGAACTCATAATATCTCTTCGACAATTAGAGCCCGATATGGAACCAGGGACCCACACGAGCCATTAAAACCAAGGATGAATATCCAGGAGGCAGAGTGACCATTTTGGGCCAAATTTGATTTATCTGTAAATATTAGAAAATGTACATTCATGAATATATAATTATAATAATTCCATTGGGAAGAATACTTTTTATGAAAAATCTACTACATATTCTCATCAGCACAGTATTATTTTCCATCAAGAAAAATTCTTTTTAAAATTGTTGGAGTTTTGTGGACAAAACATGAAGGGGTTTTAATTTTGACTTTAATATCTGGGGTTTCCAAATGCACTGCTTAATATTTTTAAGTTTAATATTTTCCTTAAATTTTCTCAAAGATAGTATTTGGTGAAATTGGTCAGTTGTTAGCTCGTTAAAATTGGGATATCATTTTGAAACATCAAGTCAAGTTGTTTTCATTCATTCTTTTTTTTTTTACATCAAAATAATTGTTGACAAATGCATGCAGAGCTCAGTTAAATTCCATGCCCAATGTTTAATGATATTATAGAATAAAAATATGGAGTTCATAAAGACAGAATAATGGGTGAAATATTGGTTTTGATACATCGCACCAGAAATGTGAACATTTGTGAAGGTTGGGATTTGTTCTTTTAATCTTTATACAAATTTGCTGCTTTTTAAAAAATCAGTTTTATTTATTTAATTTTTGACACTATGTGTTATTTTTATTGTTTCTATCTAGTCTAGGTTAACCTGAAACAGAAGGTCACAAAGTTCAAGGCATTATGTCCAGGCAAACAATACCCCCAGGGGGCAGCACAAAGTCGCCTTCAAAAGAGACGCTGGAGGTTCTACAGCGCCGCCTTGTGGCAGCCGAGGAAGACACTCAAAACCTTGTTGAACATTTGTCCAAGATGGGTTTTGAAGGATCTCATCAGACCGTGGATCCACTCGCGGTGAGCGGAGATCTCATTCCACCCATCACACCATACAAGCCCAGAATGGCCGACTCCGAGACCCTCAAGCAGAACTACGAAGTTATTGTGTCGAGGGTGTGCAAGATGGAAAGTGCCATCCAAACACTGAAGCTGAATCTGCTGCGTGCCAATGCCGAGAGAGACTTGAGCAAGAAGGAAAAGTATGTGTCAAATGAAAAACTAACTGCAGCAACCGAGGCTTATGAAAAAGAATGTGTGAAGCTGAATAGGGAACTGAAGACGACAAAGAAGGAGATTGAAGAAATGAGAGATGAGCGGAACAGAGCGGTGGAGGAAAATCGTCGCCTCCAGGAGGCGCTTGACGTCATGACCTCCTCTAAGGTAATATCACTTTCATCCAGTTTGTGTCAAACATCTTTTTTGTCAGTCATGAACGTTACCAAATTATATGATCAAGGAGAATATTTGGTCATGTTTGTATGTGACAAAATAAGGTAGTGTACTACTGTATGGTGACCATATATTCACATTCAGTTATGTGTGACCACTCAATATCTCTGAAAGCCATGCTCTAATTATTTATCTGCTAATAACTTGTTAGAATGCACCAAAGACTTCCAGGCTTCTTTTGAATCAGTCATTTTTATTCTGAATACCCTCTGGTGGTTGAAATAGGAACCAGCTCTATACATAAGATGGCGCCACTGCATTCAACAACTGGCCATGTTTATTCTGAATGCCCTCTGGTGGTTGAAATAGGAACCAGCACCATACATAAAATGGCACCACTGCATTCAACAATTGGCCATATAGTAACATTCTTTGTATATTTGCCTTGCAGTCTGAGACGGCCATGGACGTGGAGGAGATGAGGGTGAGCAAGCAGAAGCTGCAGCGGAGAGTGACGGAGCTGAAGGACGAGCTTTCCCGGGAGGTCAGTCTGCGAGCGAGTCTGGAGGAATCACATAACACGCTGCTGGAACGTGTCCAGAACATGGAGGGAATCGTCACGTCAGAGCAAGAAGGGGTAGGTTCCCCGCTATTCTAACCCCTCTGCCAAACAAGGCTATTTATTGCCATCACATTGTTGTCTCTCAATCATGGGTGAACAAATGCACAGCAGGAGTCAAGGCGAATATGTAAGAGTCAAGGCAAATATGTAAGAGTCAAGGCAAATATGTAAGAGTCAAGGCAAATATGTAAGAGTCAAGGCAAATATGTAAGAGTCAACACAAATATGTAAGAGTCAAGGCAAATATGTAAGAGTCAAGGCAAATATGTAAGAGTCAACACAAATATGTAAGAGTCAACGCAAATATGTAAGAGTCAACGCAAATATGTAAGAGTCAAGGCAAATATGTAATAGTCAACACAAATATGTAAGAGTCAACGCAAATATGTAAGAGTCAACGCAAATATGTAAGAGTCAATGCAAATATGTAAGAGTCAAGGCAAATATGTAAGAGTCAAGGCAAATATGTAAGAGTCAACACAAATATGTAAGAGTCAATGCAAATATGTAAGAGTCAATGCAAATATGTAAGAGTCAACGACTCAACCCAGATATGTAAGAGTCAATGCAATTATGTAAGAGACAATGCAATGTGAAAATTTATCCATCTTTGTTATGCATTATTTTGCTTCTTTTGTTATCTTTAATTCTTAAAATTACCCTCATCACTAATTTTTTTTTCAGCATATCATTGAAAACATGGATTTTTTTTTTGGGGGGGGGCTTATATATATTGACCATCACAATGTATATTTTAAGAGAATTGGACCAGGAATTAATGTGAAATACTCAAACTTTGGGGCCAAATATATTCAGTCACCTGCGAATGTGCCGGAATGAGATCATGCATGGCGATTGGTTGCATGGATGACCGACCAATTAAATGTTTGATTCCAAGTGCTTAATCACATAAGGAAGAGAATTTAGGGCATACTCTCATGTAGGTTTAACACAGGTAGCAAGAGTGACTTCTGCCTACTAGTACCATCACAACCAATCTGGGATTATAGCACTAGCCTGTAGTCCCAGACAAGTAGACACACTGTCAGAATAGTACATCTTCCCTGATAGTAGCCCAACTCTCTTGGAGCTAATCATGATTTTTACAAGTATTGGTAAAAATGTACTCTTGAAAGCTTAGAATAATGCCAAAAATCCTGATGAAGTTGGCACAGCAAAGAAGTTGCCAGAGGTCAAATACGATTGCAGAGTCATTAAATGGGAATGTGTATTTGAGAGCAGATATTTCAACTGGATAGATCTGATATTCCTGTCATCTCATCAGAGGGAATCAATGAAAGATTTTTCATAATAAATTCATAAATAATTTCATGCTTATTTTTTTTAGATGGGTGGATCTTTGATACATTAAAAAAAATAATGATTAATAATTAAATAACAAGATAAAAAGATATAAAAAATAATTAAATATTAAAACAAAAATAAATGAATAAAGATATGAAGGTGATGGCCTCAAATGCTTTCCTTGTACCGTTTATGTAATTTATGTTAATATTATTTTTTTTTATTCAAAAGATAAATAAGAAAAATCACATAAGGAAATCAAATGAATCCATGTAATTCATATGCACCAACGACAAATGCTTTTTATTCTTCCACTAAATACTCAATAGTAACAAAGGAAAATAAACCCAGTCCAATGGTTAAATTCACAAGCAAGTTATTATTTTCCAATTAGCTTATATTTAATTAATGCTAATATAAACCCTTTGCAGGTGAAGACAATGAACGTGACGTGCAGCGGTCTGAAGCGAGACCTGCAACGGGCAGAGGCTGAACGCAAGCAACAGGAAGAACTCAGGAAACAGTTTGAAATAGAACTACAATCTGCCCTCCAAAACACACGTGAGTTAATCCCACTTATCAGATAGAGCCAAACATATATTAGGTCACATCTAAACATTGCTAAATAAGGTCACTCAAGGTCATAGTGTCACCATATTGTGCCAAGTGAAGGTGGTGAAGTGAATATATTGGGTCTCGTTTAAACATGACCTTATTTTGTCATGGTTATGCATGACTTTGTTGGGGCACATTTATACATGACATTAATGGACAAAGTTTATGCATGACCATATTTGGTTACATTCATACATGACCATATTTGGTTACATTCATGCATGACCATATTTGGTTACATTTATGCATGACCATATTTGGTTACATTCATGCATGACCAAATTTGGTTACATTCATGCATGACCATATTTGGTTACATTCATGTATGACCATATTTGGTTACATTTATGCATGACCATATTTGGTTACATTCATGCATGACCAAATTTGGTTACATTCATGCATGACCATATTTGGTTACATTCATGTATGACCATATTTGGTTACATTTATGCATGACCATATTGGGTCACGTTTACGCGTGACCAATATACGGCTTATTTATTGGTTTACGTTTTTAACTGTCCAGTAAAGGTGAGTCTTACTGGTGGAGGTCCGTTGACATTCAGGAAGACTGATATCAGCAATGAATTTTAGCAATGAATAGAATGGCCTTGCGACCGTGTTATTTATGACATTTCTACTTTGCCTAATGAGCCAAATTTAAGATTTCTCATTTGAAATTATAGCTCAGCTTACTTACATAAACAGCTAACATATGTCTCAGGTTTATTGGCCAATGTTGTTTACATTACAAATATCTGTTACTTCTTGTTGTGTAAGTCTTAGAATAAGATCAATATTGATCACTTTGGACACGTTTACTTGATAGCTTGGGTCAATATTATGGAAATCCCCTTGCCGGCCATATTGCCAGGCATATTGCATAGCATTAGACATCTGTCTCCACACACCTACCCCACCACCTAGTACTGGTAGCAGTGGCGTAGCCAGGGGGGGGGGCTGAGGGAGCTACAGCCCCCCCCCCAACATTAAAAAAAAATCTTTTTACTAGTACTTTAGGGCTGCAAAGGAGGAAGGGCTGATAATGACTAGGAGGCTGTAGCAGGGGGCATATCCAGATTCCCCCCCCTTCAGAAAATCCTGGCTACACCACTGGCATATTCCAGATTTCCCCCCCCCCCCCCCCTTCAGAAAATCCTGGCTACACCACTGGGTAGGCCTGACAGGGAAATCTTTACTTTGGATGAGGTGCCTTTATAACCTTTTTTGCCTATTTTCCCATGAAAACTGAAAAATAGCCTTTATTTAAATGAGCAGCACCTTTGATTTTTTAGCTGTTTACTAGTTGTTTAGATTTGATTATAACTTTCCTTATGTCTCCCAATGAAGCAAAACTGAGGAATTTGTAGATTTCCTTTGGTTTTGCAACATCAAAGTTTCAAGTTGTAGCTCAAAAATATAAACAATTCATAAAATGATGTTTCCTTTGATAGCAATTTTCTATATGGCACACAGTACATAGAGTTTAGTCATGAACTCTGGCAAAAGGTCAGCCAAAACAGCATTCATTAGTGTTCAGAGTGCATTTATTTATTTAATAACTTTCATAAGGCCTTTAATCATATAACCTTTTTGGGAAAAGTTGATTGCCAGGCATGTAATTGTAAAAGCTCATTTTATTTATCTAAAGAAGATTCTTGTAATCAAGAACCTTCACTCTACCTTAAAAGCAGCTTGTCAGAAAATGATGTATATTTCCTATCTTTGCATTTTTGTCCCCCGCATCCTTTGCAATGCGAAAAGTGGGGGACACTAAATTGATCTGCGTCCATTCGTTCATTCATGATTCCGTGGTGAATTACTTGTGTGCATGATACAGCCACAACGGTTTGACATTTAGCTTTGATATTGCACACATGCACTCGTGGGGACCTTCCTCTTATCTGATTAGATAATGGCTGTGATTTTCTGTTGCCAAGACAACCATGTCGCAAACTTTGAAAATAAGACCTCTATATTGTATCTTGGACCTCTATATTGTATCTTGGACCTCTATATTGTATCTTGGACCTCTATATTTTATCTAGAACCTCTATATTGTATCTTGGACCTTTATATTGTATCTTGGACCTCTAATTTGTATCTTGGACCTCTATATTGTATCTAGGACCTCTATATTGTATCTAGGACCTCTATTGCATATAGGACCTCTATACTGTATCTTACACCTCTATATTTTATCTCTAGAGGACCTCTATATTGTATCTTGGACCTCTATAATGTATCTTGTACCTCTTTCACAACTTCTGTGTCATGATCATAGATAATTTATATTTGATCGACCATGTCTTTTAGAACGAGGAGAAATCTTGTTATATTTGATCGTTTGAATTGTCAAATGTTTTGCTTCAGAATGACAGGTTACAAGCTAAGATTTCAGTACACAGAGACATTGTGTTATATCTGATCACCGTTTAATTTTGTCAAATGATTTGGTTGATAATGACAGGTTACATGCTAAGACATGATATTCGAGGAGTTTTCCGCGGATTCTGTACGGTAGCAATATTGGCACGAGAAGTCTTAGAATAAGTCGAGCGTCGGAAGGGGCTAATATGTATAATCTCTGAGCAAATAGTGAAATAACACAAACTAATGCATGTCAATAAGAACTACTAATGTGCAATACTCCATGAATAGCCACCGTAATGTGACAAGAAAGTGCCTTAATTGTTTGACAAAGGTATCAGGAACTGTACAGCTTAGGGTACTACAGAATTTGAGGTTTATGGTTAGTGCGCTAGGGTCTTGTCTCACAATCGAAGCATTCGTGAAGCATTTAACTGGTACCCCTGGAAAGGACATACAGGATTTTCAACATCTTTTTGAGGATCTACTTTTCATTGGGATGATTTAAACCAATTTATTAGATTAAAACACATGTTTCTGAGTGCACTGGATATACCGGTAGTACAAGTGCATTTCTGCTTATATATCAGAACGTAATGTCTATTGCACTGGGTAAGTTAGCATATATGTGTTAAAATTGAAGATTCTATAAGGCTTATAGAGAAAATGGAACTGAGTCAGGCTATGAAGAAGAATAAAATAAAGATTATGTGCATTTTCCAGATCTTTTATGTGATATGAGATCATAAACTGCATATAAGTTTTATTTAGGCCAAAAAAAAAAATATTAATGGTTACCTTGTTTCTGATAACACGCCTTGAAATAAAAGGATAAGGGGTAGATTTTTATTTTTATTTTATTTTTAGACTTTTTTTTTGGTTAAAAGCTATGAAATATATAGAGAATTGATATTTTTAAATTGCTTTATATTATTACCTAGAGTGTCAAAAAAAAGGGTAGGGTAGGTAAGGAAATCAGAAACAAGCTTCTTTTTTTTTTTTGCCTTATCAATAAAAAAAGTCTCCTTAATTTTGATGCAAATAAGGTTACAATTGGCAATTTGTTTAATAGAAATTTACCTGGCCAAAGTGAAGGCCCTGGACAAGGATAAGGAGATGTTGATGCAGGAACTAGGTCGCATGAAAACCAAATACAACGACCTCAACCAGCAGCTTGACCAGATGTATAAACTCATGCAGCAGAAAAAGGTGAGATTCGCAGAAAATATTTTACCATGAATTATATGATATTATGATTATTTTTGTGTATATAATTTGCTGTGCTAATCAGAATGTGCATTGTATACAGATGGACCATAACAGTGTTTTTGAGAATGTTTTTATTTTCATTCTTGGATTATTTGATCCCTAAAACCTCAAACTCAGTTGGTTTTTTTTCAAACTCAGTTGTTGTTTATATGACTAAATAATATTTTTATTTCAAACTCTTTTCCTTATCAATTTTTCTGAAAGTATAATTGTTTGAAAAAAAGGTTAAAAACAGAAAAAAAAAACCAGATTTAGGATCAGTGTTATACCAGCCAAATTATAAACAATTTGATAAATATTGGTTTATGAATAGAAGCATGTTTTTAAGTTAATGTATTTGGTGTGGTATATTAATATCATTTGTTATATGCATGATCATGGTGGAAACTTAACAAATTGTTTGTGAAAGTCCAGATTTATTGAATATGTTTAACTCTTCAATTACTTCAATTTTCTTTAATTTTCTCATTATCCAGACATGAAATTTTAAATATTTATGAATGATAACGATTATTATTTAAATCTTAGTGTCAGATGTAATAATACATTTTATGCATTTTGGTTGTACATCTATGTGGGTTGCACCTTAACAGTTGGAGCCAGATATCAATATGGTCACACATAAACATGACCTAATAAGGTCATGAAGATGACCTAATACGGTCATGGAGATGGCCTAATAAGGTCATGAAGGGTCATCATGTGACCATATTGTGCCATGTATATTCATGGAATGGCCGTGCGTGACCTTATGTTTATGTGTGAACCTAAAGATGTTTGGCCACAGCTGCTAAGCAGGACCAAGAGCATGACATGACTTTATCTGTTATTGTGGTCATACATGATATGACCAAGACTATCACCTGCACTGAAATCTCTTCCCATTGAATGAAAACAAGAAATCTGGATCAGAGATTTTCCACTTTTTGTTTGTGAGCATTTACTTTGTTTTAGTGCTGAGCATTTTAGTTGGAATAGCAAATCTCAGTCTCGGCAACATAGAGGTACTATCAAATACTTTCTTGTATAATGCTTTTCCTTTCAAACACTTTTGCAGCAATGAATATATATAAAATTTCTATTAAGTTGACTGTACTAATTATCAGTGCCTTTCATTGCACACCTTATTTGGACTATGAAGAATAAAACATTGTTATTTAATACGTATGATTATTTATCAAATGATCACAGAAAAATGGTCCTCAGTCTGCAAAAGACACTCTCCATGATTGGCACTGTCCTCTGGTGAAATGTCATCATAGAGGTACTGAAAGGTGAAATGAAATCATGGAGTAGTGAAGTTCCACCAAAGAGGTACTGAAAGGTGAAATGAAATCATGGAGTAGTGAAGTTCCACCAAAGAGGTACTGAAAGGTGAAATGAAATCATGGAGTAGTGAAGCTCCACCAAAGAGGTACTGAAAAGTGAAATGAAATCATGGAGTAGTGAAGTTCCACCAAAGAGGTACTGAAAGGTGAAATGATCATGAAGTGATGAAGTGTCACCGAAGAGGTACTGAAAGGTGAAATGTCATCCTGGAGGATGCTGATATGGCACTGAAATTGAACTAAATTATCCTGTCAGAAATTGCATATTGAAACAGACTTGAGATGAGATAGAATTGAAATGCTCAACACTTGTGCGGTTTATGTATTATATATTACATTAATCACATGTTTATATTAATGTGTTTGAATTTTATACTAGTGTTTTGTTTTTGATATGGTCACTTTTCAGTTGGATTCTATAAAAGGTTATATCCGTGGCGAGGAACAAGTGCCCTACCCCTTACAACACCCCCAGGGCACTAGTTCCCCGGTGTCTTACAATGTATGTAGCACCAGGCCAGAGACGTTGCCATGGTTACGGATGTGGTGGTGTACATAATATAAACCTAACAAACCACAGACATTTCTCAGTATTGATATCATCCAATGATTCCAGTCATTTATTATTTTTGATCACATTTCTTATGAATTTGATCATGTCAATTTCCCAGTAGAGACCCATTTCCCCCAATTTTGTAAAAAATCAAAAACAAAACAGCATTATATTCAATCTCAAGGATTTGTATCACAGTGCATGGAATATATTTGTAGGAATTTTTTTTTATCAGCCAGAATTGTGTGGAATTATTATTAAAATTGTTAGATTTATCAGTCTTTGGGGTGATATAAAATATTTAAAAAAATGAATTTAATTGATTAATGTGATAAAACAAGATCTGAGAAATGTTTACTTTGTCGTCAGAATATGCTATGCTATGGTCCAAGCTTTGATGAGACTTCCACAGAATTTGAGGATTGAAGAAGTTTACCTGAATTCTTATTTGTTGAAATGAATGAATGTGAGATATTTTGTCCTTCTCAATGAGATTCTACTAATTTTATTTGGAATTTTAGCAGAAAAAAATATGAAATTCACAAATATCATTTCTGACTTGATATTTTTGGTCGGTCCATATAATTTCTTTTAAGTTTAAATTTCTTTAACACAAACTGTGGGAGTCCTGCATTTTATGCATTAATCATTTTGATGTTCATATTTGCACAGTACATTTTGCAAAGCACAGGCTAAAATGATGTATTCTGAATGTATTGTGTATATTAACATGATAAAATTATGTTCAATCAAAAGGCACAACAGATCGAAGTTAAATTTGCAAAGTTAAAACAGCTTGAAATTTTGCGTTGAATATCAAAAGCACAAAAAGTTACATGATCTGACCCACCCTTTTCATAGATTATTGTTGTCTGGGTGTCTGTCCATCTGTTAATCTGTCAGTCCGTCAGTGCAGTGATGTAAACTTTCCCGCAATACATGAGTGACCTTGACCTAATTTTACAAGGTCACATGGTCAAATACAAATCCTATTGATTTTTACAGTTCTAATGAACCTTATAAAATACAATAAATCTTAGCATTAAAATCAGTAGATCTTAGCAAATATGAAAATATCTGTCTGAAATATCAGTTTAATGTATTCCAAATAACGTAGAATATATTTGGAACGTTTTTACAAGAATAATTAATTCTTAATGTTAAGCACCTACATGACTAAAGAATTTTATTAACTGAATACTTCTCTAATTTACTGCACAAATAAAACGAAAGCTTAAATCTTGACCATGTTACTGGGTACTGAAATACACTAAGTAAGCACTTTTTAAGCATATAATTATTTCCATGAGAATGTTATTGTAACAGTTTTAACCATAACAGGGTCATGGGTCAATGAAATACTTCACTGAATTTTGATCATAATGAATTGCTTAAAAATATGTTTCCAATATCAGTCTAATATTTTAAAAAGTTGTTTACAGATTTAAATTATAAGCCAATAATATATTTTTAAGAATGTACAGTATATTATTTAATGTGTAATTGTCCGCTGGTGATTCTTGTATATATGACATGGTTCCGCTTCTCATTGAGATTGTGATCTGATTTTCAGTTTGATTATCTCTTGGTAAGGTTTACGATGAGTTTAAAGCACCCAGTGATTAATGATAAATTAATTCCAAGCATTCTAAGCCTAATGTTTATATGAACAAGCATAAAATGACCACACAAGGTCACCCAGGGTCAACAAGGTCACCCAGGGTCAACAAGGTCACCCAGGGTCCTGCCTGAGATACCAGCAAGTATGACCAAAAGAGATGTCAATGTATGACCTTATTTTGTCACTTTATGCATGACCATATATATGTTTGGCTTTGACTGATCAGATAGAATTTATCCTGACACCAGGGGAAATATTGACGTGGGTCTGTCAAAACTCAAATGGAAGACACTGCTACAGTAACTGTAATATTACTAAATGCAAAGAAATAAAACTAGAATCATTTTTGATAAATGAAATCTTTTATTTCCGTTCATCCATGGAGGATTCTTGCCTCTACTTATTTCTAATATGATTAATTAATAATAAAAACATTTACAGCAAATCTTTATATATAATCAAGATTTTACAGATGGTGGCAAATATCTTTATTGTCATGGATATATCAAACCAAATAAGATCATGCAGGACTCATATGATTCTATCTGGTTATGCTGGGCCATCACATGACTATCTGGTCATGCAGGACTGACACATGATTCTATCTGGTCATGCAGAACTGTCACATGATTCTATCTGGTCATGCAGGGCTGACACGTGGCTATCTGGTCATGCAGGGCTGACACATGATTCTATCTGGTCATGCAGGGCTGACACATGGCTATCTATTCATTCAGGACTGTCACATGATTCTATCTGGTCATGCAGAACTGCCACATGATTCTATCTGGTCATGCAGGGCTGACACATGACTTTCTGGTAATGCAGGACTGTCACATGATTCTATCTGGTCATGCAGGGCTGTCAAATGGCTACCTGATCATGCAGGACTGACACATGGCTATCTATTCATTCAGGACTGTCACATGATTCTATCTGGTCATGCAGGACTGTCACATGATTCTATCTGGTCATGCAGGGCTGACACATGACTTTCTGGTAATGCAGGACTGTCACATGATTCTGTCTGGTCATGCAGGGCTGTCAAATGGCTACCTGATCATGCAGGGCTGACACATGGCAATGTATTCATTCAGGACTGTCACATGATTCTATCTGGTCATGCAGGGCTGACACGTGGCTATCTGGTCATGCAGGGCTGACACATGGCTATGTATTCATTCAGGACTGTCACATGATTCTATCTGGTCATGCAGGGCTGTCACGTGGCTATCTGATCATGCAGGACTGTCACATGATTCTATCTCGTCATGCTGAGCTGCTGTGTGACTTTGCTATTTATACAATCAATGTAATTTTCCGTATTAATTGAAGAATTCAGGATTTACAAGAAGTGTAAATGCAAAAAGAAATTAATATAATAAGTTGCAATAAAATAAAAATTATCTTAGTATATATAGTGCATTTGGTTTTAATTTTTAAAAAGCCCAATTTGAAAGCTTTTCTCAAATTTCATGCGATTTAAAAATATTCTCCAGTGTAATATATTTAATGTTAACTTAGATATTGGTAGAATACAAAATACTTTTTTCACTTAATTTATTGATATTTCAGTTTAAGTCCTAATATTCTAATCCAAGATACTGATCAATGTACCATTTAGTTAATGCAAGAACGGAACTTGTTACACAAAATTGGAATATTTAACTGACTCATTTCAGCAAATACAGAATCCTTACTAACTGAGCATACATTGAAATGCATTTAGAGATGACGAAAGTGTAGATTCTGTATAGCTTCATAGAGCCTTTATATGTCATGAAAAGCGTTCATGTCAAATGTGTTTCACTTTTCAGAGCAATCAGGAGGCACTGGAGAAGGAAAACAAGAGTTTATATGAAGCCATGAAGTCTGCCACCTCACAAAACGCAGAAATAATCGTGAAATATGAGGAACAGCTGGAGGTGAGTGGACAAGGTCATAAAAAACAGCTAGAGGTGAATGGCCAAGGTCATAAATAGCAGCTACAGGTGAATGGCTAAGGTCATAAATAGCAGCTAGAGGTGGATAAGTCAGGTCAGGTAGATATGGACAGAACTGCACAGAGTTACTACACGTAGAAGTCGAGGAGTGATGTTAGTGATGGTCCATTTAGACAGATATTGGTAGTTACTATATGTCGAGGTCGGCACGGTCGAGGAGTGACGTTGGTGATGATCAATTTAGACAGATATTGGTAGTTACTATATGTCGAGGTCGGCACGGTCGAGGAGTGACGTTGGGTGATGATCCATTTAGACAGATATTGGTAGTTACTATATGTCGAGGTTGGCATGGTCGAGGAGTGACGTTGATGATGATCCATTTAGACAGATATTGGTAGTTACTATATGTCGAGGTTGGCACGGTCGAGGAGTGACGTTGATGATGATCCATTTAGACAGATATTGGTAGTTACTATATGTCGAGGTTGGCATGGTCGAGTAAATAGGCGTTATAAATAGCAGCTACAGGTGAGTGGCCAAGGTCATAAATAGCAGCTAAAGGTGAGTGGCTAAGGTCATAAATAGCAGCTAGAGGTGAGTGGCCAAGGTCATAAATAGCAGCTAGAGGTGGATAAGTCAGGTCAGGTAGCTATAGACAGTACTACACAGAGTTACTACATGTAGAAGTCGAGGAGTGATGTTAGTGATGGTCCATTTAGAAAGATATTGGTAGTTACTATATGTCAAGGTTGGCATGGTTGAGGAGTGACGTTGGTGATGATCCATTTAGACAGATATTGGTAGTTACTATATGTCGAGGTTGGCGTGGTCGAGGAGTGACGTTGGTGATGATCCATTTAGACAGATATTGGTAGTTACTATATATGTCGAGGTTGGCGTGGTCGAGGAGTGACGTTGGTGATGATCCATTTAGACAGATATTGGTAGTTACTATATGTCGAGGTTGGCACGGTCGAGGAGTGACGTTGGTGATGATCAATTTAGACAGATATTGGTAGTTACTATATGTCGAGGTTGGCATGGTCGAGGAGTGATGTTAGTGATGGTCCATTTAGACAGATATTGGTAGTTACTATATGTCGAGGTTGGCACGGTCGAGGAGTGACGTTGGTGATGATCAATTTAGACAGATATTGGTAGTTACTATATGTCGAGGTTGGCATGGTCGAGGAGTGACGTTGATGATGATGGTGGTTTTATTGCAGACTGGGCGAGCGGAGTTGGCAACTCGTCTCCAGGACGGGGAGAAAGCTCGCAGCGTGGAGGAGAGGCTGAGGCAGGAGAGTCGGGATAAAGCCCAGGCCCTTGCCAGAAGGTCAGTGCTCAGCTGCTAACACTGACAGAGGCCTTCAATAAAAGAACCTAGTTTCCCATTTCCCAACCTATCCCAGCTCAAACCAAATACCCCAAAGTTTTTTTGGGGGACTTTCTAGGTGAAAAGACATAATTTCAGATAATAATTTTATTTGTAGATATCCATTTTCAATATATTTGATCACTTTTAACAAAAAAAATAATATCAAAAATATAATAACAATAAAAATCTACCCCCAATACTTTTTTTGCCCACAATATCAGAATCAAGGTTATTATTTTTATGGCCCGAGTCTTGTATTGTCATGTGCCTTGTTTTTTTATGATTATAAAATTTTCTTGAGATGAAAAAAATATTTGATATATTCTAAAAAATCTATTGATATATTCTAAAAAATCTAAAAAAAATAATTGCCTGTCATTTCTACATAATTCTGGCAGAGAGGTATTTTTGTCTGTTATCTTGGTTTAACTTTTGGTTCAAAATTCAAAATTCATATCAGGCTAATAATGTGTATTATAAAGGGCTAGAAACTTATTTTTGATAAAGTGCTTTATAGAAAGCGAACAGTTTATAAGTAAGGCTTTGTATGACCTTTTTTGGATTGCATGATATTTGATTTTTGATTTGATTTGATTTGATATGTTGGCCGCTCCACTTTTGTCTCGTGGGCACTCAGAGCTTACGCAGCGTGGCTACCCAGCTAGAGAGGAGATCCAATACGCACTATCTGATATTTGTTTGTTGTAGTGGTGAGTTGGAGGAGCAGTGTGAGGATCTGACTCGGCGCCTGACTCAACTCGAGGAGGAGTCCGACGCCACTAAACTCAAACTCACAGACGAACTCGCCAAGCTCAAGGACAAGATACGCAATCTGGAAAACAGCAAGAACAAGGCTCTCAAAGACAAGGAAAATCTGCTGGATGAGGTAAAGCCCGAGTCAGGGTGGAAGAGAGGGTGAGGTAAAGCCTGAGTCAGGGTGGAGGAGAGGGTGAGGTAAAGCCTGAGTCAGGGTAGAGGAGAGGGTGAGGTAAAAGCCTGAGTCAGGGTAGAGGAGAGGGTGAGGTAAAGCCTGAGTCAGGGTGGAGGAGAGGGTGAGGTAAAGCCTGAGTCAGGGTGGAGGAGAGGGTGAGGTAAAGCCTGAGTCACGGTAGAGGAGAGGGTGAGGTAAAAGCCTGAGTCAGGGTAGAGGAGAGGGTGAGGTAAAGCCTGAGTCAGGGAGGAAGAGAGGGCGAGGTAAAGCTTGAGTCAGGGTGCAGGAGAGGGTGAGGTAAAGCCTGAGTCAGGGTGGAGGAGAGGGTGAGGTAAAGCCTGAGTCAGGGTGGAGGAGGGGGTGAGGTAAATCTTGAGTCAGGGTGAAGGAGAGGGTGAGGTAAAGCCTGAGTCAGGGTGGAGGAGGGGGTGAGGTAAAGCCTGAGTCAGGGTGGAGGAGAGGGTGAGGGTATTTTTTTCCTTTTTTTTTCTTTTCAATTTCACAAAAGTAGTAAATTGTGAAATGAAGCTTATTCTTGAATGCATTTAGTATTTGTCAGTGATGAACGTCTTCAGGAAATAACCTGAATTCAGTTTTTTTTCTTCAAATGTGAAATTCAAAATGGTCTGAACTCAGTATGAAACACCCAAAAATGACATTTCTGAAAGTGGGTAGGGGTATCTTCAGGTTAATTTTTAAGGGTTTCAGGTTTTTTCCTGAATGCTGACTTTCGTCACTGATTTGTGAAATATTTCTAAGTATTTTAAATAGATACTCATTTATATATGTGACCAATCGAGATAATGTGGTCTTGTTATAGGTGAACCAGGCTGTGGATGGAATGACAGAAGAGAGAAGCCAGCTTCAGGATGAGTTACAGAAGGCTCGGCTGGACATCCAGGGTCTGGACCGAGGCAAGAAGCAGATAGAACAAGAGAACGCCCACCTCCTGGAGAGACTCGGAGCTCTGGAAGAACAACAGGTACACGCAAAACATGCTCATTGTATCTAGTGTTCGAAATTTGAGTATGCCGTGCACCTATGAGCATGCGACTTTGGACAAATTTGTAAAATTGTTTTGCAATTATTTGAAATACTTGAATTTCCCTATTTTCAGTTCTTTCCTCTCCGGGAGTATTCACATTGTCGATACACCACAGTACTTTTTTCCACTTTTTGCTTATTTCGCTAGCAGTAACACTTTTTGATAAGGAAGTTTTTTAATTATTATTTATTATTTACCCATTAAATAATATGTACATAAATTAATTTGATGTATATATTATCATTATGCCAGTTTCAGTGAGCATTTTGCTGAATAAAAAAATATGTATGTAAATAGCACATAAGTGACATTAGAATATGTAAGATTTAGATTTATTTTTTACCTAACAAAGGGAATTTGTATTGAAACCTTGTCTGTTTCTGAGTCCATCGGGAGATCTCACAAATGGTCATGGGAAACTGAAGTCTGAAATAACAGAATTTCAAATTTTAAGAAATGTAAAAATTGCTGTATATATAAATGTGAGCTTGTTAAGTCCTGCTGCCTGAAAGGCAAACATGACCTTGACCTGTTATTTCAAGGTCATAGGTTTTAAACAAGAAAAAGTGGTGCTCCACATGTAACATGGATGGGAAAAAAATTAACAAACAAAACAAAAATTACAACAAACAAAACAAAAATTACAACAAACAAAACAAAAATTACAACAAACAAAACAAAAAATTACAAAATACATTTAAACACAAACAATCATTGCAAACTGATGGGATAGTTGGAATTATTTTTATTCATCTTTTAAAAACATTTAATTTGGTATATTTTATTAGCACAACTGTTTGCAAAGATGTGCCTTTTCATGCTCGATTACGTAAGATGCTCTATTATCGCTCAGGTGCTATCGCAAATCATCGATCAGACTTTTGCATGGCATTTCTGTTCTAATTGTCCGATTTACACCAAATTTGAACTAAACTTACGTAAAATTCCTTGTTCTATAGATTGGGAAGCATTTCAAAGCAATTTAAAGAGATAATTTTATGAAACGATGGGCGAACACAATGACATAGTTTTGAACGTTCTGCTTTGTTTACATCACACACTTCTTTTTTGTTTCACTTCTTTTACATATGTATTCATACGCCGGGACGCATGCGCGAATTGGAATCAATTGCATGCATACGACGAACACTCCACAGTGGCGTCAGTTGCTTCAACAATAATGACCACAGAAAAAACCGAATTACAACCCACAGGATATGACTATGCATTTCCCATGATCATACCGATCACAGAATAACACAGATAGTTCCACGTTTTGACAATGATTGCCTGTCGGCAAAAAAGGAACCATCCGTGTTACAAAAAGGGACAAAAGCAACATTGCTGTATATGGGGCTGTGAGCTTGCTATAGTTTGATAAACTGATACTAGGTGAATGTCTTAGGTGACTAATTTATTGTGTGATTAGTTCAGGACAAGTTATATTCAACACAATGAGTGTGGTTCAAAACAAAGTTTAAAACATAAAACCAAAACTGGGTGTTAATTTGACTTTTTTTTTTTTTTTTGATATTTGATGAGGATTCAATCAGGCAGTTGATATGTTCTGGAATCGTGAGTGACATTTATTGTTTGGTTTCAGGGGGCACAGAAGCAGGTAGAATCCACCATGACGGAGATGCTGGAACAGAAGAACAGGTTAGCGTACGACAAGGGACGTCTCCAGAGCAAGGTGGAACAACTCCAGAGGGAGGTAGAAGAACTAGCCAACGCTCAGACCGACGTGGTCGGCCTCCGCAAACTCAACACAGCTCTGGAAGCCAAGCTGCAGAAGGTAGGAACTCAGACCTTGTATTCAATATGGTCCAGAAGCCGTAGCACTGGATGATAAGCTGCAATGCGCTAGAACTTGTGCTTTGTATTCAAAATGGCCCAAGATGCCATAGGCGCCCTTCTATTCTCATTTTATCAAAGTCACTCTGCAGAAAGTGAAAACTCATAGCTTGTAAACCATAGGTGCCCTGCCAATCTCAGTTATCAATGATTCATTTTAGAGGAGCTATACAGTTTCGATTTGTGTAAAGCTGGACCCTTTTATTATGTTGTTTACAATTCAGGAAAAAAATTAAAACATGGAGATCGCCAATCGACTATTGTATTGGTATGTAGGGATGAAGATCATTGGACAGTCATCAAATGGCAATGATCTCAGAATAAACAAGCTTCAAGTGCTGATATTTATATAAAGGGGCAGTAAATTGTGATTTAAGTCATATATCTTATTTGCTGAGATCTACATAAGATGCTCTATTATCGCTCAGGTGCTATCGCAAATCATCGATCAGACTTGATTCCAAAAAAAATTCCTCGTTCTATAGATTGGGAAGCATTTCAAAGCAATTTAAAGAGATAATTTTATGAAACGATGGGCGAACACGATGACATAGTTTTGAACGTTCTGCTTTGTTTACATCATGCACTTCTTATTTGTTTTACTTCTTTTACATATGTATTCATACGCCGGATACCCTAATCACGCTCTCTTCTCTGTTTCCAGTTTGAGTATTTGCTGGTAAGATGTTCCAGGGTCATCAACTCCAAATTGATGCAATTCATGCTTCTAAAACCTGCTAATTTTTTCTAACACAGACTAGTTTTAATGTAAGATTTAATATCTGTTTCCAGGTTATGGAGTACCAATATTGACAATTACATCACACGAATTACATATCACATTTTCACTAGACTGCTCTTGACATGGGCAGTTTTAATCAGTAATCCCCCACAATGTTGTAAAATACAGTTAAGAAAAGGGCACCTTAATATCAATAATACAAACAGAGATGCTGATATATCCACAACATAATTACAATTAGTTGGAGCCAAACATCTATATTGTCAAGCTTAAAAATGACCCAATACGGTCATGCAGGACCTCGTCATGTGACCTCGTCATGTGACCTCGTCATGTGGCCTCGTCATGTGACCTCGTCATGTGGCCTCATCGCGTGACCTCGTCCTGTGACCTCGTCGCGTGACCTCGTCGTGTGTCATCATCTGGCCATATGTGGTTATGAAACTTTATTTGGTCATGTTTTTTGTTTGTCCAGATAGATGTGATGCTCCAACTGATAATAATAATAAACAATAATGTGGCACATTCACTTCAGGTTGAAATATTAGAACATGTATGTCAACACCTTGAGAAATCAAGAAGTTTTTATATTGTGATAAAAAAGAATTATTAAAAAAAATGGGGCACACACCCAGAAATGGGTCATGAACAAAAGAATTACCGGTAGGTCAGAAATTTGTTCAAACAACTAAGGTAGTAGATGAATTATTATTTTTTTACACTTGGTTTATAACAACGCTATGTTTTTTTCGTGCAGACCCAGACAGAGTTGAATGCTAACCGGATGACAGTTCAGAGACTGGAGAGTCAGCTGAAGCACAGTCACACGAGTGGTAATCGCAAGGAGGAGGACTTCACGCGAGCCATCCGAGCCAGGGACGAGGCTGTCAAGGAGGCCCAGAAACTCCTCGGACACATCGAGGCTGTCGAGGAACGCGAGAGGCAAAAGGTTACAAAAAAAAAAAATTAACATGTTTTAATTGTTTTTGGGTTTCCTTTCTGGTAAAATCTTGCATTTTTAACTATGCAACCTCTCCATCTATAAGTTTAAGACAAATAAAATTTGTGACTATGTTTCTTTTTAAAAAATTAAGTCATACACATCTCGTGCATCAATTCATTTAGTTAATATTCTTTAGTTGTTTTCTGAACACGATCACATGTTCATGCAACAAATGTACATGATTTCAAAAGGTGACATTTTTATGAATAGGTGACATTTTTTGTGACCTACTTTCCCCCATAGACAGAAATAACTCAAATAAGTTCTCATTCCAGGGTAAAGTTTGTTATTAATGTAAAGTTTATTTTAACTAACCAGGTGAATGGTCTGCAGAAAAACCTGATGGAGGCCCGCGAGGACAATAAGAAGATCGCAGGGACCCTAGAGAGTGTCATGGTCTCACACTCACAACTTCAGAAGACGATAGAGAACCTGCAGATGGACCTCGGCAAGAAAGATGCCATCAATACCCAGCTGGAAAACGACCGGTCAGTCACCCTTCCATTTTTGTCATCTGCATGTAGTTAGCGCGATAAAGAAGGGGAGTTTGATTTGGGTGCGGCCCATCCATTCGTCGGCATGTAGTGTTAGCACGATTAAAGAGATACTTTCTAGTAAAATACGTTTCATAAATTATACGATTAAATGACCATAAATACAAAGAAATTCAGAGACCAAAAAAATATTGCGGTAACCATGGCAACACAAACCAACAATTAAAATTAATCTTGCAACCCCCATAAATCATGATCATTTATTGCAATTTGGGCCTATGACGTCATCGTGCAGGATTTATTGCACGTGCCTGTCGAGCTGCAATCATTTTCAATTTTCACAAAACTTGTCATAACTTTGTTAATATTGGTCCGATCGTTATGCTCTTTGAACCAAAATGTCACATTGTTCATGTTCTTTCCGATGCACATAACCATTCTATAGTGCGTCATTTCTTAGGCCGAAAATCGTGACACCGCTTTTTTGGTTGCATTGTTGTTTGTTTACTAATTATTTATGTAAGTAGGTAATTGCCGCAGGATGACGTCATTCTTTTTTTTCTAGCACATGCATTTAAAAGAGCTATTTTTCTCCCAAAAAACATGTTTCCCTTGTGCGGTCATACTAACAGAGCCACAGATCAATGTGCGTTATAATTCTCCATCATACTACAAAAATGTTTCAGAGAAGTGAAAGTTTCCCTTTAAGTCCCAGGGATTGCTTGGATTGTTTCCATATTGCGCAGGCACATTGTATATATCAATATCTTGAACAACTTCGACAATGGCTGTGATTGGATGGTTTTTTTTGTCATTGTAACCACTTTACCAAATATTTTATTAGTGCGATGTAGTGCCAGGGATTGCTCGGATCATTATCATATTGCACAGACACATTTTGATGAAAAAAATAAAAGCATAGTAAAATCGAATAATAATTCATGTATGAACAATTAGCTGCAGACCAGATATTCTGTTGAAACATATAAAACTTAATTTCGAACATATTTCATCATAGAGACACAATTGTTTATCCTTTGGACAGATCTGAGCAGAGATGCTCCATGAAGCGACTGGAGAAAGAGATAGAAAACCTCCAGTCCAAACTCATCTCCATGGAAACCATAGAAGCTAACGAGGTATGGAACTTAACCACATCACTGCGGTGAAATAATCAAACTTTTAGGGAAAAAAACCAAACTTTCAGATTCTATGTAATTGAGTAAAGTGCTATTTGAATAGTACAACTTCACACTGAATTATGACTTAAGATGTTTGAATATGTTTGAATATGTTTTCCTTGTCAGAGCCTCTTTGGTAGCACCATCAGTGAAGTATGAAATCTTTATACCACATTCTATACCTCGTCACAATCCACAGACATCTAATATGTTTTTCCACTTCAGTTTGTGAATGGTGTCACACCCACTTCTGACGTCGCTAAAAAGGGGGCGTGGCATCGTTTATATTGTTCAGTGATGAAAGTCTTCACGAAATAACCTGAATTCAGGTTTTTTTCTTCAAATGTGAAATTCAAAATGGTCTGAACTCAGTCTGAAACACCCAAAAATAACATTTCTGAAAGGGGGTAGTGGTATCTTCAGGTTAATTTTAAGGGTTTCAGGTTTTTTCCTGAATGCTGACTTTCATCACTGATTGTTGGGCAGAATAACATATTTGATGCCTGTGCCCCAGTCCTGCCCACCTGACATTGCCAGTATATACATGTACATATTATCTATAAACACCCTGTTTCTGCATTTCCCCTGTACAAATATGTACCGGTAACATTAATAGACTCCTAAGATAAATAAAGCTTCAATTTGAATCTAAAGCAAATGTTTTATGATATGTAAATCATGTAAGGTCTAAGATTTTTTTTGAAAATGCAGATTGTTTTTAGTATTTTACCCCTCTGTTAAATTTGGCTCACGGATATTACCACTTTCGTGTCTGTCTCTCTGTCTGTTGATATTCATATTGCTTGTTATTCTCATATGGTCTTGTGTACCGTGTTTACTCAAATATAAGATGACTCGTGTATAAGATAACCCCCAACTTGCAGTGAATTAGCTTGAAAAGGCCAATTTTTGACTATAAGACGAGTCGGTTTTTCTAGAGACATCGGCACTGCTATCATTCAAGTTTGGCGGCCATTTTAAAAGTAAACTGTAAATATGCTTACACAACAGTAGTCCGCCTCCATTCAATAAGTGTATATCATGCACAAGTTGGAGAAAATGTTAGAAAATGTTAATTTAACACTGCTTAAATATGCAACACGAGGTCATCATTTTGAAAAGCGGGAGTGACGGGGAGAAGCTCTTATTTTTGGTGTGAAAACGATCGGAGCTCCATCACAGTGTATTAAGTCGCATTGAAATATTAATATATTGCACAATGATGAATCCCTGACACTACACGTACATGTATATGTAATTTTAGGGATCCATCATTGCGCAATATATTAATATTACAATGCGACTGAATATACTATGGCAGTGCTCCGATCTTTTCCCTGCCACTTCCGTTTTTCGAAATGGTGACCTCATGTTGCATAAGCATATTCAAGCAGTGTTAAACTCACATTTTCTCCAACTTTTGCATAATTTACACTTATTAAATGAAGTCGAACTACTGATGAGACGTGGTAGATTATTTCTATGTGTATTATAAGACAAAAATATTAATTATATCGCCATGGGGGGAGTTTGTATTTGGACAGTTGAGCGATGTTTATTTACTTCTCATGCTAATAAAGTCAATTATTCTTGCCGTAAATCACTATCAACAGGTTGCCCTTGTTTATAAGACAACCCCACAAACATTGACTGAAGGTTTGGGTCTTAAAACCTCGTCTTATATTCGAGTAAATACAGTATATATAAATAAACAAAAATACTGCACATACAAATTTTGGACAATATGGACTCAAACATTTAATGTGCATTTAAGGTGTGAAATGCATGCATTCAAACAAAATATGTGGAACTTGGTTATTAAATTGATCTTGGTATTACAAATTACAGACAATTGAAATCCATTTCCTAAGAATCTGGCAGGCTGTGTTATTGTTTACTTTTGTAAATACAATTCTTTTTAAGTTGATTTTATCCGATTATTAATAGAATGAAGGTAAGGTGTAATTCTCTGTAAATAGTGCTTATCCCAAAACAATCACAACTGACATCGAATGGAGCAAAACATCTGTTTGTGTCATGCATAAACATGACCAAATGAGGTCATTCAGGGTCATTCAACGACCTTATCGTGTCAGGCATTAGGTATGCCTATGTAATGCTATGCAGTAGTTATGCGTGACCAGATGAGGTCACATGACTTTACCTTCATACGTGACAAAATAGAAGTTTGCCTAAAACTAATTAAGTATCCCCAAGAAGCAATTTATATATACATGTATATCATTTTGTTATAAAGATATTTTGTAAAAGCATAGAATTATATTTCATAAAATCGTCAGTCAAGATAATGAATAATGTTTAAAGTAAATATTGATTGCGAAGTTTGGATAGTAGGGCTTGATATACAGCAATGTTTTAGGTGGAGCCCTTAAGGATGGTGGTCCAGAGATGTAAGACGGAGAATGCTGACATGGCAACCTCCCTGGAGACGGTGGTCAAGTCCAACCATCAGCTAGAGGGCGTCACCCACACCCTCAAAGACCAGCTGGAAAAGAAAGTCTTCCTCATAGGAGACCTGCAGAAAGCCAGGTAAAGAGAGATAAAGTAATGAATGATTTATTTATGGCACTTTGAAACAAAATCATGGTTATTCAGTGCCATTAATGACCTTTTTAGCACTGTCTAGACTATATCAGGTCAGAGTGCCCACGAGACAAAAGTGGAGCGGCCAACATATCAAATAAAATAAAATCAAATCAAAATCAGATATCAGTCACTTGGATTCAATGCCCATATAAGTCACTTGTTGTCACTTGGATTCAATGCCCTACTCTTTTTGAAGAGTGAGTGGGGATCTGTCTTTTGCATTATCCTCTCTTTCCTGGAAATATGCTGGAAAGTGTTTGAAATATTCTCCTTAAGCCCAACCTAAGATATTATCTAAGTATGGCTACCCTACATGTCGGTGCCTTCCAAATTATCAAGTAACCTTTTAATTGAAATTTTATGGCAATATGAAACTAGCAGAAAACATGGCAGGATTTGTAATTATTTTTATTTTTATTTGCAGAGAGCGAGACCAAGAAGAGCACAAAGTAGAAGTCCGCACATTTGAAGAAAGATTAGAAAACCTCAAAGCACAGCTGTCTAAAGAAAGAGAGAAGTCCATGAAGAAAACCAACAAAGAGGTTGCCGAGGTGGGCAGAGAGCATATCCTGGACAAACTCTACTTCCCAGGCTTCTATCTGGCAGAATGGTCTCATGTATTTTCTCCATCCTTTCTTTCTAGGTAAGAAAACAACTAGAAAATCTGCTCAGCAAAAATGGTGAACTTTCGCGGGCCAATTCCGAGTTGAGGCATCGGATAACCGAACTGGAATACCAGATAAAAGAACAGAAGGAGAAGATGTCATCCCAGAAATGCCACATAGAACACCTGACCAAGATACGACAGAAACAAGAAGACACCATCAACAATATGAACGTAGGTTGATTAAGAGGGTCATGGCATGATGAAGAGGGTCATGGCATGATGAAGAGGGTCATGGCATGATGAAGAGGCTCATGGCATGATGAAGAGGGTCATGGCATGATGAAGAGGGTCATGGCATGATGAAGAGGGTCATGGCATGATGAAGAGGGTCATGGCATGATGAAGAGGGTCATTGTATAATGAAGAGGGTCATGGTGCAATAAAGGGGATCATGGCTTGATGAAGAGGGTCATGGCATGATGAAGAGGGTCATGGCATGATGAAGAGGGTCATGGCATGATGAAGAGGGTCATGGCTTAATGAAGAGGGTCATGGCATGATGAAGAGGGTCATGGCATGATGAAGAGGGTCATGGCATGATGAAGAGGGTCATTGTATAATGAAGAGGGTCATGGTGCAATAAAGGGGGGTCATGGCTTGATGAAGAGGGTCATGGTATGATGAAGAGGGTCATGGCTTGAAGAAGAGGGTCATGCATCGAATTTGTGTGACCTCATTTAGTTGCTTTCTTGCGTGATCTAATAGATGCTAACTGATTTCTATGTCATATTTAAATCTGCTTTGTTGTTTTTTAAGGGAATAAGTGAGCAGTTAAGAGATTTAGAACGAACTAAAGATAAGTACATCAAGAAGAATGAGGAGCAGTCAAAGACAATAAAGAACTTCATCCATCAGATAGCATCGTTACAATCAGAACTCAAATTACTGGCCAAGAACCAGATAGAGACGGCAGAAATCATCCAGCAACAGGATGAGGACATGACGAAGGAGAGGAAAATAAGCGAGCAGTTAAAACGAAAGTATAAGGTAAGGATAACTTCTGAGAGTATGGTGTACTCTCTGACAATGTCCTGGCGAGTCTAGATCTCAAAGTGACGGGGCCATTGTACGAAATGATGAGCGTGTAGACGACATTTACCCTCTTTCCAAGATCACAGTGTGAGATGTGTTTGAGGAATCTTTTTTTGCTCTTTTTGATGTTAAACTGCTTTAATTTGGATGTGGCAATAATATTTGCTTTCTGACTTTGGGTGTTTGTGTGTTTCATGTAATATTAACATGAAGGATATATAACTGTAGTAGCTTTTCATTGGATTGACGTGAGTGTGCACATGATTTTCAGGAGGCAAAAAAACGAGAACAAGAATTGGAAGATCTGAGACGGCGAACAGAGGACAGATTGCGAGAGGCAAACGACGAATCTGTCATGGTAGGTCATACACTATGAATCTGTTATGGTAGGTCATACATAATGAATCTGTCATTGTAGGTCATACATAATGAATCTGTCATGGTAGGTCATACATTATGAATCTGTCATGGTAGGTCATACATTATGAATCTGTCATGGTAGGTCATACATTATGAATCTCTCATGGTAGGTCATACCCTATGAATCTGCCATGGTAGGTCATACCCTATGAATCTGTCATGGTAGGTCATACACTATGAATCTGTCATGGTAGGTCATACATAATGAATCTGTCATGGTAGGTCATACATAATGAATCTGACATGGTAGGTCATACACTATGGATCAGACATGGTAGGTCATACACTATGAATCTGTCATGGTAGGTCATACACTATGAATCTGTCATAGTAGGTCATACATAATGAATATGTCATGGGAGGTCATGCATAATGAATATGTCATGGTAGGTCATACACTATGAATCTGTCATGGTAGGTCATACATAATGAATCTGTCATGGTAGGTCATACACTATGAATCAGTCATGGTAGGTCATGCATAATGAATATGTCATAGTAGGTCATAAAAGTCATACACAATGAATCTGCTGTAGTAGATCATAATATAGGTCATATACAGTGAATCAGTCATGGTGGTCATACACAGTCATTATAGGTCAAACATTATGAGTCATGGTAGGTTGTGAAAAATGAATCTGGCATGATGGATCATAAATAATAAATCTGAAATGCTAGGTCATATATTTTTGATGAAAAGTTTGCATTGAATATTCATGGTGATAGCACAGAATAGGGCCACAGGCCGTGGCACAGTTAGTTAGAGTGCCAGCTTATTAGCACTAGTTCCTCTGTGGTGATCCAAAGGTTGTGGGTTCGATCCCTGACCATGCCGAGATTGAATTCATGATACCATTTCACACATCAGCTGAGCTCCATGCCATAAGAGTTAACCCATTTCCCCCTGTAAATCTGTGACCGGGTTGATTGTCATGTCAAGGACCTGCGACATGACAATTCAGTGAGGCAGCACTATTCTGCTACAAGTAGGTCTCCTCATGAAATGACTGAAAACCCTGACATAAAACCCAAACAAACAAACAAACAAAAAAAGCACACAATTGACTGTTTTGTCATTTTGTTTGAAAACAAGATTTAAATATAATAACATCCTATCTCTTTCAGGTATCGCAGAATCTTCATGACGCGCATGAGTGGTTCAAATCTAAGTTTGACCATCTTCAAGGTCAACTCGTTACATCAAGGTATCTGAGAATTCTTGTCAATTACGTTGAGTTCTCATCTGAGTAATGCACTTGATTTATAACCATACATAAAGTATGGGCTTAAATATGAACTTGTTTTAATTTTTTCGCAAATATTAAACAAAAAATTTATGATAATTTACCGTCTGAATTTCTGAAATACTAGGTTTATATTTTTTTCTGAATAATTTATAATAGATTTTTTATGAAAATGAATATTTACAAAACTTCATCTCTTCAGAAAATCTCAGTCAGAGTTAGAGAAAGAGAAGTTTGAGACGAGGGAACTTTTGTCAGAGGAGAAGAGGAAAGCGGAGGAAACTGCTGAGAAGGCTCGCAAGATGATCAAGGTAAGTCAGGCTTCTGGAATAGTCTCCAGATCTTATGTAGTAGGCAAACATTCATTTCTGATAACCTCATGCCAGAAGCTATTTTTTCCTATGTACATGTATAGTGTGGCACTTTACAGCTAAAATTCTTATTTATGCTTTATATGGCACTTGTTTGTTTTTCATTACCTCATGACAAAAGCTAAAATTCTTTTCCATGATTTGGGAGGCCCTTTTTTGTTTTTTTATTACTTCATCACAAAAGCTAAAAAAATAAATAATTCATGCTTTGTGTGGTACTTATTTGTTTTTCATTAGCTCATCACATATGTTTGTGGCACTCATCCTGAATAACTCCTCCTCATGATTTTGTTGTCCCCTTATAGTGGTTGGGATCACATTGAATGTTTTTCAGTTGTGTTGATGACGATGTTTTTTGTGTTTTCTGTACAGGAGAGTAGAGAGACAATCAGTCGGCTGGCAGATTACGCTGAGAAGACGCAATCAGAGAGAGACGTCCAGCTGTACACGCTGAAGAAACAGCTACAAGCCGAGAAAGACCACGCCCGCTCCAGCAAGAAGAAACTACAGAACTTCCAGGTAGGAGCAGAGATATTTAAACAGAGATTGGAAACAGGTTTGCCACTAGGTGTCAGTGCGGTGCACCATGCCACTCACATATGCAACTGTTGTAGATTTGCCATAAATAGTTTTGCATTTGTTACACAAATTCTTCCATTCTTGATGTCATTGATGTATTATTAACATAGATATGTGAAAAGTAAGTATTCTCGTAATAATTTTAACAAAAGACATATTTATACAAGTCCGCAAGTCTGTGTTATAGGTCTACATATAGTATTTACCGTGGCAGCGGCGAGATCGGTTCGCCTGAGCGATAATACAGAACTTCAGCTTGTTTCCAATCTCTGTGTTAATTGTCTCTGGTAGGAGTCTCATAGATTTGGGATCGATTGAGCAGATAGTTGGATTGGTCAGAAGACAATGATCAGTCTATAGTATAGCAGACCCAAACAGATAAAAAAAAGTAAAGTAAAGCTGGCATTTATATAGCTCTGATTCCAGACAATGTCTGCTCCTAGCCTAGGTGACATTTATATAGCTCTGATTCCAGACAACGTCTGCTCCTAGCCTAGGTGACATTTATATAGCACTGATTCCAGACAACGTCTGCTCCTAGCCTAGGTGACATTTATATAGCACTGATTCCAGACAATGTCTGCTCCTAGCCAAGGTGACATTTATATAGCACTGATTCCAGACAATGTCTGCTCCTAGCCTAGGTGACATTTATATAGCTCTGATTCCAGACAATGTCTGCTCCTAGCCTAGGTGACATTTATATAGCACTGATTCCAGACAATGTCTGCTCCTAGCCAAGGTGACATTTATATAGCACTGATTCCAGACAATGTCTGCTCCTAGCCTAGGTGACATTTAAATAGCTCTGATTCCAGACAATGTCTGCTCCTAGCCAAGGTGACATTTATATAGCACTGATTCCAGACAATGTCTGCTCAAATTACTGGCCAGGATTAGAACCAGGAGTCCCTGGATCTCAAGGCGAATACTCTACCAGTTGAGCTATTTCAGCCAGTAACAGATGAATGGAGAAGAAAAATCTGTAATTTAGAAATATTTGCATCAAATTGTCTGACTGGAAATGTTTAAGGAATTGAAACTACAAGAATAACAAAATACCTTTCATTTTCACAAAGTTCTGATTGTGAAATGGGTGAAAAAATACCTCAATCAATTCACAAGATTTTGCTTTAATTTATATATGACTCATGGTATAACATGTCAATTTCCTGTCCAGTAGATTTGATTGACATTTAGTTTAAATGATTTCTTTATTTTGATTGATTGAACAATTAAATTGAATCAACACTCGTTCTTAGAAATTAAAACGGTAGAGATATTACAGCTAACAGTTGATTCTTGCTTGATTTGTAGGAGTCAAGTTTTCGTCACACCGAGGACCTGGCTCGGGAGCTGGAGAATTTGAAATCTCATTCTTATCTCTACTACACTGATAGCTCATGATACACAGAGAACACAGCAAAGGTCCACCTCAAGAATTAAGCTCTCTGATTCCTGTAAATTTGTACATATAAAATGATACATCATTTGCCATTTGATCCAAGACAGTATTACGGTGTATTTTATATCACAGCCTCTGATAAGTTTATTAAGATTTCTGCCTTGTTTTAAGATATGCAAGTTCTGCAAGTTCTATAAAGAGGGCAGATATGACTTAATACATTTTTTAGTGTATACTTTTGACATTTTAGAAATTTCGAACTATGTTTACCTTACTTTTTTCACTTCAGCACTTTCGTTATATCAAATTTAATGATATTTATATATTTAACTTATTATTAACTTAATTATTTTTTGTGAAAAAAGGGGATTTTGTTCCAAAATTATAGAGTGTAAATTACCTGCATCTTTTGTTGGTGTTATTTTTTAATTTAGAATTTTTTTAAAAATTTATTTTTGAATTTATAAATTTGATGACAAATTTGCATTGTAAATAATTGTACAAACTTCTACCAGTTTCCACTGTACATAAATGTTTGCAAACATGAAATATTAATGTATGAATAGATATGAAATGTACATTGTATAGTAATTTAAGAGACATTGGTCCCATCACAAACATGAAATATTAATATATAAGGAGATATGAATTATATAGTAGACTATGAGACCAATATAAAGAGATATGAATTGTACAGTAGACTAAAAGGATATTTACTCAAGATTGTGATATATAAATGTATGGTTCCATCACAAAAATAAATATTACTATATAAATAGATATATCATTTGTACAGTAGACAAAGATATATTTATTCAAGATTGTGATACATAAATGAATGGTCCATTACAAAAATGAGATATTAATATATAACTTGATATATTATTTGTAAAGTCAATCTTCTGCAGTTATCTGCTTTTCTGGACCAATGGAGATGTTGGAAAACTATTTTTTTTATTCTAATTAGTAGAATTTCGAAAAACGAAGCGTAAAGTACGACAGAGCGTTCTTTTACGGCAACCAGAAATGTGACCCATTTCTTGCAGCAAAGAAGTAACGGTGATGTTGGCATAAAGATTTCCTATTTTGAATCATTTCGTCTTTTTATACATCTCTATTTTGAGCTAAAATTTTTAAATTTTGAAGTGCATAACAGTTAAAGTGCCTAAAAAATGTTCCTCTTTTTTTTATCAAAATTGATTGGCATGCCTGCACAGTAGACTAAGAGAGATTTACTCAAGGTTGTGATACAAACTGAAATCCAGGTGTATTTTAACATGTTCCATTTATTGATATTACCATAACTCCCAGCATGTGCTGTCATTTGACTCATTGTGAAATACCTGACTACTTTATTATATTATACCTTTTTATGTATATTTTGTTTCTTTTGATATAATCAGATAATAGCTAGTCACAAAATGTGGTCACACTTCATGAAATAACAGTGCTTATAAGGATTCCTGTTATTCATTCACATCTATAGAAGCCATTAATTGTTATATAGAAGCCATTAATTTTTCTGTAGATGCCATTTATACTTCTGTAGTTATCACTATTTTGTCTGTATAGATTAATTTATTTTTCTGTAAAGATGATTTATTCCAATAAAGAGATTGTTGGTTGTTTTGAAGAAGATTCAGTTTTCTACAAAGTTCTTGGATGTTTCTGTAGAGGCTAATTCTTATGTAGAGATCATAGATTCATTAATTCACGATATTGATGTTAAAAATACTTTTGAGATTATAAAATCTCAGTTATAATAGGAATATTTTACCATAATTAACAAATTAATTTAAAGCCTGTGACCAAGTCAAGGTCATATCTGAGGTCATCCTCTTTTGGCCGTCATGGGATGCACGTGTGGTAAAATGTGAAGCCTTAGGTCATCCTCTTTTGGCCGTCATGGGATGCGCGTGTGGTAAAATGTGAAGCCTCAGGTCATCCTCTTTTGGCCGTCATGGGATGCGCGTGTGGTAAAATGTGAAGCCTTAGGTCATCCTCCTTTGGCCGTCATGGGATGCGCGTGTGGTAAAATGTGAAGCCTTAGGTCATCCTCTTTTGGCCGTCATGGGATGCATGTGTGGTAAAATGTGAAGCCTCAGGTCATCCTCTTTTGGCCGTCATGGGATGCGCGTGTGGTAAAATGTGAAGCCTCAGGTCATCCTCTTTTGGCCGTCATGGGATGCATGTGTGGTAAAATGTGAAGCCTCAGGTCATCCTCTTTTGGCCGTCATGGGATGCACGTGTGGTAAAATGTGAAGCCTCAGGTCATCCTCTTTTGGCCGTCATGGGATGCATGTGTGGTAAAATGTGAAGCATCTTTCTTATATTGCTGATACTTTGACCCCATACACTGCCCAGGTGTCAGGAGCTTAAACAATTATCAATAACTATGTATGATTGTTAATGAATTGACTACAAAGCATTTTCTCTGGTTGGCTGGTTACCATCAAGGTTTGGCTTTAAAACTCCCCAATTCATTTTTCAGACATGAATTGTTAAAAACCTGTCCTAAACTGGCATTTTCAATATTTTTTTCTCCATCAAATGGTCTTTTTTGGACAAAACAGGCAGCAGACAGATTAATTGCCACACCTTTTGCTGAGAACAATAGGCACTGAGAACATTAGGCACTGAGAACAATAGGCACTGAGAACAATAGCCACTGAGAACAATAGTTACTGAGAACAATAGGCACTGAGAACAATAGGCACTGGCGTACTGTCCCAGCCAGTGACACTTATGTCGCTTTGATCAAGATACTTGCAAAACTGACTTGGATGGTCAGTTGATGGGTCTTATATGAATAACTTGGGGGAAGTTCAGGACTGAGAAGTGTACAAAAATGAAGTGTACAATTCAGAACATTATTTCAGTCCACAAAGGTCATACAGGTTTATCAGGGATAATTAAGCAGAGGTCACATTATACCAAATTCAAATTCTTTACAGGATCATGTTTTACACAAATCATAATAGATTCTATCAAACCACGAAAATGACTAGTTGGTATGCAACACAGTTAACACAATATTAATTATGGTAAGCTCTTAAAGTTAAGAAATAAGTAGCTGAAATTATGGATGGCAATATTGGCCTTAATTAAATACAAACAGTGAACAAAATGTTGTATGAAAGTGCCCTAGTGGTTCGGACTCATATTGAGTGGCACTAGGTGTCAGCACTGTATTTACTTTGCCTGTCACGAACTTGTCACTAGCTTTAAAGTATTACTTTACATATGACTGGAAATAGCACCTTGCTATTTAGATTTAATCTAATTATGAGACTGCAAATATGATGAGTGTTCTCAATTCTTTTTAAACTGATTAATGAGCATGTGCTAATTTAAATGATTTAATTGTAATAAGACGTGTAGTAAATGAAACTTCAGTTAAACTTTTAAAATACATGTCATAGCCTCTACATATGTACATTACCATTTTAATCAGTTTGGGTTTCGTATACTCCATGGTTGTGTTTACTGCATATGGATTTATGAATCTCCATCAAATTGAACATAAACAATAATAAATTCCTAACCTAATGGACATGATAAGTTTGGAAATAGGCTGACGGGTCATCATGATGGTGGAGCAGCCATCCCTGAACCCTGCTCGGTCCTTCCCAGGAGATAGTTGCAGCCTAGGAATATGGGGAGTCTCTGAGGGTGGCTGAGAAGATTTTCCCATGCAGCTAAAGAGAGTCACCCCATGATAGTTGTCAGGGCCATAAGGGTCACCCCATGATCGTTGTCAGGGTCACCCCATGATAGTTGTCAGGGCCATCAGGGTCACCCCATGATAGTTGTCAGGGTCACCCCATGATAGTTGTCAGGGCCATCAGGGTCACCCCATGATAGTTGTCAGGGTCACCCCATGATAGTTGTCAGGGCCATAAGGGTCACCCAAGTCATAAGGGTCACCCATGATAGTTGTCAGGGCCATAAGGGTCACCCCATGATAGTTGTCAGGGTCACCCCATGATAGTTGTCAGGGTCACCCCATGATAGTTGTCAGGGTCATCCCATGATAGTTGTCAGGGCCATAAGGGTCACCCATGATAGTTGTCAGGGCCATAAGGGTCACCCAAGTCATAAGGGTCACCCATGATAGTTGTCAGGGCCATAAGGGTCACCCATGATAGTTGTCAGGGCCATCAGGGTCACCCAATGATAGTTGTCAGGGCCATAAGGGTCACCCCATGATAGTTGTCAGAGTCACCCCATGATAGTTGTCAGGGTCACCCCATGATCGTTGTCAGGGCCATCAGGGTCACCCCATGATTGTTGTCAGGGCCATCAGGGTTACCCCATGATCGTTGTCAGGGCCATCAGGGTTACCCCATGATCGTTGTCAGGGCCATAAGGGTCACCCCCATGATAGTTGTCAGGGCCATCAGGGTCACCCCATGATAGTTGTCAGGGTCACCCCATGATAGTTGTCAGGGCCATAAGGGTCACCCCATGATCGTTGTCAGGGCCATCAGGGTCACCCCATGATAGTTGTCAGGGTCACCCCCATGATAGTTGTCAGGGCCATCGAGGTCACCCCATGATCGTTGTCAGGGCCATAAGGGTCACCCCATGATAGTTGTCAGGGCCATCAGGGTCACCCCATGATCGTTGTCAGGGCCATAAGGGTCACCCCCATGATAGTTGTCAGGGCCATCGAGGTCACCCCATGATAGTTGTCAGGGCCATAAGGGTCACCCCATGATCGTTGTCAGGGCCACCAGGGTCACCCCATGATAGTTGTCAGGGTCACCCCATGATTGTTGTCAGGGTCACCCCATGATAGTTGTCAGAGCCATAAGGGTCACCCCATGATCGTTGTCAGGGTCACCCCATGATCGTTGTCAGAGCCATCAGGGTCACCCCATGATCATTGTCAGGGCCATCAGGGTCACCCCATGATCGTTGTCAGGGCCATAAGGGTCACCCCATGATTGTTGTCAGGGCCATAAGGGTCACCCCATGATAGTTGTCAGGGCCATAAGGGTCACCCCGTGATCGTTGTCAGGGCCATCAGGGTCACCCCGTGATCATTGTCAGGGTCACCCCATGATCGTTGTCAGGGCCATCAGGGTTACCCCATGATCGTTGTCAGGGCCATCAGGGTTACCCCATGATCGTTGTCAGGGTCACCCCATGATCGTTGTCAGGGCCATCAGGGTCACCCCATGATCATTGTCAGGGCCATAAGGGTCACCCCATGATCGTTGTCAGGGCCACCAGGGTCACCCCATGATAGTTGTCAGGGTCACCCCATGATTGTTGTCAGGGTCACCCCATGATAGTTGTCAGAGCCATAAGGGTCACCCCATGATCGTTGTCAGGGTCACCCCATGATCGTTGTCAGGGCCATCAGGGTCACCCCATGATCATTGTCAGGGCCATCAGGGTCACCCCATGATCGTTGTCAGGGCCATAAGGGTCACCCCATGATTGTTGTCAGGGCCATAAGGGTCACCCCATGATAGTTGTCAGGGCCATAAGGGTCACCCCGTGATCGTTGTCAGGGCCATCAGGGTCACCCCGTGATCATTGTCAGGGTCACCCCATGATCGTTGTCAGGGCCATCAGGGTTACCCCATGATCGTTGTCAGGGCCATCAGGGTTACCCCATGATCGTTGTCAGGGTCACCCCATGATCGTTGTCAGGGCCATCAGGGTCACCCCATGATCATTGTCAGGGCCGTCAGGGTCACCCCATGATCGTTGTCAGGGCCATAAGGGTCACCCATGATAGTTGTCAGGGTCACCCCGTGATAGTTGTCAGGACCATAAGGGTCACCCCATGATCGTTGTCAGGGTCACCCCATGATAGTTTTCAGGGCCATAAGGGTCACCCCATGATAGTTGTCAGGGTCACCCCATGATAGTTGTCAGGGCCATCAGGGTCACCCCATGATCGTTGTCAGGGCCATAAGGGTCACCCCATGATCGTTGTCAGGGCCATAAGGGTCACCCATGATAGTTGTCAGGGTCACCCCGTGATAGTTGTCAGGGCCATAAGGGTCACCCCATGATCGTTGTCAGGGCCATAAGGGTCACCACATGATCATTGTCAGGGCCATCAGGGTCACCCATGATCGTTGTCAGGGCCATCAGGGTCACCCCATGATCGTTGTCAGGGCCATCAGGGTCACCCCATGATCGTTGTCAGGGCCATCAGGGTCACCCCATGATAGTTGTCAGGGTCACCCCATGATCATTGTCAGGGTCATCAATACATACTATTCTCTTGTTTATAAATTACTGTGATGCTTATGGTTCCACTTTAAAAGATTATTTATGATTAGGGCAATACCCCCCATGGTCAGAAATTTGGGGCCATTGGCATTGAGTTTTACATCTTGATGACCTCACATCACTCTAACATGAATAGTTTCAATAAATTCAGTATTGATTAAGACATGGTTTAGTTCTTGTAGGTCTAGCACAGTGAAGTGATGGTTTAGTTTTAGTTTAGTTTAGTATCTCAGTCATTTGGCTGACATGATATAACTGTCATTAATGTCTATCTATAAGCTGCCGCTTGTAGCATTTTGTACTGCTATGTGGTAGGTTTGTTTGTTTGGGGTTTTGCATCACTTTCAACAATATTTCAGTCATTTCATAATGAGACCTACTTGAAGAAGATATAGCTGCCTCAATGAATTGTCATGTCGCAAGTCCTTGACATGACAACCCATCCGGTCACAGATTTACAAGGACAATGGGTTAACCCTTAGGGCACAAGCCTCAGCTCATATGAGAAATTGTATCATGAGTTCAATCTCGGCATGGCCGGGGATCGAACCCATGTCCTTTGGATAATAATAATAATAATAATAATAAAATTTGTATAGCGCTGATACCAGACAAGTCTGTTCATAGCGCTGCATTCAGGACGTGCATCCTGAAGAGATGGGTTTTCAGTCTACTCTTAAACGAGGTGACTGAGGTACTAGTCCTAAGGTCACTAGGCAGGGAATTCCATAGTCTAGGGCCGACAGATGAAAAGGCCCTGTCACCCACTGTCCTTAGTCGGGTCTTAGGAATCTGTAGGTAAGTGCCGTCATTTGATCTTAGATCACGTTCTCCTTGTTTGACTAGGAGTAGATCCCGCAGGTAAGGCGGCGCCTTACCGTTTAGAGCCTTCCACGTCAAGAGGAGGATTTTAAAGTCAATTCTTGCGTGAACCGGAAGCCAGTGCAGTTCCCGCAATTTTCCTGAAATGTGATCAAATTTCCTGATTTTTCCTACGACACGTGCTGCAGAGTTTTGGAGGTATTGTAGCTTCATGGTGTCAGATTTAGGAAGGCCAGCAAGGAGGCCATTGCCATAGTCAAGGGTAGAGGTAACAAAGGCATGGGTAAGTGTTACAGCTGTTCTCGTCTAGACAGTGTCTAATGGCAGACAGGTTCCTAATGTGGTAGTAGCCTTTCTTGCACATTTTTCTAATCTGGGCCTTCATGTCCATGTTAGAGTCAAAGGTTATGCCGAGATCAACTACTGACTCACTAGGAGCAATGTCAGAGGAGCCAACCTTTATTGTGTTTGGATTACTGCTACTGGTGTTGGCAGTGTTATATTTGTCAGTACATATAAGCATTTCAGTCTTCCCATCGTTGATCTTCATTTTGTTTGATATAAGGAAGTTTCTGACCTCATCGACACATTCCTCCAGTTTGTGTCTGCTTATATCAGCATGATGGGGGAGGTGTGGTCCACAGGGATGTAGATCTGGGTGTCGTCAGCATAAATATGATAGCTCAGACCATATTTGGCTAAGATATCAGACAGGGGCGTCATATAGATGGTGAATAAAATGGGACCCAGGACTGAGCCCTGTGGGACTCCATATTTGATGGGCTTGAGACAAGACCTGTGAGTCCCAACCTTCACACACTGTTTCCTGTTACTTAGATATGACCGAATCCAGGAGAGGGCATCACCTTTTACATTACATCTAGCCTCCAATCTCCCAAATAGGATTTTGTGGTCGATGGTGTCAAAGGCAGCCGAGAGATCAAGTAACAATAGAATTACTGACTTCCTGTCATCTAGATCTCGCAGGATATCGTTGTGCACCTTCAATAGAGCGGTTTCAGTGCTGTGATATTCCTTGTAGGCTGATTGGAATTTGTCGGTAAGGCCATTTCTTACAAGATGAGGGACTAATTGGTCCGCTACTGCCCTCTCTGTAAGTTTAGAGATGTATGTCAAGTTGGAAACAGGTCTATAATTTTTCTCAATCAGGCCCAAAAAGGCCCAATTTTTTCAGCAGGGGTGTTATGATGGCTATTTTCATATTGTCCGGTACTGCTGATTCTAGTAGTGATTTGTTTATGATGGCAGTAATTATCGGTAAGAGGTCCTCTAAGAGGTCAATTAGGAGCCAAGTCGGGATTGGATCCAGCTCACATGACTTCTTTGCAGATCTCTTCACTAATTTTCGCATGTCATCTATGGTTAGGGGGATGAACTTCTCAAGCTGTGATGCGTTTGCTGCATTCTTATTGTTCGCAGTGTCACCTGGCGGCGAAACTGGGCAGGGTGGAGCATTATCAATGTCCAGGCGAATCCCTTCTATCTTTTCGAGAAAGAATGTGTTGAACTTCTCAGCTTGAGTGACCTCACAGTCGGATAGGGGCATTGGAATGTCCTTTTTCTTGTGCATGACCATGTCAATGGCTCTAAAAGGTTTTTTAGGGTCATGCTTATTTTCTTCAACCAGGTTGGAGAAATATGCAGACTGAGATGATTTCAACATGGAATTGTATTTATTTCTTTGAGAGTTATACATTTCCTTATCGATGTGAGAATCAGTCTTGTTCATCTTCCTCTCAAGCCTCCTCTTGAGGGATCTTTCCAGCTTTAATTGATCACTCATCCAGGGTACAGGTTTGCGCTAAGTGACCTTGGCAAACTTGATAGGAGCATGTTTATCCATGATTGATGTGATTTCCCTCTCATAGTAATCCACCATGTCACTCAGGGATAAGTGTTCCCATGATGCAGTTGCATCAGTTAGGGATTTGATGTCGCTCCTTAGGGACTGAAGATCTAATCCCTTAAAGTTCCTGTACTAGATTGATTTTTTAGGGGGTCTGGGGGGTGAGATACCAAGATAAAGCTTAATCATTTTCTGATCAGATATATACTCATCCACCAGGTGGCTCTTGATAAACTTGTTCCCTTTGAAGGTGATGATGAGATCAAGGCTATTCCCCAATTTATGGGTCGGTTCATGTACACATTGGTTCATGTCAAAGGTAGATAGAATGTCATTAAACTTAATGACATCAGGTTTGTTTGGTTTATTGACATGAAAGTTGTAGTCACCAAGGAAGATGACTTCATGACTGAATGACCCATAGTGTGCCACCAATTGAGTGAATTCATCATAGAACTCAGAATAGGTATACCTATTCTTGTCAGATGGTTCAGGTCTATAGATGGTTACAAAGGTTAACTTCTTACCTTTGATCAGCAGAGATGCTTCAAGGAGTTCCATTGTTTTAACCCTCGGAGGGTTCAACCTATTGGTTTTAAAGGGGAGTTCCACACGATGTAACAGACCCACGCCACCGCCCGAGCGTCCTATCCGTGGGTGAGACTGAAATTTGAGTGAACCCTCTTCAAGCTCGTTTTTGATTCTCTCATCACCATGTTTCAGTGATGAAAAGAGCATCCAAGTTGTGTTCTGAAAAGTAGTCTTTTACGTTTAAGACCTTGCCAGTGATGCTTTGTGCGTTGCATGAACCAATCACTAGGTTTTCCTTGTTTTTACGTTTTGTCATGGAGACCCCATTGTTTCTATGGTGAGTGGTGCCACCTATATGTGTGCGGTTGTTAGGTCTGTGGTGTGATGACTGATTGTAGCTACCACTGTTTACATGATGGGGTCGAGCACGTGTTGAGCTGGCTGGCGACCCCGCCATCGTAACGTGATTGGTTGGCGTGTGTGTGCGACCGCGGTGAGGCAGGACACGTCTTAGGCCGGCCGACCCCGCTAGTGCATCGAGATTGGTTGGCCGAGTAGAGTAGTGTGTATAGACATTGTTTACTTGTCTAATACCACCACGTGCGCTCCTGCGATGGGGCAGAGCAGGAGTGTCTTTGTTATTATGTTTAAGAAATTCGTTTGGTGTTAAGATACTATAGTTAATATGACACCCACCGGAGCCATCTACCGGGGAAAACAGGCACAATAGTTCATTGTGAGTTTTATATTTATCTGTATAGACATGTCTTTCTTAAGATTAAGAAGATAGTATCTATGTAGATAGTTAAGAAACTGTTATATTATGGATAGAAACTAGATCTCCAATGTAGAACAGATTGATTTCTTTAAAACTTTTTTTAAGGAGAACTAGTTGGAGATGCCATTTACATAAGAGAATGGAGGATATTTGCAACCGCCTGTGAGGCAGTGAGGGGGCATCATTATTTTCATATATGTTAGTTGATGTTGAAAGATCATTTATTTCATTAAGTAAACATGTACAAGAGAATATTTCATTGTTATTTCTTATGGAAGTCCATATATTTATTTTATGAAATTCATGATTAACATAGAGATTGCCATTGGCAGTGTCATCAGTGGTGGACGGCTCCGGCCAGTGTCCTCAGGCAGTGTCCACTAATTTCTGTACCTCAGATTTAACTTTATTTACTACTGCCCGTAAATTTAACTAAGGAAGTGTCATCATCAATGTTTGTTAAGGTAACAACTAGGTCTGGTATATTATTCCACGCTCTGATGTTGCAACCTTTCTTTCTTTTTGGATCACCACAGAGGAACTGTTGATAATATGCTGGTGCTCTAACCAACTGCGGCCCGTGACCTGTTATGTGGTAGACAAGGTGCACATTGTGTGACGCAAGTTCACCTTTTGTAGTATCACCGTTTGTAGTATCACCGTTTGTAGTATCACCTTTTATAGTATCACCTTTTGTAGTATCACCTTTTATAGTATCACCTTTTGTAGTATCACCTTTTGTAGTATCACCTTTTGTAGTATCACCGTTTGTAGTATCACCTTTTATAGTATCACCGTTTGTAGTATCACCGTTTGTAGTATCACCGTTTATAGTATCACCTTTTGTAGTATCCCCTTTTGTAGTATCCCCTTTTGTAGTATCACCTTTTGTAGTATCACCTTTTGTAGTATCACCATTTGTAGTATCACCTTTTGTAGTATCATCTTTTATAGTATCACCTTTTGTAGTATCCCATTTTGTAGTATCACCTTTTGTAGTATCGCCATTTGTAGTATCACCGTTTGTAGTATCACCTTTTGTAGTATCACCTTTTGTAGTATCACCTTTTGTAGTATCACCTTTTGTAGTATCACCTTTTGTAGTATCACCTTTTGTAGTATCACCTTTTATAGTATCACCTTTTATAGTATCACCGTTTGTAGTATCACCGTTTGTAGTATCACCTTTTGTAGTATCACCTTTTGTAGTATCCCCTTTTTTAGTATCCCCTTTTGTAGTATCACCTTTTGTAGTATCACCTTTTGTAGTATCACCATTTGTAGTATCACCTTTTGTAGTATCATCTTTTATAGTATCACCTTTTGTAGTATCCCATTTTGTAGTATCACCTTTTGTAGTATCGCCATTTGTAGTATCGCCATTTGTAGTATCACCTTTTGTAGTATCACCTTTTGTAGTATCGCCTTGTGTAGTATCGCCTTGTGTAGTATCGCCTTGTGTAGTATCACCTTTTGTAGTATCACCGTTTGTAGTATCACCGTTTGTAGTATCACCTTTTGTAGTATCACTGTTTATAGTATCACCGTTTATAGTATCACCTTCTGTAGTATCACCCTCTGTAGTATCACCTTCTGTAGTATCACCTTCTGTAGTATCACCTTTTATAGTATCACCGTTTGTAGTATCATCTTTTAAAGTATCACCTTTTGTAGTATCCCATTTTGTAGTATCACCTTTTGTAGTATCGCCTTGTGTAGTATCGCCTTTTGTAGTATCACCGTTTGTAGTATCACCGTTTGTAGTATCACCTTTTGTAGTATCACCGTTTATAGTATCACCTTTTGTAGTATCACCGTTTATAGTATATATATATCACCTTTTGTAGTATCACCTTTTATAGTATCACCGTTTGTAGTATCACCTTTAATAGTATTACCTTTTGTAGTATCACCTTTTGTAGTATCACCTTTTGTAGTATCACCTTTGGTAGTATCACCTTTTGTAGTATCACCTTTTGTAGTATCACCGTTTGTAGTATCACCTTTTGTAGTATCACCTTTTATAGTATCACCGTTTATAGTATCACCGTTTATAGTATCACCTTCTGTAGTATGGCATATGGCTGAGATCAAACCTCTTATCATTTGGTTTGCAGACAGCTCCTGAATACAAACAGGTCATTACTGTGCAGGTTGAATATAATTTAATTACTGTGTAGTAATATTTTCTTCCCTGCTCCTGTCCACATTTGTACTATTTTGCTGCTGCTTCATACATATATAAGGTGAGAATAGGGATGTTGAGTTTGGTTCAAGATCAGTGTATTTAGTTATGTCCTACAGGTCTGTATACGGGTATTATTGTATTGCATACAGATTTTCCAATCCATGTATTTATGTCCATTTTATTTCTAGATTGTGATTAGGTTGAGATACATTGCCTTGATTTTGAATGCTTTTTGTCCCTATTTCTTTTGTAATGTATCTTGATGACATTGATAAAGGCTGTCCTTCCGAAAAAAATCTAGATTCAATGTTTACCTTATCAATAGTATGATTGCCTTATCTTGAATACATAAATCTGAATAGAACACAGATATAATAGATGAATACACAGCCCATGAGAGCCTGATGAGTAGTGTGGATATGTTCCAAGGTATGTTCGCTTGATATTTGTGTTTAGGCATCAAAACCTTTAACGATGTAATTGAATACTTGTAATAAGGCTAAAGATTGATTATTGCTGCATGATTTTTAAATATATGTTTATGTATGTAGATATATATATATATATATATATATATACATATATATATATTGTCTAGTTTAATATATATATCGGCAATCACTTGATAAACTGAAACACAGCTCTTGTGTTGGCTGCAACTCTGTTGTCATCAGCTACATGGTTCCTTTTGTGGAAATCATTGCCAACAGGTTGTCAAAAAAGGAACTATATGTGTTATTCTGTGATTGGTACGATCATGGGAAATGTGGGTTGCAATTATGCTTTTCCAACACTGTCTTTGCCCATCTATGCACAAAACAATCAATTGATATTGTTTGGAAATGCTTTCCATTTGAAAGAACTTGAAATTCTGAGTAGGTTCAGTGTAAATTGGACAATTAGAAATGACAGAAATGACAAGCAAAATGATGATTTGCATTAGCTCCTGGGAGATATTAGGGGAACTTACATTATCAAAATTTCATGTTTGTGTTTCTTGAAGTTGTTGTCTAGTTTAATTTTTGTTTTGTTTGTTTTTTCTCACATCCTTGTTACATGTGGAGAACCACTTATTCTTGTTTAATATTGTATATGTTGATGACGCACATATTCATGAATTTTTGTATATATAATTATTTGTATTTCAGAATTGTACTATGGTTATTGAGACAAAATAGACCATGATAGATTATGATATATGTGTTGTTGGGGCCGGGATGATTGGCTCTGCATGTGCAAGACATCTTCTAGAAACTCATCCAAAATTAAAAGTTTTACTTATTGGTCCTTCCGAAAGAAAGGTGATTTGAACATCTATCAAGTATAATTAAGTTTCTATATATCAATGACACATGTACATATTACACATTATTGCATGTTGTCTATATCAAAGAATCAAATGTTAAAGGTATTAAGCATCAATTCTACAATTTGGTGTTTTTTAAAGCTTAGCCATATATAAGCATAATGACAGATTGAAATTATAATAGAGTAATAAGATATGTTGCTATGAGACATAGCAGTTGCACTCCCAGCAGAGGTCTGTCTGAGCCATAAACTGCATGTGACGGGTAAACACGGGTAGCGTGAACTTTATTTGACCTCAATTGAGGCTCAAAGTAGGGTAGCACTGTTTGACGTCATTGTGGTACTATTCAAAGGACAATACATTTCATGACGTCATAAGCATATTGCCATACTCTTATGACGTGATTTTACCTTTCAGTGCCTCTATGATGACACTCCACATGAAAATGACAGCAAAAAAGGAGTGTGCTTTCATTAGGGGCCTATATATTAGGGTATTGTTCAAATAGGTTTTACAGACAATGATGGGGATGCATTTTTTAAAACATTTATAGATATGAAAGACAAATACATTTACCACCAATATATGAATTTTAAACGTTTTTTTCAAAATCGGTGCTTAATCCCTTTAACGGAATTGTTTATTTATTAGAGTCAGTAAGGATCTCATCCATACTACACAAGTACTCAATGGTCCAAATTGACGGATCATTATAGGACAAAATAATGAAAAATGGTTACTTCCAAACATGTCCTTTTCACCTTAGCCATTGTGTTGATGACATTCAGTTGGATTTTGAAATTAAAGTAATTACTCTGTTCAAATGAATGTATGGCACTTAAGATATGACAAGGTTGTATTTCAGGACAGACAAAACATAACTATTCATGGGGCACATTATGATGAGGCCAGAGTCACACGTGTCCTTGATCGTGACCCTACCTGGGCACTGCTTGGCAAAAGATCTATTGAAAGATACCGGGATTTGGAAAATAAATCAGGTAAATCTTTATTTATGGATGCATTAAAGAGATAGATAGTTGCCCATTTTTTGCCCACTTATATGTGCTCTTTTATATCAGAAAATACAAATTTGTGAGTGAAACCCACCTCAAAGAAACATGATTTCATACATTAATAATCACTGATTTATAGGTGTAAAGTTCTATAATGAAGTTGGGTTCCTTACATTTGGAAACAGAAAAGGAAGTCATGTATCAGATGTGATCAGAAATTCACGAGACCTGAATGAGAGTTTTGAAGTATTATCATATGACACCCTCAGCACGCGATATCCATATATTGAGTTTGACAAGGACGATGAAGGAGTGTTTACTTCCAGAAGATCAGGATGGATAAATCCAAGAAAAATGGTAACAGCACAGAAAGAGGTTTTCATGAGATTGGGAGGTACCCACATAGATGATGTGGTTTGTGACCTGCAACATGGAGAAACAGTTCTAGCAAACACTGATGGAGGACAATCCTTTAGATCCAAAAAGATCTTACTAGCAACAGGTGCATTTACAAACTGTCGTAGTTTGCTTCCTGCCCATATGGAACCCAGACTGAGGCTACAGCCGGAAATGGTGTTATTTGTAAGCTTTCAATCTGTTTACTGTTCCTGTTTTATTTGTTATTATTTTATGTTTTCGGTCCAGTAAAAGGCATTCCTGAAAAAATCTCTTTGCCATAAAGATGTCCATGTTTTCATATTACTGTGTTAATTTAAGATTAAAAGATGATCATGAATTAATAGTGAATAATAGGTGGTTGTCAAGCGTTTATGGAGAAATACAGATAGGCTATTTTCTTATGATTTGCAATCGTCAATACCAAACAAAGTCATTACTATATTAAATTGAATTTAACATAAAGAAAGTAATGTAAATTATCAAATGCAAGCTTTTTCCAGTTTGAAGCTGATGAAAAGGAAATTGCCAGAATGGGCAATTTTCCACCAATAATTATGCGAGGATATGAAGGACCTGGTGGTCCACCTAACTTTGAGGGGTGTATTACACCTCCCATTAAATATCCAGATGGTATGTCACAATGTGTTCTTCTTTATAAAATTGTAATATCAATATAAAACTACCACTCATGATAGGTTCCTGAGACTTTGGGGTAAATAAAAGTGATAAATAAACAACTAACTTTTATGGATCCATATTGTAAACAACTAACTTTTATGGATCCATATTGTAAAACAACACTAATCATAAGCTAAATTCTCACCCAAAGATTAAATGACCCCATTTCATGGTATTTCATTTTGTTTGTATTTTATGCTTTCAGGGCATGTCTACATAAAGATTGCACATGGTGCATACACAGACTTGCATTTGGACAATCCCCAAGCCATACATAAGTGGTACTGTGAAGGGGGGAACAAATTCATCAGAGATGAGCTCCTTCGTATTGCCAGAAAATATTTTCCAAGTAAGAAACACAACTTAAATTCTGCAAATATATTCTTGAGTTTGAAGAACAATAATCTGTGAAACATATATCTAGATGAGAATCTTTTCCAAATGAAATTTATTTTCAAAGATTGATTATAAGTGCTATTTGAAACTGAAGCTCAATCCCATTTCAGATTTAAGTATATTATGCATATAGTAACTTTTCATGCTTACATCAGCCCATAATAAAAACAACTATGTTTGGTATCTCTAATTCATATAACTAGCTCTTTACAATGTATAGAATGAAAAATAACCACTATATTTGAAGATTTACCATTGACCAATCATTGGTTTGACTACTGTGTCACTGCCCATACACCAACAGACCGGCCTTATGTTGATATGGTAACATCAACACTTGGTGTTGCTCTTGGCGGCTGTGGCAAGTCAGCCAAAACATCAGATGAAATAGGAAGAATGGCTGCTTGGTAATTTGATATTATCATTCAATTTATTCTACTCCAAAGACCATGATAATTATTGTTTGACTATATAGATTGTGAAATGATATATTCCAACCTTATATCAGGCTAAATATTTATTTTTTCTCTTGTTTACAGTATGATCTCAAAAGGTTCATGGGACCATGACTTGCCTGGAACACAGTTCAGATTTTTAATTAATAAGGATATAAAGTCAAACTTATGAGAACTGATGCACAGTAAAATCTGGAATAACAAGATATTGTCAGCCACCAAATGATTATTGCAAGACATCACTGTGTAAAGTCCATGACTTGATAGTTTTAGGATATATAATTACAGAAACAACTGATATTGTTAAATTTCATTTAACTATGAATTATGTATATTGTGTAGACAGCATGAAGTAAGAATCATGTCACGGCGGAACCAGGTGTTCCCTATCTTTTTTGAGTAGTGAAATTGATAACGAGTTCAACAAGAGGTAGAATCATCACTCTGTGCACAAATGTATCACTATCACAAAGGAACCTGATGTTTTTTATCATTTTATAGTCTGCTTCTGAATTGGATTAAAGAGTTCAACAGGAGGTGACTCTGTGCACGAATGTTCTGTGTATAAACTGCTGTGAATATGCAAATCAGTTCTTAAGTTGTATCCAGTTAAATTTGTATCTTTACTTGCAAGCAGGGGTGGGAAATTTTATAACTGGATGGGTCATTCCATCCATTGTTGCAATAACAGTTTATCAATTTAGAGGTCAATGGGATCTGTTTTTAATGAAATTATTTTTTTTACTATTTTATAACTTACTATTTTATAACTCAAATCTCACTCATAAGGTTAACCAACTTGAATATATAGGGGGGATGATTAAGAAAATGAGGAACCTGATGGAACCCAAATAAAACCATCTGAACTACATGACAAATATAAACTTTCTTCCTGAATAGAATTCTGGCTGCTCGAGATTCATTATGCACCAGGTGGGACTGCAGTCATGCACAATGCATCATGGGATAGATGTGTAGACATGGCTACTTCCGTTTCATTGTGTATTGCCTTGAGATTGGTGTCATTTATGATTGTTTTCTTTGACAATATTATTTCATTTTCGTCTGTGAGACAGGAGAATGTTGCTCATACTGTAAAACTGAGAAAATTACTCATCTATTATTGGATGGCAGATGTTACATGGGTCACGTGGCTAAAAAAACAGTTGTGGTTGTTGACAAAATAAATATTATGGGAAGTTAGTCTCTCAGGGGACCATTTACAGAGGGTAATCAAATACACAAACACATTGCCTGATGTGATTAATGGTGAATTGCCTGATGTGATTAATGTTGAATAAACAATGTTTCACATCTGACAACACTTTCCAGCATTCCTGCACCAACTTTACATGATTGGGCCGGCTCCAAGTCATCATATCTACAATTAGCACTGATCAAAAAGCTCACTAACTCCTTCTTGTTTTTGTTACAAGCATCCTTTCTAAACAAGCTTTTTCTGCAAATCTTTCTTTGTTAATTTAGCAAAGTTTTCCTTGTTGGTTGTGACTTTCTATAGTGGAACTCTCTTAATTTGGTGTACAAAATAGCGTGTCTACAAATAAACAGGAAGAACCACTGATTTTTTCACACCAGGTGGCACCATCACCCACTCGGTCAGCCAGAATTGTTAGGGTGCATTTCCCATTTAGTTTAGTTTCACAGATATTATTTCAGGTTCAAGGAAGAAAAGAATTTACTGTATGCTCCCTCAGCATGTATGATCTGGGTAATCTATCCACTGTAACACACCTCTTTGTCCCTTATTTCCCCAAGACTGGGGAATCAGATTAGGCCAAGTTTGAATCAGATATACCCAGTCTGATTCATCAGACTATAAATCTGAAGGAAAGGAATTCAAGGCATGGCTGGCGAACCCAAAATCAATAATTGATTCAGGTAACAGGTGATAATTTGTTGAAATGCAGTTTCCCTTTAATTAATGCGTAGTGGGTGTCAGTGTGGCGTTTTGTACCATTTTACACATTTAAATTTAAATTTCTCAAAAAAGTTTGATAACTAGTTAATGAAATATTTATTTATTGAAAAATACCTACAAGAAATAAAATTATGTCAAATAATAGTACAAGTTGACTATATTTTCCATAAAAATGGTGCCATACATACATTTGAATGGGATTTCCGAGGGGTATTTTTACAAAAATTCATTGTAGTTTATGGTAATTTTTCAAATATTGAAATTATAATGATAAAAAGTGTCCCATATTATGCTGGAAATATAACTCTAATAGCATGCAAAGCAAAAGGAATTTTAATAGTTTGTTTGGTAGATTTTCTGCCTTTTGGATTTGAAAGATATATTTAATTTTCCCGATTTTCACATTGATTTCAATCGAAATCCATAAAAATCATATTTTTTGTAAAAGGCAGAAAATTTTACACTGGCATTTGTACCAATAATGGCTTAAAGCATTCAAGAAACCTGACTTTCAGACACATTTTCTTTACATAACATGAATGTTTATACCCTAAACAGTGCTTTTATGTAGTAGTACCGAAAATATTCCCTGTTAATAACTCCTGTGGCACTTGAAAGTTGATCAGTTGTCTGCTGAAACCTACACCAGCAATTGAACACTTTGTCAACAAGCTTTGTTTAGCTGGTCTGTGATCTCTGAAAACACCTAATGAGTTACCAGTTGGGCACCTGTCCAGCTTGGGAAACAGGGTGGAGATGTTTTGTACAATTTATTGCCAGGAGTATACTTCAGAACAACATAAGATTATTTTCATATTATTTGAATCAATTAAATAACTGTCATGGTTGTGACAAATATCTTATGGTTGTGAAAGATATATCATTTATGGAAAAAGTATACTATTTATTTGAAAAGTATCTTATGCATGTGAAAACCTTTCTGTCAAAACGGGAAGACATGACTCAAAGGCTGCATGGAACCCTTTGATCACTGGTTTGGCCTTAAATCACAAGGACTTTGAATGGCAAATCTGGGAATGCTGATAATTGGTATCAGTGAAAGTTATGACTTGACCCTCTTTGATGAAATTTGGGGTTTTTCACACCACTGAGTGGGAAGACATCAAAGGCTTTTTATACTTTCTTTGCAAACATATATAATATAAAAAATAATGATTTTTCTTCATTTATAACTTCATAAATATTCATCCATTTTTAATAATTTTACCACCAAAAGAAAGCCAAGAAAAGGCATTATCATTATGATAAGTGTTATCTTCCAATCCATTCTCTAAATAGTGAGAAAAATGGCCGAAAATGTGTTGCTCCAATTTTGACAATTGGTAAACAACACCTCCTGTGACTTACAGAGCCCCCTGGCAGTTCAAAGGTCAAGGTCACACAATACACTTCCTGTCCAGTACTGGCAGTACTTGGTGGTCACAAAAAGTTAGAATTCTCAGAGAAGATGTTCTTTTGTGGATTTCAGACAGATAGCCTGTATGTATGTCAATTTTAAGATCATATATTATTTTCAGATACCTTAAACCACTGTAAAATCGCCTGGAACCTTCCAAATTTCATGAATGCTTTAAAAAGTGGGGTATACATCCCCCTAACATATCCACATGGGACACCTTTCAAATTGATGGCCATTTTTTTACAAAGTGAAAATTTCAGTTTTTCTCCAAAATCCTGTGGCATTGGGCTGAAAATTCAATGGCCCATAAATTCTGTTTTATTATAGCTACAGACTTGATCTTGGGCTTGTTTGTTTCGTTTTGGAAAGATCCTTCATAATATGACTTAAAAATGAGATTTTTTTTAGTGTGAAACAGCAATTTCAAGGTCATGCCAAGGGCATCCCAAAGCCCCAGGATTATTTTTTTTAATCGTATATTCAATTGTCAAACACCCCTATAATTTATTTTTGGATAATTAAATATTTTTTGTATAAATAGCTTATGTCATTCATTTATAGCGATGTCGAAGCCACCCAGGGACAATGAATCAGTCTCTGAGTTTGTCCTTTACAATCGTTTTGTGTTGTCTTCTTTTTACCAGACCTTGGTTTTGTTGAAATTGAAGATTATTGTTCTATTACTTTTACAATTTTGTAGTTCATTGTTAGTTCTTGGCAATGATCAAGGACAACTATGACTGATGAAGAACATTGCGTGCAAGTTGAGCTATTCTTTTGAAATAAATATAAAAAAAGATTCGTCAGCCGAGGGTTGAACCTAGGTCGACTGCTTGGAAGGCAACCATGCTAACCTATACACCACGACTTCTGAGAGATGGATGAAAATGGTTTGGGCTCATTTCTGAATAGAAATGTTTCCCAGTGGACAAACCTGGCAGTAAGATATGGCTGTCATGTTGGTCTCTGTCCTTATGTTAACCCATTACCCATCTGTGAATGGAACCTGTTTGTAATGAATATTTTAAAGATATTTTTTTTAAAAATTCACAGGGTATAATTTAATCTATAAACTGTTTTATTTTTTGTAAGAGAAGGAGTTAGTGAATAAATAAGAATTTATCAAAAGATTTATAAATCTTTTGTTGGAAGCAAATGACCAATTTGTTGCCGACTTGGTAATGCTAATTCTAGTTTTATTGATGGTGCTAAAATTGTAAAGAATTGCATTATGTAATTTGGAAACTTCAGGAGACAAGCATAGTGTAGCAAGCCTCAAGCATGTGCCCTGGCAGGTATTAATATATAAAATAATAGAAATGTGACATTGTCAGTCATTCAGGAATCCCAGAGAGAGGGCAAACAACTTTGCAAACACTACTTCCATCCCAGCCACCTCCAATACAGGGGAAGGATAATAGCATTTTAGACACCATTGCTTTACCCTTTTGCTCCGGAATTGTGGGCCACTCAAGAGACACCCTTTTTACCAATTCCCAAACTTAGGAAAAGGGAAATGTTCCTTACAGTCCATCTACATAATAACCTTTGAGTGCAAAAAAATGCCCAGTTGAAGTCGAAGTATTTTGTGATAATATGACACTTTAATAAATAATAAAGGACCTACTTAAGGTGATGAGATTGGTGTGACTTTCTGGGATGAAAAGCTCCACAACGATTGTGACACCATTTTCCAATATGGCTGAATCTCAATGACATCATAATGAGGCTTGTTTACTTTTTGAACAAGGACCATGTGTTTTTTAGTCTCTACTGGGCATGCTCAGAATGAGTGTTATATTGTACACAATGAGGTCAAAACAAACCATGCATTTTCTGCACTGTCAAGGACCTGCGACATGACAATTCAGTGAGCCAGTTAATAATTTTTATATTCCAGTAATTTGGTCATGTTTAGGTTCTGTTGCGTGACTGATTAATCATAATGGACTGCTGTCTTTCTGTTTGGTCACAAACATCTTAGGTCACCGAGTGCCAACTGCAAATGATGTAATGTAAAATATGATCTTATCTGCCATTTTTATCACATTTCCTTTCACTGAAACTAAATGGTGTTGATATTGATTCATATCAGACATGATGAATGAGATACAATTAATTGGGTTCATGCTTTACATTAAGTTTGTCTTCCTCTTTCATATTATAATATATTATTTTAGATATCTGGCACAGATATAATGGTTACAGCTGTGTGTTCTTCACAACTATATGATTCCTATTTACACTTGTTTCCCAGTGGTCTAGACTTCAGCTTTACTGAAAATGCTAACAAGAGTGCTGCATATGTCTCACTCAACAATAATCTTAGTATATGATTGTATAATATGCCGAGCAACATTTTCACCAGACACAGTAAAATTCAGCGATTCAAGTCCCACAGAAAATAGATCAACTATGACATGATCAATGGAGAAAAAGGCCAACAGGGCAATTTTAATTTGTTTGGTAGAGACTTAAGGGACAAACCCACCATAATAAGCAAGCCTATAATAAGCAAACCTATTAGACTGACTGTAATCACACCCAGGAGATATATCTCAGGATCACTAAAACGGTCCACTCCATTACTTATGTTAGAAGTAGGAGGAGCAGTCTACCTACCTGGACCCATCATGCCTGTCTGCCATGGTAACTTTGTGAGGATCTCAATAGGAGCAGCGTGACCTCCAGGCAATAAAGCTAAAAGGCAGCAGGCAAAAGGTTTAGCCCGTCGACAAAACAAGGACACCCCAACCACAAAAATGATAAGAATCAGAGTCAAACCTATAATGAGAAGAATATCTATTCATGTTTTAGCTCAGATAGGTTAGAGTGGTATGATTGGTCCATGGAGAATAAATGAGCACCAAACCTGTGAAGGAAAGAATTAGGGATCTTTGGTAAATCTTTAAGTAAACTGCCCTGAAACATACTGCGAGTTTGCCATTCGAGTGGTAATTGTTGGGGGAGACTATTTACTATGTAATAATCCATAACCTTGAAAGAGATACCATATTTACTATGTAATAATCCATAACCTTGAAATAGATATTATATCTACTATGTAATAATGTTGACGTCGACTGCTCCCGTTGTTAAAGATATGTTGGCAGTCCCAACTAAGGTGGCAGGACGTATCATTGGAAAGAAGGGGTCTAATATCAGAGCGTGGAATGCTTTACCCAATCTTGTCGTCAGGTTAACTAACATCAACGACGACACATCTCTTGTTAAATTTTCTGGCCCTTGGGCAACTGTAACCAAAGTTAAATCTGAGGTGCAGAAACTTGTGGACACTGAGGACACTGGCCGGAGCCGTCCACCATAAATGACACTGCTGATGGCAATCTCGGTGTTAATATCAAATCCTTAAAAAGAAAAATATGTACTTCTATAATAGACAAAGATAAAATATTCAATTGTACATGTTTTGTGAATAAAATAAATGATGATCCATCAGCTACTTTATATGATAAAGATGCCCCCTCACTGCCCCATGGGTGGTTGCGAATTTCCTCCATTCTTCTTTGTAAATGGCATCTCCAACTAGTTCTCTTAAAAAATAATTTAAAAGAAATTAACCTGATCTATATCAGAGATCTAGTCTCTATCTGTAATAAGCCACATCTTCTTAACTATCTACATAGATACTATCTTCTTAATCTAAAGAAAGACATGTCTATAAAGATAAATAAAAAACTTAAAAATATTTTCAATTTGGCCAACAAAACCTCTTCAATGAACTGTTGTGCTCGTATTCCCCGGTAGATGGCTCCGGCGGGGTTAATTTGTTTGTTTTGTTTGTTTGGTGTTTTACATCACTTTCAACATTATTTCAGTTATTTCGTGATGAGACCTACTTGTAGCAGATATAGTGCTGCCTCACTGAATTGTCATGTCGCAGGTCCTTGACATGACAACCCACCCGGTCACAGATTTACAAGGACAATGGGTTAACCCTTTGGCACAGGTCTCAGCTCATGTGTGAAATTGTATCATGAGTTCAATCCCGGCACGGCCGGGGTTCGAACCCATGACCTTTGGATCACCACAGAGGAACTGGTGCTAATAAGCTGGCGCCCAAACCAACTGCGCCACGGCCCGTGGCCTCCAGCGGGGTTAAAGGGGGAGTTCCTAATAATTGGGTTGTACCCCAAACCATGTGTTTTTTTGTCATAAAATCATTCATTTGGTTGCCAGTAGTCATCTCACAAATTTCAAGTGTATCTTGTAAATGTTGTGATGATCAAATTTCACTTCAAAGTTTGGATCATGACATATCTCCGAAGTCAGTCCGGAATTTTATTACCCCCTGTCACGTGGGGTGGTGACGTAGAGAGTGTAACATTTTGGGAAAACCCCTAGCCCAGCATCATGGAGTCTGAGGGAGATTTTACAGATAGTGTTTGTTCAACAAGTGTTTCTTACATAATAGAGGTCCAAAGTTTATGTGGATCATCTGAGGATGAAAGAAGTGGGTCTGAGCCACCTTCAGGTAGCTTTATTGAGCAGGGTAAAGTTCAAGGATGGCAACAAACAAGACTCGTAGCCCCCCCAACAAACAAGACTCGTAGCCTGCAAACTGTGATTGAGAAGAGTCTGACAGTGGGGATGATCTTCAACAAATCAAAATAGTATATGTTATGATAGCAGATAGTATGTTATGACACAACATACCACACTGTGCCAATTAACAATTATGAAAACAAAACACAAACCTTGGCCATGTGATTTAACTTATCTTATTTTTCAGTTATTTGCATGGACCACAAAGTATATACTCAAAGTTTAAAATCTTGAAAAGACTTGCATATCACAAACATGTTCATATAAAATAATAGTTAAAAGAGGTTTTAAAATTAAGGACCATTTTCTTTAAATTTGACAATATTTTGGTAAATGTTTTCCTGGGGACAACACATTGAATCACTGAGGTATCTACATTCACCTCTCATTTCAGCACCCTGACCTAGTATGCTTAGTCTTAGTCTCAGCCTAGTGTTTCTGACACTGCCACTTGATCATGGCATCAGTAGTGGAGACTTGTCTAGAACTTCTTTCCTCTATTTTGTGGATTGTGAAATGACCTCTGTTCAGCTAATCTAATCATCACTAGGTTTGTGATGTGGTCTAATAAGAATTACAGTTCATTTTAGCCTAGGGAACCTCTGGTAGTCATTGTTTCAGGCCCAACTGTTACCATATTCTGACTCAAGAACAAAATGTTCTCTTCATAGATAACCCTGGCTGTGTTTCAAACCTGCATATTTTGTGTATTTCAAACTTTTGTTGCCACAATTTTTGGGGAATTGAAAACATTGATCCCTTGTCAATTACTTTTGTCGCAAATATTTATAACACACAATTCCCCTGACATTGAGGGCAGCTTATTTTGAGTACATGTTGAGGGGCCAGCTTCACCCACCATTGTGAGACCCAGTTTCCCGGGATAAGGAGTTACACCCGTGACGTATAATCTCCGAAGTTTTATTACCCTCCCGAACCCGACCATTCTTTCCAGGACAGCCTGCTGCCACAACAAAGATCCACTCTGTAAACAAACAGTTGGCCAGATTAATGTAGGAAGTGTGTGATATGATATCTTATTACCATATATTTCATTACATGTTTAAAAAAAATAAGGTTAGATTATTAGGAACTCCCCCTTTAACACTCACTATATTATCTTAACATCAAATGAATTTCTTAGACATATAAACAAAGACAATATACACATAACTATGCTCGGCCAGCCAATTCCGTGGCAGGATCTGGACCACCGGCCGGCTCAACACGTGCTCCGCCCCACTGTCGCACATGTCTTGGTCGTCTTGGATATATAAACAAAGACTACGCACACCACTCTGTTCGGCCAACCAATCACGTTGCAATATCTGGGTTGCCGGCAGGCTCAACACGTGTATTCGGCCCCATCATAAACAGTGAGGGCGCCACAAACAACTGCAATCAGTCATCACAATACAAACCTAGTAACCAGCTCCTAGTTGGTTCATGCAACGTCCTCGGGTAAGGTCCTACTTGTGAAAGACTACTTCTGTGAGCATAACCTGGATGCTCTCTTTGTAACCGAAACATGGTTACAGGAGGCTAATGAAGGGAGGGTGTGTAGTGAACTTGAGGAGGGATCCCTCAAATTTCAATCATTCCCTCGTAAAGGACACTTGGGCGGTGGCCTGGGTTTACTACATCGGGTTGAGCTTCCCTTTGAAACCAACAGGTTGAACCAACCAGTGGTTAAAATAATGGAACTCCTGGACGCATCCCTCCTAATCAAAGGTAAAAAGCTCACCTTTGTTACCATCTACAGACCTGAACCATTAGATAGGAATAGGTATACCTACTCCGAGTTCTATGATGAGTTCACTCAGCTGGTGGCACATTATGGGTCATTCAGTCATGAAGTCATTTTCTTAGGTGACTACAATTTTCATGTAAATAAGCCAAATAAGCCTGATGTCATAAAGTTCAACAATATCATATCTACCTTTGACATGAACCAATGGGTACATGAACCGACTCACAAGTTGGGGAACACCCTTGATCACATCATCACTTTCAAAGGGATCAAAGTTCTCAAGAGCCACCTGGTGGATGAGTACATATCTGATCATAAAATGATACTATACCTTGATATACCTTGATATCTTACCCCCCAAACCCCATAAAAAAGTAATCAAGTACAGGAACTTTAAGGGACTAGATCTCCAGTCCCTAAAAAATGACATCAAATCCCTACAACATGGGAACACTTATCCCTGAATGACATGGTGAATTACTATGACAAGGAATTCACAGCACTCATGCATAAACATGCTCCTGTTAAACTTGCCAAGGTCACTAACCGTAAACCTGTACCTTGGATGAGTGATCAATTAAAGCTGGAAAGGTCTCTCAAGAGGAGGCTTGAGAGGAAAATGAACAAGACTGGATCTCATATTGATAAAGAATTGTACAACTCTCAGAGAAATAAATATAATTCCATGCTAAAATCATCTCAATCCGCATATTTCTCCAACCTAGTTGAGGAAAATAAGCATGACCCCAAAAAAACGTTTCAGAGTCATTGATACAGTCATGCACAAGAAAAAGGACATACAGTACCAATGCCCCAATCTGACTCTGAGGTCACTCAGGCTGAGAAGTTCAACACATTCTTTCTTGAAAAAAAAGAAAGGATACGCGTGGACATTGATAGATCTCCACCTTGCCCAGTTTCGCCACCAGGTGACACTGCGAACAATGAGAAGCAGGTACTTCATGGCTTGAGAGGTTCACCCCTCTAACCATAGAAGATGTGCGAAAAATGGTCAAGAGATCTGCCAAGAAGTCATGTGAGTTAGATCCTATCCCCACCGTGCCAAGATCCATATAATCAAAGATATCCTCTATATGTTTAAGCCCTCTTATACTTCAAGTTTCAGATATACATATGTAAACTACATATCAGTAACCACAAGACTAAACTGGCAGCGTAAAGCATCATAAACTTTATCATCATATTTAGCTTTGCTAGAATTCAACAGTTTACTCCTGATTAAATATGCTATGAGTAAACTGTCATATACATCTTAAGTTTACTTCTGGTTATATATGATAAAAATAAACTTTTGTGTAATGTGTAAGTATACTCCTGTTTATCACCTTTGTGTGTAAACATGTCTATACTTTTTAAGTTTACTTCTGGTTGTGATTGACATAAGCTAACATTCATATACAGCATATGTTTAACACTGTTTATGCACTGTCTACATATACATCTCTAAACTTAATATGTTTACCTCTGATAAGGTACAATATTGGAAACCTTTGTATACTGCATACGTTTAGTCTTGTTTATGAACTGTGAATGTAAACATTTTTATACTTTCTAAGTTTACTTATGGATATATATGATGTAATATAAAGCTACATATACTGTATGTTTACTTGCACTGTAGATAATTGAAGCATGATATGAACGTTGCCACTCCTTAAAATTTGAAATGGTGAACCAGTGGGGGATTGTTATCTGGTAATAATTAAGTGTTTCCTGCCACAAACCCCTTGTGTAAACATGAAGTTTATAACATTCTTCATGCTATGAATATATGTATCTGGCACTCTCAATTGTAGGGCAAACATGTGTAAGCAGGAGCTTTATTGTGTCATCTGAGCAAGACAAGGTTTCTGTTTCAATCACTTAGATATCTCTTATTTCGTGATTCTTATGATGTTTAGATACTGATAGGACTTTTCAGATTGAAAAAATGTCTAAATCGCGCCTGATGTTTTTTACACTTTTATGGTACTATATAACATTCAGATCTCTTAGATATCTCTTATTCCATGATTCTTACGATGTTTAGATACTGATAGGACTTTTCAGATTGAAAAAATGTTCACTACAAGCCAAGATATTAGCAAATCTTGGATAGTAAGTCACAAAAAGAATATAAAATGTCTAAATCGTGCCAGACGTTTTTTACACTTTTATGGTACTATATAACATTCAGATCTCTTAGATATCTCTTATTTCATGATTCTCATTATGTTTAGATACTGATAGGACTTTTCAGATTGAAAAAAGGTTCACTACAAGCCAAGATACTAGCAAATCTTGGATAGTAAGTGACAAAAAGAATATAAAATGTCTAAATCGCGCCTGACGTTTTTTACACTTTTATGGTACTATGTAACATTCAGATCTCTTAGATATCTCTTATTTCATGATTCTCATTATGTTTAGATACTGATAGGACTTTTCAGATTGAAAAAGGTTCACTACAAGCCAAGATACTAGCAAATCTTGGATAGTAAGTGACAAAAAGAGTATAAAATGTCTAAATCGCGCCTGACGTTTTTTACACTTTTATGGTACTATATAACATTCAGATCTCTTATATATCTCTTATTTCATGATTCTTATGATGTTTAGATACTGATAGGACTTTTCAGATTGAAAAAATGTTCACTACAAGCCAAGATATTGGCAAATCTTGGATAGTAAGTCACAAAAAAATATAAAATGTTTAAATCGCGCCTGACGTTTTTTACACCTTTATGGTACTATATAACATTCAGATCTCTTAGATATCTCTTATTTCATGATTCTTATGATCTTAAGATACTGATAGGACTTTTCAGATTGAAAAAATGTTCACTACAAGCCAAGATATTGGCAAATCTTGGATAGTAAGTGACAAAAAGAGTATAAAATGTCTAAATCGCGCCTGGCGGTTTTTACACTTTTATGGTACTATATAACATTCAGATCTCTTAGATATCTCTTATTTCATGATTCTTATGATGTTTAGATACTGATAGGACTTTTCAGATTGAAAAAAATGTTCACTACAAGCCAAGATATTGGCAAATCTTGGATAGTAAGTCACAAAAAGAATATAAAATGTTTAAATCGCGCCTGACGTTTTTTACACTTTTATGGTACTATATAACATTCAGATCTCTTAGATATCTCTTATTTCATGATTCTTATGATCTTAAGATACTCATAGGACTTTTCAGATTCAAAAAATGTTCACTACAAGCCAAGATACTAGCAAATCTTGGATAGTAAGTGACAAAAAGAGTATAAAATGTCTAAATCGCGCCTGACGTTTTTTACACTTTTATGGTACTATATAACATTCAGATCTCTTATATATCTCTTATTCGATGATTCTTATGATGTTTAGATACTGATCTTATGATGTTTAGATACTGATAGGACTTTTCAGATCGAAAAAATGTTCACTACAAGCTAAGATATTAGCAAATCTTGGATAGTAAGTGACAAAAAGAGTATAAAATGTCTAAATCGCGCCTGACGTTTTTTACACTTTTATGGTACTATGTAACATTCAGATCTCTTAGATATCTCTTATTTCATGATTCTCATTATGTTTAGATACTGATAGGACTTTTCAGATTGAAAAAAGGTTCACTACAAGCCAAGATATTAGCAAATCTTGGATAGTAAGTGACAAAAAGAGTATAAAATGTCTAAATTGCGCCTGACGTTTTTTACACTTTTATGGTACGATGTAACATTCAGATCTCTTAGATATCTCTTATTTCATGATTCTCATTATGTTTAGATACTGATAGGACTTTTCAGATTGAAAAAAGGTTCACTACAAGCCAAGATACTAGCAAATCTTGGATAGTAAGTGACAAAAAGAGTATAAAATGTCTAAATCGCGCCTGACGTTTTTTACACTTTTATGGTACTATATAACATTCAAATCTCATGGGTATCTCTTTTTTCATGATTCTTATGATGTTTAGATACTGATAGGACTTTTCAGATTGAAAAAAATGTTCACTACAAGCCAAGATATTGGCAAATCTTGGATAGTAAGTGACAAAAAGAGTATAAAATGTCTAAATCGCGCCTGACGTTTTTTACACTTTTATGGTACTATATAACATTCAGATCTCTTAGATATCTCTTATTTCATGATTCTGATGATGTTTAGATACTGATAGGACTTTTCAGATTGAAAAAAGGTTCACTACAAGCCAAGATACTAGCAAATCTTGGATAGTAAGTGACAAAAAGAGTATAAAATGTCTAAATCGCGCCTGGCATTTTTTTTACACTTTTATGGTATTATATAACATTCAGATCTCTTAGATATCTCTTATTTCATGATTGTTATGTTGTATAGATACTGATAGGACTTGTTAGAGTGGAGATATATATGCACTAGAAACAAAAATATTGACAAATCTTGGATTGTATGTCAGGGAAAATATCAAAATAAAAAAGTGCCGTCTTTTAGCCTTGCACCACAAGTTTTAATCACCAGACCCTCTGGCCTTTAGGTCCTGGTATGGGTTTCTCGTCTATGGGCCCTCGTCCCTGTTTTGAAATCTTCATATGTGAATTAGTAGCTGGCCTTTTGAAAATTGGGTCAGCAACAATTTGCCTGACCCCACTTGATACCCCATGGAGACTGTCGCCATGACAACCAAGGTTAATCAAGTGCTCATCCCAGCCACATCCAGCAGCTATTTATATTTTGTGATGCAAGTGAGACAGCACAGGGATGCAGTGAAATGAATTGAACTTAAATCTGATGAGATTCAAGATCATTCTTGATCATCACTATACTTGGCAAATCTGTAGTGTTGATTTGAAGAAGGTTAAAGTGAGAATCCTGGACCAATTATAAAATCCTTATGATAGTGTGCTGGCTTGCTCAACAGGAGTTAATTAATTCTTAGAGTAATATAGCTTGAGGTGACAAGTTGGAGAGGTTGGAAAAATACCCCACAGAGAACAGAGAGAGCCGCTAACCACAACACAGGGATAACATCTGATCAGAGATAACTTTGTGTCCAAGCTTGGTTGCCGCCTGAGATTGTCCCTGCTTCCCAAACTTTTGACTATTACTCTAAGATTAATTGTACCTTAGTGCAGTGGCCTAGAAGAACTAATGAGGGGTGACAGGCTTGGTGGCGGGAAAACAGCTATTCTTCCTTTGTGTCCCAAGCTGTTAGGACATGTTTACAAAATGCTTACACAGGATGCTAACCACCATCCAGCAAGAGGCTGACACGTGTAATACAAGCCTCACTCTGTTACAGGTTTTTGCAAAGGAAAGACATTTAAACTGTTATTTTGGATATATATTTTTCCAGACTTTATCCTAACCCAGATGCCATCTACATGGAATTTTCAGCATCATGATTTGGACAATGTTTGAACAAAGAGACATCCACTGTAATCTACCAGTATTTTCTTTCATTTCAGGGCTGCTTGTTTCCAGGCAAGGTCAATGACCTTTTACCAAGCTACCAGGCTGGGCACCATTCATATCAGGATCCTGATAAAACACATCACATGCAAATGAAAGAAATGTCCCTTTCATTTTTCTCTTTCAGGACTAAACAAGGCCGATGACCTTTTACCAGTTATCAATGACCTTTTCACGTACCTTTCAAGGATATATATGTACTAAAATCATTCCTGTTCTTTAAGATTTCAGGACTGTTTGTTTCCAGGAAAGGCCAATAATTGATAAAAAGGGAAGGTCAATGACCTTCCAGGTAAGGTCAATTATTAATAAAAAGGGAAGGTCAATGACCTTTTAACAGTTTTTGTACTGTTTTCAGAAGGGAGCCAGTGACTGTTTTCAGAAGGGAGCCAGTGACAAAGTAAAGACGCATATTAAGCAAGGACAAACTCACTATTATAATACTTCAAGTGACCCTTTCATTTTTTGTTTCTTTTCAGCACAAATTGATTACAAGCAAGGTCAATGACCTTTTACAAGTCTTTGCATGGTCTGTTCTTACAAGAGGTTTGATATGAAACCCCAGATAGTTCTGAAGTGTCAATTACTGTTTCTTTCAGAAGAGTTTGTTCATAAGTAAGGTCAATGACCTTTTCTTATAAGGGATGAGATTAGGATGATTGTATACCATTAGGAAATATAGAAATGAATATTTTAATACTTTTTATACATTTTAGGCAAGGGCACTGACCGTTTGTCAAGCAAAATGCCAATAGCGTTTTGTCAGACAAGGTCAATGACCTTTCACCAGTCTGGAATATTCTAACAGAGCCTGATAGAAAATATTGTATGTGTACCAATTAGAGATAAAATAACTTAATATCCCATTCATTTTATTCACTTTCAGGAAAGCTTCCTTTCAGACAGGAACCAATTTGTCTTAAAATCTGAAAAAGGGCCTAATATAAAAGGTCAACAAATATAACCTTCGATATGCATATTTTCAGGATAGCTGGCTTGTTTATCAGTTTTTGCTATGTTGTTTGTCAATAATAAATTTAAAATGTTATATTTGTGGTACATTTTGGGGGTAATTACATATTGTGCTGGTAAATAAACTGACATTTCTAATTCAGCAAAGGTCTTTTAAAGGTAGAATAAACTTACATATACAGTGCAAGATAGGTCCTGTAAACATCACATAAATTGGCATATTCTGTGGGGATAAGTCTTGTAAATGTCAAATAAACTGGCATAAACAGTGGGGGGAAAGGTCCTGTAAATATCACATAAACTAGCATATACAGTGGGAGATAGGTCCTTTATATATCATATAAACTGACATATACAGTCGGAGATAGGTCCTGTATATATCATATAAACTGACATTTACAGTCGGAGATAGGTCCTGTATATATCATATAAACTGACATATACAGTGTGAGATAGGTCCTGTATATATCATATAAACTGACATATACAGTCGGAGAAAGGTCCTGTATATATCATATAAACTGGCATATACAACAGAGGATAGGTCCTGAAAATATCATATAAACTGGAATATACAACAGAGGATAGGGTCCTTAAATATCATATAAACAGTATAATTAAGCCCTGTATACATCACTTAAACTGACATATCTAGTGGAGGATAGCTCTTCTATATATCATGTAAACTGATATATACGTTGAAGGATAGGTCATATAACCTTACATAAACAGTGGCTTGTATGTTAGTTAGGCAATGTTCTCCATATATACTGTTCAAGTTTATGAGTGTTTATCTGTTTAAACATGTATATCAGTTGAATGTATAGCCATTAAATATCAGCTATCAGTAAAATGTTTATCGAAGTAAACGAGCTTATCCAAGCATAAACAGGAGAGTAAATTTTAAGTAAGTTGTATATATACTGCTGTCAGTTTTTTTAAGTGTGGCACTGTATTGGTGTATTTTCCTGGTGCTTTATATTAATAAACAGTGTGCTGATATGAGGATATTTGCACAGTGCCCGACCTGGCTCCTAATTAACCTTCTAGATGACCTCTTGCCAATAATTACTGCCATTATAAACAAATCACTGCTGGAATCGGCAGTACCGGATAATATGAAAATAGCCATCATAACACCCCTGCTGAAGAAACTCGGCCTCGAACTGGTTGAGAAAAATAGACGATAGGAAGTCAGTTATTCTGTTGTTACTTGACCTCTCGGCTGCCTTTGACACCATCGACCACCAAATCCTATTTGATAGATTGGAAGCTAGATGTAAGGTTAAAGGGTGCGCCCTTTCCTGGATTAGGTCATATCTAAGCAACAGAAAGCAGTGCGTGAAGGTAGGGACTCACAGATCCGGCCTAAAGCCCATAAAATATGGGGTTCCACAGGGCTCAGTCCTGGGTCCCATATTGTTCACCATTTATATGACACCCCTATCTGATATATTGGCCAAATACGGTCTGAGTGTCATATAGTACCATGCATGTATTATGGTATTAGAGTGTGTGTATACTGCACAGCACGCAGCAGTTACATCATTTACATATTCATGTTATTAACTCATTATATAAAATAAAGGACATCCTCATTGAGGATAGACAGAGAGGAGAGATTGAAACACATTGATAGTTGTTGTAGTTATGTGAAGCAGCATTATTTTATAATAAATCGATAGAAATTGTTCGGAAGTACTGTACTTTTTCATACATTCATAAGTCAAGAGTAATAGCGCAGGTATTAGAGTCAGACACGCAATTATTATTAGCTAACTTTGAACAACCATGGACAGTGTTTTCTTTGGATCAAACCATACCACTTCGTAATAATGGAAATCCATATTCAGTAATTGATAAGGAAAGTTTATGTACATGTTCAATAACTACGGAAACATATTTTGTGCCTAAATCAATTTCACATTGTAGCGAAAAACATAAATTTCATCTCGAAGCCACCCAGGGACAATGAATCAGTCTCTGAGTTTGACGTCCTTTACAATCGTTTTGTGCTGTCTTCTTTTTACCAGACCTTGGTTTTGTTGAAATTGAAGATTATTGTTCCATTACTTTTGCAATTTTGTAGTTCATTGTTAGTTCTTGGCAGTGATCAAGGACAACTATGACTGATGAAGAACATTGCATGCAAGTTGAGCTATTCTTTTGAAATAAATATAAAAAAAGATTCGTCGACCGAGGGTTGACTGCTTGGAAGGCAACCATACTAACCTTATACACCATGACGCTGGTTACTCGACTTCTGAGAGATGGATGAAAATGGTTTAGGCTCATTTCTGAATATAGAAATGTTTCCCAGTGGACAAACCTGGCAGTAAGATATGGCTGTCATGTTGGTGTCCTTATGTTAACCCATTACCCATCTGTGAATGGAACCTGTTTGTAATGAATGTTTTAAAGATATTTTAAAAATAATTTCACAGGGTATAATTTAATCTATAAACTGTTTTATTTTTTGTAAGAGAAGGAGTTAGTGAATAAATAAGAATTTATCAAAAGATTTATAAATCTTTTGTTGGAAGCAAATGACCAAATTGTTGCCGACTTGGTAATGCTAATTCTAGTTTTATTGATGGTGCTAAAATTTGGATACATCAGGAGACAAGCATAGTGTAGCAAACCTCAAGTATGTGCCCTAGCAGGTATTAATATATAAAGTAATAGAAATGTGACATTGTCAGTCATTCAGGAATCCCAGAGAGAGGGCAAACAACTTTGCAAACACTACTTCCATCCCAGCCACCTCCAATACAGGGGAAGGATAATAGCATTTTAGACACCATTGCTTTACCCTTTTGCTCCGGAATTGTGGGCCACTCAAGAGACACCCTTTTTACCAATTCCCAAACTTAGGAAAAGGGAAATGTTCCTTACAATCCATCTACATAATAACCTTTGAGTGCAAAAAAATGCCCAGTTGAAGTCGAAGTATTTTGTGATAATATGACACTTTAATAAATAATAAAGGACCTACTTAAGGTGATGAGATTGGTGTGACTTTCTGGGATGAAAAGCTCCACAACGATTGTGACACCATTTTCCAATATGGCTGAATCTCAATGACATCATAATGAGGCTTGTTTACTTTTTGAACAAGGACCATGTGTTTTTTAGTCTCTACTGGGCATGCTCAGAATGAGTGTTATATCACAATGAGGCTTGTTTTTTTTTGGACAGGATCCAGAACCATGTGCTTTTGAACTCATACTGGGCATGCTCAGAATGGGGATCCTGGGTAAATAAAAATGGAGGTCAAAACAAACCATGCATTTTCTGCACTGTCAAGGACTTGCGACATGACAATTCAGTGAGCCAGTTAATAATTGTTATATTCCAGTAATTTGGTCATGTTTAGGTACTGTTGCGTGACTGATTAATCATAATGGACTGCTGTCTTTCTGTTTGGTCACAAACATCTTAGGTCACCGAGTGCCAACTGCAAATGATGTAATGTAAAATATGATCTTATCTGCCATTTTTATCACATTTCCTTTCACTGAAACTAAATGGTGTTAATATTGATTCATATCAGACATGATGAATGAGATACAATTAATTGGGTTCATGCTATACATGTTTGTCTTCCTCTTTCATATTATAATATATTATTTTAGATATCTGGCACAGATATGATGGTTACAGCTGTGTGTTCTTCACACGTATATGATTCCTATTTACACTTGTTTCCCAGTGGTCTAGACTTCAGCTTTACTGAAAATGCTAACAAGAGTGCTGCATATGTCTCTCTAACTAATAATCTTAGTATACGATTGTATAATATGCCGAGCTACATTTTCACCAGACACAGTGATATTCAGCGATTCAAGTCCCACAGAAAATAGATCAATTATGACATGATCATTGGAGATAAAGGCCAACAGGGCAATTTTAATTTGTTTGGTAGAGATTTAAGGGACAAACCCACCATAATAAGCAAGCCTATAAAAAGCAAACCTATTAGACTGAGTGTAATCACACCCAGGAGGTATATCTCAGGATCACTAAAACGGTCCACTCCATTACTTATGTTAGAAGTAGGAGTAGCAGTCTACTGACCTGGACCCACCATGCCTGTCTGCCATGGTAACTTTGTGAGGATCTCAATAGGAGCAGCGTGACCTCCAGGCAATAAAGCTAAAAGGCAGCAGGCAAAAGGTTTAGCCCGTCGACAAAACAAGGACACCCCAACCACAAAAATGATAAGAATCAGAGTCAAACCTATAATGAGAAGAATATCTATTAACCCTTTGGGAGGAATTATTGAATGGTCAATGTTGAATGGCAGTTGAAAATAAGAGTCATGTTTTAGCTCAGATAAGTTAGAGTGGTATGATTGGTCCATGGAGAATAAATGAGCACCAAACCTGTGAAGGAAAGAATTAGGGATCTTTGGTAAATCTTTAAGTAAACTGCCCTGAAACATACTGTGAGTTTGCCATTCCAGTGGTAATTGTTGGGGGAGATATCATATTTACTATGTAATAATCCATAACCTTGAAATATTAGTATGTAATAATGTATTGCCTTTGGTATGTAAGCCTTGAAAGAGATATCAAATTTACTGTGTAATAATCCATATTCTTGACCGAGATTTTACTATGTAATAATCCATAACCTTGAAAGAGACATTATATTTAATATGTAATCATCAATAACCTTGACAGAGATATTATATTTACCATGTAATAATCAATAACGTTGAAAGAGATATTATGTAATAAATATAAATATACTACAAAATAATGAAATTCAGGTGTCTGGCAAAGTACACTTCACTTTTTAATGAGTTTAGAGGACAAACAGATAAGGTTAACATTGAGACGGGGCAGAGTACAGTCATCTGATATGGAAAGTCCATTTATTGCATCAATTGCCAAAATAAAATCTTTTGCCTTTGAATTATTATAAAATGTACACCAACTATAAGGTGAGTTTAGCTTGGTGTCAAATCTCATTTTATGATGAGTTTTGAGCATTTATTTCACTCGGCAAAGTGTTCAGTGTTGTGCAGCAAAGTTGAAAATTCTCCCACCCCTGATATCAGAGAATTAAGCTCTCTCATCCCTGATATGAGCGAATAAAGCTCTCTCACCGCTGTTATGAGCGAATAAAGCTTTACCACCCCTGATATCAGAGAAAAAGCTTTACCACCCCTGATATAAGAAAATAAAGCTCTCCCACCCCTGATATCAGAGAATAAAGCTGTACCACCTCTGATATAAGAAAATAAAACTCTCCCACCCCTGATATAAGAAAATAAAGCTCTACCACCCTTGATATCAGAGAATAAAGCTTTACCACCCCTGATATAATAAAATAAAGCTCTCCCACCCCTGATATCAGAGAATAAAGCTCTACCACCCCTGATATAAGAGAATTAAGCTCTACCACCCCTGATATCAGAGAATAAAACTCTCCCACCCCTGATATCAGAGAATAAAGCTCTACCACTCCTGATATCAGAGAATAGAACTCTCCCACCCCTGATATCAGAAAATAAAACTATCCCACACTTGATATAAGAAAATAAAACTCTCCCACTCCTGATATCATAGAATTAAGCTCTACCACCCCTGATATCAGAGAATTTAGCTCTACCACCCCTGATATCAGAGAATAAAACTCTCCCACCCCTGATATCAGAGAATAAAACTGTCCCACCCCTGATATCAGAGAATTAAGCTCTACCACCCCTGATATCAAAGAATAAAGCTTTACCACCCCTGATATCAGAGAATAAAGCTTTACCACCCCTGATATCAGAGAATAAAGCTTTGCCACCTCTGATATCAGCGAATAAAGCTCTACCACCTCTGATATCAGAGAATAAAGCTTTACCACCCCTGATATAAGAAAATAAAACTCTCCCACCCCTGATATCAGAGAATAAAGCTTTACCACCTCTGATATCAGCGAATAAAGCTCTACCACCTCTGATATCAGAGAATAAAGCTTTACCACCCCTGATATAAGAAAATAAAACTCTCCCACCCCTGATATCAGAGAATAAAGCTTTACCACCTCTGATATCAGAGAATAAAGCTTTACCAACCTGATATCAGAGAATAAAGCTTTACCACCCCTGATATCAGAGAGTAAAGCTTTACCACCCCTGATATAAGAAAATAAAGCTCTCCCACTCCTGATATCAGAGAATAAAGCTCCACCACACTTGATATAAAAAAATAAAACTCTCCCACCCCTGATATCATAGAATTAAGCTCTACCATCCCTGATATCAGAGAATTAAGCTCTCCCACCCCTGATACAGAGAATAAAGCTCTACCACCTCTGATATCAGAGAATAAAGCTTTACCACCCCTGATATAAGAAAATAAAGCTCTCCCACCCCTGATATCAGAGTATAAAGCTCTACCACCCCTGATATAAGAGAATATAGCTCTACCACCCCTGATATCAGAGAATAAAGCTCTACCACACTTGATATCTGAGAATTAAACTCTCCCACCCCTGATATCAGAGAATAAAACTCTCCTACACTTGATATCTGAGAATAAAACTCTCCCACCCCTGATATCAGAGAATAAAACTCTCCCACCCCTGATATCTGAGAATAAAACTCTCCCACCCCTGATATCTGAGAATAAAACTCTCCCACACTTGATATCTGAGAATAAAACTCTCCCACCCCTGATAAGAGATCACTAAGAAATAGTCTGTCCCTTATCAGTTAACATCAACAGGGTCGCTCTCCCAGAGGCAACACCAACAGGTAGCTTTATTTCTGCATTTAGTCATTGCAATTTATGATTAGAAACATATTTAATATATATTACCGATCTGAGATATATTATCACAAGTATCCATGATACATATTATTAAATGATTCTATATATATAACCTTTGATTGAGGAATATCATGTATTTCTTGTGTATCTCCTGTACCTCATACATGTCATCACTGGAGATAAATAACTATCTGTTTAAGAAAAATCATCATGTTTATATCAGATAAATAGTCATCTGAATGTCAGATAGAAGCATAATATCCATCAGATGAATGGTGATTTGCTAATAGTATGCAGATACCGACACATTGGTTGAAATACTATTTGCATCTCCATGTAAACATTTGCATCTCCATGTAAACATTTGCATCTCCATGTAAACATTTGCATCTTCATGTAAACATTTGCATCTCCATGTAAACATTTGCATCTCCATGTAAACATTTGCATCTTCATGTAAACATTTGCATCTTCATGTAAACATTTGCATCTCCATGTAAACATTTGCATCTCCATGTAAACATTTGCATCTCCATGTAAACATTTGCATCTCCATGTAAACATTTGCATCTTCATGTAAACATTTTCACGTAGTCCAGACAGTATAGGAGCTCATTTATAATTGAGAACACCAATGTTGCTTTTCATCCAGTCATCACGGTGGAGTCCCAGATAATTTCAGCGCTATGAACAGACTTGTCTGGTATCAGCGCTATACAAATTTTATTATTAATATTATTATTAATACACAACGTAGAAACAACGTTGTGAGCATGTAGAAATAAGTTTTAGTTTTATCTCTGCATTTTTTCAATGTGCTGAGCATGTAGAAAGATGGTTACAACATATATAAACGTGCTGAGCACGTGCTAACAAGGTTGTCTGGTGTTCACAACATCAGGTCACAATGGGTTTTTTTGTTTTTTGCTTTTCTTTACTTTTTTTCGCTTTTGTTTTTCGAGAATATAATAATAATAATGATTTATATAGCGCTATATCAAAGTCTGCTCTAAGTGCTTCTCGAGATAATGCTTCCTGAATAAAAACGTCTTTAGTTTTTTCTTGAAAGTGTCCACTGTTTTACAGTTTTTCACTTCAAGGGGCAGGGCATTCCAATTTCTTGGAGCATATACCATGAAGGCCCTGTCACCATATGTTTTCATATTAGTCTTGGGCACTGTATATTCATTTTTTTCATTAGATCTCAGTCCCAATTCAGATTTTTTACAATTTAATAATTGAGAAAGGTATTTTGGGGCAAAGCCATTCTGCACCTTCCACGTTAATAGAGATATTTTAAAGTCAATCCTCGCCTCTACAGGCAACCAGTGAAGGTCCATAAGTTTTTGTGTAATATGATCCCTCTTTTTAAGTTTACCTACCACTCTTGCTGCAGCATTCTGCAATTTCTGCAATTTGGCTAATTCACAGCTTGGTAAACCAGCCAGAAGTGAATTTCCATAATCAAGAGTGGAAGTAACAAAAGCATGAGCAAGCGTATTTGCAGTTTTCTCATCTAAACAATTTCTGATCCGTGCTAAATTTTTACATGAAAAATACCATTCTTACACATTTTTTTAATTTGTGATTTCATCGATAATTCTTGATCTAGGATAACCCCAAGATCCTTAACTGTATTTGATCTAGGGATATTAGTTTCACCTAATAGGATTCCATTAGGTACATTGTCTTTTCTGAAATCACAGCTTTTACCACATAAAAGCATTTCTGTTTTGCCATCATTTATCTTCATTTTATTTTCTATTAAGAATTTCCTTATTAGTTTAATACACTTTTCCATTTCTCTACAGGATCTATTTCTAGCTTCTTCAGATTTTGGATCAATTGTAATGTATAGCTGTGTATCATCAGCATAGATGTTTGAGACCATAATTACCAAAAATGTCAGACAGAGGCCCCATATATACTGTGAACAATAAGGGTCCCAAAACGGAGCCCTGAGGAACTCCATAACTAATATTCATATTTTCCGATCTTTTACCCTCAATTGTTACACATTGTTTTCTATTTGATAGATATGACTTGAACCACTGCAGAGCTGTGCCCCTAATACCACATCTTCTTTCTAATCTGTTTAATAGTATACTATGATCAATAGTATCAAATGCCGCTGATAAATCAAGTAGTACCAGCATTACCGTTTTACCATCATCAATATCCATTAAAATATCATTTTGTACCCTAAGCAATGCAGACTCAGTGCTATGGAATTCTTTATATGCAGATTGGAATATACCTTGAATATCATTTCTTATAAGGTGACCTACGAATTGTGTAGCAACTGCCCTTTTTATTAATTTTGATAAATAAGCAAGATTTGAGACCGGTCTATAATTTTTCTTTACCAATTCTAGGCCCAACTTTTTAATTAAAGGTCTAATGATGGCCATCTTTAGGTCATCAGGCATGCTTCCCATTGAAATAGATTTATTTATAATTGCTTTTATTAGTGGTAGTAGATGACCCATGCATTCAGCCAGAACCCAGGTTGGGATGGGATCCAGTTCACATGACTTCTTTGCTGATTCTTTGATTAACCTCTTTACTTCTGCATCATCTAATAGCACAAAATTTTTCCAGATGAGTACTAAATCTGGCTTTCTCAATCAATGGTTGTGAAGTTTTATCATTTTTGTCCATGTTTTCCCTGAGGTTTGAGATTTTTTCTAGAAAAAAATTATTAAATTCTGATGCTAACTCTTTACTATCAGTATGCCTGGGAAAGGGAGTCTCCTCTTTAGTGTGTAGTAGTTAATTTAGTATTTTAAAATGTTTCTTTCGATCCGATTTATTTGAATTTATTATCCCTGCGAAATAACTGTTTCTAGACTGTCTAATGATATTGTTATATTTATTTCTTTGTAATTGAAATTGCATTTTATCCGAAGAAAGACCGGTTTTATCATATTTTCTTTCCAGTTTTCTCTTTTTTCTTTTTTCATTCCTTATCTCATCAGATAACCAAGGAGCTGGTTTCCTATTATTTCTGTTTTTTTTCCACCATTGGGGCATGTTTATCAAGTATACTTGTTAATTTATTGTATTCATTTAATAGTTCATTGAGGTCCTTTTCATTATAGGATTTATTTTCACTAAATTTTTCTTCAACATCACTAATAAGAAATTTTATGTTCATTTTTTGTAATTTCTATATGATACCTTTTTCTTGTTATTTATCTTAATCTGAACATTTAAAGTGAGCTTAATTATACTATGATCGTATATTTTCTCTTCAACCTTACGTTCTTTTATTAAATTACTGTGTATATTTGTAATTAATAAATCAAGCGTATTCCCTAGTATATGTGTTGGTTCTGTAACATGATTATGTAAATTGTATAAATCCAGGATATCATTAAATTTAATTACATTTGGCCTCTCTGGTTTATTCATATGAAAATTATAGTCACCAACGAAAAGCACTTCATGTGTATATGTAGAATAGTAGGTTAGCATATCACTAATTCTTAAAAAAACTCTGTGTACATGTATTTATTTCTGTCAGAAGGTTCCGGTCTATAAATAGTAATAATAGTGCATATTTTATTTTTGGTTTTGATATTAATTTCCATCATTTCCATGGTTGATAAGTAATGACTGTGATTAATTTTCTTTAGGTCAATTTCAGGTCTAAAGATAACAGCCAAGCCGCCTCCAGATCTTAGTGTACGCGGTATCAGTCTCAACTTTATTTTGTCATTAGGAGACAAAAAATCTTCACAAATGTAAAAATGTGGATAGACATATATGAATTTGCCAATTTTATTATTTGTGCGAGACTTGTTAGCAGACATGTGCGAATTCGATTACATTGCCAAACCAGTGGAACACTAAAACAATAGAAATGAAATCATGAAATTAACATACATGTACATGCAGTAGACACCTATTTCATCAAGCATGACCATTTCATTTCAACTGTTGTTGTGTGCTAGGTATAGAATAAGCAATTATGCGATCAAAGTCAATGTTTTGTACATTAAGTATAACTCTTTTCTTTTTCTACACTGCAGGTTAGATGGAAGAGGAGTGAGGAACATATCGCCTCTCTCAGAGGAATATCGACATGCAAATGTTAAAGTCAAGTCACAAATGTAAACTGTTTGCAGTTCAACAAAGAATTGTACTTTGAAATATCTTGTTCAGAAAAGCTTCAAACAGCAAAATGGAATTAATTAAGAAATGTACAAAGTGTAACAAACACACTTTCTTGGCCGGGATGTGCATGACTGCAGTTGTTTGCGTGCTCACGTATATATATTGGAACAATGATCCATCTTTCCGAATGTATTCCAGGATCTTTGGAAATCGAGGAAATTCTGTAGTTGCTCAATACGATTATGGGATGGTTTATGCGGAAGGCCTAATTAACAACATCAACTCAACAAACGAAACGGTTGTGAATAGACTTGAATATATCGAGTATCTCTTGGAACCTTTTCATAAAGACATGGAAAAAACAAGGTCGCTCTTTCTGAAAACTGTTGGAGAGAGACCATTGAGAATTTCATCATTCTTAAGAAAACATAGAAAGTATGTTCCTCAACAGAACAACTATTTGAAAGAGGTCACGAAAAATGGCGTGCATACTGTTCAACTGGTGGCTAACATGGACGCTATAAAACAAATCTTACTGCGCAATTACTATTTTATAACAACAACTAACGATGCAAAATGTGCAGCGAGAAAACATGGTAAATACAAAAATGACTCCAACTTATTCAGGTATTCCCATGGGATATCAGATTCGTTCATGCATCCTAAACCTTTATTCCCTTACTTGTTAGAGTATAATCTACCAGGTGGCACTAAGAACAATGCAGATCAAGTGACCTTGACCTTCGTCCATTTGATACCAAATGCGATAGTTTTGCCAGAAGGGCACGTCCTGTATAAAGGTATGGTATTGGCGCCCGGAAGTTGCAGTAACGGTCGAACTCCGATGTTTACACGAAAAAAGGCAAAACAGCTTCTGCACCTTGATGAAGTGTTTGTCATTGGTGCATTTTGGGGAGAGGGTTATTTCCATTTCACCATCGAAGATTTACCAAGAATAGCACCATCTTTGACTTTCTTACGGACATACCCTAACATAAAAATTCAAGTTGAATCCAAATCTTCATTTGTGGTCGCCTTGCTTGATATGCTTGGCATCGCGAAGCACAGATTGGTCAGCGGTTACATGGCAGCTAAGTTAGTCTACATCCCCGCCGGAACCAGATGTGGAACAGCAACTACATTTGACATTCAACTTTTATCTTTCTACATGAGATCCTCTGAAGCGCTCCAAAAACAAGAGTCCATCAGAAATAAAATGAATGTTGTCCTCATTAAACGATCCAAAAAGCGCTACTTTAATTATCACGATGCTATTTTAAAGAAGTTGACTGATTTGGTAAACGGGACAGGAGGTCATGTTGAAGTTTTTGATGACCGTCAGTTACCTAGCCTAAACAGAACAGCAGAAATATTCAATGAAGCAAGAATTGTTGTGGCTCCTCACGGCGCTGGTTTGTCAAATCTGATCTTTTGTAAACCAGAAACATTGGTGGTGGAAGGTCTTTGTTTGAGTCCCGATCTAAATCTATGTTATGCAAGGCTTTCTCATACATTGGGACATCTGTATTATGGGATAGTTCCAAGATATGATTGCAAGAAAACTACAGTAGAGGACATAGTTTCTCCAATCAAAGAATACTTGAAACTAATAAATGTGAGAAATGTCACCTAGCATTTCATAACTAGATATTTTATGACAAACATTATTCAATTACGGTATAATTAGATCGTATCTAGGTTTGTATTCAGAGACAAGATGGTGATACAGATATTCACTGCAAAAAAGTTTCTAATAATCGCTGATGATCCGGTTTAACAAGTATTAGATTGATTTGAGGCACAAGGATCTGTAAACACTGAAAAAAATGTTCAAGTATGCAAGGCCAATGGATTTACGAGAACACCTATCTGTGATTTGCCGATTGGTGATTGGACAACACGAATTGGCCTATGTTTAAAGTTTCAACTCGATTACAGTTTGCTCTTTAGATTAAAAACAATCAATGGTTCCAATTACATCTATTATATCTGGTGTTTCCAAGGTACATTTGATTGTGTGCATGTCATCATATAAACTACAGGTGTCAAATGCCTGGTATTATGAAATGAGGATAAATTGACACATCTAGAGACAATTTTTACTGGTAAGGTTCAACATTAGTGATCCGCCAGGTGTCTCTTGAGTCATAGACGCTAGGTAGGTTTGCAGAAAGCTGATATAATAACTATCATTCTGTGTGCTGTGAAGGGAATACATTGCAATTTTGGCAAAGAATCTAAGTACAGAAGAACATAATCAGTTTTTTTGTGTTTTTAGAGGAATAGTAATGGGTGATTAAGAAATGTGGTAATGGGAAATAGTAATGACCGATTGCAAATCCTAATGCAGAAATATACATTATATTCTGCTTCACTTTTTTCATGGGTTGTGACTGTTTTTACATGAGTTGTGACTGTATTTTACATGAGTTGAATAACAATTTGCCATTTGCATATTCTATGATCATAACTGTGTCAACAGAATGTGAATATTGGCTAGAACCTGATCACATTAACACATAATTTGATTTCTCTCTTGATTTAAGTAATATGTCTACTCACTCTATTAACAGTTCTCTATTAACTGGAGTCACAAATACTGAAATAACTGTATGCAAGACAACTGTGAGTCTATTATAATAAAATAGATTCACAGTTGTGTATCAAATCATTCTTGATCAAAAAATCTGTAATTTACACTGTTAAAGTTTGTGAAACTTCTATGTTTTATGCAATATTGAATGTTATGATTATTGCACTAGGATCCAAGGTATGAATCCATCTGCATTGATAAATATGTGTGTACTCAGGGTATACATAGGCTGAGATCCTAGAAAACTGTGCTGAGGTCCTAGAAAACTGTGCTGAGGTCCTAGAAAACTGTGCTGAGGTCCTAGAAAACTGTGCTGAGGTCCTAGAAAACTGTGCTGAGGTCCTAGAATACTGTGCTGAGGTCCTAGAAAACTGTGCTGAGGTCCTAGAAAAGCCTTCTTCTGGAGGGTTTCACAATACTGTTCTTGATCAATTGGATAAATGTATATATAATTAACATAACTCATCATTAGATTAAATATTTTCACATGTGTATATTGTGTACATTGACAACTGAGCAATATTAATGAATCCTGCATTAAGGAGTCAACCATTCAATGGATTTGTGCTTTTGCCGCGAGGTGATGGGTTTTCGATTCTGGCAGTGTTACTTTCACACTGGTTAAAAGGCTTGAAAGTCGACCTGATGTCGTAAAAACGCCATTTCACAATTTTAGAAATCATCCGGAACACAATCGATATTCCCGGCCAGACACCATTCGATCTTTCCCAAGGGAGACATGAGGATGTGTGTTTTCATTTCCTAAAAATCTCAATAAATACCATTATCATATTAAGTATACATATTATGGCATATCAATACAATTTAAGAAATTATATTCATTACTAAGATCCGTAGTTACCTTTTAACACTGATGTCTTCAATACATATACATATACATCAGACATATCATAACACGTACATCAATACATGTATATATATATATATATATATATATATATATATATATATATATATATATATATATATATATATATATATATATATATATATATATATATATATATATATATATATATATATATATATATATATATTTATTTATATATATATATACATATATACATGTGTGTGATAGCAGGTCCTAATTGCTTGTGCATATCTGTTTGTATAAAATTTAAAGCAGGGAACTGTATACTGTTAGAATTACTTATAGATTTATTTTGCAGAACCTGCCAGCTCACAAGACCAGTCGTTGGTCATGTGACCTTATAGTTTTTTGGGGAAAAAACTCTTTTCAGTGCATACATACAAAAATGACCTTGGTCCATCAGATGGTCACATACAAAAATGACCTTGGTCCATCAGGTAGACACATACAAAAATGACCTTGGTCCATCAGGTGGCCAAGTTATCTGTATCTATAAGTTATGTGGAGTTCATTGTCTTTATTTATCAACTATTTCTAATGGACCCACTGCCTTTTAAACATTTTGACGTTCCTGAATTCTAAGTATTTTTTATTTATTTGGTCAACCAATTGTCAACCAATTGGGCAGTGGTCAACTGGAAACGAGAACTTATATTCAGTCTTTGTCTTTTATCCATCACACTACCCATATATGTATTGTATATTCCATAACCTCTCATATTACACTTACACTGTTTTGTTATCAAAATATCATATGCCAAAGACAGAAGCAACAACTGATATTAAGGTCTCAGGTTTAAATTTTATATATTTGAAACACTGTAAACAATCATATATTAAGTAAAAATAAGCTATGTTGGACAACACCTTCTATCCTTTAATCAACATGATTGAGGTAATTCAACCTGTACCATCCCAGAAGAACTATGGGATATTATAAAAGAAAGATCCCCATTCTTTGAGAATGGCAGGGTATCGGGCCAGATGACAGGCTTCAATTAATAGTTATTTTGATTATATCGTTTTGTAAGGATTAGTAATAGAATCAAATCAAACACAAAACGGCCCAGCCTTGTGAGACTAAAATTGCCTCAAAACAAATGGACATGAAACACCTTGATGTGATACCTTGTTTGGTGTGCAATGGTTGTAGTCTGTGGTGGCTGGCCCACTGGGTCTATGTGTTTTGCACACGACACTAAACATAATTGAACATAACATGCCATAAGATTGACACCCACAAACACACTTCTACCACAACTACTACCACATCTGTACCCACCCATACACCAACCAGGCAGACATCATGAAGTGTCCCAGGTGTAACAAAGAAGTCTACTTTGGTAAGAGCCAAATATATAACCTTGTCTACAGACACAGCTATATACTTATATAAATTGACACAACGCTACACCTTTTGTTTATTAACGCAACTATATATTTTTGCCTGTATACTGAACTTTATGTGTATCTCTATAAACACAGCTATATAGTTCTCTCAGTGGACACAGCTATATTTTTCTCTATATAAACATATCTCCATATTTTTCTACATAAACACAATATCTATATTTCTATGAACACAATATCTATATTTCAATATTATTTTACCTATTGAGTCAGAGATGCCAAAAATGGTTCCTAAATTATTTAATATTCACAGGCAGGATTCTGTGTGTTGATTAAGTGTCCGACTTCAATATGAAACCCATTAACTGCATTGTATATATCATTTTCACAGCCTATCCTGTTTTTTAATTAAGTAGATCATATAGTATGCAGACGAGGCCTGTGGTTAAGAACATAACGACATAACATAAACATCCTACTCTTTGTCAGGACTTTCTGCATATTACAGTCACCCAGATGTCTCTGTCCTTTCATCGACTACTATATCTGACTAAAGATTATGATTTGAAGGGTGTAATGACAAGCGTTGATAAGACATTCATGATAAAATATTGATGTACTGTGTTTGATAAGGATGATACTTCTGTAATGCAAATGCCCTATAAATACATAGAGGATCGCTTAACATATTGTGGATATGATCAGCCCTATAGTAAATACACTAATGTACACTGCACATGATATACAACCAGTGTGTCTGCATATATTACAAGAGCGTACTGAAATACAACCTACATTAATAGTGTATGGTTTATTGTAAATCTATTGTACTTGATGGCTTTCTGTAATGCGTAATATATAGGAAAAATATCTTATATTCTCAAAACGGGTAGATACCAATACAAGAATATGAGATATGAGAATATAAGATATGAAAATACAATATATGAGAATACAGGATATGAGAATACAAGATATGGGAATATAAGATAAGATATGAGAATATAAGATATGGGAATATAAGATATGAGAATATAAGATATGAGAGCAAAAGATGAGATATGAGAATACAAGATATGAGAATACAAGATATGAGAATACAAGATATGAGAACAAAAGATAAGATATGAGAACAAAAGATATGAGAATACAAGATATGAGTATATAAGATATGAGAATATAAGATATGATAACAAAAGATAAGATATGAGAATACAAGTTATGAGAATACAAGATATGAGAACAAAAGATATGAGAACAAAAGATAAGATATGAGAATACAGGATATCAGAATACAAGATATGAGAATACAAGAAATGATATATGTAGCAAATATATATAGGAAAAATATCTTGTATTCTCAAAAAGGGTAGATACCCATACAAGAATATGAGATATGAAAATATAAGATATGAAAATACAAGATATGAGAATACAGGATATGAGAATACAAGATATGGGAATATAAGATAAGATATGAGAATACAGGATATGAGAATATAAGATTTGAGAATATAATATTTCATGTCGTTATTTATTTTACATTGGGATTAGGGAACTAATCACCCTTATTGTAAAAGAAATATATCATTGGAAAAGCCACATGACAAATGCTGTTAAATACATAATACGTTTATTTTATGTATAATGGGTAATTTAACAAACATATACAGAAAACTATACTGTGTGCATGAAGATTATTTAATAGCTACATATATATCATGTCCAGATAATGTATTAAACTTACAGTCAACTACTTTCTGTAGGAATTTGTAGGAAGTGCATAATTGATTATTTGATGTGTAGTTCTCTATTTGTTAAAGGAAAACTATAATTGTACAATTGATAGTAGTTTTAATTTTTTTATTTTGAAAATATATCATGTTATACCTGGCAACTGGCAGTGGCAAATGTTCCTGACAACATTTTTTGATAATAACAAAAATCTTTGTATATTTAATCGATGATAATATTACCTGGCATGACTAATTCAATTCAAGTGAAAACACAATCAATAAACCAAATCCAGGCCACAATGGCCGAGCTAAGTGAGAGAGGAGTTAGCAGGATGATGGATGTATTCTGCCCACGTTTGTGATGTGTGCTAACTGAGGCTCTATACCAGGCACCAGGTGTGGGCCACTCTACCTGTCCCCTCTGACTCATACTGGGTGTCACAAGTTAATTCATGCCCCAGAAACTTTCTTTTTTTATGTATATATAGGGCTCACCGTGAATATTGATATTCATCCCGTTTATTCCTATTACGATTCTAGAAGCAGATCATGAAGAAAAAATATTCTGACTCTCACACCAGGAATAGTCATGTATTGGAAATGGTCTTCGGCCTGTCTCAGCTTATTGAGAGGGTTGCAGAAGAATATTTGGGGCTTAAGAATATTAAGCTTATCTCACTCATATGGGGTTGTCAGAAAGAACATCACAAGGATATTACTGAGATAAGAACCTTCTCTTTGTCTGTCCCTTACACAAATAGTGTCACAATAATATATATGGTCATAAAAAACATCTTGTCTCTGGCCTCTGAAAACATTAGAATGGTTGCATCACTAATCAGGAAAATTAAAATTCTATTAATCAAGTTCTCAAGTTTACATAAAAGCCTTCAATTAGAAAAAGCACAAGACATCTATCTCATCATATATCGGAAGTAGTGCACATAAACCGGAAGTCATGAAGTTAAATTGTCTTCCACATAATAATGAGGGTCAGGGATGATATGAAGTAAAGAAGGCAAGAATCCTGAAAGACGAGGTCGACAACGTTCGCAGTCCCGGGCCAAGTCGGGGCCAAGTCAGGGATGATATGACTCGGTATTTTTATTAAGTGATTAATAGAAAGTAAGCCATGTTTTTTTCATATTTCAAACATAGGAAAGATTAGTCTAATTGCTTATTATGAAATCTTTTTGTGTTTTGTAACCACATATATCTTCTAGCATTGTTAAATTCTACGTTTAATGTACTATGACATTTCACCAAAAAGAGAAAAACAGTGTTCAAAATCCAGGAATGACCTTATCAGTATAAATCCAGGACTTTTCCTAAGATTCCATGGAATGACCTTATCAGAATAAATCAAGGACTTTTCCTAAGATTCCATGGAATGACCTTATCAGTATAAATCCAGGACTTTTCCTAAGATTCCATGGAATGACCTTATCAATATAAATCCAGGACTTTTCCTAAGATTCCATGGAATGACCTTATCAGTATAAATCCAGGACTTTTCCTAAGATTCCATGCAATGACCTTATCAGTATAAATCCATGACTTTTCCTAAGATTCCATGCAATGACCTTATCAGTATAAATCCAGGACTTTTCCTAAGATTCCATGCAATGACCTTATCAGTATAAACTTCCTTGCGGATATTAGTCAAGATTGAGCCTCGTCTGAAAAGAGAGTTTTATGAAATATAGAATAGGACTAAAAAAATAAAATCAAATAATGAGTATTCCATAATGATGTATCGATGTTAAGGACGGTTATGGAAACAATAATCGCAAAACACCATTTACCAATTACCAATTATAATCTATATAATTGATCTAATTCTATCAATAGGTACTAGTATTCATTCTTGATCATGATTAAATGTAGACTGATCTTTGACTGTTAAAAAGGATTAGTTTTAAAACACAAAGGAGTATGTTTATTCTTTCAAGACCAGGAAAAAAGAGTCTTGGTTCTAGTTCTCCTCAATTTGATTATTGTTTAATATGGACAGCATAGAATGCATTATCTGTTTGCTTTTAACACAAACTCACTTGTACCAGTAGTTTTGGCTTCCATGTCTTATTTGCAGGCCCAATGATGCTTTTCTCATGTAATATTTATAATATCCTATTCACAACTGCACATGGAACTTCAATTTTCTTTTGGTCAGTCAAAGATGAGAAACAAGTCCAATTTTCGTGGCCTAAACATTTACGCCATCTTTTACAATTATGTGAACCCCACAGAGTTCACATAAATTCTCCATTAAATTTATACAAACAAAAAGAAGTGACAGACCATGTACACGTATCTATCGATTGATATAAATCTATTTAATATGTTCCCCCATCTGATAATTATTTCTGGAGAAAAATGTCATGTTTATTTGTCTGAGGTATCTTTATTTTACTCTGGCCGAAAAAGCTAAATTGGTAGAGAATTCACTTTGAGACTTAGGCAGTCCCAGTTTGAATCCTGACCAGTTACTATGACCAACTACTATGATCAGACATTGTCTGGAATAAGTGGGATATAAATGCCAGCATTACTTTACTTTTACATCTTATTTTTGTGTCTGGAATATTTTTTTCATGTCACCTCTCTCGCTATTTCACTAGTTAACCGCTATAGACGAGAATAAAAACCTACTCAGAAGTTAGAATATTTGATTTGATTTGATTTGATTTGATATGTTGGCCGCTCCACTTTTGTCTCGTGGGCACTCAGAGCTTACGCAGCGTGGCTACCCAGCTAGAGGGGAGATCCAATATTATATCAAACGCCTTCGCATATTATGAAGTATCTTATTTTCTTTCAATGCAGACATTTTTTTATATAATAAGGAGGAGATTGGACAAACTCTGCATATAGAAATGTAGCACAATAGACACAGGCATGGTTAGCTCTCAGCATGTTTGCATAGAACCAGCAGTGGGTGTGATGGGAAAATAGTAACATAGTACTCTATAAGGACCGTGTCTTGACAAATATGACCTCTGAGATGGCAACTCACTTTCTGTGTGGGAGGACACGGGTGAGCCAAGTCAGTCATTCTTCAAGGCATGACGGGGTTTTTTTTCCATCTCTGAATCTTTCATCGTGGAATGATGTTTATTGCCAACTTTTTCAATTATTGTAGTGGTAGAAAAAGATGATCAACGAATCTCCGAATATGTTTCTGGCAATTTAAAAAATATTTTTTTTTGTTTTGAAAATTGTCAATTCAGAGCAAAATCAATTCAAATCAATTCAAAATAAGATTTTTAATATTTCAGAAAATGAGGATCTCTATCAAAAAGGCCTAATTGGCTTATTGACAAAGGTACTTTGCTACATTTTTTGGTAAATTGAATTTTGTCAAAATCTGATATCTGAATATCACACCGCCAGACTAAGATTGTATATGTTGAATATGTTATTTTTTGCGGAAAACCTCACATAAAAAGTTTTAATGTTTTCATGATAGCGTCAAGATAGACCATCTGACTTGTAGAGGCCTAAACCTGAGTGGCCAAGCAATGTGGGAGATTAACAATTTGACCAGCCATATTGCCCATTGTTTAACCATTATTTTACTCTTATTTAGACGAGGCCGGCTTTTATACTCATTCGCCACAACTTATGTATATGTACATACTTTTCAAATACTTATTAGTGAAGCTTTTAATGTTGAGATATGTCACTATCGCTGCTTATAATATGGCCACACCCTAATATCTGCTTTGTACATATAGTACAGACAACCATTTGAAACTTTGCATTGTTTTTTTTATTCTCTGGTTCAGTTGAGAGAGCATATGAGAGGTACTGCAAACAATACACACAAAGCTAGATACAAACCTTTAAATACATAACTCATCTAATGAGTTAAGGTTGATTGGTATAATAATTAATTAATAAGTGATTTCTCTATTTCTCCAGCTGAGCGCAAGACGTCATTGGGTAAGGATTGGCACCCAGCCTGTCTGAAGTGTGCAAAATGTAACAAAACCCTCAACCCTGGCTCCCATGCTGAGGTAATAATAATCTCATTATAATAATGTATTATATAGCGCTCATATCGGACAAAGCCTGCCAATAGCGCTC